>OU343225.1:336489522-337146479 GCA_910596185.1 Chrysanthemum makinoi
TCACATAGCGGCTTCGACGGTTGGGTTGGTTATTGGGTTGGGTTTTGAGTGACATTGAATTTTTTTGTGTTGGGTTATTAAGTGGTGGTTGGTTATCATTCTCCATGATGAAGAGTGATGGGGTTACGAACAAAGGTCACGAAGAGGGGGGATAGACTATGAGAAAGCTAAAAATGAGAAAAAAGTTTACTTGATAGGAATCAAGCAAAGAAACCTAAACGAGGTGGACTACTAACTAGCTATTCTATTCCCCGGCAGCGGCGCCAAAAACTTGATAACGCTACACGCGTCGTTCGGGGTCAAGGAAACTTCCTTTTCTTCGAGCAAGTTTTATAACACCCTAGGCAGTGAACCTAATCGTTGTAGTGTGGTAATTAGGGTAAGCCACGGGTATTGATATCATTCTCTAGGGGAATAGGAATGCTAGTAAGGAGTTACTACGCTAAGGTTAAGGTTGAGGAAGATTATTTTTTATCTTTTTTATGTTTTTTTTAGAAAATGAAAAGGTACGAATCTCGGGTATTGGATTTGGGGGGGGGGTTGGTATTTCTACCGATTACTCTACTATTATCTAATTATCTAAACTACGGTTGTGGGAGTCTATGTCTAATTAATGTGTGTTCGTATGATAGTTTAAAGATGTGTTTACTTAGGTTGTATTACTCCTTAATTATCTCCTATTGATGGTTGAGTTGTCACGTCTTATTCTTAGTTGCGTTGTGTGTCTAAAGTTGTAGGGTATGCGTTTCTCCCTAACTCTTTGAACTTACCAAAGGGTCTTGTCTACAAACCCACTAGGGATGATAAACTCCTACTCTAAGGCACTCTTTGGATGGTTTAGCCTACAACTACTCAGGTAATTATATTCTAAGGTTCACAAAGATGAATCAAGCATTAAGTACACAACGAATGACCTATCGCATTACTAGATCATATATCAACCAGGATAAGAAAACAACCAATCAATATTCAATAATTTAGTTTCATACTTCCTAAGCAAACACACAAATAAATTAGCCGGACATGGAGAACATGCAAGCATACACACAAATAATCAAAGACATAATTGAATTAATGAAGCAAAGACTTATCTTGATGTAAGATAGGGTTTAAAACCCTAAAATACTGTACAAGACACCTTAGGTTCGGTTTTAGGTTTTTACTCCAAAAGACTCTCTCCCCAAAGACTGAAAAATTCGGATTCTATATATAAGATTACAATTGCGACGGCGTCACCTTATGTTTAGTGACGTCGTCGTGTCGCCGTCATTAGGGTTTCGTCTTGGCCACGTTAACCTTGCGACGGCGTCACCTTGTGTCCGTGACGCCGTCCTCTTCAGCTTCTGACGTCGTCTGGATTGCATCTAGGCCGTCTGAGTAGCGACGGCCTACTCTTTTACAACTGGACGTTGTCGCTTGTAAATACGAGTTTTGGGTTCTGGCCCGTCACAACATTTTTGGGACGGCGTCGCCAATAGCACCTGACGCCGTCACCCTCTAACTTCAGCAGCTGTGAGTGTCTCGATTCTGACTTTGGCCATTTTCTTCATATATTCGCGCCTTTTCGTCCAAATAAGTGCCATTCCAGAATTTTGCCTTCACGAGACCTAAAAAGTGAAAAGGAACGATATTAAGCAATAACGGATACAAAAGTGATCAAATAAGGACTTAAACGACCCCTCAAAATGGTACCTTTTAAAACCTTATCACCTACTGAAAACAGATTATGACCGAGGCCTTCCACATAGTAAACCCTGCTGATTTCGATGTTCCCATTGACATAGTCTCCGTAGCCCATGATAGCTGCGAAGTGATCATTCCCGAACCTGAAAGTGCCAATGAACTTTGCAATAAAGTTTGATAACAGTTTAAGATTGCATGTCATGTGTCTGGAACATCCGCTATCAACAATCCAGAGAATGATCTGTATCACCTGCATTACACACAGACGACACAGATGGAATAGAAGTAGATGTGGAACCCGAAATGTTAGAGGGTTTCGTAGCAGGTATAGTAGATATACACACATCAATAGCTTTAGGTATCCACTTAAATCCTAGTGTGTTATATATCCATTTCTGCCATCTCCAACTAGTGTTTGCTTTAGTCTTAGTGAATGCACTAGGTGGTACTACATTCCTAGGAGGTGAAACTGGAGCTACAGGGATAACAAGCACAGACTTAGAAAGATTAGTTGGCCTAGAGGTATTCCGGTTCTTAGGATTCTTTAAACGAGAGATGATAGCTTTAGCAACACATTTATCATGACAATCAGAATTCATACTTTTACGACAAATAACACAAGGTGCATCAGACTGAATATCAAAAGTACTTAACGGTTTAGCATTCGTTACATCACTATTTCTATTACATTTGCCAGACGCAATATCTATAGTGGAGGCAACGTGAGTCTTATTCATAGTCCTAGGGTGTTCTTCTACTTTAGCATTCCTGATTGATCTTTTCTTAGGTCGCAGCTTCCTATTCTTCGATGTAGTGCTCCTAGGCTGTGAAGTGCGGACATTTGGAAAAAATGCAACTATTCCTGTTTCAGTAGAAGGAGGCACGTTAGCAACTTGTGATTTGGTAGTAGGAATTCTAGGTTCATGAGTAATAAGTGTTATTGGGGCTAATCTCTTAATGATGGTTGGCGGAAGTTGTTCATACTTTCCTAACATTTCTCTTAACTTGAAAATAGTGTGAATCAGATCTTGATTTTCAGACCGAACATTTCCAGCAAAATGCATAACTTCTTTAGTGAGTGCAAGATAATGATCAAGTTCATTTGATGCTTCATCATGAGTCTTTTTGAGTAAATCAAATATGACACCATATTCCTTTTTAACTTTTACAAGTTCTTGTTCATATTTTGAGATTTGATACTTAAAAGACACGTTTTGATCATCCAGTTACTCAATTTTAGGATCAGAAGATTTTGCACGCAACTGGGCGATTTTGTGTTAAAAAGCAAGTTGTTGATCGTGAATATCTTTTTGACACCAATTAAGACGACGTATTGCATTTGAAAGTTCGTTTGACAATCGTTTGTTTTCAACTTTTAAGAACTCGATCTGAAGCACATTATCAGTGTTCTCAACATTTATCACAGAATCAACAGTATCAGCAGAGGTTTGATCAAATGCATATGACCAAGAATTCAATAACACAGCATTATGGACATCAGCACAGATGACATCTTCCAAGAGTCGATCAACATCTTTTCTCAACAGTTTCTTTTTACGTTTAGTGTTAGAAATAGATGTTTCTGTTTTCTCGAAAATGACCTTCATTAATCTAAGTTCCTTATGAAAGTCCCTTTCCCAAGACAATGCACAACTTTTCAAATTTTAAACATTTGGTAAAAGATTTTTCTGAAAAATGTCTCTTTGTTCTCGCGCTAGAGGCGATTGAAAGTGTTGAACTTTGATTTCAGAATGATATTCTATCTCATGTTGTAAATTTTTGAGGTCAGCCATGAAAAGGTCAAAATATTGAAGAATTTTGCGATTTTCAGGTTTTGAGTTTACTTCACTGATGGAAGGTAAAGGACCATAAGTTTGTGCATAATCTGGTTGGGGATTAACATTAGAAGACTCAGGTGTTTTTATGATTACCCTTGGTGTGTTAGAAGAATCCGTTGGTGTGACGAAAGTGACTGCTTTTGAATAGTTAAAAGGTTTGTTGTAAACAACTTTTTCTAATTTTGATCGACTCTCGTCTTCTGCATCTAATTCCTCTTGACGATGATATTCAACAACACTCATAACAGAATTATCAACTTTATATTCTACACTGGAAACTTCAGGATTTGGTTTGAATGCTTTGGTTGAAAGCTTAGGTTTGTAATCAGCAAGATTCGGTCCATATCCATTTGGATTGGGTTTTAAAGTAAACTTTTCAATGGCTGTGACCGACTCGCCATGTTTGTAAACAACAGTTTTAAACTCTTTAAGTTTGTTTTGCAAGCCGATGATTTCTTCAAGATGATCATCTATTCGTTTCGTTGAATGCTTTTTGTATGCAGAGAACTGTTTTTGACAAGTTAACAACTCAGCCTTAGCTTTTTGATTTTCCAAGGTGAGAGCGTTAATTTGCTTTTTATGTTCATGTTTCAGTTGTTCTATTTCAGACAACAAAGCATTCTTCGAAGCGGCTAGATCACGCATCTGTCTTTCTAAATATTTTTTGTTTTGATAAGATTTGGCAAAGGCTGCTTCAAAACCGTTTTCACGTTTTTCTTGAGTTTTGAAAAAGTTGAGTTGCTTTTGTAGACATTCAAAATCCTTGGTTAACAGTGCATTTTTGCATTTCAAGTCCTGATTAATGGCATGACATTTTTCCACTATGGTCTGTTGGTCTTGTATTAACCGAGCAAAATCTGGATGAGGCAAAAGTTCGGCGTGTTCAACGTGAGTCTCAACATGATCATTACTGAGATCCTCAAGTATAACCACGGAGTCAATTTGATTATCAAGGGAAACCGGTTGGTCATCTTGATCGTCAAATATAACTACGGGGTCTAGTTGAAAATCGTCGGAATGAGATGTGGATGGCGCATTTTGAACATTCTGAGCCTTGCCGGATTCAGATGTTGGCGTAGATATGAGATAAGAGATAAATATGGTTTGTTCGGGTACCTGAGACAAGCCATCAGTGTCATACACTGGGCCTGTGTCACTCATGTGTAACTCATGCATATTAGCCATCAACATAATAGTTGCATTGGCCTGCAAGTCCTCCATATCATCATCTGAGTCAGCATTTGCCATAAAGCTCTGTTCTTTATCTGTGAGAGTTCCACCAGCTTCATCCTTAAGAGCCAAAAGAAGAGCCTCTTTGAAATAAGCACTGCCCCTAGTCCTTGGCTTTGGGCATGCATTAGCCAAGTGTCCCTTCTCATTGCAGTTGTAGCATCGAAGACCATTCAACCCATTCTGAGCATTTCCCTGTTCCACCACTGGAGCTCGATTGTTATTCCTACCCACAGCATTAAACCCTTGACCACCGCCCATCTGACGACCATAACCACGATTCTGAACTTCAACTCATCCATTGTTCACAACAGCTTGATTCCTTGTATTAGATGAGGAACGAATACGGTTGTTGGATTTGTTGGTATAACGGCTAAAGGCATTAGCAATCATAGCAAATCCTTGTTGCAGTGCTTCGAACGGATTAGATTCCTCATTAGCTTCAGCTTGAGCATTGTTGTTGTTGTATGGAACCAATTGAGTTTATTGAGATGGAGGTTGTGAAGGATCATGTGGTGTGATTGTAGCAGTTGGTTGAGTTGCTGGTTGAGGAGAATAACTGTTTTGAGCATATAAGGCAAGTTGTTGATTTTCCAGATGTGTCGGTGGAGCAATTTGAGCACGGAGAATCCTTTCCCTATCAACTTCCTTTTCATGAGGCTTCAAGTAATCGTACAATAATCCATATGTAGATTGATGCATGTTTTTCGCTTGACGGAGAAAAATGACATACTTCTCCCATTCAGGACCAAGACAACTCAGGAACTTAGTATTCACTGCAATTCTTGGCATGATGATGTTGTGTTTATCCAAATCATTGATGATGTCTGAAAAACGGTGATGATAGGACTCTAGTGTCTCTCCAGGTTCAATCATGAAGTGTTCATAAGCCAAGTAAATTTTGGATTCCAAGTCTTCCTGATTGAGTACAGATCCTTCCATAAGAAGACGAATATGATCCCACATTTTCTTTGCAGTCTTTTGAGCATCAACACTACGAAGAATTGGGTTTGGTAATCCTAAGAGGATATATTCCATTGCAAGCTCATCTGCTTCATAGTGTAGAAGTTCTTGAGGATTCAAGTCTGCAACAGTATCAATGTTCGTTTGTTCATCTCTTGGTGGAATGGCATTTGGATCTCCGGGTACAATGACTGTAGGCATCTCAAAAGGACCTTCCAAGATAACCTGCTTTAAGAACTTTCCATGTGGCTTCTTTAGATCACA
The DNA here is from genome assembly GCA_910596185.1 of Chrysanthemum makinoi. Taxonomy (NCBI): domain Eukaryota; kingdom Viridiplantae; phylum Streptophyta; class Magnoliopsida; order Asterales; family Asteraceae; genus Chrysanthemum; species Chrysanthemum makinoi. The sequence goes on from OU343225.1 coordinate 336,495,501, forward strand.
AAACCTAAAGAACCTTATCACCCATTGATCATAGTTTCCTGGAGTGAGCATTGGAGGTCTATCAAGTGATCCAGCCTCATGAATTGATTGTTGGCTGCTTAAAGCTTCAAACATCTTTGCAAACCAAGTGGGTTCCTTCATAATGGTCCTTGATGGATGTTGATTGAAGTCATTTGTGTACGGTTGAACTTGAAGACTTGGTGGTGGTTGAACCATTTGAGGTTGTGGATTTGCAGCAAGTTGTGGAGTATGTTGTTGGTTAAATTGTTGTTGATAAATTGCTTGTTGTTGATTCCATTGTTGATGTTGTGGAGTTAGTTGTTGTTGACGTTGAGGATGAGGATAAGTGTAAGGGAAATAGTTAGAGTATGGTGGTTGTGACATGTTGATAAACTTGTGTTGGTAAAAATGGATCTTTGTAGTCGAATGAACCTTTGTTGATGAAGTATCCTTAGGCGTAGAAATCACAATAGACAAGTAGCACTTATGCGTAAAAACACCAAAGTTACGCGTAATAATTAGAGGTTACGCGTAGAATTTAGCTTACGCGTAAGTAAGGAAAAGACGCTAAAGTTATGCGTAGATAAAAGTTAGGCGTAGAAAGTTAGGCGTAGGATTATCTTATGCGTAAGACTAGGCTTAGGCGTAAGAAAAATCTTATGCGTAGGATTTCTACGCGTAAGCTTTATGCTTATGCGTAATTTTAGGGTTTTATCCCAAGTGATCTTTTACACTTCACAGTGCAAAAGATATCCAAAGTCGACGTATTTTCAGACTTATCCAAGTAAGAAAACACGGAATAAACCACGAAAATGAAGATCAAACCAAGGAAATACTTACGCGTAGTTTTAGGGTTTTACTACGCGTAGGTTTACTCGTAAATTTGATTTTGCTCAAAGTTGTTTCTAAACCAGTTTTTGTGTGATGAAATAGCTTCAATAACACCAAAAGACACAAAAGTGTGAAGCTTGATGATCCAAAGCTCTTAAAACAGTTATGCGTAGAACTATACCCACGAATAAAAGCTAGCTCAAAAACAACGATCCACGCATAAAGTTTGAAACTTTTTGCCAAAAACAAGTATTTTAACACCTTAAAACGTTGAAAGTACAAGAATCTTGGATTAAAAAGTGTAAAAAACAAGTTTTGAAGCGTACCAAAGAACACGTTATCTTTACGCGTAAGACCCAAAACCAAAAACTTCAAAACAAAAGTGTGCACCCACCTATTTGGCGATTGATACGACTGTTAGGTCACAAGGTTTACCACACAAGCTTATATGAAAGATAGAGAGGCGATTGAACAAGTATCACACACACACACACGAGATAATAAACCGGTTATGCGTAGAGTATGTAGTGAAAGAAATAACTTGAACAACCAACCCTCAAGTGAGGGTTATTACAAAGTATTTATAAGTAAGGAGCTAGGGCAACACTCCTACTCCTTCCCTTTCTCCTATGGGCTTGGGCCTAAGCTCATGGGCCTTCTACATAAGCTTAAGGCTAATAACAAACATAAAGGCCATAATAAGCTAACTATTACATATGAGTAACTAACACTTGAATAAGGTTTAGGAGTGATTCCAACAAGCTGCCAGGTCCGAAAGTCTCAACATGAAGGGTACAGTGATAAAGGGATCGTTGCTGTTAAGCATGTCACTCTTTCATCTAAATGGGATTACACCTTCCTCAAGACTATCGTGGTCAAAAGACAAGACGAAAGGGATTATGAATTTTGTGAAGCGGACTTTCAGAACTTGTCTCTCAACGACATTGAAGATCTATATCTTGCCAAAGTACAGGGAAGAATGAGACATTTCTCGACTGAAATTCAACGTGAATACATCAAGTCCTTGCTCATCTTCATCAGAAGCATAGTGATCCAGGAACGTGTAGAAGATTTACAACTTGTTGTTGAAACCTATCAGACCCGTGTCAACTTCACCAGACCTCAGCTTGAACTTCCTGATATCAACCATCTTCCACAATACACTCTTGTCAGCAAACCGTTTGGAGTAGTTTACCGCAGTGAACTACATCGCAACTGCTTGATGGCGTGTAGAGATCTTCATAAGTTTGGAGATCACACACTGAAGAGTGTCAGGGACGGCTTGGCTTATAGGTTGAAGGCGATACATGAAGGCATTGGGTCTCCAAAGCGATGGAATTCTCAGGATAGACGGGATGTGAAGAGGATCATCACTCGAATTGATGAAAGGTTGTACAGAAGGGACCAGTTCAGAACACTGGAGAGCTTTGTAGGTGGTCGTCCCAGGATTTCTCTCACCGGCTATCAACGCCCTGATCGCATTCCTGGAAAGATTGATGGACTACCTGGTACCCCTTAAACTGTTTCAATTTCATATTAATTTGGATGTGTGATTTTATAATGACTATGGCTTGTGCACACATAACAGTGTACAACCCGCTCTTGTAAATAAAGGACCCTGTGGTACGCTTCAGTGCCACAATCCTTATAAAAGGAGCGAAAGCTTCTTACTTTTGAGTAAAACCTATCAAACCTTTCACTTTTCAAGGTTTTGCTCAAAAGGACAAGTACTTCCCCTTATGTTTTTTTTAAAACCTCAACCGTTAATATCACTTGTTGAGGGGGAGTATTTGATCAAAAACTTTGTTCACAAATTGTTCTTCGTGTAATCTTCCCACAAAACTCAAAATGGTCATATTTATTCTCAACATTTCTTTAAAAATAACATATTTATATGCCATTTTTTAGGGGGAGAAAAATTATGTGATAAGAAATATGTTGTGAAATTGCAAATGAATCATCGTGTGAATAGACTTAACCAACGAATTGACGAGCTCTGAAATGTTAGTAACTCGAAAAGACTTGTCCGGGACGGGTAATAATTTCAAGCCTAGGCCAAGCCCAATAAGTAAAAGGATGGGAACTTGGTGTGTTGCCCTAGTTCCCTCCTATAAATACTCTTGTAAACCTTCTATTGAAGGTTGGTTGTTCAATTTATTCACTTTCACTCTCTACGCCTAACTCTTCTATATTCATTCGTGCGTGTGTGTGTGTGTAGTTGTTCAACCGATCTCTCTTATCTATATTTCTACATATTGATGCTTGTGTTTCTAATATGGGAACCTAACATGTATAGATTTCTATATGAATGGGCTTAATATTACTATCGGGGTTCATTCTTTTGGGGTAACATAATATCGGTAATTTCCTGTTATGTGACGCGATTATTACCACGTTGGCCAGGCGTCGTAATAATTCCATCAGATAACCAAGTCCCCACCTTGACCATGTTACACCAAATTCATGAATACTAGTAATATGTTTACCATACAAACAGTGTATGCTGCACTAATACTAATACTGATGCTACATAATAATGCGGAAACGTGTCTAATACTATAGGTCCCACAGAGCCTAGGTTTAAGTCTAAGTACCCATCTACAGCGGATACCTAAATCCCTTAAACCACAGCTCTGATACCAACTTGAAACGCCCAGGAATTTTTTTATTTATTTATTTTTTCATGGACTGATTTTATATTAACACCAACACTTATATTAACACATAAAACTATACATAACATATATTATCCGCCTTGACCCGTACATGATCAAAATGGGTCAATATGGGCAAGAATGGCTCTATGCCAAACACCCTTTAAACTATAAAAGAACTACTTATCTACTTGATCATCACATAACCATGAGTTTATATGTTCATACACAAAAGTATACAACCTAGGGCGTTTCTTGGTAAGAGAGCGTGTAGGGAAAAAGGCTCATTACCCAAGTATCCCACCGAGGTCTAGTTCTCGATCTTCGTACCCTTCGCAGCACTACCACTAGCTTCACCTATAACAAGTACAACAAAGCAACATAAGCATAACGCTTAGTGAGATAACATATAAAAGATACTAATCATAACATGGCATAATATTATGGTTGCTTCGTAGACAATGAGTACTTGTTTGCTATTATATACTAGTCGCCCACTAAGGACGTTGTGAACCCATATTGGTTCAATATAACTAAAAATGTTCTAGTCGTTCACTTAGGACGTCTAAGTCATATACTCAATGACTTTGAGCCGCTATACACATTGGTCATCCACTTAGGATGTCTAAGTCTCATTTTACAAAATAAGATGCTAATAAGGCTCGGTGGTCCACTTAGGACGTCTAGGCTCCTTTTCGGAGCATGTCATGACATAATAACACATGTCGTCCACTTATGACATCTATACCTATCTTTTGGGTCGTAATGAATATAATTATGCAAATCGTCCACTCAGGATAGCTAATTTAGCTGTGTCGCCCACTTAGGACGCTATACAAATAATATTATAATATTTAGGCTGAAAATACTTAACTAAATCCAAACGGGTCATTTGGGGCTGTTTTGACCCGTTTACCATAATTCACTTATAAACATACTATGAGTGACTCATTTAGGCACATAACGTATAATTATAACCCCATGAAGTCGTAACTCAAATATTGTTAGGAATTAGAAAATTTCGTGTTAAAGTGTCAGTCACCCCAAATATTATCTAGCATAGTTTAGCTCATAGACTTGTCGTTAGTTACGTTATTTAGTAGCTTATTAGTTAGTTTGTAGCGTAGTTTAGTTTAGTGTAACACCGTGGAGGAAGGACGAGTCTTTACTCACTGTATGCCTGATCCACAGTCCGATAGGAGGATGTATTGTTTATATGTATAAATACCCCTTCCATCCATGGAAGGGGTGTGGCTTGGCAATCTAACCTTTCATTTTTATTGAAGCAACTCTCTACCAAGAACACCATCTCTCTACTTTCTCTCTCTACAATGTTTAACATGTATTTTGATCATCCAAGACCACCCGAATCATCAACACAATAAAATAACGATCCTACAATTGGCATCAGAGACAGGTTATGTTGTGTGTGTTGATTCTCGTGGTTTTCTTCATGGTTTGATGCGGTTTATGTTTGATGCGGTATTGGTACCGGTTATGTCTTTTTTGGTCGATTTTTGTGGTCAGTTTGGTGGTTTGAATCTTGTCTTAAACTGTTTTATTTACATCACTTTTATGGTCAGAATATTATCCTGCTTTGGTATAAAATCGTGAAGCTTTTGGTACTAAATAGTGTTTAAACAATCTGTATGAGCTGTTGAAATAAGCAGTTTTTTATCTAAAACTGTTTTTATCATCTTCTAAACATGTGTTTTTTAGTCATATCTGTGACTTCTTTGTGGTCAAATGGTCATTTGTTTCTTGGTCAAAACTGGGTCTAAACTGTTTCTGGGTAACTATGAATATGAACGGTTTTTTGGTCGGAAAAACTCGCCGGAAAATGTCAAAGATATATTTATAGCGAGTTGTCCATTTGTCCAGTTACTATGAATCTATGTAGCGACTTGTGCCCGTTTTTAATGGTGGCGACTTGTTATTTAACAAGTATCGAGTTGTTAATGGTGGCGACTTGGTGACGGTTTGACTCTTGAGTCAAACTGATATGCTAGCGACTTGTCAAAGCCTAGCGACTTGACTGAAGTAAATTTAACAGAAAGGAAGATGAAGTAGATGGTAAAGTAATTGACTCACGACCACAAGACCAACACCTATGACCAATATACTCGACCTCAGGTTCATTTTGACATCATTGGTCCATGATCTGGTTTCAAAAACATGAAGACTCGAAGCTTTCTAATCAAATCCGAATCAAATCTTTCTAAAACCTACATCCAGACTCTTCAAAGGACCCTTACAATCACTCCCCATCTCTCATTCAATTCAAAGACTCAATAAGATTATGTACTAACAATCTCAGATTTCTATTTCGTGGTACTCATGAGTAACATCAAGACCAAGGGTCCAAAGCACGAATTAGATTATCATCATTGATCTATAAGACTCTTAATACAAAAGGTAAAACATCTTGAGGATCTCAGATTCGTTCAAGTAATCGTACATATCTCTATAGATCGTGTACACTCAAACATAAATCTTCATTGATCCATATTTAAAAGACTTTATTTTAATTAATATCCGAACTTATTAAAGAAGATTCAAAACATAAGAGTTTCAATCTACTCTTAATTCGGTTAAATAAAGACTTAAAGCGAGAAGAAACCTACCTTGAATCATTTGATTGTACGAGTTACCAACCTAAACCTTCGAGTCATCCCTGTGGCTGTCGCAAACCCACTCCTCGAGCCAACCCTGTGACGAGGTCAGGTCCAACGATTGTTTCTTGTGATTATTAGACTTGTTTGTTTGGTAGAGAGGCGTGTTTGATGCATGATATTAGGATTGGAGGCGTATTGTTTGTTCATCTAAGATCTGAATGAAAGGGTGGCGTGAGATTTTTTAGGGGTTGTGATGAGATTTAGAATAATCTTTGGAGAGTAGCAGATGAGGAGGGAGGCGTATACCTTGTGTTAGGGTTATGAGTGTGAGAATGTTTAGGGCATATGAGAGATTAAAGCTCACTTTTATACTACTTATTATTAGGTATACGCAGATTTTGTTTTGGTGTGGACTTGTCATTTGATTATTTGGGCCATGTGTTTTAGTGTATGATTAACAAGGCTTATATGGACCGTGGGCAGAATAATAAATGATGGTCTTAGTATATCGTGATATATTGCTTCATTTTTTGGAGTCATAAAGGTGATATTGATTTGAGACTTGACGACATAAGAAGTGATGCATTTTGACAATACTAAGTTTTGGTGCGGATTATGGGGTATCAAATGATATGTGAGTGTAATATGTGAGACACATTCCCGTGAAATTGGTTGAGGCGCCACTGGATTTGATTGCATGGGCCGAGTGAAAAAGTTGACGGAATGGACTTGCTTATTTGTAACAAGGGCCGTGTTCTATGTGATTGAATGGGTCAAGAAAATGGACATAGCATAACAATTCTTGGGCCTCATGGTCTCGTGAACATTTTCAATGTCAAGTGAATTTTAACAATTAAGTTAAGTGAATATTTAGTCTCCTGGTGCTATTTTAAGTGGTATTATTTGATGTGAAGTGGTATTAATCTGACTTGGTTAGTGGATAATGTGCTTTCTCACTCCTGGACTTGGATATTGATCTAGACCAAGATAAACGTTGATTGATTAGATCGGAAAATAAGTATAACTTAACATGGGTCTTCTAAAGCATAAATTGATCGAATTTAGTCATTATTTTGAATCGGGCTCAAATTCGTGGTTGGGCTTCTCTAAATTGGATCGTAGATGGGTAGATGGGTTATGAGGTTTGGTACTTTGATATATACATTTTCACGCAAAATATTTTGTCACGGCTTGAATTGTTATTGGAACTAGGTTGACTACGGGGTTGTGTGTACGGTATTTCTTATTTGGATTTGAAGTGATGTTTTCCGGGCGCGTTTACTTATTTCGTCTTCTTTCTTTCTACCCTTCCGTGAAGATGACTTGTTTGAGCATTTATAGAGGGTGATAAAGACTTGGCTATTTAATTACGGTTGTGATTCTTTCTCTTTTAACCCACAACGTAGCTATCACTTCGGTGTCTCACGCAGTTGAGGATACGTCAAGAGGTTTTGTACATTGGGTACACCGTTTCTTTCTCACGAGGATTAGTACAAGTTTAAGTAACAAATCTGGGAAATTCTACTTCATGATCAAGTTTGGTATATCGGGTTTACTTCTCCATGTGGTCACTATAATAGCCGACAGAATACGTGAATGATGTGTTTACCAAAGTGTTGATTGGATACTGATGATGTTGGATAATGAACCGTTGACGAACCACTGCATGTTCCCCTAAAACAGATATTCACTGAAACCAAAGGTGTCATAACACATTCAAGCTGACATTGTTTACGGTTTTGTCTTGATTTTGTAAAATCCCGCGAGAGAATCTATTTCTCGGTTTAAATCATAGACTTGTAAAATCCCGTGACAATGGAAACATCCCTGTTAACTAAAGTGCATTTCTGGATCTATATCTCGGTTTATTCTTGGTTTTGTAAAATCCCGCGAAAGAATATATTTCTCGGTTTAATCCATAGAATTGTAAAATCCCGTGATGATAAATTCATCCTGGAGAAAGAGAAAGTGTAATTCGGGATCTTATCTGATGCTGGTGCTACGGTTTCTGCTTCGAAGAATGGATAAAAGGGTGTACTTCATGAATTGGATGTGTGTTTGGATATTCGTCATGGCAGTATGGTTATTATATGGTTTTACGGGGTTATGTACTTGTACCATGGTCGGGATGAAACCATTATCAAAGTTCATTTAAATGTCAAAGAAGGCTTGATTTGAGCAGTTCAAAAGATGTGACAACAGCGTTAATTCAGTATTATTTATTTGAGGTTGAAGTGAAATATCACGGGCGAGTGTACTTAATATCTGAAAGTATCGGGGATGGATGGATGAAGATTCTTCATGATCCTTGTTCGAGCTTATTATCAAAAATGAAGACCTGGAAATCTAGTTATTGTTGGGTGTCTTTTACCTTTTCTTTTACCACTTGGGGGAATTGGGCTCATACCACTACAAAATAACTATCACTTTAAGGAGTTACGTTGTAGTGCTCAGTGTCACATTCAATTGTGGATTTTCAAGAGGTAATGTACGTCTTATACTTGATGGTTGGTTGGTTGAAGAGTATAGAGTACATAGAGAGTACTTAGAGATGCTAATGGAAATCGGCACCGCTCTTTGTTACATATGTGCAAGTTTAAGTCACGAGTTCGGGGTAGTTTACTTTAGGGTCAAATTCATCATACTGGGTTTTCTCCATCAGTTGTCACGACAAAGAGCCTACTGAATGATAATGGGGTTGATTACATGTTTTGCTTTGAGAGCTGAAAAGAAAGAGATTATGACGTCTGTTCACATCAGTTCAGGCCTCGTACTTCAACATTATGACGTATGAACACATCAGTTCATGCCTCGTTCTCTAAAGAAAAGAAAAGTGTACGTTTCAGTGCGCTTTATCTTATGAAGAAGAGAAATCTTCTTATGACGTATGAACACAACAGTTCATGCCTCGCTCCCTAAAGAAAAGAAAAGTGTACGTGTCAGTGCGCTTTATCTTCTGAAGAAGAGAAATCTTCTCTATTATGACCATTCTCATCAACATGCTTCATACTTTTTCCATGCGCTTCATCAAGTGAACTGAACTAATGTTGATTGTTTTCTTATTCCACTTGCTCAACTATAATGACGATGGCGACATCATGAGCTAATTTTGCAGGGGAGAAGTGTGAATAGACTACATTGTTGAAGATATTCACTTGTTTAATCAAGAATGGCATCTCCGCATGCAATTCTTGAGAGGGAGAAGAAGTGTGAATTCTCTGCATGGTTGATTGATTTCTGAGAATAAATGGTCAAACGGCTCCAAACTCATGTAAGAACCGAGCTTCTTCTTATCGGGTCATCTTTACATGGTGTTTCTTCTAAGAGCCGTTAGTTGACATCTTCACAAGCTGATATGAGTTTATTCACAATGTGCTTCCGGTTAATGCTTCACGTGCACATCAACATGATGATTCCGAACAACCTTCTGTTCTTGTTTGATGTGATTGTTTGCTTGGTGTTACCATTTTGTGTGTTCGCTGCGGGCTGATTGCTGATTTCCTTGATGAACATCTTTCTGTTCTTGTTTGATTGGGAGGGATCTTAATTAAGGGGATTTGCAAGATGTAAGTTAATTGGGATGCTTTTTGGTGAAGTTCTTGTGTTTTGGTGAGTTGAAGATGTTAACTATCTATTCCCCAGCTGGACAATCTTGAAGAAGGTCGAGTCTACAGTCGGTTCTACAATTTCTGCTACATGTTAGAAGACTAAAGACGAGTTGCATTTAACGATCTAAAGACTTCTTCTTAATCTGGGCATTTATCAAACAGATTGTCGGTTTAGGGGAGAGCACTAATTGGGGGAGGGTGAAATGTCGAATTAATCCTCAATTAGACTTGCTCATATTCTTCAGCAAGTTGACTCTCACAGATATATTTGTGCTAATGGTATTCTTCTCAAAAGACTTCGAGTATATGGGCTTACAATGAGTTGTTGATTCTGAAGTATCAAAACCAGCAAGGGGGAAGGAGACACGCATCTAAACAAATGTTATTACCGCAGAGAATCTAAAGGTTTGACTCATGGCGAGTAAACTTGATGAACTTAATTCTTCTAAGTGATTGAAGATATCCCGGGAAAATAAATGTCATGACCGCAGAGAAACTCAAGGTTTTACTCATCAAGGCGTTTAGTGTTCTAATTCCAACTATGTGGGGGAAGAGATGTTAGAGTTAGTTTCTGATGATAAAAAGAGGTACACAAGTGTGTGATGATTTTGATGTTATCACAATCATCAGGGGAGAGAGAGAGTGTGTACATTGGGGATGCTCAGCTTTTTTACTTGAGGGCTTAATCTGTGATTCAGAGATATAATCACCTATTCCGGTGTTGACATTCGCAGAGATTGTCACCCGCAGAGATAATCAGTGATTCGACCTGCTTCTTCAATGTTATCGGTTATTCTCTCTTTGGGCATTCGGGTACTTCGGGTTCTTGAGCTTCATACACTTTCTTCAGGGGAGAGAAAAGTATACATCGGGGTTATTCTTTGGCTATTGGACTTAATCTGCTACTTCAATGGTATAAGTTTCTTTGTCTTCGGGTATGTGTATTCGGGTTCGTGAGCTCTAGTCTAAGAGACTGACTGCATCACTTCAACTACTCGGGGGAAGTGGTCTCTTGACACCTTTTGGAATGGATTGCGTCAGACTTCAGTGGTTATGAAATTTGAGAAGAATTTTAAAAGAGTGGGATGATACGTGTCGTTCTTGTTGATGATATAACATCGAACGGAGACTTACAATGATCCTTCTTATATGGAGCAGCAAGATCGATGATATGGTGTGCGTTCTTGTGCATCTGGCTAAGGCAAGCTTGAAAGAAAGCTTAGAATCTGCTCAATCAGAAGATTTACGGTTTGGGGGGAAGCTACCAAAGTCTCACTTTCAAGTGGCTGAATTTCTCTCTTCGATTCAAGAGTCTTGGAAGCTTTGGTGGTGAATGTTTAAGAGATGATGACTTCTTTCTTCTACGACGTGCTGCTCGATATCCTTATCTCGGTACTCGTATCATCATCTTATTAAATTATATCATCTATTCTATCTTTGTATATATTTATTAAAAGGGTTATGGTACAGAAAAGTTACTAAGTTTACAAAAAATTTGTCCTAAGGTAATATAGTTTCATTTTGTTCAGTTAGGTTACTAAACTTTCGGTAAGCATACACTTCGAAAATTCAGTGTTAGTCCGAGTAACTTGGATGCATATTTTTTGATAAGTTCAGTAACCTAAGTGAACAAAATTCAAAGTTCAATAACCTGAACATTCACTTTTATAAGTTCAGCACTGAGTGAACAAAGTTTCAAAGTTCACTAACCTGGATGAACAAAATGAAACTATATTACCTTAGGACAAATTTTTTGTAAACTTTAGTAACTTTTGTGTACCATAACCCGTATTAAAAACAAAATACAAAAATACAAAACCTCAAAAACAAAATAGAAAAATATAAAATCAACAAAAATCCATAAAAATCAGAAAATTTCAAAAATACCAAAAATATGTTTTCTCAAGACATGTCTTCTGGTATCGATAACATCTGTGGTCTTAGAAATGTCATTCAATAATGGCACGGGACCATAGATGAAGTTCGAGCAGGAGGTGTAAATATTCTTTTCCAAAACATGTCTAAAAATGATGGCTTGCAGTTACTTCTGACTGTAACCCGCGCTTAAACCATGGCTTGCTATTATTCTAGGAAAACCCTTCATAGAAAGCACCAGGATGACCTATGATCCCTCGTTAGGAGTAGTGCGATTCAAGGATGAGACCGATGACATAGCTTACCAAATGCCGTTTAAGATTGAGAAGTTTTCATCACTCTCTAATGATGAAAAGGAACTTAAACTGTCAGTCTATTATAGGAATGATGAGGATAAGGAAAAGGGAGTAGATTATGTTATGGCTAAGATTTTCGGATTCTATAAGGATTGTTTGAACTTAGGACCGAAATATAGGACAGAGTGGGGAGAAGACGAACTTTTAGAGAAGTGCATCATGGGGCATCTCTACAACATGGAACCAACCATTGGAAACCGTCATGATGAAGAAGGTGGCGGTAATGAAGTAACGTAGGACACGACTACGAGTCTAGCTACAAGACTCTTAAATAAAGAAAAGCGCTTCGTGGGAGGCAACCCATGCTTAATTTTTTGCTTGTTAGTGTCATATATCTTTTATTGATTGTTTATTCTCATGTTTAAATTTGTAAAAATGCTTTATTTTGTTTTTAACCTCGTCTTAATTGCATATAAAGGTATTTTACATGAAGGATAAGTGTAGGGAGGATTACACACGTTTTCATAAGAAACGTGAACATGAGAATAACAATTGATTAAAAGATATATTTGCGTGTTTGTTCGAGTCAAATGCTTGTATCGAGTCATAATGGATGTTTTGCAGAAATTTTTCCAGATTCTAAAGATATAAATTTTCCAGAATTTTTTCCAAAAAATCGCAGACCAGTTTTTGTCAGGATAACCTGACGGCGTCAGATTGCAAACCTGACGGCGCCAGGAAGGAATAAAAACATCGATCACTTTTTCTCGTTTCTCGAGCTACTTAAAATTTTTTGAAATTTCCAGGTCTTAATTTTCTTAGAAATTCTGTAAACATCCGTTCCACAAGCATTATATCCTAGTTTAAATCGAGTCTTATATATTATTACCGCCGATTTTACGCGAAGGTTTCGTTTGTTTTCTTCAAGTGTGCAGGTTTTGTTTATCAAGAAGAAGATACATAAAGTTGGAGGAGTTTTTCACGCATACATTCTTCTTGGAAAGGATTTAACCACTACTTCACACACGGATCCTACCGAGCTAATCAGGGGAGTACTAGTTTCTTTCGTTTTTAATTACCTTCTTTTATCATAACTTTGATACTTTAGGGAACATTGGGGACAATGTTCAGTTTAAGTGTAGGGAGGGAAAATAAAACGGGAACTCTGAAACTATGCTTATCCTTGATTATTTGCTTTGTCCAATTGCACTTTTGTGATAAACCATGAGAAAATGTCGGTTAGGGTAATTTTGGCACCAAATTTAAAATTTTTCATAATATATAGGAGTGGGCCATTAGTCTTAACAAAAGCGTCTCACGGATAGGAAGTTATATGACTAGCACAAAACCCTTTACCACTTAAATTCCACCAAAAATGTGAGGATCGCCCTTAGATTAGTAGGAATTGAAGCATTCATCTTCAATGCTTAGAGTGTGAACCGGTAGTATATTAGATTCTAGAACTTGTTTTGTGATGCATTCCGAGATCGCTAGTAAGACTACACTTGTGTAGTTAGGAATAACTAAATGATAAGAGGCATTAGGATAACCCTTGTTTGATACCCTTAATATAATTACTTCTTCCACATTGGTTGAGTAATTCCCCCACACCTTTGCGTTGTACTCATCTTTTGTACACGATACCCCTAGTTAAACCCTCAGAGCCTATCCTTTTCGCGGTTCTCATGATGTTTCGGTTTTCCAGAATATCAATGAAGAACATTGTCTACACCCCACCCCCAAATATACACCCAAATCGCCTTAGCCTACCCTATATGCACTCACTTTTAGTGCATTATTGTTATCACCCTAAACCCTTAGTTCAATTATCTAGTTGCTTGCATGAGTTGCTAAGTCGAGTCATATCCTTTGTATACAGTTTTGGGACGATTGGGATTCATGGGAAAAGTTAAAGTTTTAAATGACTAAAAGGGAACGCCAATTCCCTTATTTGTGTAATAACGTACTCCAAGTGTTTTGATCTTTTCAATTCGGGTCATATTAGTGTTAGAGTAATAAAAACTCAAGTGTAGGGATGTGCTATAAACCCCTATCATTTTGATGTTATCGTAGAGGATGGTAGAGTAAAAGTGTATAAAAAAAAAAAAAAAAAAAAAAAAAAGAGAAAAGAAAAAAAAATAGAGTGAAAAAAAATACGGGCTACCATCCTACATCTATCTTTAAATTTATGTTTGTTTATTTCAGTTATCTAGAGTTTAGAGTGTCGAGTCTTGGCTTAGCAACGCCATTCTTCGTATGCATGTAACATTGAGATTTTTGACTTGTCACCACTAAAAAGCCTATCCCACCAAACCCTTTGTTTCCTTACCGTAAGCCTAACGTTACAACCCTTTAAAGACCTCTTTGATAGTCTTTCCTAGGTGCTTACGCCAAAGCGACGGAGGTTTGATCTATTCTCAAGCCTATGGTAATCTATGTACTAGGACCGGTTAATGAGTGTTTATCTTCCATTTCCAATTTGCTATATTTCATAAACACCCGAGAGATGTGAGTATCCAAACACCCCATGTGAGGTGCTAGTATGTAATTTCCGTGCTTGTTATGACTTTTGCGGGGCTTATATGTGTTGTGAACTGTTTTAAACCAATGCTTCATGACCCCTAACTTATAAATTAATTGGCTAAAAGCACATTTGCTTGAGGACAAGCAAATACCAAGTGTAGGGATATTTGATAAGGATTTAAAATGTACCTTTTTGAGGGGTCGTTTAAGCCCTTATTTGATCACTTTTGTATCCGTTATTGCTTAATATCGTTCCTTTTCACTTTTTAGGTCTCTTGAAGGCAAACTGCTGTAATGGCACTTATTTGGAGGAAAAGGCGCGGATATATGAAGAAAATGGCCAAAGTCAAGAATCGAGACACTCAAGCTCATAAATTACAAGGGGACGGCGTCACTGCTTAATCTGCGACGCCGTCGGAGGAAGTTGTGACGGCTCAGAAGAGAAATTGCTAGTTTTTGGAGGACGGCGTCGGGCTTTAAAAGAGTAGGCCGTCGCAACTCAGACGGCCTAGATTCAATCCATACGACGTCAGAAGATAAAGAGGACGGCGTCACAAGCATAAGGTGACGCCGTCGCAAGATTAACTTGGCCAAGACGAAACCCTAATGACGGCAACACGACGGCGTCACAAATCATAAGGTGACGCCGTCGCACATGTAATCTTATATATAGAATCCGAATTTTTCAGTTTTAGAGAGTAGTCTTTAGAGTAGTCTTTTGGGTAAACTTTTGGAGTAAAACCTAAACCGAACCAAGGTCGTATTTTAGGGTTTTAAACCCTATCTTACACCAAGATAAGTTGTTTACTTCATTAATTTAATTATGTTTTCAATTATTTGTGTGTATGCTTGCATGTTCTCCATGTCCGGCTAATTTACTTGTGTGTTTGCTTAGGGAATATGAAACTTAATTATTGAATATTGATTGGTTGTTTCTTATCTTAGTTGATTAATGATCTAGTAATGCGATAGGTCATTCGTTGTGTACTTAATGCTTGATTAATCTTTGTGAACCTTAGGTTATAGCACTATGAGTTGTTGTAAGCTAAACTATACAAAGAGGCCTTAGAGTTAGAGTTTATCATCCCTAGTGGGTTTTGTAGACGAGACCCTTTGGTAACTTCAAAGAGTAGGGAGAAACGCATACCCTACAACTTTAGACACACAACGCAACTAGGAATAAGGACGTGACAATTCAACCACCAATAGAAGATAATTAAGGAGTAGTAAAACCTAAGTAAACACATCTTTAAACTATCATACGAGCACACAATAATTAGACATAGACTACCACCACCTTAGTTTAGATAATTAGATAATAGTAGAGTAATCGATAGAAATACCAACCCCCCAAATCCAAACCCCGAGATTCGTATTTTTCCTTTTCTAAAAAAACATAAAAAGATAAAAAATAATCTTCCTCAACCCCAACCTTAGCGTAGTAACTTCTCACTAGCATTCCTATTCCCCTAGAGAACGATATCAATTCCCGTGGCTTACCCTAATACTACACTACAACGATTAGGTTCACTGCCTAGGGTGTTGAAAAACTTGCTCGACGAAAAGGAAGTTCCTTTGACCCCGAACGCGCTGTGTAAGCGTATCAATTATCCTACGTGCTTTATTAAAATATATAATTGCCTATGTTGAAGGACTAGGTTTTTAGGATGTGATTGTTAGGATTAGATGATTATAGTTTGATGAACACATTATTCCCATACCTTATATGAACTGATTGATATGTTGAATTGACTGTTATTAGTCGATTGCTGTTTGGGTGATGTCGACCACCATATATTTGTTTGTGTTCACTAACGTATGCAGGTATTTTGGTATAAGAATGTTCCCGATCCGGATCCCACATAATATGATGATTGGATGCCGAAAGGAAAGGGTAACTATATCTTGGGTTGACAAATGAAGAAACGGAGCTTAATTTGACTTCAATGGAAAGTTGGCATAAATGCAACGTAAGAGGTCTTGCTGCATCAGCAGATGGTTTTCTTCTAAGTGACTGAAGAAACGGAGCTTAATTTGACCTAAGTTGGCATTAAAATGCAACGTAAGAAGTCTCACTGCATCAGCAGACGGTTTTTCTTCCAAGCCCTACAGCAGCAACATCAACAGAAGCAGCTCAACCACCTAACGCATTTTTGTGCAGGGATAATAGTGATAATACCATTTTTCTAAAACTTTGAAAAAATTATTGTTTTTGAAAATGGAAAAATGTTGTTTTGAAAATAAATCGGATTCAATGTGTTGAAATCACCCGGACTTTATTTTGTCAAATCTTAAGGGATTTCAAATTAAATATTTTCAAACGATATTTCATCAAAAAGTCCGTTTGTACGTTATAAAGTGGTGATCTAAAGATTTAATGTTATGTCATGGTATGATTTTTATTTCGAATCAAGGTCTTTTAAAATGAAATTTTTTCTGTTCTTGTTTGATTGTGAAATTGTTTTATTTTACTTAAAGATCTCTTAAAACTATCATACCTGACACTAACAATCTTTAATGTCTAAATCTGTTCCTATCTGTCATCTTTCAAAATTAAATCTTGCCACGTCTTTCTCTAAAATTTTCTAAATGATTTAAATCAGATGGGATCACAAATCTCAAATGGTTTGATATTTTTGATCGGGGGAGAGATCGTGATTTAAATCTCAAATCGGTTTTAAAAGGGTGATTGTTTCTAAAGCACTCCTTCCTTCATGTGCCAAACGCATAATGCACATGTTTGTGGAGGAGTATTTAACCAAAAACCAGATGAGTATTTAAACAAGGCACATATTCTCCCATGTTTTCTAAACCTGATTAAATCACTTGAGATCCAAAATCTCAAAGGGTTTGTTATTTTTGATCGGGGGAGAATTTGTGATTTAATAATGAAATTTGATAAATGGGTGATTGTTTCTAAAGCACTCCTTCCTTCATGTGCCAAACGCATAATGCACATGTTTGTGGAGGAGTATTTAACCAAAAACCAGATGAGTATTTAAACAAGGCACATATTCTCCCATGTTTTCTAAACCTGATTAAATCACTTGAGATCCAAAATCTCAAAGGGTTTGATATTCTTGATCGAGGGAGAATTTGTGATTTAATAATGAAATTTGATAAATGATGATCGATTTGATGAAATTGTGCAGGCTGCTCTCTCATATGTGCTAAACGCTTTCGAATCTCGAAGCACATATTGAGGGGGAGCAAATAAACTATCGAGGTACGAAAGCTTTTTTAAAAGTGATTTATAAAGTACCTTGATTGATTTTGCAAATGGTTTCTTAAATGGATTTTGTGATCGTGGTTGTGCTTCAAAAGAACTCTTTCCTCTATGTGATAAAATGATTTCAAATATCCTATGAACATATTGAGGGGGAGAATTTACCAAAGAAAATCAAATGGCTTTTTCCACAGAAATTGTGATCAAGAAATTAATTCTTTCAAAGAACTCTTGCCTCCATGTGCTAAACAATTTCAAAATCATATGCACATGTTGAGGGGGAGTATCTCTAAAAGATCAAAACTATTAAGGTACAAAATGCTTTGATCTCGTATCACAAGTACCTTGATTGTTTTTCCAAATGATTTTTCAATTGGTTTCAAGGAAGAATGAACTGTACCAAAAGACCGACCATTTTACTTTATGTATGGAGTTATAAGGATGGTGAGGTTAGGTATTAGTTCCCACGATCCGCCAGAACCGGAGGGATCTACCCAGGGACAATCCACTAGATAGTGTAGAGTCCTTAGGTATGATGAAAAAAGGAGAAAAATGATAATATGGGAAGAGTGCGGACTGAAACTGAGCTAGAACTGGAATAAACCCAACAAGGTTCTAGCTATGAAGTCTTGGTAAGCACTGAAGGGGTTGAAGAATGAAAAAGAAATGAATGTGAAAAAGGGTGAAAAGAAATAGCCCTCCAATAATTCAACCTTAGGGCAGAAACCGGGGTCAATTCATATGCTACTGGTGGTAACACTGGTATTGAAGACAAGACGTCATGGACCCAGTGACGCACTGCACTAACTTCCCAAGCTACTCAAGTTCCTCTTAAAAGGGCTTGTTTCATTCTCACGGGGAATCGACATAATCTATCGACTTTCTCTTAGAGATTGTTGATATTGAAGAAGGAGACCCTTTCCCAAGTCTCCGGCATAGGAACCAAATGTGCACAATTGAGTCTAGAGCCAAGAGATCATCCACAATATCTCATTAGGACACTAAATTCCTGAAGACTTGCTGTTTCACACAATGTGGAAAGTAAATATATATTAAGAGTCCTACGCTTTATCCTTGTGGTATTGCCAGAACATCCGAGTGATATGAAAATATTCACGATGAAGATGGAAATCCTTCTAGAGCCAACATCAAACAAGCTCTTGGTGGGTAACATGTGAGATCTTCTTGTAAGATCAAGCTTGTGACAACTGGATAGAAACGATGGGACGATTCATTCGTGAATCAACCTTGGTCCAGGAAATGGATTGACGGATGCTTTTGGAAAAACCGTTCGATGTGCAAATCTTTTCTTTTCTCTAGCACATCGAATGTGTACTTATGTTTTCAAACACAAAATGTATCTCTGATTGAAAAAAATACTTTTGTAAAAACCGTTCGATGTGCAAATCTTCTTTTCCCTAGCACGTCGAATGTGTACTCTTTTCAAATACAAAAAGTATTTTTGATTGAAAATTGATCTTTCTCATAAAACCTTCGTCGTATTGCAAAACTCTTTCTTCTAAGCAATACGCGATTGTGTTTTCAAATCAATTTTTCATCAATCAGTGAATCTCAATTCGCTGGTTCACTCACTCCGTGTTGTCTTCTTTGAGACGTTCCGGTTTGAGAACGGCTAGAACAGCTGCGAAACCCTGTCAATGAAATTCTTCGGAATTATACCTGATCACAGGCAGTACTTGTACTGATCAACGGGGAACCGTGGGCCGTGTACCTCAATTCAACAAAAGTGATCGAAGACACTTTCGTGCGCTTTATTGCTAACTGTCGTATGCAGGTACACCCCGACGATTGCAGCTGATCAGAATTGAGGAGTCAATCCAAAGCCGCATGCTCACAGCATTCACACTTAATTGAAGAAATCATGACTTGTGCATAACTACAGAACCTGGCTCAGATATTTCTATACTATGTTCCTGCTGCGCTGCTGCAAATATCTTGAACCAGTAAAGCTTCCGCTACTCTGATGAGAAGATGTCATGATCCAGAAAGTGTGAGCATGTCGGTCCGAAAGTCACAACTTCACATGATGGCAACACAATAAAGGGTGATCCAGAGATTTGCTGTGGCTGATGATCTCAAAGAAAGCTCGAAGATCATCATGATGTGGATCAGTTAAAGGCCTCCACTAAAAGTACAAAACTATGCGGACTATGAAGAGTCACTGCTTAATCACAAAGATTGCGGAATTGAAGAATTGAAGTCTACGAGCTCAAGAACAAAGTCAAGAATAGAATGCTAGGATTCAAAATGTAAATCATGGGGTGACCTCCCTTAGGGGGAGATTGTTAGGAATTATAAAATTCCATGTTAAAGTGTCGGTCACCCCAAATATTATCTAGCATAGTTTAGCTCGTAGACTTGTCGTTAGTTACGTTATTTAGTAGCTTATTAGTTAGTTTGTAGCGTAGTTTAGTTTAGTGTAACACCGTGGAGGAAGGACGGGTCTTTACCAACTGTATGCCTGATCCACAGTCCAATAGGAGGATGTATTGTTTGTAAGTATAAATACCCCTTCCATCCATGGAAGGGGTGTGGCTTGGCAATCTAACCTTTCATTTTTATTGAAGCAACTCTCTACCAAGAACACTATCTCTCTACTTTCTCTCTCTACAATGTTTAACATGTATTTTGATCATCCAAGACCACCCGAATCATCAACACAATAAAATAACGATCCTACAAATATACTACATGAACATGAACGTGAATACCACAATTAGAATGGCGCACTAACGGGTTACTAAGGACCCGTTTCTATACTTAAATATGTTACTCACCTCAAAGTCGCTTGAGTAGAATCACGAGCTCCTTGTAAGATGTCCCCAACTAACCCGTATAACCTAGGAATATAGGAATTACATGGAGCTTATTAAGAACATGACTAGGCTTATTATAATAAGCACTAAAAGAATAAATAAGCCATAAAGGGGTGTTTGGTTCATGGC
Source organism: Chrysanthemum makinoi (assembly GCA_910596185.1). Lineage (NCBI taxonomy): Eukaryota > Viridiplantae > Streptophyta > Magnoliopsida > Asterales > Asteraceae > Chrysanthemum > Chrysanthemum makinoi. The sequence goes on from OU343225.1 coordinate 336,516,095, forward strand.
TTATGTAACCATATCAATATGATTTCTGAAATTTAACACCATAAAATGGTGTTATAACATCCAAATAGGCTACCCGTCACTTGGCTAATCATTTATACACAATTACTAGGGTTCTTGATGATTTCTTGAAAATCATATATTCACATAATCATGTAAAATTCTACAAGAACCCATGAATAGCATAAAGAATTAATCATTAAGCATTATCCATCAAAAGGTAGCTCTAAAATGTGAAATAAGAATCAAGACATGATTTTTACCTTAAATTAGATGATGGAAACCCTAGCCTATTAGTTTATAAGCTTATGTAGGATGATATCTTGCTCAAAACTAACTTGAATTCAAACCTAAGAATCACAAGGAGATAGATGAGAGTATGTCGTATTATAGCAGTAGAAGGAGGGAGAGCTTTCTGGAAATATTGTTTTTTCTGGGAATGAAGTAAGTTAAATAGTTATATTTACAAGTTTGACCAATTTGACAAGTTTAGTCCCTGGTGGCAGGACTATTGCAAAGATAGTCCTAATTACTTTAATTTCACTTCATGAGAGGTCCTTATAAGAATATAAAAGTGTATATATCATTACCTGAAAGGTTGGGGTGTTACACATTAATCTATTAATATATTAATATGTAAACTGTTAAATGATGTGGCATGTGTGTAAGTGTAAACAATAGTTGCCTTGTAAACGGAAATAACTATAAGTGCAATGGTCGGTTGTCATGACCGGTCGACTAGTCGGTTGAGGCCGGTTGCCCCATTTTGGGGTGATCGGTTGAGGGGAGAGGAGGAGTGAAGTAGGTTGAGGAGGCAACCGAGTATCAAAGCCACATTTTACCACTTTTTAATTCGAACGTTTGTAAAAAAAACAAAAAAAAAATTAAAAACTTTACCACTTTTACAACATTATAAATACCAACCTCAAACACATTTTTAAACACACAATTTCAAACACAATTCAAACAACTTCTCATCAATATTCATCATGTCACAAAGAAAAACTCCCATATCAGAAAACCGACGATCTCGACTTCCCCAAAATTCCCCGAACTTGAATTTCTCACCGGATCCACCGTTTGAATTAACCGGTGTAACACCACCACAAAATCGGGGTATTCATTTTCGAGCACCTGATTTTGATTATGAAACACGACTACCACAACCCAACCACAATCAAAAACCCATTTTACGTCAATCGTCCATATTTCCCACCGGGTCGTCCGAGTATCAATCAAAACCAAGCACCAAGCGGGTCGTCATATCATCCTAACATGGATTTCTCCCAATCTTCCCAACCTAATCAATCGTTTTCACCGCTTCATGGTGTTAATCTTGATATGGATTTTGAGCATTTTATGGAATTCCCTCCTCAAAACTACACGTCTCAAGAATACCCGACTCAAGATGCTTCGATGGGACAAGGTTCGGGGGACGGTTCATACCACGGTTCTATTCGTATTGAAGACGATGTCGAAGAGACGTCACCCGCCAAATCAAAGAAGGGTTCAAAATGGGCTACAAATGAGAGGGGCAAGAATGTTGCAACCGAAAAGGTCAAAGCATGGACAAAAGCGGAAGAGGTCACGCTTTGTAGAGCTTGGATGCATGTGTCGGAAAATTCAAAAAGAGGGACAGCTATCAACCGGAGTGGGTTTTGGGATGAGGTGATAGCGTACTTTGAAAATGAAACTGGTTCAACAAGAACCTACGACTCCATAACGACCAAATGGAAGGGTAAGATTCATTCTAGGGTTGGTTTCTTTTGTGCAATTATGGATAATGATTGTACAAAAGATTATACTAACAGGCTTCGATGATGATCAAAGGTATGAGGGGTGTATGTTCCAGCCAAGACTTGCCTTTCACCTGAGAATAAGAAATACGAAACACTACGTTAAGTGATTGTGCAGGGGTAGGACCCTGCGAACCACCTCCGACGTGAGAGTAAGTATGAGTTATGGATGCATAAGTGTGTGTAAGTAAAGAGATGAGTGTGAAATGAGCTTACCATAATCCATTGCCCGTCCAACCTATTTATAGTGGAAGAAATAGGGTTAGAGGCACTCTTGCATGAATGTCGGAGAACATGGGGGCGTCCCATGTTTGTGGGTAACCGCTAGGGTTTTAGTGGACCACGTTCTCAAACTTGACGGGGAAGCCAAGAGAGAGGGGGATCGTGGGTTTGACCAAGTCAGGAGGTTCCCTTATCCAATGCTCCTTCATCAGCCATACCCCGAAGGGCTTAGGGCTTCGAATGGCGAATTCCCCTGATGTAACCTTCGTGATAACAAATGGTTTGACGCCTGTGGATATTTTGGAATCCTAACTTGGGCCTTCGAATGGAAGGGCTTCGACACGTCCCGGATGAGTGTCCTTCGAGCTACTCGGAGGGTACATCATCAAGCCCCCCAGTCGAAAATGATGTATATGAGCTAGGAGACATTGCTTTCGACTTCATGCTTCGAAAAAATACCATCCTGCTGCTAATTCCATTAGTTGGAAGATAACTATGTACCTAACTCAGCGCATTTAATGCTAATTTAAACCTTTCGGCTGCCCGCTACATGAATCACAATTTCCCATATTACCCGGAGACCAAAAGACTTGCTTTTAAAATTTAAAAAGTTTAAATCGGCGAAGAGTAATTATCCAAGACACGTGTGCGGCTATGAAAGCGGTAAAAAACAGTATTTAAGGAGGGGTTGTCGAAACCCTAAAACATTTTACTCTCTCCGCCACTTTCTACACGCAGTAACATTTTGATCGCCATCACTCCGAAATCAAAAGGTAAACCGTCCTTCTAACTTGTAGCTTGTTTTTTTTTTTTTTCAAAAATGGATTCCAAGTTTATCATAAAACAACAAAAATGTACATTGTCCGCAAAAGATTTACATGATCACTTAGCTGATTACCCAATCCCAATAGAGCACAAAGTAATGTTACCCAAGTCCAATCAGGGTATTTTTTATGCTCCTCCAGGTTTCGTAGGGCTATACACACATGCATTTAGCCATACCAAACTTAGGATTCCACTGCACCCACTGATATTAGAGTTTATGCAATACTACAAGGTTCATATCTCTAGGTTCAACCACTTTGGTTTAGCCAAACTGACCACATTCATAGTGATGTGTAAAGCATACGGCTATGAACCAACATTAAAGGTTTTAAGAGGTTTTTTGAACTTGTATCCTAGGGGTAATTGGTTAAATTTAGCTAAAAGGCCTGAATCGGATGTGCCAAACCTATTTGGGAGAGTGTATACCAATATAACAGGTTGGAAAGGTAGCTTTTTCTATGTGCAAAACACTATTGTTCCCCCCAACTATCCGGAGCTGTTGAATAAGGAGTATATGTTTGATGCGAAACGGTACAATGACCCCTTGCCATATGAGGTGCGAAGGGATCCCTGCTATCAGCGTTTGGCTAAATATCCTGTTGATGTGCAAGTGTTCCCCGAAGCCATCTTATACATGGCTGGGATTGCCCAGAGCTGGGAGGGGTCTCCCAAGAAGCCTGTTATCATATACCAAGGACAAAGTATGTTTATCTACTTTTATTTAAGTAGGACCAATGTAGCACTGATATTTATTTCTTCTTGTTTCTTTTTGCAGAGATGTCGTTCAGAAACTTTATGTACCAGGATTTAGATGAAGACTTGAGCTTCATGCCTGCTGAGAAGGCCGAAGAGTCTTATGGTGTTGGTTCTCCGTCTACATCTGTGAACAACAATGAAGTGGATACTCCGAATCCAGAGCCTGTTGCATCGGCACCCCCACAGACTGCGCTGGAGGGTCCTTCCCAGCTTGTTGAAAATGTGGCAGACTCGGACGATCCTGCAGAGGAGGATGTCCAAGTTGTAGGTTCAACAGGGATAGCTGACAGGTTGAAAAGCATAAAGGGAACAGCTGCCAAGGCTATTAAGTCTACCAACAAGAGGAAGAATACCCTCCCTGTCTCCGGATCTAGGGTCGTACGTCAAAAGAGTACTGAAGGAAAGAAATTTGTCAAGTCTGCCTTCGAGTTTCCAGATGAATCAGTGGAAGTGCATGGTAAGCAGCTTCTCCTTATGAAACATGTGAAGTGATAATTGTCAAAATTAACTTAACCTTTATTCATTGTATTGATCGCAGGCCTCCCACATACGAAGGAGCTCCCCAATGCTTTGGCCTGTCACCGGATCGTTGATCATGTCACCCCCTCTCAATGGAAAGGTTTGTTGGACAATATGTCCATTGAGAGGGTTTGTGATATGCATGACAATGGTGTAGCGAGGCAAGCAGTATTGGATAATCACTTTAATACCAGGACCAGGGAGTTGCTTAGGGCTGTGACCAAGGCTAGACAGGAGATGGATGTCAGGTTGGAAAGAGAAAAACATATGGATCAGGAATATGCAGAGTTGGAGGCCAAGTGTGATGAGATTGAGAAGGACCTTGAGAAAAATCCTCTCGTTCAAGATCTTCGTCAAAAGGTTGCAGAGTTGACAACTGAAATTGTCAGGCTCAAGGTAGAGAAGGGTAGGGTAGCAACTCTCATTGGTCAAAATGATGTGCTTAACGCAAAGTGTGCTGGTTTAGAAAGTGATAGGGCTAAGCTCGGAGAGGTAGAAGTTAAGTTGAGGGAGGAAGTGGATGGCTTGCAGATGAGGTACAAGATGCTGCAAAAAGATCGTGCGAAGATCGTTTCGAAGGTAGTTCCCTATATAGCTATGGAACTCTACCATAGTGATGATTTGGGAGCACAGATGTGGAAGGTCATCAAATCAGCCATTTTTCATTGATGGTGCTTGGCGTTGGAGGAGGCTGCCAAAACAGGTAAGCCTGTGGACCTTTCCAAGATTGAATGCTACCGTCCCACTTCAAAGGCTGAATACGATGAGGCAGGAAATGCGTTTTCAACCGCAGAGTACTCCTTCCTTGCTGAAGCGACCAAAGATCCTATGGCACCCCTCGAAGACCTCCTTTCCAAGAAACCTCGCAAGCTAAAGCCTACATCCCCTACCAAGAAGACAATATCTACCAAGCCTGTCTCAGTTCAACCATCCCCCACTCCATCTCCAAAAAAGCAGGAATAAAGGCTGCCATGTCGGCAGTAATTTGGTTTCAAGGGTGGCATGTACCCTCTAAAACAATTTATGTTATTTAACAATGCTTGTCTAAACAATTTAAATATTTGTGATGTATGGCCTTGGGCCAAAGACAACGTAATTGGGATTTTGATCCCTTATGCAGGTGTAAGGGCATTAGCCCTTATTTTGAATGGTAAAGTGTGGGGGAGTACCTCTACACACTTAGTTATTATTTGTGTTTGTCTTGTTAACTTCTCGTACGCCATTTTTCCGACGCTTAAGTTTTACAACCTAAGGTTAAACAACCTCATTTTGTGTAAATTGCTACACCAAGAATATAATGACCAAATTTGATCATTGACAGAGGGTCGCGACCCACTCTATCTCAAATCCTCTAAGTAGTATGACTTTGTACATATTTTTACAAGCGCCATAAACTACTAGGAGAGTTAATGTGAATGTTTAATTAGGCGTAAATGATAAGGCGTTTATTACACCTTGAGCCATTTTATTCGACATTGAAACTCATAAGCAACTTGGTTGGACAAATCTTTGTATTTAAGAAACGAAGCAAGAGATTTGTGGGAAATGTCTTATTTATCATTGAATTGGTAGAGAGGATTACATCATTCTTGAAATGAAAACTAAGACAACTACCAATAATGTTTGCTTTCCCTTGAGAAGCTTCTAATTACAAGAATTAAAAAGTAAAAGTACTTCTTAAACATAGAACTTTCGAAGGTTCGTACCATTCCATGTCCTGTCGATGGGTTCTCCGAGAAGAGTGGCCAATTTGTAGGCTCCGTTGCCGTAGGCCTCAGCTACATTTAGGGTCCTTCCCAAGTAGGTCCCAGCTTTCCCTGGTATTCTGCTTTGCTTACGCTGTTGAGGCATAGCACATGTTCCCCTGGCTTGAAGGTGGAAGTCTGACCCTTTTGTTATAATAGCCTTCGATCTTGTGCTTGTGCATGGCTTCTCGGATGGAGGCTATCTCTCTTCTTTCTTCTAACAGATCAAGGTTTTCCCTGATCCTTTCATCATTTTGGGAGGCATCATACGTTGCCACACGCTCTGTGTGTACACTTAGCTCTGAAAGAATGACCGCTTCTGTTCCATATGTTAGGCTGAAGGGGGTTTCACCGTTGCTTGACTTAGGGTGCGTCCTGTGAGCCCATAGTACTTGAGGGAGCTCATCTACCCATCCATGGTGAGTTCGTCCCAGCCTTTTCTTAATCCCTTTGACGATGTCTCTGTTTGTAACCTCCACTTGTCCGTTACCTTGTGGATGGTAGACGGATGTCCAAGACTGCTTTATATTGAGCCCTTGACAGAAGTCGTAGAAGACTCCTTCGGCAAACTGCTTTCCATTATCGGATATGATTATGTGGGGCACTCCGAATCTGCACACAATGTGTTCCCACACGAACTTCTCGATTTGTCTCCCCGTAACGGAGGCTAATGGTTTAGCCTCCACCCACTTGGTGAAATAATCAATTGCTACCAGCAAGAATTTGACTCCTCCGGGAGCCATAGGCATAGGTCCTACGATGTCAATGCCCCACTGAGAGAAGGGCCATGCGGATGTCACACTTGTCATGTCCTGCTTTGGCATCTTAGGAACGTTTGAGTGTAGCTGACAAGCTTCACATTTGAGGATGATCTCTGCCGCATCCCGGTGCATCGAAGGCCAATAATAGCCCAACTTCATTATTTTCGAGACAACTGAGCGAGGTCCTGCATGGAGGCAGCAGGATCCTTCGTGGACTTCAGCGATAATATTCGTAGCCTGCTTGGGTCCCACACATCTTAACCAAGGTGATAGAAATGACCTTCTATATAGGGTTTCCCCTATTAGCCGGTACTGTGGGGACTTAACCCGAATTTTCCTTGCTAGCTTGGGATCTTCAGGGAGAAGACCACTTATCAAATATTCCCTGATGAGAGTCATCCATGTCTCTCCTTCCTCGTGAACCACGTCTGCAACTTCCTTGCGAACGATGGACCTTTCAGGCAAGACTTCGACAAGTACTTCTTTGGTGAGATGAGTGAAGGCCATAGAGGCTGGCTTGCTCAGTGCATCTGCCTTCTTGTTCTGATTCCTACGAACATGTTGGATGGTGTAGGAGTCAAAACTTTCTAGCATCTCCTTTGTTTTTTCCAAGTACTGTTTGATGACGGGCTGCCTTGCTTCATAAGAGCCTGTCACCTGGTTCGCTACCAATTGGGAGTCTACGAAAACAGTGAGAGCTTTGACTTCCATTTCTTTAGCTAATCGGAGGCCTGGTAGCAATGCTTCATACTCCGCTTCATTGTTTGTGGCTTTGAACTCAAAACGAAGAGCATACGTATGCTCCTTTCCGTCAGGGCTAACCAGCATTAGACCTGCTCCTGAACCATCGGAGCTGGACGCTCCATCTGTATAAAGCTTCCATTCATCCTGTACTTGAGTGAGTTTAGTTTTGGGCTCTTCCTTTTCTACGTCAGGCTCGGAAGGTGTTTCTGCCAAGAAGTCTGCGAGAATTTGTCCTTTAATAGGGTTTCGTCCCTTGAACTCTATTTCGTGCTCTCCAAGTTCAATAGCCCATTTAGCCACCCTCCCAGACTTTTCAGGTTTCGACAAGATCTGTTTGAGTGGCTTGTCGGTTAAGACTGTGACTGGATGGGCCTGGAAATAGCGTCCGAGCCTCCTTGCTGCGTAGATTAGGGTTAGTATTAACTTCTCCAATGTTGGATAGTTGATCTCCGTCCCCTGCAGGACCCTGCTGACAAAATAAATGGGGATCTATCGTTTGTCTCGTTCTGCCATGAGGACTGCGCTAATACTCTCCATTGAGGATGATAAGTACATGAACAACACTTCGCCTTTGATTGGGGTTGTAAGTGTTGGAAGGATTTCGATGAACTCCTTCATCTTCTGAAATGCAGCTTCTGCACCTTGACTCCACTGAAAAGTTTTCTTATCCACGCATCCCTTGAGTGTTTTGAAGAATGGTAGGGACCTGCCAGCCCCCTTCGACAAAAATCGTCTTAAAGCTGCCAGCTTCCCATTTAGGCTCTGTACATCTTTTAGACATTTAGGGGCTTGGAGATCTGTAATCTCCTTGACCTTGGAGGGATTAGCCTTTATCCCTTGCTTAGTAATCAAATGCCCTAGGAATTACCCTTCTTCGACACCGAAGGAGTATTTCTTAGGGTTCAGCTTCATATTAATCGCCCGAAGCTGGTCAAAGGTTTCCTGTACATCGAGGAGTAGGTCCTCCTCCGTCTTTCTTTTGATAACCATGTCATCAACGTATGCTTCGAGATTTCTGCCTATTTGTTTGTTGAAGGCCTTATCTACGAGACGTTGGTAAGTTGCCCCTGCGTTCTTTAATCCGAAGGGCATCTTTCTGTAACAGTAGACACCTTTGCTTATGTACAAGGCTGTCTTTTCTTCATCCTCCTTAGCCATCTGGATCTGATGATACCCTTTGTAGGCATCTAAGAAGCATTTTAGCCGAAAACCTGCCAAGGATTCTACCTTCCAGTCAATTTCTGGTAGGGGGTAGCAATCCTTAGGGCATTCTTTGTTGATGTCAGTGAATTCAACGCACATGCGCCACCCTCCGTCGCTCTTTTTGACCATTACTGGGTTGGCTACCCAAGTTTGGTACTTAACTTCCCTTAGGATGCCTGCTTGTGTGAGTTCGTCAACTTCTTTGCAGGCTGCAACGTTTCTTTCGGGGGCTAGGCTTCTCTTTTTCTGTTTTATTGGCTCAATGTGTTTGTACTCATTGAGTTTATGCTCCGTTCCGAAGGACTGTCCGTCTATCAGCAATGTTCTTGGTACCCCTGTCATGTCAGAATATTACCAAGCAAAAATATCAAGGTTAGTCCGTAACAGTTCCGTAAGCTTCGCCTTGAAATTCGCCGGGAGTTATTTTCCTATTACCACCATCTGTTCAGGGTAGCTAGGGTTAACTACAACTCGCTCCTCAGCATCTATGCAACTTAGAATGGCCATCGGAGGCTCCTCCGATTCTTCTTTGATCCTTTTGACACCATATACACCCTTATCCGCCCCATAATTAGAATGAACGGTTCCTACTCCGAATGGGGTTTGGAACTTAATAGCAGCATGTATGGTGGAAACAACAATGCCCATCTTTTGCATAGCTGTTCTCCCTATTAACAAATTATAAGGAGAATCTGACCTGACTATAACGAAGGTGAGTGTTTCCGTGCGGGATAAGGGGCATTCGCCTATGGTGATTTCCAACGGTACTTCTCCCAGGGGCCTTGAGTGTTCGCCGGAGAACCCTACCAGCGGTGTTTTCGACTCCACCCTTCGTGAGCGTATGGATGACTTGAGCTTTAGGAAACAATGCTCATAAATGATCTCGCAGGAGCTTCCACAATCCATATACGCTCGATTTACCTCCATGTTTGAGATTCGTACCTTGATGACCACGGGGTCAGTCGAAGGTGGCTGCCCCAAGATGGAAGGGAAGGTTATTTCTCCTACGCTTCCCAGCTCCCCGTCTGCTTCTTTCCGTTTCAAGGTTGGATCGTGCCTGTGCACCATTAGTATTGGAGCCTCTGTAGGCGTAACCTCCTTCTTGTTCCCCTTCCATTCACCCAGCTGGGTGTCGGAGAACTTGTCTTTCCCCTTCTTGATGCCCTTAACCAGGTGTGCTAATTGTCCAGATCGCATTGCCTCTTCGATCTGCTTCTTTAGCTCTCTGCAGCTGTTCGTGTCGTGTCCATGGTCTTCATGGAAATGGCAGTACTTGGACATTTCCCCGCTTTGCTTCGTCTTGACATCCGAGGTGGTGGATCGAAGGACTTTGCGACTTTTTCAGTAGCCAGAATCTCCCGGGGAGATTTGGCCAAGTTCGCCAAGAGTCCATGGTCCGAACCTTTGTTGTATGGAGTGAAGCGGTCTCTGTTCTTCTTCTTATTCTTGGATCCTTCCCAGGAGGACCCCCGAGAAAACTTGTCAGAAGCTTCCTTTTGCTCTATCGGAGCCCCTTTTGTTGCTACTTCTTTGGACTCAATCCAAGTGTAAGTCTTCTCCATCAGTGCCTTATAAGTGGTGGGAAGATCGGTGGACAGGAATTCCACCAAGCTTAGCGTCCGAAGGCCATGTACAAAACCTGAGATCCTCTAATCTTCGTGCAGACCCAGAATTTGCAATGTTTCATCAGTGTACCTCATAACGAAGGCCCTTGTGCTTTCGTTGTCCCTTTGTTTGATGGTGTGCACGGCTAGATGGGTCTTAGTGTACTTCTTATGTTGGCTAAAGTGCGATCGGAACTTAGCCTTAAGGTCATCTAGACTTACGATGCTTCCCAACTTCTGTCCGTTCCACCATATTCTCGCGGAGTCTCGGAGCGTGTAAGTGAACATGTGACACGCTACGGGCATGACCCACTTTTGCATCTTGATAGCGCCTTCGAACAAGTGTAGGAAGTTATCAGGATCGCCTTTTCCATCGTAGGTGCCTATGTGAGTAGGCATCTTTACACCGTCAGGTAAGGGGTAGTCTTCGATCCATTTCACGAAAGGTGTACAAGCTCCAGAGGCTTCGGTGTAGTATGGGTTGTATGGCGGTGGATAAACATGTGTGGGGTTATATGGGTTAGGGAATGGCTGTGTGTAGGCAGGGTAAACAGTAGAAGGTTGGTACGAAGGGTTTACACCCATCGATTGCGTAGGAACGTGTCCATAGGGCATTTGTTGGTAACTCTGGTTGGGAAGAGAACCATTCGGAGGGTAGGTGTTATAGGTTTGAGTAGGTAGGTAGGGGTTCATTCCCGGAGGGGGTAACTGATTCATGCCTGAGTATGGAGGAAGACCTCCGACACTCGAAACATACGAAGGGGGTATTACAGCCCCCATTCCTTCTCTTCCTAAGTGAGCAGCTAGAAGAGGGGGTAGGTTTACCCCTCCGTTCCCTACCGGATTGCTTCCTCCGTTGGAATTCTCGCTCCTTCTTTCACCTTGCATTCTTTCCCTTCTTCCCGGGTCTCCTCCGGGACCTTCTTCAAAACCCACAGTCCTTCCATTTGGCCTTCTGATGGAAGGAGAACCATTTCGTATGGCCGAGCGCCCCCTGTTAACTGGTCGAGGCCTCTCCTCTACTTCAATCTCCTCTTCATACTCCTCACTGGAGTATTCCAATTCTCTTCGCATTTCAGTGTTGCGAACCTGCCTCTTATGAGCCCTTAGTAATGATTCTAAGGCTTCAAAGTTTGCCTCAACGAAGGCGGGGCTAATGTCCGGAATAGGGTTAGCGGATGTTGAGGCGTGATGTACGGGAGTGGTTTCCAAACGAGATCGTGTGGTGAAGGTTGAAGCCGTTATGGGGGCGAGATTATCGGTGTTAGTTGTGTTGAGAAGGACTAGGGTAGAGAAACCTGGTGGAGGTGTATCTTCTCTTCCTGGTTCCATGCCGGAAATGTAGCGTAGTTGGTTAGGGTTTTAGGACTGGGTGATTACGGGACTAATAGTTGTGGTCCCACGGATGGCGCCACTGATTGTACAAAAGATTGTACTACCAGGCTTCGATCATGATCAAAGGTATGAGGGGTGTATGTTCCAGCCAAGACTTGCCTTTCACCTGAGAATAAGAAATACGAAACACTACGTTAAGTGATTGCAGGGTAGGACCTGCGAACCACCTCCGGCGTGAGAGTAAGTATGAGTTATGGATGTATAAGTGTGTGTAATTAAAGAGATGAGTGTGAAATGAGCTTACCATAATCCATTGCCCGTCCAACCTATTTATAATGGAAGAAATAGGGTTAGAGGCACTCTTGCATGAATGTCGGAGAACATGGGGGCGTCCCATGTTTGTGGGTAACCGCTAGGGTTTTAGTGGACCACATTCTCAAACTTGACGGGGAAGCCAAGAGAGAGAGATGGATCGTGGGTTTGACCAAGTCAGGAGGTTCCCTTATCCAATGCTCCTTCATCAGCCATACCCCGAAGGGCTTAGGGCTTCGAATGGCGAATTCCCCTAAGGTAACCTTCGTGATAACAAATGGTTTGACGCTTGTGGATATTTTGGAATCCTAACTTGGGCCTTCGAATGGAAGGGCTTCGACACGTCCTGGAGGAGTGTCCTTCGAGCTACTCGGAGGGTACATCATCAGATAATATCAAGAATAATCATGAAAGCGGTGAGAATGACGAAGACGACTATGAAAAGGCTTGTAACGAATACCGTGTGATTCACAAGCATGAGTTTACATTGAAGGAGTGTTGGAAAGTTTTGAAAGGGCATTCTGCTTGGAAAACTGTTGAGATGCCTGCTTTCACCCTGACTAGTCGGAAGAAATCCAAGACTTCGGAAACCACCTCGGGGTCAACAAAAGGTCATTTTAATCCCCAAGACGTGGATGATTCTGAAGAAGAAGAGACTCGAGAATCACGACCAAAAGGTCGTGACGAAGCCAAGAAGAAAGCACCCGAGCCACCAACATCATTTGTTACTAATATGGCCAAGAACGTTTTCAAGTTCAAAATTTCAAGTAAGGAAAAAAACAAGAATATGGAAGAGGAATACATAAAGTTGAAGAAAAAAGAGTTGGAGCTTGCAGAGGCAAGGGCAAGGCGAGCCGAGGAGTTCAAAAGGGAGAAACTTGAGCTCCAACGCCGCAGCTTGCATTGACAAAGACAATCAAACCGGACGCAAGATTTAATTTTCTACAGCACACCCCTCGACACAAATATGCCCGCACGACAACTACAAGAACTTCAACAACTTAAGGCAGCAATCAAAGAATGTTACAACTTAGATTATTAAGTTGCAGTTTTTAATAAGTATTGTAACGTCTATGTTTTATTAGTTTAAGTTTTTAATTATTGTTGTAATGTTAAGTATTTTTATTAATGAAGTTTAATTTTGTTTTTAAAAATATTTGAATTTAAAAAAAAAAAAAAAATAAAAAATAAAAAAAAAATAAAATAAAATTCTCAGGTCACCACTGTGGCAACTAGGTCGTCGTCTGGTCGTCGGAGAGAGAAAGCTGATGTGGCACAGGTGAACTAGGTTGCCATTGTGTTTAGCCTAAAAAGTCAAAAAAATTCTATTAAAAACAATGAGACTATGCTGAAACGTCAACCAGAACCTGCATTTATATATACCGTAAAAAGATTGTCTGCAACTAGTTTACTTAGTGCTTGTAAGCCTCGTATATTTGGTTTTACTTAAAATAAGTTTAAGGCAAATGTAGGGAAAGAATTTTCAGAAAATTAATTCCAGAGTCTTTTCGAGTTGACCCGATAACCCGATAACAAAAATAATTTAACCCGAACCCGACCCGATAACTATGTCGGGTTATCGGGTTCGGGTCACACAACCCGATAAGATTTTCTAACCCGAATCAACCCGACCCGATAAGCTTTATCGGGTTCGGGTTCGGGTCGAATCAAGCCGACCCAAGTGACACCCCTATATCCAGGTCTTAATTCTAAGTGTGAACGTCTATAGTTGCATTCACAATTTACGGCAAAATCTTACTCCAACACGCAACAAATATCTTGGAAAAAATAAGACGCATGTTGCATGCCTTGTCTTTCTCATACCAATTACATTTTCTTACTCAAATGGGAATCTAGCAAATATCACAAAAAAACAAATAAGAAAGAAAAAGTCACAACTTTCGTATAAAGAAAAGAAACCCTGAAAGAAGTGGGTTATATTCAATGCCATTAGGCTGGACGCAGTAAGGTGATTCGATCGATTAAGACGATCGATCACCTGTCGATCACATTAGTGTGGCAAATCGATCGAGTAAGAATTTATACCCATCTCGGTCGTGGTAGCCATCAAATTGTGTGGACATTTAATATGCAAAAAGTATGGGTGGGGAATAATCCTACCGTTGCAAATATTGGTTCCAAAAAAAAAAAAAAATTACTAAACTACCCTATAAATACACAACATATTTACACACTAAATTCACAAATCTCACAATCCTCTCTATTAAAAATCTTATAATCATCTCTATCAAAATGTCTAAGAAAACACCATAACAAAAAGGCCGAAAATCCCGATTGGCACAAAACGTCACGCATATTTTAACACCGGATCCGAATTTCCGGTTAACCGGTGTCTCACCAAGCATCAATTTTCGACCCGCTTCTTTCGATTATCAATCCCAACAAGCTCCACAACAACAAACTAACAATCCATTTTTTATAAACCATCCTATAAATCGTCCATTTGTTCCACCGTATCAAAACATCCAACAACAACAACAACAAAGCCACTCCCGTCGAAGCCAACAATCTATTATGGCTCACCCGAATCGGTGTATCGTCCAACAATGGATTCATCAACGTCTTCATATTCAAATTATCAATAATATTCTCCGGTTAACCGTATCAATCTTGATGCTTTTGATTTCGAAGAACAATTATACACCAATCCTGATTTTTATGTTGGAACCGGTTCGGGTTATCCGACTCAAGAGTATCACGGTTCGGTTAACATTGATGACGAGAAGACTATTTCGGTAGAGACGTCACCGGTCAAACCGAAGAAACGAGCTACAAAGGCGAAGAAGAAGGTTGTCGAGAAAGAAACCAAGAATGATTCGTCGCTTTGGACAAAAGAAGAAGAGATCGCCTTGTGCATTGCTTGGTGTGATGTATCAGAGAATAGTATAACGGGAAACAACCAAAATGATAAGGGATTTTGGCAGAAAGTCATTGCTTACTTTGAGAAGAAGGTTGGTGCAGAAAGAACGTACAACTCTATCATTACCAAGTGAAAAAATAGGATTCGTCCTAGAGTTGGTCAATTTTGTGCCATTTACAACAATGCTTACAAGAATTACGGAAGTGGTGAGAATGACCTCACTGTTTATAGACGAGCATGTGATGAATACCAAGTAGTGTGTAATCATGCGTTTGTATTGGAGCATTGTTGGGAAATTTTGACGGACCATTCGGTTTGGAAGGATAATGAGATGCCGGCTTTTTTAAGCCAAGATGAGAGTCGGAAAAAAGCAAGGACTTCAACCGACTCGGATGTGTACTCGGATGTGTATGTGCCTGTGCCTGTGCCTAAGCGACCAATTGGTCGTGATACCGCTAAGAAGAATAAAAAGAAATCTTTGGAGTGTTCCAAAGCTAGCTATATGGAAAGTGTTGCCGAGAAATGGAAAAGCATTAAGTCCAAGGCATTCGGACAGAAGAAGGAGCTGGCAGACGGATACTATGATTTGAAGAAGAAAGAGCTGGATCAAAGGCAAAAGGAGTTGGAGCTGGAGCAAAAGAAATCAGAAAGGGAAGACAAAAGATTGGCACTAGAACAAGAAAAACTTGAATTTGAGCGACAAAAAAAATATGATAAAGACATCATATTCTATTGCACGCCAATCGACCCATCTTTGCCCGCACAACAACAACAAAAAATGCAAGAAATCAAAGACTCGATTAAGGCACGCCACAACCTAGATTTTTAATAAGTGTTGTAATGTTTTAATAAGTTTCGTAATGTTTTTATTTTATTAGAATTATTATGAAACATTTTAATTATTAATGAAATTTTATTTTGTGTTAAAAATGTTTTTTTTTTTAAATAAAAAAAATAATAATAATAATTGATCATATGATCGCCTATCGGGCACCCAATCGCCGAAGGTCATTTGGAGAGAAAAGTTCGACGTAGAAATGAAAATGAAGGGATTGAAGCCCCTCAAGCAAGACATTAAGAATAGCAAACAATCATCAACTTTTTTTGGTATATTCTTGTGTCATGTGTCAATTAAAGGAGTAAATAACTTGTAGATATCCTTATACATCAATGTTGTCATACTATTAAGAAATCAACTTTGAGTTTATAACATAAAATTGTATTTAAATGATGTTTATATTATTACAGTATTAAGTTTTGACATAATACCCATGCAGTCAAGGTTTTGAAGACTTTAATATCAAAGTCTTCAAAACCTTGACCGCGTGGATATTATGTCAAAACTTGTCAAAGTCTTCAAAACCATGATCGTGTGGGTATTATGTCAAACTTAATACTGTAATATTCCCGTATTAATTTAAGATGTTGTGTTATATAGATAAAAGTTTTTGTTATACTTTAATTACAATTTTATGTTATGTATATTGAAGTTGATTTCTTAATAGTATGACATATATTGATGTATAAGGATACCCAGGGACGGATCTAGCATGTAAGATTGGGGGGCAGGCGCCTCCCATGGCTAGCCGAAAAAGTTGACATTTTAGGGTAATTTTTATTAATTTTGACATTTTTTCGAAAGCGACCCCATCAAAAACTCAAATTGTCTCTCACTCACATACTAAAATCCAACATTTAACTCTTTAAAGCCTTATAAATCTTTCATTTCTAAGTAAAAATACTCGATTTATCATTACGTTTCTAGTTTTTTCTTTCGCATTTTGTTGTTATTGTAAAAAAAAAAATTGCCCCCCACATTCAATTTTTCTGGGTCCGTCACTGAGGATACCTACAAGTTAATTATTCCTTTAATTAACTTAAAAATATGTGAACTCTAGAGTTGTATAAGGATATCAATGATGTATAAGGATATCAGTGATGCATGACATAGATGAAGTGGCTAATACTCATTAAGAATTACTTAAAAATATGTAACAAAGAACTCTAGAGTTGTGTTTGAAATGTCCATTGTTACTATCAAAATATTGTCAACAAACACTACAATTATGAGACTTCGATATTTTGACTATATTGGTCATCCTTTATGCAATTTTTGTTTGCAATTGTAGATATCATTTATGCAAATTTTTTCTTTTGTCTTGTAAAGAAAACTGAGATGAGTTGGGTGGTAGGGTTTCAAGCCGCAGTAAGAAACAAAAGCAAAACAGGATTATATAAAACGGGATTTTTTCATTTTTTGATGAAGAGTGTTTTGGGCCTGTAATTCTTGTATAGGGTTTAGAGAAGTTTGGCCGTACCCTGCTCATGCGGGATTGGTTATCGTTAAAGGTGTTTAAAAACATGAGAAATCGACAAATCGAGCCGAACCGGTCAATCCAAAACCCAAAAAACCCAAAACTGAAGAAACCGAATCATAAAGTGAAAAAAAACTGAAACCGAAATAACTCGCTTATCATGGTTCGGTTTCGAATTTTACTTTTAAATATCCGCGGTTAATCGCACCGATCCCTGTATAATGTACATGAAGGTTTTTAACTAAATATTCAAATAATTGTAAAAAAATTGATTATATTATTGCATTATTTTTATTGTATAACGACTTTTTGTTTCTAATGTAAACATTTGCTAAATGTTTATGTATGATAATTGTTTAATGTATTCATATTTTGTAAATCTCAAAGAAATATTTATTGTTAATCTCTTATGTATGATATTTGAATTTATTGTTAATCTCTTATAGTCTTATGTATGATACTAGTTATAATACCAGTGCACGCACGGGGTTTTGATCAAAAAAAATTATTCTGTTTTAATACTGAATATTGTGTTTTTAAAGGTAATTACATATAATTATATAATTATAAGTTTCGTGCACGCACGAAGTTTACACATAAATCAAATTTATTTTAACATTTTAATTCAGTATATACACATAGGGCTGCTCAAACGGACCGGACGGACCGGACCGACCGACAAAACCGACCGGACCGGACCGAAACCGACCGGACCGATGGACCGGCGGTCCGGTCTCGGTCTAGGGTTTTTGCCGGATTCGGTCTCGGTCCGGTCCGGTCCGGACCCAAAACCCGAAATTTAGCCTTGTGGACCGGACCGACCGACGGACCGACCGAGACCGGACCGGACCGGACCGGACCGACCTCATTCGGTCTCGGTCTCGGTCTAGCGTTTTTGCCGGATTCGGTCTCGGTCCGGTCCGGTTTTCGTCGGTCCGGTCCGGTTTTCGACCGATGAGCACCCCTATATACACATATAAGAATTTGCCCATGAAAATTGTAATATAAGTACAACTAATACTTATGCACGAGTTTTTCATTATGCATTAATATCTATTAGTAGAATTTGGTAAAATATTTGTAAAAATTTCTATTACTCAAGATTTAATTTTATTTAGCTGACAAAGATGATGATGTTCTTATTTAAATTTCATTATTGATATTATGTTGTACACATGATGCAAGTTTAATAGCACATAATGAGTGTTGATAAAGTTAAAGTATACTCCTTACAGTTTTTTAAAAATGTTTTTATAGACATCTTTATATAAATAAATAAGAATTACATGAGTCATTGTTATAAGTACAATCGCGTATATATATTAAAGTGACCCGTACTTACAATTTGATAATTATATTCCCATTTTCAGTAATTTAGCCGTATTTAAAATGTAAACTCGTGTCCACATAGGTTAAACTTTTAAAAATGAAATAAATGAGTCCTTACTGAACGTATATAGTAAAAAAAAATTGATACTTATAATCTTATGCAAATGTATATCTTGTTATTTTAAAACAACATATATACATTGTATTTTTTAAGATATAAAGTATAAAGGGTATAAAGTATAAGGGGGTATTTTTTTTATAATCAAAAGTTATTAAAAAACATGAAGGTTTATAATATTACACTTAACTCTATATAATTTTTAAAAATTCAACCACTAAAGTTTTATTAATTACCGCATCTTTTTTTAAGTTTTAGTTTTTACAAATTTAACACCTATATTTTTGTGTGGTTTTTTTATAAAACAAATTTTTCCACAAAATTTATTAAAGTTTGACCAAAATCAATTTATTTTTTACTTTTATTAACGAATCACATCACATGATTTTATTTACGTGACGAAATCAAACTCTTCTATTGGCCATTATATTGATACATCATGCTGTCTCATAAGGATCTCTCATGTTCTAATACAATATAGTACGCATGAGCATACCTATGCTCTAGAGCTAATAACAGCCTTAACATGATTGTAGTAATACTCCTACATATAAAACACCAAGCTAACCTTACTATATGGTACGTTACTGAATTAATATTTTTAAATTATGATTTATAAGCTAATTCTTTATTGTCATGTAACAGACTATATGATCTTTATGGCTAGCAAAATTAGTCCCTCTAATAGCAACAACTACATCAATATGCGAATGACCAACATACAACGAATACGTATTAAACCATACATGGTAAATTACATTAAACTGCAGGATCCTAACTCCCAAGAAGCAGTCCTCGTTTTTTTAGAAGCTCTTTTTCTTCCTGAAAAGTAGGCATTTTTTCGCCATGCTTAACTGAATATATGGTTAGAAGCAATAAGAAATATATGTAAATGGCAAATAAACTGTCAAAAAGAACAAAATCAAATCTTCGCATAGTTATTATAGGCAAAACCTTGGCCTTTGCCAACCTAATCTTTGCATAGTTACTCGAAGCACGAATTTACATAAGTATGGTAAATTTCCTTCAGCAAACCTCGATTCTTAGCATCTTTGCATAGAAGACCTAAACTCGCATTTTCAACAGTCGCATTTTCATGGCCTCTACACAGACATAAGTAATTAAGCAAATATTAATGCCTTGTGGTAACTTGGACACGAAAGTAACCATTGTTATTTAAGAGCCTTGCCATATAAACTACAAACAAAACCCATTGAAAAAGTTGTATAAGTTTTTATCTAAGGTAAACCCGAAACACTACTTCCTACATTCTAAATAGCGTATTTATTCATTGCATAAAGTGCTAATATAAGCTTTCCCAGACACTAATACTATAGTAATAAATAGCGCGTATAGAAGCTAAAACGGAACTATGTTGTATATAGGTAGCAATACTAATACTACAGGAATAGACAAAAAAACATAATAAAACAAAAAATAGATATAAAGTTTGTTACTATCATTTTGGAGTAGGCTTCGGAAATCATAGTTGTGTCATCATTTGGGTTACGCGGAGAGGCAATTTCAAACCATACAATTTTAATACTAAGCGGTTAAGTAGCAGCCCCAAGCTCCTTAGCAAACTCACATGTCTAAAAATAAAAAATAACATATTATTTAAAAACAATTAATTTGAATTTCCCAACCTTTTTTTCATTAGAGCTTTTGCCGCTCGCTATAAAAGCTGACTAATGGAACTACAATAAGATTTCCTCAAAGGATTTCAGATACTACAATCAAAAAACTGAAAGTACATGATAGGAAATATGATATTCAGATTCACTTATATATATGTCCGTTAAAAGTATTATTATTACTATTTGTGAAGTTTTTTTTTTTTTTTTTTTTGTGAAAGGTGAAATATTATTAATCACAAAAGTAACATAGACTCTTCTTCCTTCCATGGACATATCCCATGAAGTTTTAAAAGAGCCTAAAACACAAATAAGCTTGACTAAAAACAAGCATTCTAAAAACAAAACTTCCAACTATACATATCACTATACTTTCCAACTGAAACAACAACAACGTATATCTAAACTAGGGCTGCTCAAACGGACCGGACGGACCGGACCGACCGACAAAACCGACCGGACCGGACCGAAACCGACCGGACCGATGGACCGGCGGTCCGGTCTCGGTCTAGGGTTTTTGCCGGATTCGGTCTCGGTCCGGTCCGGTCCGGTCCGGTCCGGACCCAAAACCCGAAATTTAGCCTTGTGGACCGGACCGACCGACGGACCGACCGAGACCGGACCGGACCGGACCGGACCGACCTCATTCGGTCTCGGTCTCGGTCTAGCGTTTTTGCCGGATTCGGTCTCGGTCCGGTCCGGTTTTCGTCGGTCCGGTCCGATTTTCGACCGATGAGCACCCCTAATCTAAACTACAGCTTATGTTGCAGATTTCTTGATTCTTCTCATCTGCACATTCCATTTAGTTTCAACAGCCTTGACATTAGGAGTGTCCTTCACTACAAAATTCATAATCCTCCACTTTATACTTTCCTTAGCATTCTCAGAACAATGATTCCACTCGTTCTTTCAAGTATGTTTGAAGATTCTTGTGTTCCTTTCTTGCCATACAAAGTAAATAGCTGCACCTGTGACCAATCTCCTAACTATGCTCCATATATTTCTGTTTGCATTAAGAATGGAGAACTCTTGAACAATGTTACTCCAATTGAATGAGAACTTTATATCAATCAACTTCTGCAACTCACTCCACACTTTGCTAGTATAAGGACAACTGAAAAACAGATGCTGATGAGAATCATTACACTTGCGAAAAACACATTTCATATCATTGTTAGGAAACCATTCTGCAATCCTATCTTGTGTCATAAGTCTTTCTTGAATTGCCATCCAGAGAACAAAAGAGTGCTTAGGGATATTCGTGCAAACCGCACCAACTTATGCCATGACACTTTATTACCATTACAAAGATAAATCCTTCCAAACCACTTTTGTTGCAAACTTCTTCCTTTGCCCGAGTTTGTGACCCATTCAAAGACTATCCATAGTATCATTTTGCAGGGTAGGAACTTGAATATTGTTGAGGTTAGGAAACTTAATATGCCACTCCACAGGCCAACTCCAGTTTCCATTCTGAATCAGTTTATCTACTGTGCAACTATTCATGAACCTTGCATTATATATCTCCCTAGCATAAATGAAATCACACAAAGGACCTTCAATGCTCCATTTATCATACCAAGCTGAAACACTCTTTCCATTACCAAGTTTATATACCACATGTTTTCTCATTTTCTCCCTTAGCTTTAAAATATTATTCCACCCCATACTATTATTATTTTCTTCAGTTACATCCCATATATTCCTTCCTTTCAGCTTTTCAATATTAATCCATTTGACCCACAAAGTATCTTTTTTAGCAGCTATGTTCCAAAGATGTTTCATGATCAGCACCTCATTCCATAACTGTAAATCTTTAATTCCTAAACCTCCCTGATCTTTGGGTTTACAAATAGTTGTCCATGATACCTTTGCTTTTCCTCTTGTCAGATCCCCTTGACACCACAAAAAACCTTTCAAATGTTTATTAATTTCCTTCACCACAGCTTTGGGTAGTATGAAAACAGAAGCCCAATATATTTGCATTGAAGAAAGAATTGAGGCAAACAACTGTAATCTTCCTGCATATGAGAGAGCTCTATTTCTCCAATCCTGAACCCTACTTCTTACTTTTTCAATCAGTGGTTTGCAATACTAATACTTAACCTTTTTGTTATCGGGTACCCCTAAGTACCTAACAGGTAGCTTCCCAATTGTAAATGGTATAACTTGTACAATACTTTCCTGCTCAGGTTTTGACAAGCCACCAAAGAAGATAGTACTTTTCTGCATATTGACTTTAAGTCCAGATAGATTGCTAAACTCTTCCAAAGTTTCCTTGATCACCTTTACTGACTTAGTATCTCCATGACTAAACACAATTAAATCATCAGCAAATCCCAAGTGTGTGATTTTAAGCTTCTTGCAGCCATGATGGTATTTGAATTCCTTCGCATTGTTAATATTTTTCCTCATAAGCAGATTGAAGATTTCCATTGCCATGGTGAATAGATAAGGTGAGATTTCCTTTGCATTGTTACTATTTGTGAAGTTACCATGTACTTAACCTTCATGTGCTGCAACAGGCGAGTGTAAATCTTGCCTTTATTGTGCGGATCAACATGATCAAGCTTCTTTAGTTGCCAACGCTGCCAAATGCGAGATACCATTAACAAAATTCTCGTTTACCCTCCTGGAGTCTTCATAATGCAGGAATAAAAATTGTTGTAATACATTCAAACACGCATCTTTATTTATCTTGTCATCGTAGTCTTTTTGTGCGAGTCATTATTATATAGTTTAGCGCCACATTTAGGTCATTTGCTAACCCATACTCATCACTTTTATATAAAGTTCAACATCATAAATCAATTACAAAACTTGTGTACACACAGGATAACCCAAATAGGACAAAAGTTTATATTTTGATGACTTGATGTACAAAATGATCCAAATGCTGACATATATATATATATATATATAGTGAAACTTTATTTTCAGAACCTACTTTAAGTGCGAGAACTGCGAGAACCAACTTTAAGCCATTAGATCATTTCATCAATGGATGAGATGATTTGTGCCATTAATGAAATTAAAATAAAGATTAGGAAACTTTTGTAAATCACAAAGGGTAATTTGGGTATTTCTTATTCACCCTAAAATGAAGGGAGGAACCAGTTATCTACACTCTTCTCTCTCCCTCAAAACCTAAAAACCGCCGCCCTAACCTTCTAGCCGATTCTCTCCATGTTGTGCGAGAAAAAAAATGAAACATCACCAATATGTCTATAATTTGTTCGCGATTTAAAGCATGAAAGCCGTTGCACATATGGAGTCCGTGATCTTTCTAATGGTGAGTAGATATCTAAACATCACCACTACTGTGGGATTTGTCATTATCATTTATTTTTGGTCTTATGTTCGGTATTGGTTTAATTGTTTGGTCACATGATCAATATTGGTTTAATCTTGTTGTTATTTCTTATTTTTTAATTTGCACTCTAGATGCTTGTTTACAACATTTTTTCTGCCGTCAATACACATTCATCCATTTTTAATTCTTTAATCGATTAGGCTGGTTGGTCATTTGAAGTGGGATGTTTTATAAATGTAAATATTTATTTTATAATTATTTAATCAATTTGGTTGGCAGTTTAATATGTTACAATATGTGAAAAACACATGTTTTGTTATTTGAATTATGTTTGTATATGTAGGATGGAGATAGGTTTTGGCCTACGTTCACAATCATGTATCCTAGAGTTCCAGATGAGGTAAGTTTTGATGTTATAATGGTTATACTATCCTTTGATGTATCTTTGTTTTGTACACATGATAATACCTTTATTCGAGCTCTAAATGAGAACGGTTCGCATTGAGTGGGATAGCATTATATGCTTTGGTACATTTTGCTAGTGGATGACTTTTTGAGTCAATTGTAATTTTCATTCTATCTTGGATTCTTGGTTGTCTAGTGACATTTGAAAATGCAAATTGTGTCTATAGTTATTTTCTGCGGAACACCTACTAACATGCCTCATGAATGGTGACTTGATCTTTATCCCTTACATTTTTAGTGAGTGAGTTGTTTAGTTTGATAGAGTATTAGACTATTAGTATACCCCAATAGTACTTCTTTAGGCGTGGAAGGAGTGTTTTAGACATATGAGTGTTTGTGTGAATTGAACAAATTATTAGTAGTTTCAAGGATGCCACATTAGCGAATTTGAAGAGCACATATTGATTGGTTAACTTCTAAAAAAAACATATATGTTTTATGTTTGGATTATAAAACATATATGTTTTGGAAAGATACATATATGTTTACGTATAAAACATATATGTTTTTTGTTTTAGATTATAAAATATATATGTTTTGTGTTTATGATTAAACAACATGTTACATCATTAGTTTAATATACACAAGATTGTGCATATGCATTATGCTAGTTGTTTTTATTAATTTTCGTTTCTTATTTGTTTGTGGCTTAATTGTTTCCGTGCATGCCTGATTCAGATTGATTGATGAAGGTGATGATATCATTTAAGATCGAGAAGTGGATGAACACGATGATACATGAAGATAATTTGCGACTTTTGGAGATATATGTTTATTAGATGTGTTTTTGTACTTGTAATCAATTAAATGTAACATTTAAGTATATCAATCTTGTTTTTCTTTTTCTAATAATTTATGTTCTTTAATTTGTGTTTCAAACTTTAAAAAAAAATTATGATCTTGTAAAAATATTGGTAAGGTTGATAAAAAAAAGTGTTAGCTAAAAAAAAACATGTATGCACTTTGACTAATTGAAAACATGCATGCACATTGACTATTTGGAAAAAAAACATGTATGCACCTTTGCCTATTCGGGAAAAAAAATGCATACTCCCTGAGACTTAAAAAAAATAATGATTAGGTATAAAAAACATGTAGCCATAAAAAAAAATAAAAATAAAATAAAAATAAAATAAAAAAAAAATAAAAAATCGAATTTTAAGATTTATAAAAAACGGAAATTATAAAAAAAACAAAAATAATATGAAAATGTCTTTTACTAATATACCCTTTTGAATTAAATAAAAATAACAAAATGCTATGGAGCATTAAATGATGTACATTGTGTATTATTAGTTGTAAAAATATGGTTCTCGCAGTTCTCGCATTTAAAGATGGTTCTGAAAATAAAGTGCCTATATATATATATATACTAGGCGAGTACCCGTGCCTAGCGGCATCGGTTTCCAGCGGCATATAATTAACGATATGCGATATTGTGGTAAGTGTTTCGTAATCTCGAGATCATCAAAAAGAAATCGATTACTAACCTCGAGATCATCATCAATATCCTTTTGATTTTGCATATCCATTATTTCTGTTTCCTTCCTGTTGTGAAATACAAACTTGTTTTGGGTTGTTTATATAGGTGAAATACGAAATATTGAAAAAAATTTTCCGCCCATGAAACAATGAAATGGTTGGCGCAATGTGAAAAATGGAAATACATTGAAGTCAAAATTGAATAGTTACCATGCAAAGATATCATGCAACAAATACATTGAAATCAAAATAAATACTTTCCATGCAAGAATAGTTGCCAAAGAAACATGAATTTTGCCCATGCTATGCACTTTCCACTTTTTCACTTTTTCAATATTAACTTGTTGATATTTTCTTATTTTATGTAGTAAAGATAAAGATAAAGATATAGATATGTATTCATTAGTATAAATAATTAGACAAAGCAAACAAATGTGCTATGAATTAATCATCAAATGCTTCAATCTCGATCACTGATTCATATGGAAATTGTTGTAATCCATCACTCTTGTTATCTTGAAATCACCCCATCAAAACTAAAACCATTATCGTTATCAAGTTTTCACCACCGTCATATGGGTATTTTTATTCTTCCGGAAACATTCGAATCAGTTTCTAACTCATATTATGTCCCATGCTCATCATCACCTCATCGTTTTTATTTAGTAGTGTGGATAATTTTGTGTGGATAATTTTGTGTAGGGATTGTGATAAGAATCAACTGATATTAACTAAATGTTGCTAGGAGTTATATACCAAAATGATAAATGAAAGCTAGCATTTATTGTAAGAAAGTATATCGTAAAAAATTAATTCATTATAATTAGTCAGCCAACTAAGAATGTAGTAACAAAAGAAAGTCTAGAAGACGTTATAAACCGAAGTAATTGTGTGTTTTAAACTTTTTTTTTAATTAGCTAAGATAATTAGTTGATCATTTTAAGTTTCACATTTCTCTCTCATTTGACTATTTTCAACTTTCAACATTTCAACTTTCAATATTTCACATTCCACTTTGACCTTTTTTCCATTTTATATAGTATAGAAGAAAGTCTAGAAGACGTTATAAACCGAAGTAATTGTGTGTTTTAAAGTTTTTTTTAATTAGCTAAGAGAATTAGTTGGTCATTTTAAGTTTCACATTTCTCTCTCATTTGACTATTTTCAACTTTCAACATTTCAACTTTCAATATTTCACATTCCACTTTGACCTTTTTTTCATTTTATATAGTATAGATATATATATATATATATACTTTTTTTTTTTTTTTTTTTTTTTGCAAATAATCCAAATTAAAAAGCTCCCCAAGAAACAAACAAACTTGAGAGAAGTTTCTTTTGTCACTTAACCTAGAGTCCACCAATTTCACCAAGTGGTCTCAAAAATTCACAAGCCAATAGTTACCCTGTGTTTTTCTCTCTTGCAATTTTTCCTCAATAGTTCCATACAATCTCATCAATTGAAGTTTGCAAAGTATTTGATGAAGGTGCCCTCCACTCAGTCTAGAAATTGATGAACCTAAAGTGTAAAACATTATTAATTACCTTATAAGAGCTTACATGAAACCATACTATGTGCTGAAGGGAATGCTGAGTATCATCTTTCTTCACTCATGAATTAATAAAGCTCTTTATCCAAAATTTTAGGTAGCTTGGTAATAAAAGGGAGTTGTTTGAAATGGCTTCTTAACCTTGCCATAATACAATGTTTTACATCATGTTTCTCGCTCTGGTATTTGAAAGACATTAATACGTCTTCAACATTAATCTTTATGTCAATTGGTGAAACTAACATGTTACATACTTCTCATTCTTTAATAGATTGTAGCAAGCTAATTAGAAAGTCATTAAAATTTAGTTTGATTGGATCTTCTAGCATTATAATATACTTTTTGACTCAAAAAGGTTCTTCTTTATGTCAATATACAAACCTGGACGTAATAACATATGTAGTACAACAATTGTCCTTGTTACTAATGTAAAAACTCAACCAATCAAACCTTTGGTAATCTTTAATATTAGTTTGATATCTAAAGCGAATGTTACATCGAAAATTAGGGTTATTTGAACTTAACACTTTAATGATGACTTTTGAAACCTTATACTTCTTATTCTTGAACGTGACACTTGATAAGCCTTATACTGCGATCTCAAAACAAATCATCAATAAGCACAAACCCACAGCTTAACTACATAAAATATAAATCAATACATTAAACAATAAGTAGATGAACAATATACCTTGAAATCATGTACCAGACTAAATACCTTTGATTAATCAATGTGAGGGATCTTAATTAGGTTTTCTTTTTCTTTGTTGTCGCAGGGATTTTTTTTTGTAGCGTATGGTTTTTTCTTTTTGTTTGTGTTGATGAAGGCTAAAAGATAGAAGTCCTTTTTTTTCTTTCAGTTTTTCAATTTGACCCGAAACTATAAGTAAATAACCCGTAGGTACATGCGTATTGTCATATTCTTTCTCCATCAATTTTATACACGAATTTTTTTTAATGTTGACCAAACTAATTTAATTTTGACTTTTAATTAGCCAATCACGTCGTCCGATTTCACTTACGTGGCAAAATCAAGCTTTCCTATCGGTTCAATTTTTTTTTCAATGAGAAGGATTTTGCAAAAACACTCCGAAATGATGTAACTCTTTTATTATATAAAATATTTGAATGCAATTATTATGACCGAATAACTTTAATATGACTTTAATCTGTTGAATGTGATTTTATTTTATTAAAGTGACATTTTAGGTTCTAAAACATGTTATTGTCCATACATTAAATTCTAAAACATGTTATTGTCCATACATTAAATTCGATTAAATGTCTAAAATGATTAACCGTGACCTGTAGCTGCTTATTTCGGGTACCCACATATCCGGTTACCCGTCTAGTAAAATGAACTATCCGCCTGCGATAAATAGTATAAATCTTCCAACTAACCGAACCGAACCACCCGTAAACACTCCTTGGTATCACTGTTGTGGTTTAGAGAAGCTTGACTATTCAAATAAACTAACTTTCACATAAACTTTGTACATTAACACCTTTCAAATAATATTAATAAACTTGTTTAAATATATATATTTTGGGCAAATCGCATAAAAGTGTACCCAACTTATACCCAATTTCAATTTAAGGTACTTAACTTTTTTTATCCCAATTTAGTGTATCAAACTTTTTTTTTATTGCAATGTAAGACCACTAGCGGGTTTCCAAGTCACTTAACCGGTTACCAAATTTTCCGACGACCTTTTCCGATGACCCACCACCACCACCATAACCCACCACTAATACCTTCATTTATCACCACAACCACCATAATCGATGTACTCATATCTGTCCCCAGAATCAGTGTCATTAAGCAATTGTAAACACTTTTTAGTTGGTAATAAACAAATGATTAATATCTAAAAAAGAGGGAAGATGAAATTCTTGAGAGAAAACAATATATAGAGTACACGAGATGGGCCTAAAAGCTTGTCCAGAAATGGATACCAAGGTTTGTTTACCATTTCATTATTAGTTATAGTCTCAACAAGCAACACAATAATTTGACCCGTAAAAAATAAGATGCCTTAAATAAGACTGTTGATACAAAAGTTGGACGTTCCTGATTTGGAGCTCCGGTTCTCGTACCAATTGAGAATTGCTGCTTGAGACCTGCGCACTAAGAGACAAGAAACACCGTTAGGCTTACCGTGGGATTGTCTCCCACGATTATCCTCCGGCGTGAGAGTGAGTAATCGGTTTAGGGTTTAAGGAGTTTTAGGGTTATGAGATCGTACCTTAGACGAGGAATCTAATTCCCTTTATATACGCACGGAATCCTTGTTGGTTCCGTGTCCCCCAACCTTCGGCGTATCCCGCCTAAATCGGTTGGGAATGATTATCTTCTTGTTTTAGAAGATATCATATATCTATTCCATAAATAGATAGAGGATTGGGCTTTCGTGAGCCCAAACGCGTATGGACATTGGCCCAGTTCGTACTGGGCTTGCAAGTAGTGGACTGTAGTCGGGTTTATGACCCGACGCCAGACTATACGTCATCATGTCCCCCCAGTCTAGTAGGCGCAGTGCGTAACTGCGGGTGCTAGACTAAAGACCGTAATCAAAAATAAATAACTTATAAAACGTATGAAAGAAACCATACACCTACCCGTAGGTGCAATGTATCGAGACATCCAAGTGAATTTTGAATGCCTCGTTATTCGGAGGAAAGTTACTGCCCCGTTGTCCCATCAAGCTATCTCAGCCACACAATGAGGACTAGTGGGATCCACGTGTCGCTAATCGTGTGGAGGAGAAAAGATATATAATTATGAGATTCATTTTCACCGGATTCCTCATAGTAAAACCTCCATCCACCATTGCTAAAGTGTTCTAAGAGTTGTGATCCGAAAGTAACCAACCACAAAGGTAACCGCGCGTGCGTTATATCAAAAAGAATATCCCAATGGTGAAACAGTTGTCTGACTTCACCTCCGACCTCACGTGATCGATCGATGGAATTCACCTCAGTTACTTTATACCCGGGATGTGCATCCAGTAGTTCCGGATGCGCAAGCCACGATAGCGGATTTTCCCGCAGGGAAAGTGGGTGTATATACACGGTTATTCGAATTTGCGAATCAACGTGTGCCCCTGCACGCTTTCGTGCGATGTGTTAAATTATTATAATCTACACATATCACAAATGCACCGTATTGGCGCGCTAAGATTACAAATTTTGAAGTAAATTGCCGTTTCGGGGGATTAACCCCACCATCCACCTATTCGCGCCTTCTATCACACCACACGGCGCATGGGTGGGTATCTTTTGCAAAGCGCTACCGGTAGACTGCAGTGTTATACAGATAAATTAGATGCACTTAGGAATTGGAGGGAGTATTTCTTCTGGGTAGATGATACATGTTTTCCCTGGGATTATGATTTTTATACCCGGGGAACCTTACAGAGGGATGAGTGCCCACTGCCTGGGTCTTATAATGTCGAGGATGCGGGCGATAAATGCTAACCGCATCCCCATTAGTGCATATCCTGAGGGATTTTTTGTGCACATGGGAATCAGCCGCAATTATTTTGGCCCCGAAGATGAGATCCCTATCTTCTTAGACGCCAATGGCCGGGGTGGGTACTTATTCCTCCGTACATCTGTATGTAAATATTGTAAGAACAATCTTCCGTATATGTCGCGCATTATATAACCTGTTTTTATATCTGTCTTGTCCTGCGCAGAGATGGATCTGTTCACCGTTGTACAGCTAGCGAAGCCCCGGCAAGAAGGGGCGAGTAAGACCTTTGAAGGATGATGAGGAGCCTATTTTAGCCATTTGCAGGGCGCGTCATAGAGTGAATGCCGGGGATACAGGACCGGTTCCTCGGTTGCGATGGAGGCAACGCCGCAGAGCCGTCCCAATCAGTAACTTCGGTGGCGCGTCACCGCCCGTAGCGTGGCTCAACCAAGAGGAAGAGGAAGAAGAAGCCGCGCTTAGTCGCAAAAGGACTCGAAGAGATGATGGTGCGGGCCCTTCAAGGAAGAAACGTCCCGTGGTCACGACGTGGAGTTATCCTCTCGATGAAGCGTCGTCGCACCCGATGATCGGAGCCACGCGTAAGTAAAGTCGTACATGAATAATTTTCTTTTGTTGGTGAATGTGCTAGATGTGTTTCTAATATTGCGCTGATGATCATGCGCAGGATGGAGCAGGTTATAGAGTCACCCCCTAAGGCTAGTCCGACACGCCGGCGCGATTCGAGCCGCAGAGACAGGATAAGGAAGACCAGTCTGATGCAAATGTGCCCCTGGAGCAATTAGTTGAAGAATTGGTTCAAGTCTCCGCTCATCAGGCTTCGTTAATTGTGAAGCTGAAAGACCGAGTATCTGATGGAGAAAACCAAGACTCCCAAAAGGACCAAACAATTTCGTTCTTTGGAGGCGAATCAGCAAGTACCCGGCACAACTAGATAGCGCCCATGCAGAGGCAAGGGGCCTGAGCGCATACGCTCAAAAACAGGCCGAGGAGAAAATGGCGCTAGTGTGCCAACTGAATCAAGAGCGTCGTCTTTGCCAGTATAAGTCTGCGTCTTCTGGTCATTAAAACATCTAGATCAGGGTAAAGAAAGTTTATTTGCGCAGTTGGGGGAGCTTGGGAATACTGTGAGCTGGTCCTTGGAGGTACAGGAGGCAAAGCTGCGTAAGCTAAGCATCGAGTATGACGAAGAGTTGTATCCGCAGCTTATGTCTATGATAGCGGAGCGCCGGTGGCTTATAGGCCATGGTCTCCGCCTAGCTGCTCTTAGTACCACGGAATCGTCGAGAGGTGGTTAATGCCTTCGGAGAGGTGGTGAAGTGCGCTCTGGGCGTGGTAAATCGAAGCCATTGAAGAGCTCCATAAGGCGAATTGAAGGCGCCGTTGGATAAGGCCGGGTATGATCCGAGTCATATAATCACTTGGTCGCTGCTATGCAGAGAATGAAAGACTTGGAGCTCCCAATGATTTCGAGCTTGAGCGATCAAGATTATCCAATAAATGTGATTATGGCGGGGTTGACCTTGGCGCGTCATCGTGCCGAGGATGCCGACACACATTTGGACTATTTTTGAAACCTCATGAGTCTCACTCCAAGTGCCTGTCTTTGCGCGTCCCCGGGATAGTCGGGATCCATTTGCTTTAGAGAAGGAGGTACCTTTAAAGGAAGTCTTGGAAGCGCATGCCACCCGTCTTGCTAAAAAGGAGGGTATTGCAGGGAAGGCCATTTTGTGTGGGGTTGGTGCGGCTCACTTGCCGAGGTCAGATGGAGTGCCAGTCGGTGTGGCCACCGTGTGTCGCATCGAGGATGCAGACGTTTTGAAGAGTGTTAGCGAAGCCAAAGGTGCGACAAGTCATGTTGGCACCTCTTCACTTAAGCGTTGTAGCAGCTGGTAATGGATATGTAATAACTCGTAGTTATGGATGAAAACGTGTAATGTAAACGTATCTACTTGTCTTTTTTGCAGTGGCTATTATTAAAACGTGTAATGTAAACGTATCTACTTGTCTTTACGTGAAAGATGCATTTGTTGTCGAAGAAACAAACGTGTAAGCCAATGCGAATGTAGGAAATGCATAATCATGTATGAAGATCCTAATATACGTAGAAAATAATTCTAAGTACTTTATCATAATCGTGTATGTTGTAGTTCACAGCATCTTGTAAATATCTTATTAAGGAATCAAGTGTCTTGGGTCCTAAGTTGTTAAACGTGCACGTGTGCGTTGTCGCAACCTTCGTGGGATACGCACATATCTTATTCCAACGTCTTGAGAACAAGGTGTTTAACAAGGATGCGTGATCCAGTGTTGATGGGTTTGCAACCCTCTTACTCAACAAGTTAGTTAGTAGGTTAACTTATCCTTTTACCATCGTGGGTTTATTCGTAGTGCATGCACGCCATCATGGGCAAGAAATAAAAAGCGTTAAGTCATACTGTATATGGAGATAACAACTTAAAATGTGTCGCAGAGTTAGCTAGAAACCGCGGCATTTTATTGATACTTGAATGTTTTTTGAGACATAACAAGGAAAACAGTAAATATGAAAAATAAAAAATAAATACATGAATGTTTATTGGGCACTGAAAGTGCGGAGCGTCTGTGTGCTATGCCGTAGCTGGTCTTACAAGTAGCACCTCTTGAGGTTGCCAATGTTCCATGTCTTGCGGTAGGTCACGACCATCCAAGCCTCGTAGCTCACACGCCTGTGCCAATTGCTTCAGTAACCTCATAAGGTCCTTCCCACTTTGGTCCAAGCTTACCTGTATCTTCTGCGTGGCTCGCCTCATTGGCACGGTAGACAAAGTCGCTGGTCTAAATGAAACACTGCGCACCTTGGCATCATAGTATCCTTTCATTTTTGACTTCGACTTTGCCTCCGTATGGGCTGGCGTTCGCGTCTTTCTTCCAGCAGATCCAAGTCGAAACGTCTTTCGTCATTGTTTGTTGTTACATTGATCTCCGCGGTGCGGATAGTTGGCATGCCGATCTCAGTTGGTATAACGGCTTCTGTCCCGTAGACTAGAGAAAAAGGGGTGTCCCCCGTCTTTGGTTTTAATCGAGGTGCGGTGAGCCCATAAGACATGCGAAAGCTCCTCGACCCACCTTCCTTTGTGCCTGTCCAGGCGCGCCTTTATTCCTTCGCCCGTGCTTCGATTTGCGCGCTCCACTAAGCCATTGGTTTGTGGGTGCGTAACCGACGCGAAGTGTTGGGTGATGTTTAACTTTTCGCACCAATCTTTGAAGGGGTTGTCGCAGAATTGTTTCCCATTATCCGAGATGATTTCTCCGGTAATCCGGCGGCATACTATGTTGTCCCGCAAAGCGTTTCACCTGTTGCCGGTGATTGTCGCCATCTTGCTTTTGCCTCGATCCACTTGGTAAAGTAGTCTATAGCTACTATGAGAAACTTGAGACCGCATGCTGCTATTGGAAAAGGACCTGCGATATCGATGCCCCATTTGTAGAATGGCCATGGCGCCGTGATTGGCGTTAATTCATCTTTGTGGTTGGCGCTGAACGGGTCGTGGACTGACAATCATTGCACTTCCTTATCAAGTCTCGCATCTTTATGCATGGTTGGCCGATAGTATCCGGATCGCATGGCGCGTGCTACGACGGACCGTGGTCCTGCGTGCATGCTACATGAACCTTCATGGATTTCGCGCACGTAATTTGCTTGCATGGGGCCAACGCATCGGAGCCATGGTTGGAGGAAAGAACGTCGATACAGTATGTTGTCGCGCAATTCAATTTCTGCGCGTGATTCGCGAACTTCTGCGTTCTTG
This sequence comes from Chrysanthemum makinoi, assembly GCA_910596185.1. NCBI lineage: Eukaryota > Viridiplantae > Streptophyta > Magnoliopsida > Asterales > Asteraceae > Chrysanthemum > Chrysanthemum makinoi. The sequence goes on from OU343225.1 coordinate 336,550,285, forward strand.
GGGTAATGTACCTTTGCTTAAGTATTCCACAATCGGTGTCATCCATGTAGGACCATCCTCCTCTATGACTGCGGAGACTTCCATCTCCGATATTGACTTGCTTTTCAGTGTTTCCACCAGGACTTGCTTTGATAAGTGTGCGAAGCTCGTCGAGGCGATCTTGCTCGGTGCATCGCTTTGCGATTTTCTCCTCTAGGGACTTGTTTGATAGTAAATCTGTCAAAGCCTTTGATCGATGTCTTAGTCTTCGCGGAATCTTGAATCATGTTCTCTTCTTTGGCCACGTATTCACCCAACACGTGGTTGGCCACTAGTCGGGAGTCCACGTTTGCTTCCAAGTTACGTACACCCATTCGAGCTGCAATGCGTAATCCAGCGATTAGGGCTTCATATTCCGCCTCATTATTTGTCGAGGTAAATTCAAAACGCAGTGCGTAAGTGAATTCCATTCCTCTCGGGTTTGTGAGAATGAGGCCGCTCTGAGCCGCCCACGCATGAGGACCCGTCGGTAAACAAAATCCATGGATCTTGTAGTTCCTTCTCGCTTGGTGTAGGTACCTTGTCGATATCGGTTTCTCGATGATGAAGTCGCGGAACTTGTCCTTTTATTGCTGACGTGGTGCGTAAGAGATGTTATGTTCGCCTAGCAACACACTCCACTTCGGAGTCGCCGACGCATCGGGTTTGGAGATGATCCGCTTGATGGCTTGATGCGTGATTACCGCTATCGGCGCTTGGAAATACCGCGTAGCGCGTCGCTTGGCGGCAAACACTAATGCCAAGACCAACTTTTCCATGGCACTATAGTTCATCTCCGTCTTCTTGAGTGCTTTCTTGATAAAATAGATAGGGGTTTGCACCGAGTCTCTATCTGTTAGTAGCACTGGCCGACTGCCTCATGAGTTGCCGATAAATACATGATCGCTCTTCCCAGTCGGGTGCCACGAGTGTTGGGAGCGTTGCTAGATCTTTGTTTGAGTGTGGTGAAGGCTTCTTCCGCCTCCGTCGTCCACGAAAGTCGCCTTTTTATACACTTCTTGAGTGTTTTGAAAAGAGGCAATGACTTTTCTGTGATTTAGACAGAACTGTTGAGGCCAGCCAGTTTTCCATTGAGGATTGGACTTCCTTCGGCGTGCGTGGTGAGGGAAGTTCTATTACCGCTTTGTCTTTTCGGACAAGGTTTTATGCCATCGGGTTCTATCGGGTACCCTAAGAACATTCCTTCAGCAGAAGGTGCATTTCTTAGGATTTAGCTTCATATTCATCTCTCGTAGAGTCTTGAATGTTTCTTCTATGTCGCGCACAAGTTCACTTCAGGTATGGCTTTTATGACCGGTCATCCACATAGACTTCCAGGTTGCGGCCCACCTGTTTTTCAAAGGCATTGTCTACCAACCGCTGATAGGTGGCACCCGCATTCTTCAAGCCAAACGGCATCTTTGTGTAACAAGAACGCCTTGGCTTGTGTGGAAAGTCGTCTTTTCCTCGTCTTCTTTGGCCATTTGTATCTGGTGATATCCCTTGTACGCGTCAAGAAAACACTTCAACGGGTATCCACACAAGGACTCTATTTTCCAATCTATCTCGGTAATGGATAGCGATCCTGCGGGCATGCTTTGTTAAGGTCGGTGAAGTCTACACACATTCGCCAGCTACCATCACTTTTTGACCATTCTGGATTAGAAAGCCGGTCGTGGTAATAGACCTCACGCATAATTCCGCATTTACCAATTTACGTACCTCGCGAATTGCTCTGCGCCCTTCGGGGCTTGGCCACGCTTCTTCTGGCGTATCGGTGAGTATCCTTGTCGGACTCTAAGTTTATGCTCGTGATCGGCGTGGTACTCCGTCATGTGTTTTGGCTCCCACGCGAAAATATCCACGTTCTTTTGTAGGGCGCGCATACAGTTGCTTTGCCGTTGTCCGACAATGACCCTCCAATGGTTATTTCTGTTCGGGTATTCGGGTGAATTGCGACCTTCAAATTGGGGACTTTGGCAGCGCCTTTGCCGGGATTGGTTCCATTTCACATGTAACCGTGTTACATTCTCTGTTTGGTATCGTGGCATTGTAAAGAGTAACAATGCCTCCTTCTACTGGGAATTTAAGCATCCCGTCCGTTGATGGCACCGCGCGCATGGGCGATATCCCGGTCTCCCAATAATGCCATTGTATGACGATGGGGATTTGATCACCATGAAATCCATCCAGGTTGTCGTAGAGTGCTCTGCGTTGCCGACGCATACTAGTAATCGCAGTTGCCCCATGGGCCATATCTTTTCACCCGTGAAACCGGTGAGTGTTGTGTTGACCGGATTTAGCCGACTACGTATTTCGGTCGTAGTCTTTTAAAGCAATGCTCGTACATGATATTTGCCGATGCCCCACCATCAATGTACATGTGGTGTATGTCGTGACCACCGGTGATTTCAATGGTGAGTGGCTCTGTTGCGTTGTCGCGGTGAGAGTAGGGAAAGAGATATAAACGCTGCGAGAGAACTCTGGTGACCTTTTGTCTAGTGACTTCGTTGCCACGTTTGTATCATATAGATTGTGTCGACTTATCTTTGGGTGTTTCCTTCTTGTTTCCATTCTTTTGTTTATCTCTTCCCTCTTTAATGTTTTTAACCAGGTGGTCCAGTCTACCCTCTTTGACCATCTTGTCGATGAGTTGGCGCTTGTGGACACATTCGTTGGTAGTGTGACCCTTTTGTGCGTGGTAGTCACGATATCCATTCCCGTCGCTTATCTTCGGTATGCGCATCTGCGGTGGTCTTGGGAAATTCGCACCTTCATTGCGAGTATTTCCTTTGGTGTTTTGATCGGGGAGTATACCTGTCATTATCTCTGCCGCTCCTCGGTGCGATAGCTCTGTTGCGGTTGCTACCTCGGTCGTTCGATTGCCTCCCGGGTTGTTCTGTGGCGGTAGCTCGAGTGGTTCTTTTGCTATCCGCGGCGGCGGCTTCTCCCTGGACAAAAGACCGAGTGCGCTTCATGAGTTCATCAAAGGTCTCCGGGATCTTGTCGTTCAACCGCTTGATGAGTTATGGGTTATTAATCCCATTCATGAAGCCCGAAATCTTTAGTACTTCAGGACATGCTTTAACTTGCATGCATTCATCTTTAAAACGTTCCATGAATGCGCTCGTAGATTCTCCTTGGTGTTGCTTTACCACAGCAAGTTCAACAGATTTTTAGCGCACTTTTTTTGTTGAGTAAAATTTAGGCGGAACGCCTTTCTCAACTCCTCAAAACCATTTATGCTCCTTCGTGGGAGTTTGTTGAACCAGTTCAGCGCTTCCCACTAACGTGGAATTAAACATGTGGCACCACACTAGTTGTGGCCAATTCTCGATGGTCGCGGCTGATTCAAAGATTTTTAGGTGATCGTCGGGATCACCGCTCCATCATAGGTCTTGACATTTGTAGGCATGCCTCTTCTTGTTTTCGGAGAAGTCACTAATGCGTCGGTGAGCGCATCCACTTCTCGACGGCGCCATGGGAGAGACATGTCTTCCTCTTGGTTGTCGCGTCTGTTTCTAGACTTCCAATGTCCTGTATCGCTATCCTCGTTGTCCGAGGAGTTATCAGAAGATAAGCTTCCCTTCTTACGGCGTTTTAGCTCGTTGTCCTCGAGTCGACTTATAGTGCGGATCGAGGGACTCTCACTGGGGAATGCTTTCGTCCCAGTCGTCATGTACTTTACGGCTACCTAATCGGCATAGACACATGGTGCGCCGATCTTCTTTCTCGCTATCACTCAGTCTGCGAGTGAGATGTCTCATCATCCTCAATTCTCCTCCCTATTCGTTGAATGGGGGTCGGCCGCTATCTCCCCTAGCTTTTCTTTCGATGGCGCTTGATGGGGAAGTTCGTATTCAGAATCGAAGTTGAGTCGGGCTTTCAAGTTCAGACGATCTCTTCTTCTCTTCCTCTTGCATGAGGGCTGTTAATGTTTCATAGTTTTGGGATACGAAAACTTCGGTGTTAATTCCGCGCGACTCCCTCGAGGGTGAGTGCGTTTGTTTCGCTTCTTTACCCTTATCCCTACTGGTGCCTCTGGTACCTTTGTCGTCGGTTTCCACAGCGATTGGAAGGGAGTAGTAAAGACGGTCTTGCAGGGGGTCTACTCCACTCGTGGTGGTTGTAGTGGCTTGGGTTGTTCCAGTGCGGTTCCACTGAGGAAGATCAAGTCTTGACTGATCCCTTATTTTTAGCGGCGGTTGTCCCAGAGGTCTGCTTAGGGGTTAGTCCACTCTGCGACTTCTTCCCCATGAGGTCCGCATTGCGATCGTGATTACCGTGCTTTGTCATTCTAGTGTTGGTTCTTAGTGTAGTGTCCCACGGATGGCGCCACTTGTTGATACAAAAGTTGGGCGTTCACGATTTGGAGCTCGGTTCTCGTACCAATTGAGAATTGCTGCTTGAGACACAGCGCACTAAGAGACAGAATACACCGTTAGGCTTACCGTGGGATTGTCTCCCACGATTATCCTCCGGCGTGAGAGTGAGTAATCGGTTTAGGGTTTAAGGAGTTTTAGGGTTATGAGATCGTACCTTAGACGAGGAATCTAATTCCCTTTATATACGCACGGAATCCTTGTTGGTTCCGTGTCCCCCAACCTTCGGCGTATCCCGCCTAAATCGGTTGGGAATGATTATCTTCTTGTTTTAGAAGATATCAGATATCTATTCCATAAATAGATAGAGGATTGGGCTTTCGTGAGCCCAAACGCGTATGGACATTGGCCCAGTTCGTACTGGGCTTGCAAGTAGTGGACTGTAGTCGGGTTTATGACCCGACGCCAGACTATACGTCATCAAAGACAGAAATAATAACTTGTGGAAAGGAGACTCAATCCAATGATCAAGATTCGTCTTTGGCTACCCGATTATGGTGGTGGATTATGGTGGTTGTGGTGATAAATGAAGGTATTGGTGGTGGGTTATGGTGGTGGTGGTGGTGGTGGGTCATCGGAAAAGGTCGTCGGAAAATTTGGTAACTGGCTAAGTGACTTGGAAACCCACTAGTGGTCTTACATTGCAATCAAAAAAACGTTTGGTACACTAAATTGGGATAAAAAAAAGTTGAGTACCTTAAATTGAAATTGGGTATAAGTTGGGTACACTTTTATGCTTGCCCATATATTTTTTGTCTTTTTTCTTTAATCAATTTGCATTCATAAACTTCGGCTTCGGCTATTTTGTTAAACATGTCTAATTATATCTTTACACAACCATAGTTCCTAGCAAATTATATCAACCTTAATTTATATGATGCACGATTAAACTCACCAAATTATTTTTCGTTCCAACACGATTTTTGTGCCAAAGGTCTTTTTGTCTAATTTATGGAGTAAATTCGATTCTTTTTACTCTATACTACCGACTACTAGGTTAATCGGTTCTTGGTTATCGCATGTTATCATAATCATCCTTGGGATTTCATCATGTTAGATCTCTTTTAGTCATGGTTCACCCAAGGCCTTACTCCTATAGTCCTATATGCACAACATTTTCATCCCAACCCATTTCTAGCTCATGATCAATTTAGTTTTGTCGATCAAAACCTTATGGTATGTATAAGTCGTAAAAGGCGTCCGAGGACCACGGAACTACTTCGATCACTTCAAGACGAGACTCACACAAACTTGAAAGAATGCATGTTACATCGAGATTAAGGTCTATTTAGGCTGTTTTTTTTGTGACTTGTTGTATGCTATAGAAATATAGAATAGATTATGGATTCTGGATGTCATGGTTGGTATAAACCATTGAAGATTTAGCCCATGCATTTGACCCAATAACATTTATTTCTAGGCTTATCACATACTCACTATTTCATCAAAACATACGTACATATAAGTTTCACATTCTTTATGTGCTGTACATTTGTTGTATCAAATATATTGATATAACCTTTGTGACATGGTATAAGTAAACATCAGACTACATAAACCACACCATAAACACTCTAATCTTGTAAAATCAAACCCCTTCATTCGAATCGGACATTGATAGTACACGAACCTGACTCCTACGATATTCTTGCCAACGACTTAGGAGCCGCAAAATGCAACCTGTCATGGTCAAAAATCCTAGAACTCCAATAAGTACAAAGCCCAGTCTCTGCCAAACATGGCTCGCCTGTTTTATATACCAATAACACAAAATTGTATATCCATTGACAAAAACTATACATAAAATGTGTAGAATCATCATAAACATCCGATCCGAGATCAATCTAGTTCCAGAACTCCCCTGATAATGTTTTCTCGACCACCAAACGACTGTTAAGAAAAGAAAAGTACCCACAAAACCAATGATCACAAACGTCAAACCCAAAACAAATATAACATGTTCAAACCTTAAATCCAACATCAAGTAAGCAAATTTTAGAAATACAAAGCCACATTCGAGTTTTGAAACTGAAGGTAAGCAAGATTGTTGTAAAGCAGATGAGAGCATAATGAACCAACAAAAGTTCCACACGCATAAAAATTGATAAACTCGGCCATACATAAACCACATAGTGGAGTTTAGACTTGAAACGCCTGTTAAGCAGAAGACATCAACGAGCTCTTGGTAGTTCACATGTGGCGGGGATGATGGGGGATCGATGTTATCCATGATATGGATTTGTATTTGCTGCATATACTTTGGACTCGAGTTATACCTTATTGTACAATTATTTATTGAGACATAATCATGTAGAAGCAGAACTAATCGACTACCAAACTTGAAGTAGATGTACGAGACGGTAAATAGTGTTTGTTACATAAGTGAAGATGGTGATGTTGAACAAACTATATTGATTTGATTGATGCCAACAAAATATAACTATAACCAATATATAGCATATATCATAAATTGAGCAACTAGATTTATATTTAGCATGACCATTTTTAATGCAAGGTCACTCATGTTAGAGTTTCTTTATACCCGTGTCGTCCAATGTAAGAAAATAAGGTGTTTTGGAAACTTGATCTAGAAGAGTTTAAAGAGAATTCGAAATAACTTGCAAGACACCTAGACTGTTTAGACAAGCTGTTCAAACACCGCGCTAAATATAAACCATCTTATAATGTAAAAATCTTGACAATTAATCTTATGTATAGCTACTTCAGACTCTTCAGTCGAGTCTGCTATAGATTTTATACCAACTTGACTCCTATATATGATACTCTTTCCATCGGCTAACGAGAAAAAATTTTGCAACGTACTGTAGTAAAAAATCCTAGAACTCCGATTAATACAATGCCCGATCTGTGCCAAACATGGCTAATTGCCTGTTTTAGGGACCATCAAAACAAAATCCTGTAACCGGCCATTGAGAAAAAGTATACCTAAGATATGTAGGATCATACTAAACATCTCATTTGAAAGCAGGTTGGCTAAATAACTCCCCCATTATGTTCGGGAAATTTGCATTTCTATTTATTTCCAACTTGACTCAACTTTGTGACATATCGTCATATGTATGCCTTTTTTTTTTTTTTTTTCCCTCTAGATGGCAAGATTACCATCTCCTCGCATAATGAATTTTATCACGAAATGTTTTTTATATACCTTAAAATCTAAGAATCGGAAATTTCTAAAAAATTTATATATGTAACAAAATTGATCTTAAATGAAAGAAGACTAAATTTCAAGATTTTTAATAGAAATTGTTTAGTTAATTTTTTTTCTCCTTTTAAGTAGGGGTGAGCAAAACAAACCGAAAAAACCGAAACCGAACCGAAAACCGAAAAAACCGAACCGAAAAAACCGACCGAAACTAAAAACCGATGGTTCGGTTTTTACTTTTTCAGAAACCGAAAAATACGGTTCGGTTTCGGTTTTCGTCCAAAACCAAACCTCAAAAACCGAACCGAACCGAACCAATTTTATTATATAATAATATCTAATTTATATATTATGATTAAATAACTAAATAAATAAAATTCATAAATTCATATTCAGTTTGTGAGTGGATTTATAATATATTTATATTTATTTGTGTGTTTGTCGTGTCGCGTGTTTTGTGTGAATATATCAATAAGTATTCAATAATGATTATACTACGTGTATGTTCACTTGTATGTGTATGTCTCATTTATATGTTTGTAATTGTAGAATTATGCAATAAACATTATTATGCTTAGATTGAAAAAAAAATAAATAAATAAGAATAACTAATTTTGTACGTAAAACAAGTTTCTTGGTATAATTTAGCCTTACCTAAATATTAACGGTTAGAAACCGAAAAAACCGAAAAACCGAACCGAAACCGATAACAAACCGAAAAAACTGAACCGCCAAAAACCGAACGGTTTCGGTTTTGGGTTCTACAAAAACCGAACATTGTGGTTCGGTTTCGGTTTTAGCCAAAAACCGACCCAAACCGAACCGTGCACACCCCTACTTTTAAGATATAAAAAAAATAAAAATATCGTAATTAAAATCGCAATAAATTCGTAATAACTTAGCAATAAATTCGTATGAGAAATGACGAGAGAGAATATTTCTATCAACCTATTATATAGGGAGGTGATTTGTACACACATATTTTTAGCCATACACCATTAATCTGTGCATAGCGATGTTGTACTGTCTGCATTACAGGTGTAAATTAGTGGTACATGGCAAATAAAAATGGTGTACAAATCATCACCCTATTATATATGAAGAACCCCTTTTAATAAGCTCCAAATAGTTAGCTACTGTTACCTTTCCTTTGGTTAAAATCAGACACAATTGAGAGCCCATTTCACATTTCGTTTACAGTGCCTCACATAAGTTCTCCAAAGGTTTAGTTGTATTTTCTTTTATTTATATGTGTTTTACTCTAGGTTGTCAGGATCGGGATCCTACCTAGGATCGTTTTCGGCTTTGCAAGATCGTAATCGTAGAATCGGATCGGAATCATAAGATCCTATGAAAATGTATATATTTTTGTATAGGGGTTCTAGTTTTTTATTTCTATATAATATTTCATATAATAAACGAATCTAAATGGATGATAAAAGAAAAAGTTATATGTTCAAGTACTGTAGTAGTAAAATATTAGATATATTGCAATGCATACTTGCACAAAGTTACTATATCATGGTGCACCTACTTCTTGTTTTAATTTTTTTTATTATAGGTTTTTCGTGATAATATTTATGCAAAAAGATAAAGTTAATTTATTAGCACGTGATTTTGTAACTTTTTTGTTACAATATATAAATTAATGCAAAAAGATAAAATGATTGTATCTGAAAATGAAACTACAAAATTTATAATAGAGGGCAACACAATTTAGTGTGTAGGATCCTACGAGCAGGATCGCGATTTTGACAACATTAGTTTTACTTGCTATGATTCTTTATAAATGTTTATATCTAAAATATTTTAAAGATTGAAATATTACTCTTATTATTTTGTAGGTAAAATAGTAGAATAGTGATTGTAGTATTTCCTTAACTAAAAGCATAGTGGTTGACAAGGGTGCGGAGATGAGATGGTGTATAGGCAAATTGTAATAGTAGTAGGAGGAGGAGGAGGTGCGGTAATAATAGTAATAGTAATACTATATGTCGATCATATGTTATATGTCGATGTTCAAAGTCTCGTTACAGGTTATTAAAAAAATAGAGTATATTCGCAGCCATTTTTTCAATGGGGTCGAGCTCAAAAATAAGATTTCGCTTATCAAATGGGACAACGTTTTGGCTTCCAAGAAAAATGAGGGTCTTGGCATTTCGAGTTTTTTTGCTTTGAATCGCGCTCTAATCTTTAAGTGGGTTTGGCGGTTTTGTACTCAAAAATCTTCTCTTTGGACTAAGGTGATTGCAGCTATTTATGGTATGGATGGCAAGCTTCAATGATGAGTGTCTAAATACTCATCATTTTTGTTCCTTCTACACTGCAAAAACAGTCAAAAACACTTTGAAAAATCTCAAAAAGACAGAAAAAATATTTAGACTGTATTTTATGCAATAATTGTCAAAATCTAGTCCCTGGGTATTCAAAACATGTAATTTTTCATAAAAGGCCCTCAGGAATTTTTAAGTTGTCAAAATTAGCCTTATAAAGCTCAGTTTTGCAAAATGGCAACTTTAGTCCCTGAAATTTCAAAGATTGACAGAATTTACCCCTGGACATTTTAAATTGGAAAATTAACATTTTTAGTCCTTTGGTAATTCTAACTTGTCAAAATTGGTCCTTGTAATACTTTTGGAAAATTTCAGTTTAGGTCCTTGGATTTTTGGTATTTTACAAAAATAGTCCTTGGAAATGAAAAAATGGAGAATACTTAATTTGGTCCTTGTACTATTGAAGATTGGCAAGATTGGTCCATGTGATAAATTTCGGAAGTTGGTAAGATCAACCCTTGAAGAATTGGGAAATTGCAAAAGTGATCCTTGGGCTTAATCCTACTACAAACCAAACCAGACCCAACACCCTTTAATAACCCAAGCCCAAGCCCACAACCAACTGGAACCCTGACCCCGTTTCCCTCCTTCCCTCCAAATACCACCTCCACCATTACCACTTGCCCTGCAACACCACCTGCAACACTCCATCTCCCATCATCACCCATACTTTATTCCCCCTCCAAAACACCCCAAGCCAAAAGCATTTAATGCTCCTTCTTCCCTCCAAAGTATCAGACCCATGTGCACAAGTTTTGGCGCCAAAAACGTGACTCAACGGTTAAGATCAAAAGGACCTAATCCAATGGCCAGAATGGAGAGAAGGAGAGACTGGAAGCTGAGATAAATAGTTGGTAGCCATGGAGAAGAAAAAGTTATTCTTAAGTTAGTTTTTTTTAGTTTTAATTTTAGTTTTTAGTTTTAGTCTAGAACGAGTTTTCTAGCTCAGTTTTAATTTTCATTGCCATTTTAATTTTATGTAATCTTTAACTTTCAAGTTAATGCAATTTCCAGTTCCATTTTAAATTCAGTCTTTGCAGCTTATTTTACTTTTTTTTGGTTCAATTGATTTGCATTTTTAATATTCCAAGGTCTGTATAATTTGTATTGAAGCTACTTTTGAAATCAGTTGTGTGATTCTGAGTAGGATATGTTTAGTTCTCTCGTTTTTTTTTCTTAATCATTGCCTAAAGGGCTGTTTGGTTCAAGCTTTTAACTGGTCAAAGTAGTAGCTTTTACCCATTTGACTTACCAAGTCAAACTCCTTTTAGAAGCCTTAGATTAGTCACAAAGGTTAAAACACACTTGGATAAGTTTTGCTCAAACTTGAGTGGGTATAAAAGAGTTTTTCTGGTTTTCCAAACTATGCAGAATAGAAGCATTACTGCTGTCCCTAACCTATTTTTATAGCTTATTTGATAGTCAAAGATTGGAAAATTTGGTTTTTATTAAGTCTCGGAATTCATTACTCAGCTTGTGTCCATGTTAATTGCATCTAAATTCCCTCTAGCATAGTTTAAAGTAGTGGTGAAATCTGGCTTTTGCAACTTTTTGGTTCTGTCTCAGCAGCTCCAACAGCCTTTGACAAGCTCATAGCGAGCTTGAAGAAGCTCCTCAGAAGCTATACATGGGGGCGTTTAATAGTTAGCTTGGAGAACTTGGACTATGCATAAGCTTAAGAGCTTATTCCTTCTGTAGCATGGTCAAAATAAGCTCTAAACAGTCCCTCGTGGGCTGTTTCATCCGATCAGATCACAGCAGCTAAGTCTTCCCTTTTTAGTGCTTATTAGGTGTCACTTTTAGCTTATTTAATTTTATTTATTGATCATTAGTTGATAATAGTTTAGGATTAGTTATCTTAGTGCTTATTAGTGCTTGTTGTTACCCTTTATTTGCTTATTTTCCCTTATTTATTTAGCTTTAGGATCTCCCCTAGATTTAGAACTTATTCCCAACTGCTTATCCTCATATTTTTAGCTTTGTTTCTTTGTTTGTAGCTTATTCCAACTTAGGTTCACATGTTATCTTATTCTTCTTTCTCTAAACTGCTTTTCTGTGCTAATTTTTGTGCTTAAAATCTGTCAAAGGGTGTTTGGTTATTGTTTTTGCAAAGTGATTTTTGCCAAACTTTGTGGAATTTTCACAGATTCATTATAAGTCCATTTGAGCTGAAATTTGGGATACAAGATCTTTGGTTGGTCGTGGATTTCATGATCATTTTAGTTTATTTTTAGGAATTTTATAAGCTAGCTTAATGTAGGCTTAAAGTAGCTAGTTAGGGCCGTTTGACATGTTTAGACTTGAAATCTGGTCGCGAGTTTTTTTTATTTAGCTAGTGCTTTTTAGGTTCCAATCAGTTGCATTAGCTCATTTTAGGTTAGATTTAGGCTTTAGTAGCTTATAATAGCTTTTGGATAGCTTATTGCTTATTTCAAGTGCTTTTTCAAACTGCTTATTTGCCCAATTCAGCTTATTATTGGGCTTATCTAACTTTTTATATTTTTCCTAGATTAAGAATAATATTTTAGATTTTCCTGTAAAGTTTCATTATTTTTACTGTTCATTTGTTATTTTTCTTAATTTTAATTAGTTTAAATTAGTTTTTAATTAATAATAATTATTTAAAAAGTCTAAAAAAAATATATTTTCAGTTTTAAAATTAGTTTTATAATATTTTAGATTTTTCCAATTTATAATTTCATTTTTTAGGTTAATTTCCTATTTTCTTGTATTTTAATGTATGTTTAAATAGTTAAAAATAGTTTTTGATTAATAATGATTAAATAAATAGTTTTAAAAATAATTTTATTTTTCCAATAATTTTCTAGTATAATTAGGATTGTAAAAATGTATTTTCCATATCCGTAGGTATTTTACTTCTTTATTTTCACGTTTTATTTCGTACGTTCACGTAATTTTATTTAAACGTACGTTTTAGGTTTTAATCGTTAAACAATTTTAAATATAGAATTAAAATGACTTCAAAGTCTTTTATAGATTTAATTTCCTTAGTTTAATCACTCACTCACTCATATTCCTTTTTCTGTCCAAATCACCCGATCACAAACCCGTGTTTTGAGTACCATCACAGCCTCGTTGGGAAGAACGACCCAGGTTTGCAGTTTCTTCTGCAATACTTTGGAACACACACTATACTACATTTGATTAGACGCCCCTCAAAAAGGGTGTTGTCATTCAATGTCCTCAAAAAGCTTGTTATTCGTCTAATTGGATGGACATCGTTCGAGAAGTCCATCGTCTTCACAAAAAAAGGTATGGATCTTCTTGGTTCTATTAAGAAAAAAAGTGGGTAATGGCGAGAATACTTTGTTTTGGGAGGAGTCTTGGAAGGATGATATTCCTTTTAAATCTCTTTATCCAAGGTTATACGCCCTTGAATCTGATAAGAAAGTTACGGTCGCAGCAAAGATGGCTATCTCTGACTTGTGTACATCTCTTCGGCGTATGCCGAGAAGTGGGGTGGAACATCAGCAGCTTATGGGTTTATGTTCAAAAGTGGAGGGCTTAATTCTCCCTAATATGAGGGATCGTTGGTATTGGTCTCTTTCAGGTAATGGCGAGTTCTCCATTGCTTCGGTTCGAAATTTCATTGACGATAATTCTCTCATGGTGGCTGCTTCTAAAACTCGTTAAATCAAGGTCATTCCGAAAAAAATCAATATCCTCGCTTGGAGAGTCAAAATGGACAATCTTCCCACGCGTTTCAACCTTTCTCGGAGAGGTTTGGATCTTGACTCTATCTTATGTCCTTCTTGCAATGCTTCGTCCGAAACTACTAGCCACATCTTCTTTGGTTGTCCTATAATGAAAGTTATTTACAACTATATTGTTTCATGGTGGTATATTAATATTTTGGAGTTTTCTTCATATGAAGATCGATTGTCTTGGCTTGCGTCTCTCCGTATGTCGTCCAAGATTAAGACGTTTTTAGAAGGAGTTTTTTTATGTTATTTGGTGGTCCATTTGGAACTTCCGTAATTGCTCTATCTTTGGTTCCATTCTCCCTTCCAAATCTCGCATTTTGGACGACATTGTGGCCCGCTCTATCATTTGGTGTAGTTCTAGATGTAGTTCTAATTTTAGTCGGATAGATTGGCTTAAGAACCCCTCTCTTATTTCTATGTAATTGTTTGTTTCTAGCTTCTTGCTAGTGTTCTTATAAAATCTCGCCGTTCAAAAAAAATATTAATAAATCTTATAACACGATACAAAATACCTTATTTCATAACTTAAAGATTATAGGGACACCTAAGGCAACAAACACAAACCACAAGCAGCAAAAACTGCTTATAATTTGCCCAGATTGTGTGATCCAACTCTTTGTAAGTTCATATGGCTTTTCTATACTCTTTTTTTTAGTCACATGGCACACACAAAAAGTTAGTCGATGCTTCATACATTTGGATATCACTAGCAGGGTACCCGCGCAATGCGGCGGCGGGTTTCCTGTGACTATATTTTGCGGCGAACAAATGTTATTCGGTTACACGTTTTTCTAAAAATAATTGTACGAATGAATGAATTGATGTGTATTGTTACAATGTTTTGAATTGGTGCTGTTACAATGTTGTGTATTTAATTTCCAGAAAAATAGCTGAATATTAAAGCTATGTATTGAATTAATAGCAAAATTAATACAATTAATAGCAAAATTAATACAGGTTTTGTAGTCTGACTTATTGATTTAATTATGAACAATGCATTTGCAAAACGAACACGATTTGATTATGCACAATGCCATCACACGATGTTGAACAATTTGATTAATTTGTCAAATAAACAAATTATGTTATGAAATAAAAGTGATGGTTGGGATTGCATATTTGCATACGTACTTGGTGAGTTTTATATAGCTTTTTTTTTAACGGCTATTTATTACATAACTATAATAGGAATTATAAAAAAAGTTGAGAACTCATATTCTGTTATAGCATTGATACATGATTTTGTTTTTATCACTTAAACATAAACATGTATCGAACCCACAACAATACACTTATTTCAACATGTGCAAACCATATATCAGAAAAATAATTGTACGAATGAATGAATTGATGTGTATTGTTACAATGTTTTGAATTGGTGCTGTTACAATGTTGTGTATTTAATTTTCAGAAAAATAGTTGAATATTAAAGCTATGTATTGACTTATTGATTTAATTATGAACAATGCATTTGCAAAACGAACACGATTTGATTATGCACAATGCCATCACACGATGTTGAACAATTTGATTAATTTGTCAAATAAACAAATTATGTTATGAAATAAAAGTGTTGGTTGGGATTGCATATTTGCATACGTACTTGGTGAGTTTTATATAGCTAGGAATTATAAAAAAAGTTGAGAACTCATATTTTGTTATGACATTGATACATGATTTTGTTTTTATCACTTAAACATAAACATGTATCAAACCCACAACAATACACTTATTTCAACATGTGCAAACCATATACCCCCGATGTATATAAGGTGCTAAGATGTTGTTTCTTTGATCAATGTGGGATTGACAACTTAGTTTTTAGAAAAAAAGCAACTAGGCAAAAAGTTGTACAAAAGACACATCTTGACATAATGTATAATTCAATAATTCATTTTTTTTGTGTGTGAATTATGTTTCTTTCAAGAAATACTGATACCCGCTTTGACGTGATTGATGTTGTTACTGTCTCTTTTGACAAATATGATGCCAAACTTTTCCTGAAGATAAAATGCAAATATAATTTTAATAAGAATGTATAGTATAATTTTGATTATGTTTTAGTTATCTATACTAAATTCGATTGCAAGCATGTTTAGGTTTGCCGTAAGTATTGACTGAAAGATATTGAGACGTATTAAATATAATTGGCTAAATATAAAGAGTGAGCCAATTTTTGAAAATTGAAAATAAAGTTCATCTAAGAAAATTGTGGTTAAATATGTAGAATATAATTGGCTAAATATAAAGAGTGAGCCAATTTTTGAAAATTGAAAATAAAGTTCATCTAAGAAAATTGTGGTTAAATATGTAGAACAAGAGCATCCATATGCGGTTTTGGGGGAAAGAAATAGGCAAATATACAATTTTAATGATGTGCTTGTTTGATGTATGGTATGTTTATGAACGGCTCATATCATTTTGTGACTTCAAGTATTAGGATACTCATACCATAAGCTATAAATCTGCAACAAAATAACTATGAGCTCATACCTATGTTACACACAATATCTCTTAAATGTCTTAAACGAGAATTGAACCCACAAACTTTTGGTTTATAGGCCCCCACATACCACTAGACCAAAGGCCTTAGATGGTCAGTTTTATAAGAAGGTGGTCATGGTCGTGAGCACGGTGGTGTTCATCACAAAATATAATTGTTTAAAGCTGACCAATTTTCACCAAGAAGGCGTATATTACACTAATCAACAAACTCAGAACCTCAATTACATGTATATCTCAAGTGTTCGAGAACCTGCTTATTTCCTAACGTTTTCACTTTAGACTCGCCTGATTTGGTGTTGTCAACCATATGGCTAGGATTGAATTTGTACTCTCGCGTTGCTTTTGGTTTTTCCTCTTTCTTCTCTCAACGGTATTTTTCAAATACTTCTTTTGGATATGCATTGGGGTTGGTTTTAAAACATCTTTGCAACGCCATAATAGGGTGAATACAGTCGGAGCCTTTCACTTCATGGGTACTTTTTAGAAAACATAAGAAGGCATCAGAAAACTGGGAACCACACGGGCATGGTCTAACGCTTTCTTAGCCCCATCATCAAGAGACGCGATTTCGTCATCATTGTCATACACTGTGGCTTGAGCAAGTAAGGATTCCATGGAACAAGATGAATCATGGGTGTTTAGCACAGGGGTACCGGTGGTCTTGCTTTGATCTTGGCCCATATTAGTTTTATTGTAGAAAGCTTCAAGAACTGAAATAAAATATATATGTATGTAATTATGAATGCAATCATCTTATGTTAGGAGTACATAGCTTAAGTTCATTAAAAAAAAAAAGGGTAGTATGTATGAGCCCAAAGATTAGACATACATAAGTAGTTTCTCAATAAATTCCTCACATTAATCAATAATTAAGCATATATTCATATCATCAAACTTAAAAAGTTTGGTAAATGGTATCATAAAACTTCATACTCGTTTACCTCGACAAGATTTAAAAGTCTCAAACAAAGAAATACGCACCATATAATGAGTTATCAAGTTTGATAATCATGCACAGCTTTATACAGATTTATACTTCTTAGTAAAATGGTCCTAATGCTCCATTTTTAGACTGATTACAGTAAAATGCATTATTATAAAATTGCAAGAAAATGTCAATTTTAAGCATTAAGTACCTGTTAGTTGACACCAGATGGATGTTATTTCGATACGAAGATCATCTACTGATATGAAAATTCAGCTTTATATGTGATCAACTAAATAATTGTGTTTGATCAACTGAAACATGATTAGAATGAAAGAATGAATTAATATGCATAACCTAGAAAAAACAATGCTGGAGTCAATAAAAGCTCACACCCTTTTCCTTTAATTTTCTTTCCTCTCCTTTTAAACTATGAATATGTTTTGATAAGTGGGTAGTGCTTTTAATTTAGCAAAAGTAGTCATCTAAGTCTTTTTTTTTTAACACTTTTGTAAGTCTTTCAAATAATGTATTTTTAATGAGAAAGCTCTTAGTGAAGTTGGTAAGCATCTACTTTATATAGATTCTTGAGTAAATTTCAAAGTCTATTTGTGGTCAAATTAAAGGTTCAGTCCTTATTTTTTTTTTAAAGTACATTCATCGTTCATGTAAAAAACTTACAAGTGCATTATTAGTCATTGGCCAAAATTAAATGATTAAATTACCCTCACAAGGACTAAAATGAAAAAGAAGATGAAAAGAGTAATTTATTAATTTAACTTTAGTCAGGGATTAAATGTGCACTTGTAAATTTCTCACAAAAATAATGATAGCATTTTTGAAAGAATAAGGACGGAATCCGCAATTTGGCCAAACTAGAGGGACAAATTTTGTAATTTACTGCTTTTTGGAACTGAAGTTGACAAAGGACGAGTTTGCACAACATAAAGGTGGTTTGTTATCAAGGATTATCTAGCGTCAGGTAGGAGGGTATGGGAGCATGAAACACTTCGAGAAGAGCTTTTGCTGCAGGAAAAACGCACCTCCCTTCACGGGAAAATAGATGACCAAAAAATAATTTCTTCTATTGCGGCACTATAGTCCTGAAAGTAAAAAAGAGTGAGATGTGTTTAGAGGAGAGAGAAACAATATTTTATTGTGTTGTGAGTGGGTATTTGTGTTTTGAAAATATTTTAAAATGATAAAAAAAAATAGAAAATAAATTAATGAAAGTGAGAGAACATGTTGCAATTGTTGAATGAAAGTTGAAAAAAAATGTTTTTGTGAAACAAAAAGGTGATGTGACGAGAAGACTCTCGACCTCACCCTCCGCCCTTATATTTTGAGATAGCATTGTTAGATTATACTAGTATTGATTAACAGTGAGAGAGAAAAAATAAAGAATGAAATATACTTAAACCACTTCAAACAGTCTCACCGATTTACATTGATGGCACCACCTCATCGGGTATCATTTAAACTATCTTTTCTAAAATAAGTAGACTTCTTGAGCTCTATTAAATAATCGCCTCCACAAGGTGGAACTTTAGTACGACTTTAATCGAGCCAACCAATTGGAAGCACGATTAGTCAATTATCTCCCACATAAGCGACCTAAAAATGGATTAAAGAAGTCATTGTGAAACGAGGTCATTAAGTCATTTCAAACAATACCGTGACATATATATACTTTTTATCATTTCGAACAAATTTTTTTTCTACTTGTTTAGAAACCGTTGTACTCAACCAATTTGATACAAGTTTTCAGCTTCGGTTTTCACCTTCAATTATTCTACATAATAAAAGCCATTTTTTCCTTATACTTGGCCAGTTGGCCTTACTATAAATATAGCTAAAACTTGTATTAAATCAGTAGTTATACAATATATTTTTAATCAAACTTTTTCTAAACATTTAGGGTCCGTTTGTTTTGAGGGTTTGGAATGAGGGGAATGCATTCACTCCTAATTATTCTCGTTTGGTATAAAACATGTGGAATCAAAAGTTCAAAAATGGTGTCAGTGGAATCATTCACTCATTCCACAAGAAAATGGCTGGTTTCATTATTTCTTTCATTTTTGTTTCTCTCTCTTCCTATTTTTTCTCAACACCCACCTCATCCTTCTCCTCCAATTTTTTTTTTATCTTATAATCAAAACAAATCTTTGAGCAAGAATTGTTTCTCTACTCTTCACCTTTGTTGAAGCTGGTTAATAATCATCACCGGAGGTAGTCGTCGCAATCATCAAATCTGCTTCATCGGCGTCACCGGACCTCCTTCCTTGTCGTCGTCCTCGACGTTTCTTGGTGAACCTTGCAAATAGAAAATATTACAAATATAAATAAGGTGATGAATTCAATTAATATATCTTACCTGCACTACAAAATCCCTTTCTCTTTGTTAAATTAGGATACGAGGACATGATAAAGATTTGTTGGGTTATGACTTCTCTTGTGTTGTTTATGTATTTGCTATTTTTTTTTTTTTTTTTTTTTTTTAATCAATATTGTAAGTAATTGTATGTTTCTTGATTGAAAAAGATGAAATCAAAATATGATATAGAAAGTTTTCTTCTTTTATTAAACTCCAGCACATCATCTGATGTGAAAATATGATATATAAAGTTTTACACCTAAGGGCTAAACCAAACAATGATATTGGTAATGATATACAAAACAGATACCAATTCCATTCCACCTAATATCTATACCCAAACCTTTAGTGATTCCGGGTAGCAAACCAAACGGCCCCTTATAACTTTGGGATCAATTGTTGTGTGAATGGCGTATAAAAGATGCCCAACTCTAATTGCATTGTCATTAAATAGCGGTGTTTGAGTTTGGTGTCAAGTTTTTCATAATCCAATTATGCCTTGTTCTCCGGTCTTATTATGCGGTATGTACCGATGAAAAACTTATTATGCGAAACCTACTTAAACTTTTGATTCATTATGCATAATATTTTAATTTTTTTAGTTATGCAGAATGAGTATACATGAAAAGTATATTATTTATAAAGATTCTGGAGGTTATGCATAATGAGTTTTTATCAGTACAGACTGCATAATGAGACTAAAGAAAAAGTATATGAAGCATAAATGGACTTTACCCCTCAGGACACATAAAAAAATGTGTAAAGAGAAGTATTTGATTACGACAACAAAGGTGTTTTGTCTTTAGAACAACTTTATGTATGGTTCACTTTTTTTAAAACCTTGTATCAAGTAGTCCCACATGGATCAAAATAAAGAAATTTTGTTTGTTTATATATTGTGGTTTATATGGTATGTATGAGTTGGGATGAGTAGTATGTTGTTGGGTTAAAGCATTTCCTCTTGTTTATTGAAAACAGGTGGCCACCTCGACACCTATCAATTCTTATAAGTTCTTAGCTTTTTATCTTTTTATAATTCAAATTTTTGTCTTTATAAAATTCGAAGAGTAAGTTCATGGTTATGACACATTGTTGAACTATATAAAGTAAGTTCCGGGGATGAGTAGTATGTTGTTGGGTTAAAGTGTTTCCTCCTGTTTATTGAAAACAGGTGGCCACCTCGACACCTATCAATTCTTATAAGTTCTTAGCTTTTTATCTTTTTATAATTCAAATTTTTGTCTTTATAAAACTCAAAGAGTAAGTTCCTGGTTATGACACATTGTTGAACTATATAAAGTATAGACATTGTGTTTGGGCTTTGATTCTTCCACAGTTCCACGTATTCATTTAATTTGTGAATAAAGCTATTGTTAGGTTGCGTTTGTTTTTCTAAACAAACCTTTTAATAGCCTCTTAATCTAACTCAGTCAGACGCAGTAAGAGGTTTGGACCAAAAAGTATGTTTGTTTTTTCTCTGTCATTAAAAGGCGGTAAGACAATGTTAAAATTTAGAGTGTTTGTTTTTTTTTTCTGCTCATCAAGAGCCAGTAAGAGGTTAAAAACTCTTATTGAACTAGATGTTGAAGCATGTCTTAACACCTCTTAATGCCTCAATTTTTTTTTCTTTTTTCTTCATTATGTATTTTTTGTTCTTGTTTTGAGTTTTCCAATCATACATAAAGTACTTTTAAAGAGAAACACCGCATATCTTTTCTTAAATAAAAAATACCGGTTGATAAGAGTTATGGGTGACAATTCGTACTGAAACGTTATAACATAACTCAAACACATTTTGACGGGTTGAGAATGTCAACCCGCACATATTATTAAACGAGTTACCCATGTCGATCACCCATGTAACTACAACCATAAGTCATTTTTATTGTGTCGATGTCAAGTCGTGTTTTTTCATATTCAAATGTGCGAATGAGATTCAGATTTAAAGCCTCGTTATAAACAAACAACGTGTATTTACTTCAAAAGAGTTACTTTTGAGTCATACAACTTATAGAAGGTGTTTAGAATTGTAAAAAGAGTAATGATATAGGGACCTAACTAAATGGGCCTAAAAGGTGGCCTAACGCATAAAAATTGTACAAGTCATTTATGCGTTAGTCCATCTTTTAGGCCCCTTTAATTAGGTTCGTTTATCATTTTCTTTGTAAAAAACATGAAACTTGATACTTACAAAGATCTTTATGATTTCCAAGAGGGTGTCCAAGCTGCATAAGAGAGTTGAAACTTACCAAGTGTTTTAGGATCTCATTGTGGGACTCTTTATTTGGTTTTAGTTTTGAGATAATAAGCAATTTTAGCTTATTTGTAGACGGCACACATTTTTTCAAGTCAAAGTGTTTGTTTCGCACTAGTTTATTTTACAAGCTTTTTGGCTTATTGTGTTATCAAAAAGCTAATAAACCTGTTAAAAGTGTTCGGCATAGCGCTTTTAGCTAGCTTTAAGCTTTTTAACGAGAAAAAGCTAATAAGCCAAAAGCTCAATTTTAGAGTTTTTTGATAAAGCATAAGCTCCTTCCAAAACAACTAATTGTTTTGGTATTGGCCTAGTCTGGTTGATCTGGAACAATATTTGTTTAAAAAAGTTAATTCTTTATATAAAAAAAGTATATTGGATATGAGTAAGGAAAAGTTAATTATGTTTATGTTGATAATAATCGGGATTTTTTTAATACAATGGTTTCGAAATCCTGTGGGTGACTTTGAAGATTTATCACCTAAGACAAAATTCTTGCGTCGGATATGACTATTTCAGTTGTTATGCATTTATCTTAGAAATTTCCATTCAAAATCAACTTTGCAGATACAAATTATATGTCAAAGAATTTGTACCCCAATATGAATATTACTTGCATTGATAACCATTTAAAATTCTAGTTAGAAAACATAATTTCATTTACATTAGAGCACTAGGTATGGTGTTATCCGATAACACGTTATTGGTATGCCACATCAGCGTCACCTCATCTCCATCCAATAACACACCAATAACTAAAACACCCCTCCCTCATAACACACCACTAACATATTATTGGGTCCCACAAAATACCCCACTAAAAATACTTACTCACTCACAATACACAAAATAAAAAATAAGAAAAAACACAAAAGTTACCAATGGCTTGAGCCATTTCACTAACTCAAATTCATTTGGCTCAACTTTGGCATGTTGGCCGGTATGGTGGCTCACGAATGACACGACGAATGGCATGTTAAATGGCTACCATACCTTATGCTCTTACACAAATAAAATATCAACTACAAACTTGATATGCGTACCCTTCCAAATGGTCAAGTGGCGTCTCAAGAAGGGTAACTAAAATGAAGGAGGATGTAATTTTGAGATTTATTATACAAATTATTTAGTTACTTTTTTTTTCTATTTTAAAATATATAAAAGAAAATAAATATTCATAAATAAACTCGCAATAAATTCGTAAGAGTAAAATGGTGAGAGCGAATATTTATTTATTAATAAGAAAAAAAGGGACTTTGGCAAGAGAGAAGAAAAGTAAGAAAAAAATGTACTTACATCACTCCAAACGGTCTTGTCGGCTTACAGACAGTCAGATACCGATGACACCACCTTGTCAAAGTGTCATGTAAACTATCTTTTGTAAAATAAGTAGACCTCTTGAGCTCCATTGGATAATCACCTCAACTTTAGTACGACTTTAATCGAGCCAACCAATTGAAAGCATGATGAGTCACTTATCTCTCTGCATTTATAATTTTGGGTTCAATTGTTGTGTGAGTGGCCCATAGAAGATACCCAACTCTAATTGCATTGTCATTAAATAACTTTGTTTGAGTTTGGTGTCAAGTTTTTCATAGTCCGATTATGCTTTATGTATTTTTTTTCTCCTGTCTCATTATGCGGTATGTACCGATAAAAACTCATTACGCATAACCTACTTAAACTTTTGATTCATTATGCATAATATTTTAATTTTTTTAGTTATCCAGAGTGAGTATACATGAAAAGTATATTATTCATAATAAGTCTGGAGGTTATGCATAATGAGTTTTTTATCCGTGCATACTGCATAATGAGACAGAAGAAAAAATAATGAAACATTAATGGACTTTACCACTCGAGATGCGTAAAAGAAATGTGCAAAGACAAGTATTTGATTAGACATTAAAGGTGTTTTCTCTTTAGAACTACTTTATGTATAGGTAGGGATGAGCATTTCAAACCGAATCCCGGAACCGAACCGGAACCGTACCGGTACCGTACCGAAACGGTACCGATTCTTGAAATACGGTACGGTACCGGGACTACGAAATAAGGTGAAAAAAAAATCGGGACCACTAATTCGGTACGGGACCGGTACCAAATCGGGAAATTCCCGAAAAAAAGCGGGAAAAACCCGATTTCCCGGTCGGAACCGGTACCGATACCGGTACCGATTTCCGAATCCCGTTCGGTACGGTACCGGTACCACTAATTTATGCTCGGGAAAAAATCGGTACCACTAATTCGGTACGGGATCGGTACGGGACCGGTACCGTGCTCATCCCTATGTATAGGTCACTTTTCTAAAAACTTGTATTAAGTAGTCCCACATGAATCAAAGTAAAGAAATTTTGCTTGTTTATATATTGTCACTTATATGATATGTGTGAGTTGGGATGAGTAGTACGTTGTTGGGTTCAAGTGTTTCATAAAGGGTGTAAACGAGCCGAGCCGCTCGTGAAAAGCTCGGGATCGGATCGGTAAAAAGCTCGAACGAGCCGAGCTTAAACGAGCTCGAGCCCGAGCTCGAGCCTAATTTTGGGCTCATTTAATAATCGAGCTCGAGCCCGAGCTCTGTACAAAAAGCTCGAGTAGGCTCGCGAGCCTAAACGAGCCTTAGAATTATATACGTGTATATATCGTCTATACGTATAAACGAGCTTAAAAGTAGTAAACGAGCTCGAGCTTTATGTAATTAACGAGCCGAGCTCAAAACATCATAAAATTAGTCGAGCCCGAGCCGAGCTCGAGCTTGTGAAAATTTTCACGAGCCGAGCTCGAGCTCAAAGTATAAGGCTCGAAACGAGCTCGAGCCCGAGCTCGAGCTTTATATATATAAACGAGCCGAGCTCGAGCCTTAACGAGCTCGAGCTCGGCTCGGCTCGTTTCCACCCCTAGTTTCATTCTATTTATTGAAAACAGAATGGTGCATTGAAACTTTGCAATTCTTGCAAGTTTATATCTTTTTGTCATTTTAAAATTTGAAGAGTAAGTTCCTTGTTTTTTTTTTGAATAAACTTATTGTTAGTGTATTTACTTCAAACAAGTTACTTTTGAGTTATACAACTTACAGAAGGGGTTTAGAATTGTAAGAACATGAAACTTTGATACTTACAAAGATCTTTGTGATTTCCAAGAGAGTGTCCAAGTTGCATAAGCGAGTATGAAACTTACCAAGTTTTCTAGGATCTCATTGGTGGGACTCTTTATTTGGTTTTAGTTTTGAGAAGGCACACATTTTTTCAAGTCAAATTGTTTTTTTTTGCACAGTTTATTATAAAAGATTTTTGGCTTATTGTGTTATCAAAAAGCTAATAAACCTGTTAAAAAGTGTTCAGCATAGAGCTTTCAGCTAGCTTTAAGCTTTTTAAAGAGAAAAAGCTAATAAGCAAAAAGCTCAATTTCATAGTTTTTGATAAAGCATAAGCTCCTTCCAAAACGAGTAATTCTTTTGGTATTGGCCTAGACTGGTCGACCTCAAACAATATTTATCTAAAAAAATAATTTTTTTAAAAAATTCCTTGTATCGGATATGAGTAAGGAAAAGTAAATTATGTTTATGTTGATAATAATCAAAACTGTTTGAATACAACGGTTTCGAAACCCTTTGGGCGACTTGGAAGATTGATCACCTAAGACAAAATTCGTGTGTCAGATAGGACTATTTCTGTTGTTACCTTTGATAAGTTTGTTATTTTTTATACGATGCAGATATCCTAAAAATCTCCATTCAAAATCGGTATTGCAGATACAAATTATATGTCAAATAATTTGTACCCCAATATGAATATTTACTTGCAATGATAACCATTTAAAATTCTAGTAAGAAAACAGAATTTCATTTACATTACACAAATAAAATATCAACTACAAACCTGATATGCATACCCTTCCAAATGGTCAAGTAGCGTCTCAAGAAGGGTAACTAAAATAAAGGAGGATGTAATTTTGAGATTTATTATACAAATTATTTAGTTACTTTTTTTTCAATTGTAAAAGATATAAAAGAAAATGAATATTCATAATTAAACTCGTAATAAATTCGTAAGAGTAAAATGATGAGAGCGAATATTTATTTATGAATAAGAAAAAGAAAAAACAGACTGTCAAGAAAGAAGAAACGTAAGAAAAAAGTGTACCTAAACCACTCTAAACGGTCTTGTCGGTTTACAGACACCGATGACCACCTCGTCAAAGTGTTATTTAAAATATCTTTTCTAAAATAATTCGACCTCTTGAGCTCCATTAAATAATCACGTCAACTTTAGTACGACTTTAATCGAGCCAACCAATTGGAAGCATGATGAGTCAGTTATCACTCAGCATTTATAACTTCGGGATCAATTGTTGTGTGATTGACGCATAGAAGATACCCAACTCCAATTGCATTGTTATTAAATAACCGTGTTTGAGTTTGGTGTCAACTTTTTAAGTCCATTTATGCTTCATGTACTTTTTCGTCGGTCTCATTATGCGGTATGTACCGATGAAAAGCTCATTACGCATAACCTATCTAAACTTTTGATTCCTTATGCATAATATTTTAGTTTTTTTAGTTATGCAGAATGAGTATACATGAAAAGTATATTCATAATGAGTCTAATGAGTCTGCACGTTATGCATAATGAGTTTTTTATCGGTACACACTCCATAATGAGATTGAAGAAAAAGTACATGAAACATTAATGGACTTTACCCCTCGGGATGCATAAAAAATGTGTAAAGAGAAGTATTTGATTACGACAGCAAAGGTGTTTGGCTTTAGAACAACTTTATGTACGGGTAATTTTTCTAAAAACTTGTGAGTATCAAGTAGTCCCACATGGATTAAAGTAAAGAAAATTTGCTTGTTTATATGTTGTGATTTATATGATATATGCAAGTTGAGATGAGTAGTATGTTGTTGGGTTAAAGTGTTTCCTTCTGTTTATTGAAAACATAGGGTAGCACTGGAACTTTCCAATTCTTAGAGCCCTCGGTACAGAGGCTGATGGCTCAAGCCATAGCCGATGGCACCAACTGACGGCGCCACAAACCATACCGGACCTCGGCTGTTAGCCTCTCGCGCCACCACCACCAGCTCACACGGTGGGATCTTTTTTTTAGTTTTTTGTGGGTTTTATGTTTATGTGTTTGTGTCTCTTGTGTTTATTTGTGTGTTTATATATGTTTGGTTGATGTTGAAACAAGGGCTGTATGGTTGGTGTTGAAAGCTTGAGGTTCTTCGTCAATGGAAGAAAGAGAGGCTTGGCTTACTGTTTGCAAGCATGAGGACAAAAAGTATTTTTGGCGGGTCATGGTTTTTCCATTATGGACTTTTTATGTATAATTATTATTTTATTTTTTATTCTCTTAAACAAACAAAAAACTGTGAGTTTAATTATTATTTTATTTTTCTATTATGGACTTTATATGATCAACAAGATATATAGTGGTTGTGGTATTTGTACATGCAAACAATGTTTTATAAACCGGGTTTTTAATCGACCCGGTCGAGTTACCGGGCACCGGTTCGACCGGTTCGACTGCCGGGTCAACCCGGTTTTTCATTTTTTATTATTTTATTTTTTCCGACCGGGTCAACCGGTTCGACCGCCGGGTCTAACCGGGTCAACCCGGTTTTCATAAAAAAAATTTGAAAAAAACCAAACCTGGCCGGGTTTCATGACCCGGGTTGACACGGGTCACTCAAAACCCGGCGGGTATAACCGGTTGACCCGGTTTTAGAAACCCGGGTTTTTTTGACCCGTTTTAGTGGCCGGGTACCGGTCCGACCAGTTGAACCGGCCGGGTCGACCCAGGTTTGAAAACATTGCATGCAAAGGATTTCAGAAGACGCGGCTATTATCGAGGCGGGAAAAAAATAAAATTCGGGCAGGGTCTTATATTGTTCTCGCAACTAGTTATTTTTATTTTATGTAATGTACGTTTTTAATTTCATGTCTTTTTCTATTTATGTAATGTGTTTTTTATTAATGAAATTAAATTTAGTTATATATATTGTTTTGTTTAGAAATGAAAAAAAAAATCAACGGCACCACAAAAACTAGTGTTATGCTAGGGAGGGAGGTTTTGGTGCCATAGCCAAAAGTGATGCCATGAGAAAAAAGTGCTGAGGTGGCACCACTTTTTTGTCATGGCACCACCCACGGCATCAAACGATACCTAGCGCTCTTATAAGTTCTTAGCTTTTTTGTCTTTTTAAAATTTGAAGACTAAGTTCCTTGTTATGACACATTGTTGAACTATATAAAGTATAAACATTGTGTTTGAGCTTTGATTTTCCACAGTTCCACATATTCATTTAAAGTATATAAAATATAAAATCGCAAAAATCGCAAAAATTGTTCTTGTGGTTTGGCAAATTGCACATTTCGTCCTTGTGGTTTAGCTAAATCGTCTTTGTAGTTTGGCCAAATTGCATGTTTCGTCCTTGTGGTTTGGCCTGATCGTCCTTGTGGTTTGAACTATGTAAAGTATAAATTTGCAAAAATCGTCTTTGTGGTTTGGCCAAATTGCACGTTTCGTCCTTGTGGTTCATTAAGTGCAAAAATTGTCCTTATTTTGCCCTGTTTGGAATCATTTTAGTCCTTAGGCAGTGCAAAAATCATCCATGTGGTTTCTAAAAGGGCAAATTGTCTGAAAAGGCATCGAACTTGCCACCTTTTCCTTTTCTGGGGATCGAACTTTTTTTTTTCCTATTGCAGCACTGAACTTGCCTAATTTTCCTGTTGAGATGAGTAGTATGTTGTTGGGTTAAAGTGTTTCCTTCTGTTTATTGAAAACATAGGGTAGCACTGGAACTTTCCAATTCTTATAAGTTCTTAGCTTTTTGTCTTTTTAAAATTTGAAGACTAAGTTCCTTGTTATGACACATTGTTGAACTATATAAAGTATAAACATTGTGTTTGAGCTTTGATTTTCCACAGTTCCACATATTCATTTAAAGTATATAAAGTATAAAATCGCAAAAATCGCAAAAATTGTTCTTGTGGTTTGGCAAATTGCACATTTCGTCCTTGTGGTTTAGCTAAATCGTCTTTGTAGTTTGGCCAAATTGCATGCTTCGTCCTTGTGGTTTGGCCTGATCGTCCTTGTAGTTTGAACTATGTAAAGTATAAATTTGCAAAAATCGTTTTTGTGGTTTGGCCAAATTGCACGTTTCGTCCTTGTGGTTCATTAAGTGCAAAAATTGTCCTTATTTTGCCCTGTTTGGAATCATTTTAGTCCTTAGGCAGTGCAAAAATCATCCATGTGGTTTCTAAAAGGGCAAATTGTCTGAAAAGGCATCGAACTTGCCACCTTTTCCTTTTCTGGGCACCGAACTTTTTTTTTTTCCTATTGTAGCACTGAACTTGCCTAATTTTCCTTTTCTGACACAAAATCACACTTAAAGTGTAATTAACTTTCTTAAACCCGTTTTAAGTGTGATTTTGTGTCACAAAAGGAAAATTAGGCAAGTTCAGTGCTACAATAGAAAAATTAGGCAAGTTTAGTGCTACCCGTTTTAAGTGTGATTTCGACCGTCAATTTTTTTATTGCACCGCTAGACCTTTTCGTCTGTTTTTAACGACCGTTATTATATTATTGCACCGTTAGTCCTTTTCACCCGTTTTTTACACATTTACGTCCGTTTTGTTCGTTTTTACACGGTTTCGTCCGTTTTTACACGTT
Source organism: Chrysanthemum makinoi (assembly GCA_910596185.1). NCBI lineage: Eukaryota > Viridiplantae > Streptophyta > Magnoliopsida > Asterales > Asteraceae > Chrysanthemum > Chrysanthemum makinoi. Next base: position 336,579,644 of record OU343225.1, read on the forward strand.
TTCGTCCGTTTTTGCACGGTTTCGTTCGTTTTTACACGTTTTCGTTCGTTTTTGCACGTTTTTACACGATTTTTTTAGTTTTTGCACGGTTTCGTCCTTTTTTAAAAGTCTTCGTCCGTTTTTACACGGTTTCGTCCGTTTTTACACGGTTTCATCCGTTTTTACACGTTTTTGTCCGTTTTTACAGGTTTTCGTCCGTTTTACACGTTTTCGTTCGCTTTACACGTTTTACCGTTTTCGTCCGTTTTTGTACGGTTTCGTCCGTTTTTACACGTTTTCGTCCGTTTTTGCACAGTTTCGTCCGTTTTTACACGTTTTTTTAGTTTTTGCACGGTTTCGTCCGTTTTTAAATGTTTTCGTCCGTTTTTGCATAGTTTCGTCCGTTTTTACACGTTTTCGTCCGTTTTTGCACAGTTTCGTCCGTTTTTACATGTTTTTGTCTTTTTTTGCACAGTTTCGTCCGTTTTTGCACGTTTTTGTCCGCTTTTGCACGTGAAAAACATGTAAAAACGGACGAAAATGTGTAAAAACGGACGAAACCATGCAAAAACTAGAAAAAACGTTTTGCGCGAAAAAAACGACGGCGATGTAAAATGGATGAAACCGCAAAAACTAAAAAATGTGTGAAACGTGCAAAAACGAACAAAACGTGTAAACGGACAAAACGGTAAAACGGATGAAACCGTGTAAAACGGACGTAAAACGGACCGAAAAACGGACGAAACTATGCAAAAACGGACGAAAACGTCTAAAACGGCGAAACCGCAAAACGACAAAACGTAAAACGGACAAAAACGCGTTAAAACGGATGAAACCGTAAAACGGACGAAACCGTAAGAACGGACGTGTAAAACAGATGAAACCAAAAACGACGAAAACGCGGTAAAACGGACTAAACCGTATAAAAACGGACGAAAACGTGTAAAAACGTGCAAAAACGAACGAAAACGTGTAAAACGGACGAAAACGGACAAAAACGTGTAAAAACGGATGAAACCGTGTAAAAACGGACGAAACCGTGTAAGAACGGACGAAAACGTGTAAAAACGGACGAAACCGTGCAAAAACTAAAAAAATCGTGTAAAAACGTGAAAAAACGAACGAAAACGTGTAAAAACGGACAAAACCGTGCAAAAACGGACGAAAACGTGTAAAAACAGACGAAACCGTGTAAAAACGGATGAAACCGTGTAAAAACGAACAAAACGGACGAAAATGTGTAAAAAAACGGGCGAAAAGGACTAACGGTGCAATAATATAATAACGGTCTTTAAAAACAGACGAAAAGGACTAACGGTGCAATAAAAAAATTAACGGTCGAAATCACACTTAAAACGGGTAGCACTAAACTTGCCTAATTTTCCTATAGTAGCACTAAACTTGCCTAATTTTCCTTTTGTGACACAAAATCACACTTAAAACGTGTTTAAGAAGGTTAATTACACTTTAAGTGTGATTTTGTGTCACAAAAGAAAATTAGGCAAGTTTAGTGCTACTATAGGAAAATTAGGCAAGTTCAGTGCTACAATAGGAAGAAAAAAAAAGTTTGATGCCCAAAAAAGGAAAATGTGGCAAGTTCGATGCCTTTTCAGACAATTTGCCCTTTCTAAAAAGTTAGTGCTGAAGGACCAAAATGATTCAAAACAGTGCAAAATAAGGACGATGTTTGCACTTAATGAACCACAAGGACGAAACATGCAATTTGACCAAACCACAAGGACGATTTTTGCAATTTACTCTTTAATTTGTGAATAAACTTATTGTTAAGTGTATTTAGTTTACTTCAAACGAGTTACTTATGAGTTATAGAGCTTGTAGAAGGGGTTTAGAATTGTAAAAATATGAAACTTTGATACTTAAAAAGATCTTTCTGATTTCTAAGAGTGCCCAATATGAAACTTACCAAATTTTCTAGGATCTCATTTGTGGGACTCGTTATTTGGTTTTAGTTTTGAGATGATAAGCAATTTTAGCTTATTTGTAGACGGCACACATTTTTTCAAGTCAAAGTGGGTGTTTCGCACAGCTTATTTTACAAGCTTTTTGGCTTATCGTGTTATCAGAAAGCTAATAAAGCGAAAAAGCTTATAAGCCAAAAGCTCAATTTTAGAGTTTTTTGATAAAGCATAAGCTCCTTCCAAAACGAGTAATTCTTTTGGTATAGGCCTAAACTGGATATTTTTGTTATTTTGATACGATGCGGATCTCCATTCAAAATCAACTCTACAGATACAAATATATGTCAAAGAATTTGTGCCCCAATATGAATATCTACTTAAAAATGATAACCATTTAAAATTCCAGGATTAACAGAATTTCATTTACATTACACGAATAAAATACCAACTGCAAACTTGATCTGTGCATACTGTTCCAAATGCTCAAGTGGTGTCTCAAGAAGGGTAACTTGATCAAACCCCAAAGATATTTAATCTGTTGTGTGCTTACTCCGATATCTCAAATAACCTCTAGCAATTCTTTGTGCCCTGGTTCTTTTCCTATTTGGTGGCTCAATCGCATCAGCCTCCTTATGCTAGTCACGGTCATGCTTTTTCACCTTTTCTATAAGATTTTGTGTTTTAGCCCCTATGTCAAGCCAACACCTATTTCATCCTCTCTTCGCGTAAAGCCGCCTCCAGCAATTTAACTTTCACACCATGTGTAGACCACATGTTGAGACTTTCCTGTAAATCTCTCTTCTCGTCGGCTACTATCCTGACTGCCTTTGCATTCTCTGAGTCTGCACTCTCAAAAAGCTTGCAAATAACCATGTTTGACTACAGGCACAAAAACTACTATTACTAACAGAAAAATTCACATAAAATGATACTCTAATTTGAGAAATAGTAGTAGCTTAGATTGATGTTGGTTGATTACAACATAGGTCTGTTATTCAGGACTATTGGGTTAATCACCATCGACCCACTCTGACCCATCACAACCCACTACGACCCGGTCAACGAAAGTCAACTAAACAAGTCAGACTTTAAAAAGTCAACAGAAGCAGTTATATAAAAACGGTTATATGACAGTTATGAAGTAACTGCCATATCCCCTGAACCAACACAATGGTTCATTTTTGTCTTTTCAGTATGTATAAATAGATAGGAATTATGTATGAACAAGAATGACAGATTTATTACAGATTTTATATATAAAAGTAGTTTACGTTTATAAAGTTTAATCCTTTTCTTCTATTTGGTATATTTTGATTAAAGATCCGTAAAACTGGGCCAACAATTGGTATCAGAGCCACAAAATCATCATATACCATCTTTCGTTTTAGTTTCAGAATCAATTAGAACCCAGAAACAGTCTCGACAAAAAAATATTTCGCAAAACAATCTGAACACAAAATCAAAGATATCATTTTTGTGCTCTATACTTTCGTCGCATCAAAGGGAACAATCACATAAGTGATTACTCATACCCGGCAACAAAATCTTTCATTCGCATTTTTTTTTCTTTCATCGAAACTGTTTTTTTATCCACAAAGGATAAGAAACAAATCAAAATCGTTTAAATATTGATTCAAAACAAAAACAAAACGAAGTCATCAATTAGGGCAAAATTAAAGATTCAAATTAGAACAAACACACCTGTTCCGAATCAAGAATCAAGCCCAGAAGTTTAATTGAGTCACAAATCGACTCAATCTCAATCTCCAAATCACTCACGGATAAAAACCCCAATTCAACGAAACCCTAGTTTTCATATTGAGGGATCCTAGGTGCTCGCGAAGAACACTGCTCGCCGAAGAAGAACCAGGCGGTTAACTTTTGGATTTGGAGAAGAAGAAGAAGAGAGACAGAGATCTATTCTTAGTCTCAAGAGTGACGAATTTTTCCTCAGAAGAAGAGATATAAAAGAGACGTTTTATCTCAAGAAAGAAATACGAGTATAAAAGAGGCGCTCAAAAAATAGGGCAACACAGGAATACTTAGGAAACGGGTTTAACAACCCCCCAGGTTCCAAAATTACAAAACACACCCTCTTTTTTATTTTTTTAGTATTTACATATATACATTTTGTTTTTTGAAAAGTTTAGTTTAAGTTTTAAAGTATTTTTAGATTTAAGTTTATAAAGTAGTTTTAGATTTAAGTGTTTTTAAGTTTTTAAGGAAAAGTGTTTAATAGTTTTTAAAAGTTTAAGTTTTTTAAAGTTTTTTGTTTGGTTTATGACAAGAAAATTCCAAGATTATTAAAGTTTTAGATTTTCTTATTTGGTTTACGGTAAGAAACAAGTTTTAAGATTTTCTTATTTGGTTTACGGTAAGAAACAAGTTTCTAAGATTTCTCTTATTTGGTTTATGATAAGAAAACAAGTTTTTAAGTTTTAAGTTTTATTAAGTTTAAGATAATAAATAAATAAATTTTACGGTTTATAAGATTGAAATTTCTAAGTTGTTTTAAGTTTTTTTTAGTTTTAAAGGTTTAAAAGTTTTAGGTTTTAATTGTTAAGTTTTTTTAGGAATTATAAAGTTATTAACAAAGTTTTATAAGAGTATTTTTATTAGATTTAAGACATTTAAAAATAAATTATGGGAAAAGACGACGATAATAGTAGTAGTTCAAACAACGATAAAACTAAAGGGATGGGATCGACAGCCTATTTCCAATGCCCCTTGCTAAAGGCAACAAACTATATGATATGGTCGATAAGAATGAAGATCATTTTACAAGCAAATGGTCTATGGGAAACGATTGAACCTACCATTACAACTCAAGTCGATGAAAAGCAAGATAAGACTGCAATGGCATACCTATTCCAAGGACTATCGGAAGAAATGACATTACAAGTAGCAAATAGCAAAAGCGCAAAAGAAGTTTGGGATACATTGAAGACTAGAAATATTGGAGTGGAACAAGTGCAAAAGGCAAAACTACAGACACTCAGATCCGAATTTGAGATATTGCAAATGGAGAATGATGACACTATCGATTCATTCACCGCAAAGATGACAAGTATTACTTCAAAGATGACAAGTCTTGGATCAACACTTGATGAATCAACTCGCGTACGAAAATTGCTGAATTCTGTACCTGAAAGATTCATTCACATGGTCGCATCTATAGAGCAATATTCTGATCTAGATAAAATGACTCTAGACGAAGCTATTGGTAGATTGAAAACCTTCGAAGAAAGAGTAAAGGCAAAGAAAGGAAGAACATTCCAAGATCAAGATAAACTATTGTTTACAAAACACAACAACAATGCTCAAAGACATAATCAAGGAAAAGGAAGATACATTCCACCACATAGTCAAAATCATGACAAAGAAGGAAATTTCTCACAAGATTATAATGAAGCAACGCAAAAGCCTAGAGATTTTAGCAAAGTAAAGTGTTATAATTGCAATGAATATGGACATTATGCCTCACATTGCCATAAACGAGATCGAAGATATCAAAGACAAGAAGAGACAAACCTCGTCGAAGAAGATTTAGAACCAACCCTCTTGTTGGCAGTTTCAAGCACTACTGAAGATCTACGGCAAGACGATTGTGATTAAGGGGGAGAATATTGGGTTAATCACCATCGACCCACTCTGACCCATCACAACCCACTACGACCCGGTCAACGAAAGTCAACTAAACAAGTCAGACTTTAAAAAGTCAACAGAAGCAGTTATATAAAAACGGTTATATGACAGTTATGAAGTAACTGCCATATCCCCTGAACCAACACAATGGTTCATTTGTGTCTTTTCAGTATGTATAAATAGATAGGAATTATGTATGAACAAGAATGACAGATTTATTACAGATTTTATATATAAAAGTAGTTTACGTTTATAAAGTTTAATCCTTTTCTTCTATTTGGTATATTTTGATTAAAGATCCGTAAAACTGGGCCAACAAGGACATGTGCGGCTTGTTAACTACAGCAGCATTGGTGAATGAAAAGGGCCGACTCGAGATGTGCACTTACAACTGTTCTGCCATGTATATGACCATTATAGGGCTAGTAAACACACTACTATTTTGGACCCTGTATATATGGTAAAAACAGGTCTAAGCATCTGCATTATGAGGTCTAGTCATTCAATTTTTGTTCACTTTTTCATTAGCTTATAATATGCGTTTACTGCATACTTGCATTATGAGGTTTACCGTTGCTTCTCATCATTAGCTCTTTTAAGAGCATTGGGTGTCATGGCGGGTGTCAGGTCTCAAAGAACCCTTATGATGCCGTTTAAAAACCAAATATTAAGGAAACCGTCCAATGGACGGATTGTAACCTAGTATTAGAGTATATGATAAAAACCCATAACAAGATGCATAACTTAACCATAATACGACTATACGAGATACATAACCCATAAAATATATCCATTTCTCCTTCATAAGTTTGTTTATATTGCATCTCGGTGATGAGAAATAATTAAGGGGAAAAAATGTCGAGAATCGGTACGCACAACTAGACGATATGAAGAAAGACATACTAGTATTAATTAACAATGAGAGTAAAAAAAATGAAAAAAGGAAGTGTACTTAGACCCTCCAAATAGTCTCATCGATTTACATCGATGGCAGCATATCGTCGGGTATCATTTAAACTATCTTTTATAAAATAAGTAGACTTCTTGAGCTCCATTAAATAATTACCTCCACAAGGCGCAACTTTAGTACCACTTTAATCGAGCCAACCAATTGGAAGCACCATTAGTCAGTTATCTCCCACATAAGCGACCTAAAAATGGATTAAAGAAGTCATGGTGAAACAAGGTCATTAAGTCATTTTAAACAAATTTTTTTCTACTTGAATATACGGTATGATTAGAAACCGTTGTACTCAACCAGTTTGATACAATTTTCCAACTTTCGGCTTTCACCGGGGCTTTTGCATATATATCCTCTCGAAAATGCAAAATTACATATATATCCAAAGCATGCATAAAAACCATTGTAAAATGCGCATAAAAAACTTATACAAAGGATATATATGCAATTATTTACTTTAGGAGGGATATATATGCATTTTTGCCTATAATTAAAAGCTAGGTTTCCTTACACTTGGTCAGTTGGCCTTACTATAAATATAGCTAAAACTTGTATTAAATCAGTAGTTATACAATATATTTTTAATCAAACTTTTTCTCAATATTTATAACTTTGGGATCAATTGTTGTGTGAGTGGCACATAGAAGATACCCAACTTCAATTGCATTGTCATTAAACAACCGTGTTTGAGTTTTTTGTCAAGTTTTTCATAGTCCATTTATGCTTTGTGTACTTTTTCTCCGGTCTCATTATGCAGTATGTAACGATGAAAACTCATTATGCATAACCTACTTTAACTTTTGATTCATTATGCATAATATTAAAAAAAAATAGTTATGCAGAATGAGTATACATGATAAGTATATTATTCATAATGAGTCTGGAGGTTATGCATAATGAGTTTTTTATCGGTACAAACGGCATAATGAGATTGAAGAAAAAGTACATGAAACATTAATGGACTTTACCACTCGCGATGCATTAAAAAATGTGTAAAGACAAGTATTTGATGGGCAACTTTTCTAAAAACTTGTGAGTATCAAGTAGTCCCACATGGATCAAAGTAAAGAAAATTTGCTTGTTTATATATTGTGATTTATATGATATGTGCAAGTTGGGATGAGTAGTATGTTGTTGGGTTAAAGTGTTTCCTCCTGTTTATTGAAAACCGAAGGTGACATTTGAACCTTCCAATTCTTATAAGTTCTTAGCTTTTTATCTTTTTATAATTCGAATTTTTGTCTTTTTAAAATTTGAAGAGTAAGTTCCTTGTTATGACACATTGTTGAACTATGTTGTGTTTGAGCTTTGATTTTTCCACAGTGCAACATATTCATTTAATTTGTGAATAAACTTATTGTTAAGTGTATATATTTCAAACGAGTTACTTATGAGTTATACAGCTTGTAGAAGGGGTTTAGAATTGTAAAAACATGAAGATACTTGCAAAGATCTTTGTGATTTCCAAGAGAGTATCCAAGTTGCATAAGACTATAAGAGTATATGACTTAGTTAATGGTGGCTTAGTGGCAAAAGGGCTTGTGATTATCACTTTAAAATATGTGAGGTCTCAAGTTCAATTTCTGCTAGGTGCAAAAAACTTTAAGTGGCCACGCCAACCTCTTGAAAAGGGAGGGCTTTACCAAGTTTGAGTCTGCGTGGCGGTGGGTTCAAACCCCGTAGATTAGTTGGTCAAAAGGTCGGAAATCATGATTAAAAAAAAAAAAAAAAAAAAAAACTTACTAAGTCTTTTAGGATCTCATTTGTGGGGACTCTTTATTTGGTTTTAGTTTGGAGATAATAAGCAATTTTAGCTTATTTGTAGGCGGCACAAATTGTTCAAAGTCAAAGTGGGTGTTTCGCACAGTTTATTTTACAAGCTTTGTGGCTTATTGTGTTATCAAAAAGCTAATAAACCCATTAAAAAGTGTTTGGCATAGTGCTTTTAGCTAGCTTTAAGCTTTTTAAAGAGAAAGCTAATAAACTAAAAGCTCGATTTTAAAGTTTTATTGATAAAGCATAAGCTCCTTCCAAAACGAGTACTTCTTTTGGTATTGGCCTAGACTGGTCGACCTGAAACAATATTTATCTAAAAAAAAAAAAAAAAAATCTTGTATCGGATATGAGTAAGGAAAAGTTAATTATGTTTATGTTGATAATAATCAAAACTGTTTGAATACAACGGTTTCGAAACCCTTTGGGCGACTTGGAAGATTGATCGCCTAAGACAAAATTCTTGCATAAAAAATGTATAAAGACAAGTATTTGATTTCGACAGCAAAGGTGTTTTGTCTTTAGAACAAGTTTATGTATGGGTAACTTTTTTAAGAACTTGTGAGTATCAAGTAGTCCCACATAGATCAAAGTAAAGAAAATTTGCTTGTTTATATGTTGTGATTTAGATCATATGTGTGAGTTGGGATGAGTAGTATGTTGTTGGGTTAAAGAGTTTCCTTCTGTTTATTGAAAACAGATGGCTTCTTCAATACCTAGCAATTGTTATAAGTTCTTAGCTTTTTGTCTTTTTGTAATTTGATTTGTCTTTTTAAATTTTGAAGAGTAAGTTCTTTGTTATGACACGTTGTTGAACTATATAAAGTATAAACATTGTGTTTGAGCTTTGATTCTTCCACAGTTTTACATATTCATTTAATTTGTGAATAAAGTTATTGTTAGTGTATTTACTTCAAAAGAGTTACTTTTGAGTTATACAACTTTTTTAGAATTGTAAAAACATGAAACTTTGATACTTACAAAGGTCTTTGTGATTTCCAAGAGAGTATGAAACTTACCAAGTTTTTTAGGATCTCATTTGTTTATTTGGTTTTAGTTTTGAGATAATAAGCAATTTTAGCTGACGGCACACATTTTTTCAAGTCAAAGTGGGTGTTTCGCACAATTTATTTTACAAGCTTTTTTGGCTTATTGTGTTATCAAAAAGCTAATAAACCCGTTAAAAAGTGTTCGGCATAGCGCTTTTAGCTAGCTTTAAGCATTTTAAAGAGAAAAAGCTAATAAGCCAAAAGCTCAATTTTAGAGTTGTTTGATAAAGCATAAGCTCCTTCCAAAACAGTAATTCTTTTGGTATTGACCTAAACTGGTTGACCTGAAACAATATTTGTCTATTACAGCTGCAACTGTTTGGATGAATCTGATCGAGCAAAATGGCGGGGGAAAATGGAGAATGTGAGTACGTGGGCCGTGGGGTAATTGATAAGCATCTTGAAGTGAAATTTACAGGGTAATAATAAAAGGCATAACCCTCAACCAAGCATGCCCTTAATTGTAAGAAACATCTTCATCAAGCTCCTTCTCTCGGGTCATTCATAGAAAGTACACGAACCCGATTTCTACGATACTCTTGACCTCTGTTAACAAGCCTCACGATACAACTTATTACGGTCAAAAAACCTAGTACTACGGTAAGCATAATGCCCAATCTTTGCCATACAAGGCTGGCCTGTTTTGTGCACCACTCGCAAAAAATTGTGTAACCATTGACAAAAACTATACATAAGATGTGTAGGATATTTATGAATATCCCTTCCGCTACCAAACTGAACCCGTGAGTATCATAATAACATTTTCTCAAACCACAAATGACTATCATGACAACTAAAATACCCGTAAAACCAATGAGCATGAGAGTCAAGCCCAAAAGAAGTATCACATGTTCAAAATTTAAGTTCGCGGTTATATAAGAAAACTGTAAGAAAGCAAAGCCACATTGAAGCAATGTAATCGCCGGTAAGCAGGTATATCGTGCGATGGACCAAAATGAGATGAACCAGCAAAAGTTCCAAAAGTATAAAAACTGGTATTTTGTGCCATATATGAACCAAAAGGCTGAGTTTAGACTAGAAACTGCGGTGAAGCAGAAGACATCTACAAGTTCTTTGTAGTGTGCGGGTGACGGGAATGATGGGGAATCGACATTAGCCATGATGGATTGATAGGGATCACGAGAAAGGGTCTCTGTTATCTGCAAATGATGTTGTCGTATTGCGGTTTATATCAAAATGTTTGTTGTAACATGAATCATGCATAGGAAGTGGTTGAAACAAACGTATGTGTTACACTAGTGAACAAGGTTAGAAGAGCCTAAATTTGGTGACATGAAATAAACATGGTCCATTGTCACCACTTAGCACAAATTTTGGTAATTTACATCAAAGTTAACAAAAAATCAACTAATGACATAAAAAGTCAAACATGTCGAATACGTCAAACATGTCGAATACGTCAAACAGCTCAATATCATAGAGTATTGCTAATCTATAATCATATCTATGCATCAATAACTAGACTGACTAGGCAAAATTGGTAACATACTTTCGGATCAAAGCAACATACTTTTAAATGACACGAGATAACAACGTAACAATCAAAACAGAACTTCCCAAATGTGGCTATGATTTTATAGGAAAATGAAAGTAGAGAACTATTTTGTGCAATTTCAATACTACAAAAACAAACTGGCCAACTCGACCCCCGTTGATTTGGACCCGTTACACAAAATGCCCATCTTTAAATCTCTACACTAGTCAGCAAAAAGCTATCCACAACGACTTCATATTATATCGCTAACTACCAATGACCACGAAGATTTGTGTCGCTCAAAAAAGATTTACTAAACAGGGTGAACTAAAGAGCCATACCTTATGCACGAATAAGAAAACAATTTGCAGTTATGTGCTCACCAATCTACCTGATACTGGAGTTTGCAGGTAGTGCAAAAAATAATCTCTCGTACCCGCAATAACTATAAAGCCTACAACACCAATCATAACCGGAAGCACCAATCCTGATGACCAGTTCTTTGTTTGCTTCGGTGTTTGCTTACCAAGCTGATGTGGTGGTTTTCTTCTTGGGTTCTTCATAAAAGATGCATATGAATCTATTTCTTCACTAGTCAAAGCTGGTTTTAATGAGCTTTTGACTGTTTGAAAATGGCGGGAATGTACAATAGTGGCGGTTATGTTTTCTCTAAGAGCTACGATTCCAGCTTCTCTGCATAGGCCTTCCAATTCGGCCCCTGTAAATCGATCGGTTTCTTGTGCTATTTGTCTTAGATCAACATCGCTGTCGATTGTCATGGCACGTGTATGCACACGGAGTATCTCGTATCGAGCTTCTTCATCTGGCGGTGGCACATATAGCACCTGTAAATTTGGAACTTAGTTATATAACTAAAATGTTTTGAAATAATTTGGTTCAAGAACACAAATCAGGGAATATAGTAATATAGGCAATTAAAAAGTTTAGTAACGGAAAAGTGTCTCACTTGATCAAATCGTCCAGGTCGCATTAGAGCAGCATCGATTGCATATGGTCGATTTGTGGCAGCCAAGACAAGTATTCCCTATGATAGGAGAAAGAACTGATGTCGTCAAATTTGTATAAATGGTTCCCCAGATACTTTTTGTCCCAAACTTCTAATTCTTTATATAGAAAATTAGTATCATATAAGATTACAAAAATAGTATATTCAATACTGTATAATCCAATATGTTAGTTACACAATTTAAAAGGTTCTCTGCATAAGACATACACTCCGGGCGACTATGAACCCATTCCTTTTAGGCTAGTTTTTATTAGACCATTCGGAGATAACACTTAACACGAACAGCGCATTCATAAACAAGAAAGTGTATACATACTTTAGCCTCTTCTAAACCGTCCATTTCAGTGAGCAGAGTTGATAGAAGTCTCTCTCCAACTGTTGAACTCCCGCTTGAACCCGTTCCTCTGCATATTTTACAATATTTTAGACATGATCCCCTTTGGTAGATTGGTAAGCAAAACGTATTACGCGGGATCTAAAATGAGTTTAATGCTTCAATATGATAGAAAAAGTGTTTTTTTTTTCTGGTTGTTTCTAATGTTGCAAGTTGCAACCAGTAGAAGACCGAATCCAGAAATGATACAATTCTATAGCAAGTTATATCACAATTTCGTAAATAATTGAACATTTAACACACTGATATTTATCTTATTTGTACTATATTTAACACACTAGATATTTATCTAAAAATTGAAAATAAGGGGTTTCGAGTCAATCTGACCTGCCAGTTTAGCCTGTTATCCAACCCACACATCCAGCCATATATAAGAAAGTAAGGCTTATAAATGAATGGTGGATGATTACCGTTTAGCTGCAACGACGTCAGCTTCATCAAAGAAGATAATGCTTGGTGCAACAAGACGAGCTCTACGAAATGTATTACGTAATAAAGCTTCACCCTCTCCAACATACATTGAAAATAATTCTGCACCACTGAAACAAGATTTATAAAAAATGATAAGTGGCGAAGAATTGCAAGAAAAAAAACATCTTGCAGGTAGATTTTAAAAAAAAATGGCAAACAAACCTTAAAGAAAAGAAAGAGGCTTGAGCTGCATGAGCCGCTGCTTTAGCAAGAGTAGTTTTAGAGCATCCCGGAGGTCCATGAAGAAGAATTCCACTTATACGTGGGGCACCCAACCTTTTTAATGCATCAGCATATTTTAAAGGCCACTCAACAGCTTGCTTCAGTTTCATCTGCTCCATACAATTAAGACTTCATTAGTAAACAGTACATGGGCAGGGTGAGTCGGTGTGGCAACATGTGGGTAATTTTAACATGTTGAGCTGGGTCAAGTTAACCCGAAACACTTGATTTTCATAATTGTATTTTTGTAAATAATTAGTGAGTCAAATATTATGTTATATCAGTGAAGGCAAATTGCCATACAAAAAGAAGGTAACTAATCATCCCAAATTTACCAATGTGAGGGTGAGTAATTTTCTCGATCCCAAAAGTACTGGAACTTCACGTTGAGATGAGATTGAGATTGTCAATGTTAAACAACTATCAAAGAAAAAAGATTGGGTCCTTCAGTATTTTATAAATTTTCACTCACTTCTATACGCCAAAAACATAACATTCACCTAAATTTATCAATAACTGAACTTCCACTCTTGATGAGCTAAAAATTACCAATACGCAAACATTTGTCAAATTTGGGATAATTAGTTACCTATCTTGGCCATTTCCATCTCAATAAATATCTAACTATTTAGACAGTGTGATTTAGGAGGTTTCATGCATTTAAAATACACTTCGTGTGGATTGTATCCCATTGGACCCGTTTAGACAAGAAAAATACGCGTTTTGACCCATTCAGAAGTAATTGGATCAGTCGTACAAGATCCTCATTTAACACACCTTTAAGTCATTTAGACCCCCGATATCATCCCAGGAAACCTTGGGAATTTCCGCAGTTACACCTCGTGTAATGCTTGGCCCAACAATAGATCTAGCAAACTTCCAATCTTCCATTAGTAAGCTACAACCATCATCTTCTTCATTTGCATTCGAACATCTTTTTACGGCACACATTGTAGCCTCACGACATAAAGCTTCTAAATCAGCCCCAACATAGCCATTGCACGATGCTGCAATTTCTCCCAAGTTAACGCTGGGATCCAACGGCACTTTCTTTGTATATAGCTGAAGAAATTGGTAAAAAGGAATGATAAAAAAGACCACCACTTTTTGACATCTTCCATAACGATGATTAAGCTGAATCATATATCACCTTAAGTATTTGAAGGCGTTCTTCTTCGCTTGGAGTTGTGACTTCAATTTCCGAATCAAAGCGGCCTGACCTTCTTAGCGCAGGGTCAAGTGCATCTACTCTGGCAAAGAGTATGACATGTTAACATTTATTATCAGAGTCCTACATCCATGATGTGACAACACGTCTAAGAAAACAAACTTAGAAGTGAATCTAGAACCTAACTTATATCTAATATGTCATGGCAAGACTTGCATCAATCATCAATGTAAGGTCTACAATACATGGGTTCATATAAGAGATAATGCTTATTATTATAGATGGAACCACCAAAAGAAATATAGTTAGTCGACCAAATTACCTATTGGTTGATGCCACTACCACAACTCTCGCTCCTGATGTTGAAGTAGCACTCGAGTCCATAAGCATGATAAGCTGAGATGATATACGGATATCTTGTTGTCTTCTGTTGTTGAAACATACAAGTTAAGCGAATGCGGTAAGTTAACGTCAAAACTTTTAGGGAAGGTAAAAGATGTTAAAATTTGTGTGGAAAAGACTAGTATGTACCTAGAATCACGACGGGGACAAATAGCATCAATTTCATCTATAAAAATAACAGAAGGTTTTCCCAATTTAATGTGTGAAGAAGCTTCTGCAAAAGCATCCCTCAAAACTTTCTCGCTTTCACCAGCATGGGCCCTGTGAACAGAGTGTGGACTGCCAAAAAAACAACAAATCAAATGTTATATCATTTCAATCACCAGACCTACCTTAATGGTTTCAGACACAATTGTTCATTGAAAATATAATCATTCGTTAAATATTTTTAAAAATTATATGTGTCCGGTAAATCTATAAGTTCTAGAAAGAGATTCTAACTTTAAGCTTTTTCCTATGAAATAAGGGAAAATCATTATCCATGCATAATCGCAAATCATTAGCAATGTCTACATTTACTGTTGTTAAGAGCATGATATCATAACTTTGTGTCTAAAACCTACTCAACATTTTCTATGAAAAAATTTACGTACTAAAGTACACAACTAACAGAGGACACCAAGTCAAGTATACCACCAAAACAATACTATGTGAATAAGTGACCAAATAATATGCAAAAGCTAAAGATTGAACAAATCAGAAATAGTGATTCCCGTAATGAAAACCAGCTATTCAATGAAATTAACAACTCCTATCAGCGGCAAGTGAAATACAGGTCAAAAGACAATACCTCAAAACTATCAAGTGTGCGTCACATTCCCGAACAACAGCACGAACCAAGCTAGTCTAGCATCAACAAAAAGCATCATCAATAAATATACACACCACCTCCCTTGTCTTTCATACTGTTCATTGGCTTATTGCATTTTAAAACAATAAAACAAAATGAAGCATGTTTAAGAGTTTCATATTGCTCTGTCCTTCCTTGCTTATCTGCTTACATTTGAATGAAATAAGCACCTCCGCATGTGCTTAATCCCTCAATATCATTAGTATACAGCAATACTTGTATATGCTAGTATTGCTATATGATAAGTTGATAACTATCTCATAATTGTGATTTTGCATCAAACAGCTAATTTTTTATATCAGAAGTTCTAATTGTAAAGTTATTGAAGGTAATCACAGGGGGTGTTTGAATTAGCTTATTTTCTGGGCTTATTTGCTTATTCAGAATTTGGAAAGCCGATAACCTCACTATTTCGGCATGTGAGCTTATCAAGTTGAGCTTATGGCTTATTTTAAATAAGCCATGACTGAAGGTTGACAAGCTCCTAAGCCGAAAAAAGTTGGCTTATTGACTTTTCAAAATCTTGATAAGCCTATAAGCCCGGAAAATAAGCTATTCCAAACACCCCCATAAGCCCATTTTTTCCTTATTTTCAGCTTATTTTCCAGTTTACGAACTTATTGTTCATCTTTAAATCATGTTAAGCTCATAAGCCAGAAAATATGGCCTTATAAGACATAATCCGAAATCATATAAGCTTAAACAAACACCCCCACTCGTTTCTTCCCTATAAAAAACCGCCGTCATATGCTCTTCATTAGTTGTTTGACGAAAAGTCAGAGTTATGAGATTGTCATCGTACAACAATATTACCATATGCTAACAATCTCATAACTCTGATTTTCCGCCAAACAGCTACTTTTCAATATTTTTCAGTTGTTTCTTAACGTTTAGACTTTCCGTCTTCCCTATGAAAAACGCCTTCATACGCTCTCTATATTATACCACATTAAACCAAACACTAGTTTTCGCTCCGGTTTCGACAATAAATAAATAAATAAATACCTTTCCGGTACCAGGAGGACCATATAACAGCAATCCACAAGGCCACTACATAAACAAAAACAATATACTAGTATATCAGTTAACATAAACAAAAACATCACGCGCGCGCGTGTAAGCGCGTGGGAGTGAGAGTTGGCGCGTGAGAGCGCGTGAATGTATGTACCTTAAGGCCAAGCTTTTGAGCTTGGTTAGAGTATAAAAGAGGATAAGTAATGAGTTCACGGAGAGCTTGAAGAGCTTCTGAGTTTCCTGCTATGGAGTGTTCTGCTGTGAAGGCGGTGGTGGTTGTGGCGGTGGTGGTTGTGGTTGTGGTGGTGGTGGTTGAGCTGCAACTGCTGTCCATCGTGGTGGTGGTGCGACGGTGGTGGTGTGGCGGAGCTAGGGTTTATGGTTTTTGAATGTTTGTTATGGAGTGAGGTGGATTTAGGAAATGACATAAACTGTCCTCAAGTTTTTATTTTTGTAATTACCGTGGCCAGCAGTAGTTGTTTGTTTCACGGAGGGTTGAGCATCGGGTCAAAACCGATTAAAACTTAACTGAACCAAAAACCGATTTTGTGGAAGACATGAATCGAGAACCGAACTCAGTGACCCGGTTTGGTTCGGTTTTGTGTCAGTCCGTTTAGTTCGGTTCTGTTTATATGGTTTATGTGCGTTTTTTTCGGTTTTGTCATCGTGAAACTTTCACGATCACATTTGATAAGATAACAGTAGTTGTAATTATATAGTGTGAAATAATGTAAAGTTTAACGGATGATGTTTTTTACATAGTGTTTCGAATATAAGTGTTTAAACACGATATGAAACCTAAACATTTGTTGCCCAAAAAGCAGTGTATTCTGAAGCTTAAAAACGTGTTACGGTGTTACCAGATATATAGTCGTAGTATTTACACTAGCCCGTGTCAGTTAAAAAGTATAAAATATTCATATTCCTAGTTTATGCCATTATTCATCAAAAGTTTGAAACATAAGACATTTCCTCTCTTGCCGTGTCTACTTTATATTTTAGGGTATCTCTTAATTTCTTTGTTAGACACAATATTAATTACATGGATCAGGTTGACGGTGAGCGTAAACGTTTTTTAGTGTAAGGCAATGTGCCACATTAGCGGAAAAGAGGAACCCATGCCTCCCTAATGGTTCGGAGCAGCAAGGTCTTTCCGGAAGCAAAAGGGAGAGAGAGAATTGTTTGGTGTGTGTTTTGTGTTTGTATTGAGAGTAAGTGTGTGAGGTGTTGGAGCGGGAAACATGGAGGAAAAGATTGTCCCACATGAAACGCAACCTACCTTTCAAGGAAAAGAGATCACAAAAAAAAAAAAAAAAAAAAAAAAAAAAATCCCGGTAAATAGTCCCGAAAGAAAAAGAAGTGAGAGATGCGTTTAGATGATTGTTATTTATTGTTTGTGTGTGAATATTTGTGTTTTGAAGGTATTTTTAAATGATAAAAAGTAGCGACAAATTAAAAAAATAAAATAAAAATGATGATGATGATAAAATGGTTGAGGAAAAGTTGAAGGAAAAGATAAAATAAGGATTTTTTGATGATTTAGAGCTGATGTGGTGAGATATATTAAGCACATGAGTTTACACACGTCAAAAGAAAATCTAACATCGCATACAAAAACAAGTATACAAGAGGCCAATCCGAGGTTATAAATAATCAACACAAAAAAATTGTCATTCAACGCACTAGAAAGAGACATTTTCATACAAACGTATGATGTATCCACAAAATTAGGAATTGAGAAAAGATGCTTTTACATATATACAAAATGGGCATAACAAATGCAGTTTCCGAAAAAATCGTTTTGAACCCGCGACCCAAGTTGGTATACATAACATAACATGTTCAATAATAAGAGCAAATCACGAATTTCGTTGCGGTAATAAACTATAATCGCTGACACCAAACGAAAACTTCATCCGCTATCCAAGCTGTGGTGCTGGCCGGACAGTAAGAGACGAAAGTAAAGATGCAAAAATAAAAATCAGATTGGTTGAAAAAGTGCACTCCCAGCAGAAGCTTGATTTGCAGCACGATTACTTCCAAAATTCTTCCGGTTTGATTCCCTGGCGATTCTTGAACCAAACTGTTAAAAAAAGAACTAATGAGAAACGGTATGAACCGTATGATGATGCCACTATCTAGATGTGGCACCTTGGGTAACGGGTCAAATAGATACACTTTTGTGTGCTGCAAGTTGACTTGAAACCTTTTTAGTCCAACTTTGTTAATAAAACATTATGTGTTGAAATACAAATTAGTACATTAACAATCTAACTTTTTGGTGATTAATGAAAAGAAGTATGCACATACCTGAATAGCTCTTTTAGGTAGAACAGCTGCTTCATGCAAATTAAGCATTCTTGCAACCTTCAAGAACATATCAGCAAATTAAGCATTTGAATACACTGAGAATACTTGCTTTTATAACTAATACAATTAGCATAACTGTCCTGTATACCTCCCGTAAAATTTTCTTATCTCCAACGCCGCTTGGTTGGCGAAGGTCTGCAATCTCCCATAAAGGTATATCAAGCAGAAGCCTTATTACATCCTCGTCAAGAAAAGGAAATCGAGCCTAAACAAAACAGATATGTCATTAGCATAACTCGAAAAACCAAAAACTATTAACCCATTCACTTGAAATGGGTCGATTCAGGTCACATTTTATCTCTAAAGGGTTACACAGGTAAAATAAAAGGTAGATAAAGACAAACACGTCAAACGGGTCATCAAATGCAGCTATACCTCTTTGCCATTATCAGCAATGCATCTATCGTCTCTACCTAGGTTTCTCTTCCATATTCTCTGCATATCTAACTTCATTTCTTCATTTAGCCCAACCCAACTGAAAACAAAATGTATTGCGCATTAAAGTTGAGAACAAATATAATCAGCTACCAGGAATAGTATTACTTCAAAGATCTGTTTTGGCCAATAGAAACAGTCATACAAACTTATAAAGAACGAAATCGTATAAAGAAGCATACTTTTTTTCCCATTTACTTATTCATCTTGCTCGTTTAGTAAACGCTCTCTGTTGGTAAAATCGAAAATATGTTTAAAAAAAACTATTTCGTTTTTTTAATGAAATTAGGAAAATACAAATGTCATCCAAAAATTAGAAAACAAATACAGCTTTGCTTCTTTATTTTAGCATACAGATGCCAAACATCGTTTTTCTCTCCTGTTTCATTATCTAAAACAAAAATAAAAATTTCACCAAACTATATCACTGTTTTCCGTTATGAAGTAACGAATAGGAACTAACCTACTTTGTTTGTATTTTGTTTTATGGCGTCCATAACCAGCACATTGTTCATCGGCACCAGAGCCAACTAAGAGGATCCTGGAGTCAGACTTATACTTAACCCGCTTGTGTTCTGAATTATAATTCCCAGAATTATTATCATTCCCACCAATGTTTTCACTCACCCAGCCATCACCACCAGCTGCCAACCACAAGGCAATTCCAATATTAAGGTCCTGTAACAGAAATGGTTATTATTAATTAAAACTAATACCAATAAAAATTATTATTGTCATTTTCTTACGCTTTTTGAGCAACATTATGTTATCAGTGCATATTATGTATATAATTAGAATGATTTTCTTACAAAAAATATACACCTCATTTTACTGTTTAACCATTGCAATGAAGTGTGGACAGCTAATCATCTCTTCCGAGATAATTGGTTTCACAGTTTAGGTATTTCTTTTTGTTGTTTTCCGGTTGTGTCAACCTGACCAGGGATTTATTATTTATGAACATGGTCTGGATTTATGATTATTCATCTTTATTACACATGCTGATTTGCTCCCCGTAGGAATCCAGCATTTCATGCAGAGTGTAATTTAGCCTAGGTAATAAGAACACTATGGAGAAGAAATTTCTGCAAAATGTGTTAGATTAATACGTATTAGTTGTGATTCTGCATCTATGCTACAAATGTGATAATCTAGTTAAATAACCTATTTTTCTAAAGAAAACTAGGCCAGATGTAATTGTTTTTCAACCTCCATTTATAAACTATCTATACAACTACCTTAAAAGATTGTTGATCTGAACCAACAACCTGGAAAAGGAGTACTAAAAATAGCCCGAAAATGACCCGTAAACAGCTTGTAAGAACAGCAACCAAAACTCCAAAAAACAACAAACAGAATCCGCAATTCCACCCCATTGACATCATCATTTCCGGACTTCCTCAACTTGCACTCATGTGCATAATGGCCAGTGTCTTCACAAACACCCCCAAGTTGAATTCTGTGGGATCGTTTCGCAAAGCTCTCTTCGAAGTGTTCCCGACTTGCACATGATGAACAGTGGACCCATGGTTTAAAAAAACGGTGTGAGGCGGCGCCTCGAGGCGAGGCGGGCAAAAAGCGCATATGAGGCGGCGCCTCATGGTGGTATATTGGAACGTACGCATCTGTTGAATGAGGCGGGTATGAGGCGGAAGAGGCGTGAGGCGGATATGAGGCGGGGGGTTTTTTTTTTGGGCGGGCTGAAAGAAATAGGCGGGAAATAAATTACTTTTGGTGGGCCTAAAGAAAGTAGGTGGGAATAAATTACTTTTGGTGGGCCTAAAGAAAGTAGGTGGGAATAAATAAATAATAAATGACCTAAATTAGTCAATACATCCATTAACCTAATTATTGGAGCCACCATCCTGTTCCTCTCTTCTTCTCCAAGATTCTGCCCTCTTCTGTTCTTCTGCAAAACCCAGCATCTTCGGTTCTTCACTTCTTCTGATCGGTCCAAATAAATTTGATTGATGAGGAGTCCGAAGATGATTCGGGCCATGAAGATCATTACTTGGGAGATGATGCAAATTATGTTATTTGATTAATTATGAACTTTATTTGATGCTAAGTATTTTTTTTTTAATATAAGATATTAGATATATAATTTCTATCTTTTTTTTAATTCCGCCTCGACCTTACGCCTCGGTTCGCCTCGAGGCTTACGCCTCTTGAGGCGAAGGGAAAACACCTCGAGGCTCGCCTTCCGTACTTTTAAACCTTGAGTGGACCCATGATTCACTCGTTTATCTCTGTTCCTAGCTTCTTCCTCAATGCAAAGATGCTTCAAGAGATCGTCCAACGAGTGATCATCTTTCTTATTTATCAAGTCTTCAAAATGCCATTGTTTCAAGGTTACCACCTTCATGGAATGACATTTCGAAGAAGTTGACAAATAAGAAAGATGATTACTCGTTGGATGATCTCTTGAAGCATCTTCGCATTGAGGAAGAAGCTAGGAATAGAGATAAACGAGTGAATAATGGGTCCACTGTTCATCATTGTGCAAGTCGGGAACTCTTCGAAGAGAGCTTCGCGAAACGGTCCCACAGAATTCAACTTGGGGGTGAATCGTGACAAATTCAAGAAGCCGAACCGTCAAAGAGAACCAAAAAATGCCGTGTTTGTGAAGACATTGGCCATTATGCACGTGAGTGCAAGTTGAGGAAGTCCGGAAATGATGATGTTAACATGGTGAATGGTGAAATTGCAGATTCTGTTTGCTGTCTTTTGGGGTTTTTGTTTGCTGTTCTTAGAAGCTGTTTACGGGTCATTTTCGGGCTGTTTTGGTACTTCTTTTTTAGGTTGCTGGTTTAGATATTCAGCAATTAATGATAATCCAGAACCTGACGTACATCATACAAAGTGTTATGGTGTCTTGGGGTGTAGATAACATTGGTCTAGTAACAGGCATCACTTCAAGGTCGAACACCGGATTAGACTACACTTTAGTCGCTTGTGATACGAGAATGATGCAATTCTAGCCTTCTAGGCGACATTTAGAGAAAACAAAGATCCCAGATAGTTTACTACTGAGGTTCTTAAAAAATCAAGACTATTGACTAATTAGTATTCATAAAGGGCGTGCTTTCTTAGCTTCTGGTGTCTTCTTTTAGTCGTACTTTCGGGATTGTTTAGTCCTTACTGGTTCAACTTCTTTACCCTAGTCTTCATCACGTTCTTTAACTTTAAAAGTGAATTCATAGTGTTTATATTTCTCGTATCAATCAATAAAATTGTTTTGTTGTTTTGTTGTCAAATAATCTCAATAACCCCATATTTAATGTGAGCACGATCCCCGCTTACCCTGTTCTAATTAGCTTTATTTGGCTTTTTATTATCTTAATCTCTCACCTCTATCAATTATCACAATATGTGCATTCCAGACCATTGCTTAAACTTAGAATGTATACAATAAATTTACATCTATGTGGACTAGCATGGTACCCACAGAAAACGGTGGTGATGAATAGTTGAATGTGTTGTATGGTAGTATGGTCGTGTAAGAAAGAGAAGATAGTGATGTGTTAGGTTTTCATATTTTTTAATTCCTATTTATCATATATAATCATTGCGAAAAAGAGTTGAAAGAAAGTTTGAAGATTAAGCGGTTATGAAACTTTTAGATTATTAGAAAAAAAGTGTACATGCATCACATATTAGTACAGAAATATAGCAGTATAGAAGTATAGATATGATCTGAGTTTGACAAGCGCATTATTATATAGGGGGATTTACATACATCCCCATATCTCAACCAATATTTACATATTTCCCCAAACACAAGTTTTTAATGCATGATGTACAATGCTCCTAAAGCAAGGTTTGGGGAAATATGTAAATATTGGTTGAAATATGGGGATGTATGTAAATGCCCCTATTATATATAACAATATTATATTAAAATGAACAAGTAATGAATCTGAGTACCATGTATGTGTTCGAGGGACTAATAAGTGACATGACATGTTTTGTCTCCAAAGCCAATTTTGACAATTCTGCATCTATCTCTACCAGATTCCATCTGCATCCAAATATGTTGATACATGAACAAACTACCGCAAATTATACAACCACGCATAAAAAATTAGAAAATTACCCCTAACAATCCAAAGAAAATTTTATTAACATTTTTAGACATGGTGTTTTTAAGAATTACCTTCTCGCAGAGGCCATTTTTCTCAGCTCGTTCACCCCTGCTCTAGCAGAGATTCTATCGGGAGCTAACTGGCCATCGAAACTTACATTCAACAGATCGATTTCAACTGCCAGCAGAAGTGTGACAACGAAGTTAATTAGTAGGGAAAATATTGCTCTTGCTCTTTTCGTTTGTTCTTCTATCAGAAAAAAGTCTTTTAAGAAATAATAATGAAAAAAAAATCACCTACATTTTGGATCTAAGCACTCATGCAACAGTGCTGCAAGTATCATAGAATCTAAGCCTCCAGAAAAAAGCACAGCAACGGGGGAACTACCCTGCAAGTCAGAAACAAGTTAGAACTTAGAAGGCATAATATTCTCTGTTTCAATTTTTTGCAGACAGAACTATGTTTAAATAACAATGCTATAAGTTTCAGCCAATTTAGACAGAATAGATAAATTTGTATTATAGTTAACCTGATGAATTCTCGAAAATATGGTTCGCCGTCTCACAGATTCTTTAAGTGCAGAAAGAACTTCCTGACGCAAATGCCCTGTAGCAATTAAAAAGACGATAGATGTAACCCAAAAGGCATGTCTTCTCATAACAGAATTTGATTGCACAAGTAAACAAAGTATGTGATGATACTTTTGTTACACACGAGATTTTTTAATACCTAGTATTACTAGGAACGAATTATGCTACAGACAAAGTGGCAAGATGGGCATTTTTGTTACTTATTTTTTCATTAATCAAATATTGAGTTGATTTACTATTATAAAACAATATCTTTACAATAATAATCCAAATCTTTGAATTGTGCTATTTAGGAGGTAGTATGCATAAACAAAACACACTTTGGGCGACTGTAAATGAATTCCACCCATTTGACTTTTTTTCCCCCTTAAAAGAAGGAAGAAACTAATTTGAAGTGCTTGTGATCATAAGACTGACTCACGTTTGGAATCATTCAGGTGATGAAATGTAGTTGTTACCTCTTTGCTCACTAGAAAACATTTCATCGGATTCAAACAAATCTTCAGGTTGGGGTTCAACAAAAGGTCTTTCCCACTTAATCAGTTCTTCCAACAAGGGTTCAGTCCAATTATGTCTTCTGACTTCACCGACCAGATTCTCAGAGACACTCATGTACAGGCTGTAGACTCCACAGGGAAGCTCTTCCCAAAAGTTCAGTTCAATCGGACCATTTTCATACACAGAATCTGTAAACAGTTTACAATAAATTTCGTTGGTTGTCATCACTTATTTCATTATATCTTGAACACAATATGGGCCAGGCATACCAGAACTTTCGTCAATAGCAGCACGTGGTGATACAGAAGAAAGCATAAATCGGGAGTCTATTTTATTTGGCCAGTGAACAAGAAGGCTTCGTCTTCCAAGTGCATCTCGACCAAACCATATCGTTTTTGAACTTTCCTGAATATTAAAAATAAATAAAGAAAATCACAAACCAGAAGTCGGATAAATGCATATGCTGCATCAAGAGGTAGCGAAATGGGTGGGTCAGTCGGGTTGAGTCACGAGTCATAATGGGCTTAAATCAAGATATACAATTTTTGTATTGGTGGATTACCCCACAACACTTTTTGTCTATAAAAAAAAGATAATTCATCTGACATTACAGATTAAATAAATATGTTATCTCATCAAAATCTATTTTTTAATTTAATGATTTAGGAGGTTGTATGCATTCAAATACACTTATTGGTAACTGGGTTGAAATCGCCACATGCATGCTACATATTCCGTACCAATAAAATGAATGAAACTTACCGCTCAAAAGTTACCTGCCAGTAGATTAAAGCCCATGGACCCCTAATTGTCGAAAGAAGTTCAGGCACAGAGTATTTTCCGTCCCCACTGGAAGAGCATTTGCTTTCATGTTCATGAGAACAGCAGTTGCAGCATTTTCTCAGAGACTCGATAAGAACTTGAGTATCATTGCTATCACTATCGAGCTCAATTCCCCCAAACACTTCACCTATGAACAGTTCGAAAATATTTTAACATTGTTCTTCTTTAACCAAAACTATTCCATCTTATACAAACTTCGAATGATTTCTGTCAAGCCTAGAGAGAACTGTCTCGTAACAAGTTTTTCAAATCAGCATTGACTGATATTTAAAAGGCTTTAATAACATCTATATATTACGTATTGAAGTGCCGAAAACTGAACGTCTTACAAACACTGAGTTTTTTCTATACTTAATATAAATGTTTCTTGCATTGTCTAGCAACCAACTATCACTTGATTAACTTTGTCGTTGTTTAGTTAACCGACTACTTCTGCAGTTCTGCTATTCACGTTACTCAACTACAAATTTTCGCTATTTAGGTAACTAAGGTTTAATTCTTTGTCATACAAGTCCCCATGTCAACCACTGACACGAGCACTTGGATAACAAAGCACTAATAGTCAATGACATACATAGCAATAATGCATAGTCGAGACCCGCAAAGTCGGTTACCGATAGTCGGTTACTATGTCATGCAACTAACCTTTTGAAAGCAATAAAGTACAGCTTAAGCTAATAAGAAACCATACCGTTATATACAAGAATATTCCCAGAATCATCCACCAAAGGTTGTCTGATAGGATTCTCTCCACGTAATTGCAATGTAGCACCAATAAATAAAAGTTTTCCAGATAAACCAGTATTCAAACCACAATTGTCTACTATCTCGGATCCTTCCAATGAAGATCTAAGAGGTGTTCCATCGTCTGCATGAAGAAATATCGACTTGCTTCCTATACTATCCGGGCCCCTTCTACTCAAAGCAGCTTTAATATCATCTACTGAACATAAAATCTGGCGGTCCAAAAATCAACCAAATTAAGTTAAAGTCACATAATATATGGCAGTCAAACAACGCAATTGAAATATTATCTATTTAAATACAAGAGCTATACTTCTTAATATTTTGTTGTCCACATCTCACGTCCCTGATATCAAGTTCAATGACTAGTTCGGTATAATAAATTGTTTACTGTACAACTGACATTATAATTCGCAGGGGGTGTTTGTTTAAGCTTATTCGTTCGGCTTATGAGCTTATTGAACTTTGGAAAAGCTAATAAGCTCTATTTTTTCGGGCTTATCAACTTAAAGCTTATTAGCTTTTCCAAAGTTCAATAAGCTCATAAGCCGGACAAATAAGCTTAAACAAGCACCCCTTAACTCTCTTCGAGTAAATCAGCATTTTATCACATAACATTTTATATAACAAACTTAAACCATTTGTCATTTATATTTTAGGATTTTGCTATTTGCAGCCTAAGGGTTACATTTAATAGTTACAAACATGTAACGAGGGGTGATACATTTAGTTGGTTATGATAAGCTAAATTTGTTACTTTTTTTTGTTGTATGTACCATCGTTAGGATCGAACTATTTAATAACTAACGTTTTGAATTTAGATTGTTCTATGTATCGATTCCTAAAAATACTGATTCGACACCCAAAAATACTTGATTCGATACTCAAAAATACGTCAATCGATACATATAATACACAAAATTCAAAAAAGTACTTACTATTAAATAGTCCGATCATAACGATAGGATACATTTCCAGCCAATTAGCTCTTTAATATAAACCTTAACATTTTAAATATAACAACAAATTATCAATAGATACAAAAACTAACTTGAAATAAAATAAAATAAAATACTTACAGTTTGAGATGCAGATTCTTCAGAAGAAGGTAAATAATGAGGAATAACATTTGATAAATCAATATGAACACCGGAAACTACTAGTGCTATCCCACACATTGTTGTTGTTGGTGTACTGTCTCTGTGTTTAGGAATAATGATGAATATAATTAGGGTTTTGACTTTTGACAAGTCAATGGCGGTTATGGTTTGATTGATTGAATTGTTTGTTAGGTTAGAAATAAAGCAGAGAGCCTCCGTAGCATAGTGGTATTGCGTTCGCTTCGTAAGCGAAAGGCCGCGAGTTCGATCCTCGCCGGGGGCTTTTCAAAACCTTTTTTCATATATATGAATTTTCAATTTTTGAAAACATATTCACGATTTTATTCGGCTTGAAACATGTTACCGGAACGATTCCCTGTCCACTCCGTGTCGATATTTTTTTTCAGGTAAGCTTGATATGTCTACATGTATTAATTTTTTTTGACCCGCTAAACTTGCCCGGTTTCATTTCCTCCTATATATCGTTAACCCTAATTTTTACTACTCCATCATTTTCCCCCCAATCTCAATCAGTTCCTCGAATCTCAGTTAAATCCCCCCATCACAACAATTATACATGTATCCAATGTTCTAAAAGGCGTGGCATGGCGGCATAGCCACTCCGTGTCGATATTTTTTTTCAGGTAAGCTTGATATGTCTACATGTATTAATTTTTTTTGACCCGCTAAACTTGTCCGGTTTCATTTCCTCCTATATATCGTTAACCCTAATTTTTACTA
Organism: Chrysanthemum makinoi; assembly: GCA_910596185.1. Taxonomy (NCBI): domain Eukaryota; kingdom Viridiplantae; phylum Streptophyta; class Magnoliopsida; order Asterales; family Asteraceae; genus Chrysanthemum; species Chrysanthemum makinoi. Next base: position 336,607,419 of record OU343225.1, read on the forward strand.
CTCCATCATTTTCCCCCCAATCTCAATCAGTTCCTCGAATCTCAATTAAATCCCCCCATCACAACAATTATACATGTATCCAATGTTCTAAAAGGCGTGAGGCGTGGCATGGCGGCATAGCCACGCCTCAAGCCTTACAAGCCTTTGCGTTTCATAAGGCGTGCTTAAGGCGGCAAAAATATATTTATAGATTTATGTATTTATAATTTTGTATCATTTTTTAAGAGCAATTTCAATAACTAAAGCCCCAATCCCAAATAACCAGGCCCAAATATGAGGCCAAAATAGGAATTAAGTTTTGAAATAACGAGGCCAAGAAGGAAATAACCCAAATACTAGAAATTCAAGCCTAAATCCGTAAATCCCTTAAATTCACGCCTTTTCGCGCCTTATCTCACGCCTTTTCACACGACGCCTAGACCTCGCGCCTTGGTTCATTTCGTGGCGCCGAGGCCACGCCTCGCGCCTTGGCGGCGCCATGGCGCGCCTTTTAGAACACTGCATGTATCTCTTCTTTACCCAACTAAACAATATCAAATTTGTTACCATTTTCCTGAAGCGTCATCGTCTTCATCACATTAGTCAAATCGTTATAAAGTGTAAATGTGAACTTCCTTTTATGACACTTGTTTCTCGAACCCCTACAAATCATGTGAGAAGATTTCTAGTTTGTCGTAACAAATATGTAAGTTAATTGATATTTACTTTTAATACCCTAATTACCCCTTTTTAATACATACTTTTTTTCAGAAAAAAAAGGAGTAGAGAGTTGTAAACGCTTGTATTGGTCTGATCCAGAGTTGGATAATGATTGGTATAGATCGCATTTACGTGAAATGAACTTGCTACTTAATCCCAATGAAATAGAATAACCTGAAATTGTTGAAATGAAAAGCAAAGAAGAATTAGTTGTCCTTGAAGTTGAATCTTCCGATTACAAGACTCGTATGGGATTAAAATGAAAGATTGAAGAAAGATTTTAAGATAAGTGAAAAAATGGTGTCTTTGTTCAAGTCAGTAGTAATGATCTTATTGATTTTTGTTGGTATTTTATTATCATTGAAATGGGATGTATGAACAAGTGTTTGGCAGTTGGTAATGTATTTTGCTTTCTAATGGAATGTATTAGTTTTATCACTTATAAAACATTTATTGCCTTATAGCAATCGAATATGGTAGCATATAGATAGTGTTCCTTAAAAACAACAATAACCACATCCCACTTTACAATTTCAATAAAACACAACATGTTTTGAATGCACAAAACCACATGGTTTCACAACATAAACAATACCAAGTGCGCATGTAATACAGTTTGTGTTCCTTAAAAACATCAAAATCCACATGCCATTTTGCAGTATTCCATAATAAACAACAACATATACTGCTAAAATAATGCATTTCATCATTCCAAAGTATTCAATATTTTTAAAGCACAATACAACCATTCAAAAAATATATGCTTATCGCATGTTTGGACAACCATTAATGTTAACAAAAGGTTGGTATCCCATACAAACCATGAAATTAACAGCCTTATATCCTAATCCTAATATTCAGTTACACGGACTGTGGAAAACTAGAAGGGGGGGTTGCCGATTTTAACTTAGTTTCAAAAACTTTATATTCGATGTTATGTGAAATCGTATGGATGGATAGAGAATATAGATCTATAAGTAATGTAAGTAAAGAAAGCAAGTAAAGTAAAGGATAAAAATGACACAACCAATTTATAGTGGTTCGGCTACAAGGACACCTTCCTTGCCCTACTCCGCTCCCCGAGTCACCTACTCGAGAGTTCAAGCATTATGTCAACAAACTCCTTCAACTCGGCGGAGAAGCCTTCACAACGTTGCTTACACTTTTTCCGGTACAAAGCTAAATACCGAGTCCTTAACACGGAAGACCAAGCCAACACAACTATAACACAACAAATATGTGAAATATGAAATACAAGATCTTTGCTACAGAAATCTTGTGGAGGAACAAATCAATCAAGGACCCCTTAGAGAATGACCTATATGAGAATCACAACAAAAGAAAGAAGAACTACTATCTAGATCAAGAGATATGAGATTAGAAGAATGAAAGAATATATGAGAGAGTTTGAAAGAAGAGGGATGAGTTACAATGAGGAAATGGCTCTCTATTTATAGGAAAAAACTTGCTACTGTAGCATGGATCCCTTACATGAGGGATCCGTCCAGTGTAAACTGAGTGATCTGTAGGACGCTCCCCCTAAATGGGTTATGGGTCATGGATCATAGAATTTGGACCATGGGTATCCAAGTAGATACAATGTATCTAGAAGATGCAATGCATCTAGTCAATGGGTCATGGGTTAGCTCCATGGGTTATGGATATGCTCTATGAGTATGGGTCATGGGTTATAGTTTTTACCCATCTTAATAAACTATTACAATAAGTGAATCATTACAAGAATTAATGTTAAATGATTATATATATAAATGCTTTACAAAAATAACATGTATCCTTGTAATTTTACTTATGATAACTTTATATTTGTTATCAACAAAACACAAAAAGATCGCTAAATATTAATAAACGTTTTTACGATTTATTTGTATTAACAATCTCCCCCTTTTTGTTTATGACAAAATATAATGTTATAATGAGTAAAACTTAAGATTAGATGTATGTTTTGAAAGCATAAGTTTTACTTCTTCTCCCCCTTTTTGTCGAAAACAAAAGTGACCCTAACGAAGAAATAATGTGTGGAAAAATAGTATAATCCACGAATCACTAACTCCCCCTTGACGGTAGCTCCCCCTAGAAAAGGGCGTCAAGTGAGAAATTATAAAACCTACAAAGAAAAAGTTAGTAGTAACATGCAATATAATCTTGTGATTGACGAGAAACAAGATGGAGAGCCAAAGTATGTAAACAAAGCCTTGTAATAAAAAGACAAAGTGTAGTGGTATTTAGGCCACATACAAACATGTAAAACTAAAAACAAGGTTTGTTCTTTAAAATGACTAAAAAAATAGAGAAAATAATACTATCATTCCTTCCATGCTTGCATAAGGTTATTGATGGAAGTTTTTGTGAGTGATGATGTTCATGCGATCAAGGATGTGGTTAAGTATGAATCGCATCTCGTCCCTAATTTCCATTGCAAGTTCCCTAGTGGATTGGCAATGTTCACAATGTAAATGATGTGGGTAATATGTGTGGATGATTTCCGGGTTAGTTTGATTTGTGGGATGCGGAAGATGTGGTGGAAAAGTTGGAAAATATGGATCAAAGTCCGAAATGTTTGAAAGTGGTGGTGGAAAAGAACCTAAATGTTCTTGTAAGACAATGGGAGCTAAAGGTTGTGAAGTTACAAGGTCTTTGTAAATTGTGTTTGGAGATGTTGGTGGTGTTAAAAAGACTAGTTCTTTTAGGTTGGTTTGTTGGAGTGTTTTCGGAGTCTTAAGGAGTTCCGATAGAGTGATCTTAGGTGGAGATTTGATAGGTGATGATGGTGGTGTGCTTGTTGGAGATGAGGGAGGTGCTACTACGGAATCATTTGGTGGTGAATGATTAGTTGGTGATGAACTTTTTGACAATGGTTTGGCTAAGCAACAAGGCCGGATGCTAATCTGTGCGGTTTTTCTAGATTTGGGTGGTGGCACTACGGAAGGTGGTAGAAAAGGATATGATAATTCATACCTACTATAGTGAAGACTATAAAGTCATCCTGGATAGCTTTGAAGAAAGAAGTTGAAAAGTGATAAAGTTTTGGATTTCTTGAAGAGGATTGTTTGCACTAGGTGATTCATCAATGTTGGAAGATCTTTTGGATGACATGATGATGGTTGTTTGTGAGGTTGAGAGTGATGAAGATGCAAACATTTTGGGAACCTTATTTATAGAGAAAATAATGCATTGTAATGAACGCTTGACCCAAAATGTGAACTAAAATCTAATGATTAGATATGAATTTAAGGCATGTGATCATGAGAGCACAAGCATTAAGTAACATACTCATTAGTGACAAAGGTAAAATGATGAAAATATGAAGATTTATAGCCAAAGTGAGAAAAATAGAAGAGAATTTCAGCTGTTGTCTCACGGATCCTTCCCTTGAGGGAACCGTCGAGCGTTAATGCTGGGATCCGTGGTACTGGTGACTCAGGCAGCTCAAATTTTTCCTTTTGAAAACATTTGTGCCTAGTGTGTGCCTATATGCAAACCATTTGGAGTTGTGGTTATCTCGACTCCTAAAAAGAAAAAGAAAAATAAACTAGAAGTGAAAAATCATACTATTATGTGAGATAACCCGAGTGCTCCTAAATTCATTGTTGCTTGAATGAATGAACCCGAAAACATATATTAGTTATATGTTCCCTTTAGCATTCAAAAGACATGAGATGCAATGAAAACATGTTTTTACTTTGTATTAATAATGAAAAAGGTTTGTCCTAGACGTGAGAAATAGCTTTTATGAAAAGGATACGAGAAGAAGTATCTTTTAGAAAGCATTTGGAAAAAGTTTCTTTGTTTAAAGAAAAGTTTATATTTTGGTTAAGAAAAATAGATATGAAATTACACGTTGTAAAATAAAATTTACCTTGGGTTTTGAAAATTCCCATATTGTTAGTGAGTTGTGTGTGAAATAGAGATCCTAGATTCAGAAACTAAGAAGGCTAATGTTTACATACCTTGTAGAGTTGAGAGGTAAATTACGACGATTGTTCCATGAGACCAAGACCAAGACGAAACAAGTTGAATTGTTACCGCTTCAATGGTTTGGTGAGGATGTCGGCTATGTTGTCTTCGGATGCTTGGTGTAATCTATAGGCAATCATAGTAAGTGTTCATGAAGGCTTGGTGTAAACTCTTGATGTGATGCACAAATCATAAGCAAATGATTTCCAACCATGGTTTATGTTTGCAAAAATCATTCTAAGAACAAAAACATATAGGTAATCCTTTCGGTCCTTATCCTAATGATTATCCTTTAGAAAATTCATTTGTTTGTAAAATGTTCTTATTAAACTCGTTCCTACGAATCTTTCGACCCTTCGTGATGAAAATGTTTCTAGTCTTGTTTTAATAAGTAAACATGGTGGTTGTCAATCACCATATCCCCATACTAGTTTGTCACTTAACTTTTTGGAATAAAACACCAGAGAAATCCTTTCGGTCCTTTTTCTTAAAACATGTTTTACCGATAAATCAAACAAGACTAGTATTTTTCCAACAAACTCATTTAAACAAGATCATATATACATGCATCACATATGAGAACACTAGTATGATTTCCTACATCCTTACACACAAGTATATTCAAAAACTACTCCATGATAATAATAACAAAGCACAAGAAATAACAAAGTAATTCCAATAACTCAAGAATATAGAAATCCATAACAAGGTTCATAGAATACCTAAACTTTTGCGATTACAAGAACTAGAAATCGTGGCTTATAGCAACCACACGCCTCCAATCACCTAGCTTAACCGTATAACTCCGAATAACCAAAACAATGGATGAGAATTGCTCTCTCCAACCTCCTGGACGTTTTACAGTGAATACTAAACTTTTAGGATGAATAAAATGGTTGGTAATAGTTTTGGTGTAAACTATTACACTTTGGGTTGTGTCACACCTAGTATACTAAGTCTAGGTTCAATATATAACCAAAGAGACTTTACTAACTGGCCAAAAACATTCCCAACAAGTTAATAACAATAAATGATTGGCCTCCAATGATTATGGGGAGTTAAAGCAACATTAAATGCGTTTTTGTGTAACTCCAGTCCATGCAACCGAACCGGTTACGATGCAACCGGATCGGTTGCGTTTTGACCATCGCCCAACCGAATCGGTTGCGGGCTCCAACCGAACGGTTGGGTGCCTCAACTTTGACTTTTGTTGACTTTCTTGATTTGTGCCTCTTTCTTTGTTCTCGCTGATGATTTCCAAGACGAAACTTGATCTTTCCTTGTTGTAGATACTTAAAAATCATTGCGCTTCCTAATCATTGAGTCCAAAAGCTTCCTTGCTCGACTTCCTTCCTTGGGAATTCTCAAAACGTGCATAAAAACTTCATTTCTTCATCATTTGTGAGACCTGGCTACATATACATACACAATACGCATCTTTTGCACTTTTGCAACAATTATGAGTAAATATAGCCGATTATCATGCACAAAACTAACAATAACGCTACTAAAAACATGTTCATTTTAAGCGTTATCAAATTCCCCCATACTTAAGTTCTACTCGCCCTCGAGTAGGTCTAACATTTGCAAAAATCGAATTCAATGGTCATGATCCGTGGTTCCGAAAATTTAACAATCATCCCAAAAGAGATAGTTATTAATTTGCTTTTAATATGTAAAAAACTTTGAAAATGAACCAAATACTTTAGATAACATAACTAGAACACCTCACGAATGATTTTAAGAATTCACTCAACACTCATATATTGGTGGGTATATGTAAATCACTCAATGCCTAGTCATGATCAATGCTTTTTACCACAAGCTTGTACAAGTATCAAAACAAAGAAAATAAATTAATCAAAGAGGGCTTTTATTCGGGTTATAACGATAAGGCTTCGGGTTTATAAAAGGCATGGATAAGGCATGGGATAGTTTATGAAATTGGTGTTAAAAGAAAAATAAAGTCAAGTCTAAACCTCCATGTTGCTAGCCAAACCACAATCCTGAAAATGATTATATCTTCCTCCTCTTCACATATCGATCTCCAAATTTATGTATAACTCAATTTAGCTCATTGGCTAATCAATATTCTTCATATAGCTCATTGGCTATAACCATTTTTTTTAACAAGTTCCCCCACACTTAGTGTAAGCATACACCACGTAAAAAAAACAAATGAGAAAGACGTCTCCTTCGTCTTTGTTGTAGAATGGTACACACTATAGACAAAGTGTAACTTCTTCATAATCATCAAAAACAATCCAACACTCCAAACAACTAGCAACAAACCGATAGACATGACATGGGTTGGCTAAGGTTTAAGGTGTAAAATCTTTTTGTATTTTTCTAGATTTAAACAAGAATGAAAAGATTGGCTCGAATGGTGTAACTAAGGGTATCTAGTGCTAAAGATGAGCACTAACAAATGGGTCCATATAAGGTGGTTAACTAACAAATGTGGTTAGCTAATATATCATTAGATGTAAAATAGAAGGCCATTTGGGTTAAATCCTACGATGCCTCTTATCACTTGAACATATTTTTATCACTCGAGAGTGATTTTAACCGTAATGCATGACTAGTACAAGTTCTAGAACCGACATAATCACCGGCACACTCATAGCAAATATAAAACAAAAGATGTGTTTTATACAAAAAGAAACCTTACAATTAAGTGGAAAAAGGCTATAATGCGCGCTAGAAAATGCTATCGAATCCAAAATGAATTACTTCCGTAATTTGGTTCAAATCAAAAAATTTCAAAAACCTCATTTTACCATTGAAATACCCAAGTTGTTCTTTAAATATATCCCAAAAATGTGTGAAAACAACTAGACAATCAAGGGCGATGTCTTTAGTAGTTAATAATTTCGACCTCAAAACCAATTAAAATCTGTGACACCTAGACTTAGTTGAAATCCGCACACATAGCTCTTGGGACGACATCGGTTTTACCAAATACTACACTACACACGACCGGGTACACTGCCCGTTAGTGCATTAGGGTAGACCATAGGTATAACGAGACATTATAAATATTAAAACCTGATCAGTAAAACCTGCATCATGTACCAGACATGTATTTATTGTTATACCGGAGCTTGGTCTCAGATTCAACTCCCGAGATGAACTAACAATGCTTTATCTTATTTCAGCTAAGGGACATAGGGGGAAGCTTAATACTCGAGAAGACCGAAGCACTTACAAGAAATTGCTTAAATACATACAAAGTAATTGTCATTAAGGGTCCGTTTGGTTTGGGGTGTTGAAGACAACGAAACCATGTATAAGGTACAACAGCGATGACTCCTACTGCAAAACAGCGTAGGACCCGTTTCTCACCGTAAAAAATATCATGATCCATCAGCTGTTCCACCATTGTACTTAATCGTCATGAATTGGAAACATTGCTTGCTCCTCTGGTTAAAGATTATGCCAAAAGTTGTGCTTCAGATGTATCGAATGTTTCCGCTGCACAACCGATAATACTTTAATTTCAGATACACCTGAATCTACAACAACAACCGAATCTTCTATAACAGAAGATCAAACTGCTTCAAACAACAATGACACAGCTGATGATCAACATAATGAACAGAGATGTTTTATCAGCAGTTGATTCTCACGAGATATTTATGGGACTTCACACTTGTTCGATCAATTGGACATACATGGTTTCGCTGTCTCCTTATACATGGTTTCGCTGTCTTCAATTCATCATCAACATACGTGGTGTATGATTCTGAATCATTGAAAACATCGAGGGGGAGAGAGTGTGTAGGTGGTCATTGCTTCCTTGTTCTTCTACATGCTTCTTTGCGAAAACCCAATGCCTTCTTGAATTTCTTCAATTAGGGGGAAGAAATAAGACGATCTGTGGCTCAAACGTCTCACTTTGGTGTTGTCGTCTCGATTTCACGGGTGATCTTGTGTGAAGTTACCCAAATATGATGTTATGATGCCTCACACACGGTCTTGGTATCGAGTTATTGCATATTCACAGGTGATTAGTATTCCGAAAGACCACAACATTCAGGGAAAAGTAGTTTCATTTCGTCTTTCGTGGTTTGTTTGGTGTGATGCGTCTACATACGTGAGAAGATCTTGTTGATTTCTGGCATGTTACCCTCGAACGGATTTTCCGCAATTAGTCAGATTTACCTTGTGTGTGGTTTTCTGCTCTTCTACAAATTCCGCTGCATACTAAAAACTTCAAAAGTTAGAAGAAATGTCTACTACATCAAAGTTTCAAATCTGCTAAAGACAGTTGTCAGTTTGGGGGAAGCTGATTCAGAAAGTTCGTCAATCTCTGTCTATATTCACTATGGCTTCTGAGTATAACAACTTGGAACCCGGTCACAACCGCTTAAACTTTCCCCAAACCCCATCATCAGCTGATTCAAGCCCTCAGCTTACTCGTCAACAAATGGAAAGACTATTTGCTCCTCTGTTCAGTGACGATATTGATGAACGTGCTCTAGGTGTATCCGCTGTTTCAGCTGCTCAACCTGATAATACTCCTATACCTGATACACCTACTACAACAATTACTGTTGAAGATGTACCACCAGTTGACTCTACTACAACAGTTGAACAAACTGCATCCAACGACGCAGAACCAGCTGATGATGTTCTGAATGAAGTACCCCCACCTGCAGATTTTGATCCAAATGCGTTCTTTAATCCGTTTGCTAATGAAACTGCTGCACCTGATGTCGCGGAATCATCTACAAGCCATTTGAATCCTCGAATCGCATAATATATATCAACATCAACCCTCTACACATCGATGGACAAAAGACCATCCTCTGGAAAATATTATTGGCAACCCGAATCAACTGGTCGTTACGAGACAACGTCTTCACACAGACGGTGAACATTGCATTTATGCACTCACTGTCTGCCAAACTGAACCCAAAACATTAAGGATGCAATGACAAAAGATAACTGGATTGAATCCATGCAAGAAGAACTCAACCAATTCAAACGTCTTAAAGTATGGGAACTGGTTGAAAGACCATCAGGGGTCTACGTCATTGGTCTAAAATGGATTTGGAAGAACAAATTGGATGTTGAAGGGAATGTCATCAGAAACAAGTCACGTCTGGTGGCTAAGGGTTATAGACAGGAATAGGGTATTGACTTTGAAGAATTATTTGCTCCGGTTGCTCGTCTTGAGGCTGTTCGGATATTTCTGGCATTCGCAGCTCATATGAATATAACGGTCTTTCAAATGGACGTCAAAACTGCCTTTCTGAATGGTCAACTGAAAGAAACGGTTTATGTCACCAACCGAAGGATTCGTTGATCCCGAACCATGTCTACAAACTGAACAAAGCTCTGTATGGTCTCAAACAAGCTCCTCGGGCATGGTATGATAAGCTATCATCTTTCCTCATTGCCAATAATTTTATCAAAGGTTCGGTCGACCCAACTCTTTTTATACAATATCACGGGGAACATATTTTAATTGTTCAAATTTATGTGGATGACATCATTTTTGGGTCAACTCATAAAAAGTACTCAATCGCTTTTGCAAAACTAATGAAGAAACATTTTGAAATGTCCATGATGGGTGAACTTACGTTCTTTCTAGGACAACAAGTTCATCAATCACCCCGTGGTATTTTCTTGAGTCAGTCCAAATATGCCCTTGAAATTCTGAACAAATTCGGAATGAATACTTGTGATACTTATGCCACACCAATGGCACATACCAAGAAGCTGGACGCTGATTTGCATGGGAAATTGGTTGACCCTACCAAATACCGTAGTATTATTGGGTCTCTCATGTATCTAACAGCCAGCAGACCTGATATTGTCTTTGTCGTTTATCTTTGCTCCCGTTATCAGTCGCGACCAACTGAAACCCACCTCTCTGAGGCTAAAAGAATCCTCCGATACATCAAGGGAACCATTAATTTGGGGATCTGGTATCCGAAGGATTCTGGTTTTAAACTAACCGCCTTTTAAGACGCTGACCACGCAGGATGCTTAGACTCTCGGAAAAGTACTTCAGGAGCACTACAATTTCTTGGTGACAAATAGGTATCTTGGCAATCGAAGAAGCAGGACTGTACATCGCTGTCCTCAATCGAAGCAGAATATGTAGCCATGTCGGCATGTTGTGCTCAAGTCATCTGGATGAGAACACAACTCAAAGACTATGGTTACGTATTTGACAGAATCCCGATGTACTGCGACAATCGGAGTGCTATTGCGATCTCGTGCAACTCTGTTCAACACTCGAAATCAAAGCACATCGATCTTCGATATCATTTCATCAAGGACCACGTGGAACAGGGTACTGTTGAATTATACTTTGTGGGTATAGAATACCAATTGGCGGATCTACTCACCAAAGCCTTGCCTCCCGCTAGGTTTAATGAGTTGGTCCACCGGATTGGTATGCGGTGTTTGACTCAAGAGGAACTGGATGAACTCTTAAAACATTCTTAAAAACCAGTCAAACACCAAAATCTCTTTTGTAAATATTTTTCAAAAACAAAATACAAAAATATAAAATCAGAAAATCTCAAAAATATTCTTCTATCTAAATTCTTCCAAACATCGCAAGTACAAATCTTCTGTCAACACTCTGTTCTATCAAATCTTTCACAATTTTCCCGAACAAGTGTTGAGGGGGGAGAAAGTAAATATTTTTCGGTTTTATAAAACCTTGTACTTGCATGTTTCCAAAAATACGTTTGTTTCTTCTAAAATGGTGGATACGTTTTGTAACGCCCCAACCCGACAAGGGTAAAGGAATCATAAGTAATGGTGTCATATCAAAGCAAACATAAACATCCAAAAGAAATCTTAACATAAATGCGGAAATAATTCAAGTCAAAACGACTTCAATACATAGGTCCCAGCGGAAAAATAACTCCAACAAAATATCTGAAATAATAAGTCTTAAATGGCATCATAAGATCAAAGCTAAATAAATCTCTAAGGTAAGTCCACTCATGCACTCATCCCAAAGCAAAACCCAGCTTCCAATGCTTAAATACCTGCCGCGGAAGAAAAGAAAATGCGGTTGAGCTTCAAAAGCCCAGTGAACAGATATGAAAGCAAAGCGAATACTAAACGATATCGAATATGAAATATAATAAACGAAAGATAGCAAAATCATAATCATTTTCAAAGTATAAATCAGAATTTTCAAATAAAGATTATAGTTAACTACCACGAGCCCGAAAACAAATATCGATCATAATCATATTCTCATAAGGCAACATTGCTCGTAAGGCAACATTTGTAGGGGAGACCTACCAGAGTTATGAAGGACATGCATGCACGCAGCATCAATCATCAGATAACATATAACAGATAACAGATAACAGATCTAGGATGCATCCATACGCCCCTTCCTACATATACAAAATATGCTCCACCATCCAGGAACGTGGCGAACATCACTCTATGCCCTAGAGTCATATCGAGGTGCATCATCGATACGAACATGGAACCCCCATGACTAGTGAAATATTTGGCCCGTGTGTCAAACTATCTTAGGTCAAATCAGAATGTCATAACTGACACAAATCATATTTTATCAGAAGGTTATTCATATTTTCAAAATCAGAGTTTTCATATCATATAGTTCAAAATCGGATGTTTCATAATTCAGAAATCGAGTTAGATAAGCAACAGCTCAAACAAAACGAAATGGGGTTCATAGCAAAGGCTTAGGAAACCCTAATAGAAAAGCTAACGAAAGAAAACGTTAAAAGGAACCTTTACTGAAAACGTCAGAATATATGTACCTTATTCCAAAGCAAATGATCGAAAAGCAGAAATACGGAAAGCAAAGGATTACTCCTTCTTCTCAGAACCTATACACATTAACGGTCGTCCATGTTATTTATGATTCCATAATCGTCGAAATGATCTTTTAACATTTGGTGTTTATACTTAGTGTATTCAGTGATCTTCATACTTTAGGGTTTTATGATTAAATGAGACTTAAGTGTTTAATAATTAATATCGTAGATTAGGGTTCATTATGTCATTTATTAAAGTTTAGGGTTAAATGTGAAAATAGTTTAAACGTCATAACTCACACATGAAATAACGAATTAACACTCTTAGCTTCAAACCCTAATCGACTCTCATTATGTTCTAGGGTTTTCTCCTTCTTTTAATATCACATTAAAATGCATTTACTTTTCATGTTACGTCTTTTAATGACTCGCTACTTAACCTAACACCTTCATGTCTTAACCATACGTTACTTATATACATGTTATATTTCAACTTTTATTCCCATGCACGTTTATGATTTTATGTGACACACAAGTTACTTATTACTCGGATTAATTACACATCTACACACACATGCACAATAGTTTAGACTAGATACGACCACGTACTACGTTTACATATCCACAAACTCACTTGACTTATAAAACGCACGCATATGAGACACGGTTCACAAACCATTTATGGTTCGGCATGCATGGTTCGGTTCACATCTCAATCTAGGGTTTAGGTTTACATGATCCCTTACTCGTTTAATACACATTCAAAACTCTCACATGGTTCGGTTATATATATATATATGTGGTTCGGTTTATATGGCTCGACCTAACTATGATCCGATTCAAATAATACGTATCAAATAACATGCTCTTTAATAATTATAAGGTTCAAGTCATTATGGTTTGTTCTTGTTGGTTTCATACGGTTCGGCCACAAAAGAAAAAAAAACAATTCGACTAAACAAACAAGTTACAACATATTATACGTTAGGTGTTATCAAAATAAGACGAGGAAACACGTTATACCTTAGCTCGTTGAACAAGAACTCGCGACACCAAGGGTGTTTGTTACTCGGCCGAATGGAACAAAAAGAAAAGAAGAGGCAATCAAAACTAGGGTTCCAAATTAGAGTTAATGAGTTATATTTATAGGTGGTAACATTTTTGGTTTAGGGCTTTGAGGGGGGTATGGCTTCGGCTTGGGTCCAACCGAAACAAAACAAACCCACGGCCCAAGTGGCCTTCGGCTCTTGATCCACACGAACAAAACAAACGCGGCCCAACATGGTTCACCAAATAACGAATGACAAGGCCCAACTAATCGGCCCAACACTTTAGCGAAACGTTTAAATCTTCGTCGTACAAACGTCGATCACGTACACATATTAGTTAAGTTTTAATTATTGATAAGTTAAGTTTTAATTTCGTTAAATGAATATAAATGTCTTTTACGTATTTTATAAATTTTGATTCCAAGGGTATTTTAGTCTTTATTCATGTTTTAGATTTTCAGGTTTTACACGTTTCTTGTCAAATACTCTCCTCGGACTCAAATGTTTTTCAAAATTCATTATTTCAAAAGTCGAGGGGGAGTATCGTTAAGTTTCTTGCCTTACAAGTGTTTTGTCTAACCTAAACGGAAGTTAAAGGATCTTGGTTGGAACCTCTTTAAGGTTGAGGGACTGAATGTGTCAACTTGGCAAATTAATTTTAACAAAATCATTTACTCCTAAACCACCAAGATCAAACCGCCCAAATCAAATCTTCTAAATCCGTTCAAGCTGTTCATAATCTGTAAGTTCTAAATTGTTTTGATCAAGATTCTAAACAAGGATTTCAAAAATCTTTCAAATCCAATGGTTAAAACTCTTTAAACTGATTTTGGAAAATTGTTCACTCGAACGAATTGGTTGTTTATGCATAAAAGTGTTTGGATTGAAATGAGTTGTGTTAAAACCTTTCTTAGTGTCTATTAAACTTGTTTCAATCGTCCAAAACCATCATGAATCTTAAGTTTCATTAATTTGAATTCTAGGGTTCTTGCGCTCATTTAGGGTGTTTCTATTCTGTGATATGTTTTATGAGGTCAAGAAAGTGTTAGAATAAGTTTATATGCATGCTTTGAACCTTTAAATTAGCCCAGAAACATCTAAACTGTAAAAAAATTAAGTTTTAGGTTTTTAGGGTTCATCTCACATGAATCTTCTGATTCTGTGGTGGAAATGTATTAAATCTTGTTCCACTGCACTAATTTAACATCTAGGACACTCCAGAAACATTCTTGTTTGATTTGTGTAGCTATATCTCTTACGCGTAGATTAAGGGTTTAGGGTTTAAGTAATTTTACGCCTAAGACTTTCTGTGTGTATCTGATATGTTCTTATGCTTGTTTTGTGAACTAAAAGATGTCTGGAATTAACTGCAATCAATTTTTCATGTTTATGTTTAACATGTTACGCATAAGAGGTCTACAGTGGAGTACGCGTATTTTGGAAAGATATTCGTAAACAAGGCTTGCTACGCATAAGCTTTACTCTTACGAGTAAACTTGTAACATCTTGCTTATTCCTACGCGTAAGCCTAAAGCCTTTGAACTTGTCTTACGCGTAAGAAACTCTTACGCATAAGCTTGGTCTTACGCTTTAGCTTACTCTTACGCATAAGCTCCTTTCTTACGCATAAGGATCCTTGTCACACATAAACCACCGTGCACTACATTTTGGCCTATTATGCATATGTTACTTGTTAAATGTTACTCATAAGTCACTATTATCTAATGTTATGCTTAAGCTTACAAATGTTAATATGTGGTGTGTTAAGTGAAAAATTGGACTTTGAAATTTCAACACGTTCATGTAACTTATCACATCAACTTCAAACAATTGGACAAATGTGACTTAGGACTTGTAACTAACATAAACATGTTACCATCAAACAAGAAATTAGATAATAAATCAGACTAAAACAAACACATTGTGTTTCCATATGTCTGTCTTTTTGTCTAATGTCTTTCAGATCACAAAATGGCTGCAAATCAAGCAAACATCAATGCCCCAGATGAGCTCTCGATGGCAAACACATTCCTAGCTAGATACGACAAAACAATTGGCAAGAACAATCTCCGGGTCGTCTTCAACAACTTCATATGCTCTGAATCATCTTGCAGAATTGCTGTGGACATCCTTCTGCAACATCCATTCAAATTCATGCTCACAAAGTCATCCTGATGATGAGTATGATTCAATGGAAGAGGAAATAAAATTTCATAAGACATTTAAGCAGAATAAGGATTGAACACCATGCTTCAACCTTTCCGGTTAATCAACCCGGTGGGGCAGGAGGGTCAAGTAGTAGTCCTCCACTTATGGAAGATCCATTGCAAACATCTCTTACCCCATCCGATCCGGTTAATCAACCCGGTAAGGATCAGGGTGTCACTGTCACTACAACTGTTGAAATGAAGCAACCACAACAAAACAACCGCAAGAAGAAAAGCATGGTGAAGATGTGGAAATATCTGACGAAGGAGATTACGTTCATGAGAAGGATGAAAGAGTCATTAAGGATGATAATTTGGTGGCTAAAGTGGAAATGATGTGAAATGAGGCTGAAGAAGCTGCTAGAGCTGAAGAGGAAAAGTTAAAGAAGGAATCAGACAACTACATAGTTGACAATCCAATACACAAACTCAACAGTCTTCTGAAACACCTCTTGACACTTCCACCAAACCCAAATCATCATCTCAATCATCACCTCCATCCACATAAGAAACACCTATGTCAACAACAAAATCTGTTAAGAAGGCAACTCCATCCAATGATTCGACAAATGGTTAAGTAGGTTATCACCACTACACAACAAGCTACACAGCCACCACCATCTGATCAACCAAAGGGATTCAGAAACCACACCACCAATGGAGAAAACCGTTGATCACTTTACATACACTGGTGGTGAGGATCACGACATTCTTGAGCCCCAACCAGAACCTCAACCGAAATTTAGATCAAGTACATTACTGAACTCCTTGTTTTCATACGCTTCAAATCAAAGAGCGTGTTGAAGTTCTTCACCTCGGGGTCGAATCTTACCTAAATTCTACACTTTGTTGGAATCAATCAAGAACCTTAGTACAAAATCGTTCATAAACAAAAGTTTGGGTTGTCTACGAAAGTGAAAATCATCATACTTGCTTCATGGCTTTCGATGAAATTCACTAAGTTCTATGACGCCACCCTGGAGATGGTTCGAGATGGATTGGTATATCGATTGAAGGACATTGAGTTGGGTATAATTCAGACGAAGAGATGAAATTCAAAGGATCGCAAGGATGTTCGTTGATTTATCACTAGGATTGATGAATGTTTGATTCATCGGGATCAGATGCAACGGTTGGAGAGCTATGTGGGAGGATGACCAAACTTTCCGATTCTGACTTTCCAACGTCCTCAGAAAGTAGTTGATCGTCTGTAATCATTGGGTACTCTCTTGATTGTGATTTTGCTTGTTTGATTATATGTCTATGGCTTGTGCACACATAACAGTGTACAACCCGTACTTGTCAAGAAAGGACCCTGTGGTACGCTTCAGTGCCACAATCCTTACAAAAGGAGCGAAAGCTTCTTAATTTTGAGTAAAACCTATCAAACCTTTTACTTTTCAAGGTTTTGCTCAAAAGAACAAGTACTTCCCCTTATGATTTGCAAAACCTCAACCGTTTATATCACTCGTTGAGGGGGAGTATTTAACTTTAAAACTTTGTTCACAAATTGTTCACAGTGGTCATCTTCCCACAAAACTCAAAATGGTCATATTTATTCTCAACATTTCTTCAAAAATAACACTTATATGCCATTTTTGAGGGGGAGAAAAATACGTGATAAGAAATATGTTGTGTTTTGCTCATGAATTCTCGTGTGAAAAGACTTTAACCCATGAATTGACGGGAACTGAACAGTCATACATTGAAAATATTTGTCTTCCAAGACTTATCCAAGTAAATTGTACCTATTCGTGAAGCTCTTGACAGACATGAACTTTGACGGGTTTGACAACCTTTCGGGGTTGTCCACATCTTCAAGGTAGTTATTAGAGCTAGTTGTCACCTAAAAGCTGACAATGTATCTCTTTAACTATACAACGTAATCGTGTCTCGCAAGGAATTGCCTATCTTGAGTCGATCAATTCAAAAGTGCGCGCTCTTTTCTCACTGTGTAGATTTCTGTCAAAACTCTTAAGCACATGTGGAGGGAGAGTATTTCTGCATAAGATCAAACTCTTACAGTGGTACAAAATGTTTTTCATTCATAAACACTTTAAGAGATTTTCATGTAAATGGTTTTTATGGCAATGGAGTTATAAGGTGATTAAGGTTAGGAATAACCGTCCTATGATCCGCCAGAGCCGGAGGGATCTACCCAAGGACACTATAAATAGTTAGAATTTAGAAGTCCTTAGGTTTGATCATAAAAAGGAGAAAATGAGAATCGGAGAAATAAGGAGTTGAAGAATTAAAAAAAAATGCAAATAAAAGGGTGAAAAGAAATAGCCCTCCAGTTTATTTAACTTAGGGCAGACACCGGGTTCAATTCATATGCTACTGGTTGTCACTTGATGACGCCGGTATTGAAGATTAAAAGTCGTCATGGACCCAGTGACGCATGCACTAAACCTTCTTAGCCACTCAAGTTTCTCTCAATAGAAGCTTGTTTCATTCTCACAGGGAACCCTAAGTAAACTATCGGCTTTCTCTTAGAGACTGCTGGTATTGAAGAAGGAGACCCTCTCCTTAGTCTCCGCTCAGGAAAACCAAAACGCACTATTAAGTCTAGAGCCACGAGATTCATCAAAAGATCTCTTAGGTATACTTGACATTTCATCACTTGTTGTTCAACTATAAGAACATCAGTGGTACGTTATCGAGTCCTTCACATATCTTAGCAATCTGTCGAGAACATTTATGAGAGGTTAACAACTGTGATCCTCAGTGATTGAATGGAAACTCCTGCCAGGGTCAACATCAAACGACCTGACAGCAGGTCGCATCGCTAACTCCCCGTGGATTACGCTTAGTGGTCTCAAACGGTCTACAGTCGTGAGGTGATGCTTCGGTGTACCTCAGCGACTCATCTGAACTGTAGGTGTACTTCGGTACATCGCGTTATCTCACTTGTGGGACTCCAGTTCAGGAACAGCCTTTGTAAGAATTAGAGTTGTGTTTTCACACTATGCTGCTAACACTCTCGAAGTTCAAACTTGTAAGTGCCGGTATCCGCTTATTACTAACCGTTTTCATGTTTTCTTCTTATGGAAGCTCTGGAGCGGAATGATCGTGCAGATTCTTCACATGCTCATGCCAACATCATCACTAATGGAAGTTTTATCTAAAAGCTACACAAAAGTCAGAATGATTCTTCATCTAACCAAAGAATCTACAAAGTTAAAGACTTAAAGAACTTCATCAGTACTGAAATCCAACGTTAAAGAGCGTGTGAGCATGTTGAAGAAAGACGTGAAGACACGGCAGCGAAGCAGCACTGAGGCGACTTGATGCGCACAACAACAACATACTATCACTTCCATCACAAAGAACAAAGAACAAAGATTAAGATGACGTCAAAGCAGAACTGTTTAAAGAAAACGATTTCTCTACACTGGGGAGATTGTTCAAATCAAGGCAATTCTTCTCACAAGAAAGAAGAATGTCAGAAGACGTCAAAGCTACTATTACATCAGTACCTTAACCGTTCATATTCATTCATCACCAACACTTAGGGGGAGATTGTTGGAATCACTCCTAAACCTAAATCAAGTGTTAGTGATTCATATGTAATAGTTAACTTAATATGGCCTTTATGTTAGTAATTAGCCTTAGGCTTATGTAGAAGGCCCATAAGCCTAGGCCTAGTCCAATAAGGAAAAGGATGGGAACTAGGATTGTTGCCCTAGCTTCCCTCCTATAAATACCATGTAATAACCCTCACTTGAGGGTTGGTTGTTCAATTTATCTCTTTCACATAGTCCTACGCCTAACCTTTCTTTATATCGTGTGTGTGTGTGTTTGATATTTGTTCAACCGATCTCATCTCTTATCTATTTCTTCTATTGTTACTTGTGTTGCATATTTGGGAACCTAACAGGCTTGGTTTAAAAATGCGCGCATCATTGCGTAAATTGCGTGCATCATTGCATTGCTTTTAGGATTTCGCATCATGATACCTAATGCGTGGCCATCCCAAAATGCACTCGCATTAGACCGCAATTTTGCGCATTTGTGTAATGCTAGCAACGGTCGCAATTGTCGCAATACGAAATTTAGGTCATTTTGAAAAAAATAAACCATTTAGAAGAAGATAAAATTATTGTAATGGACTTTGAAAAATAGAAGTTGTTGAAAGAATTCTAAAACAAACACAATAACAACATCCAAATTACCCTTCGTTTCAAGATCATGCACCATTAACATGATTTGAAATCCCGCAATCAATCATCTTATTACAGCTTCATGTTATGCAATAGTTCATATTGTTCTTTGATCATAAATAATCATATATGTTAAATACTTGAGCTGGAAATCATATGTGTGATTAAAATTTGACTAAAATTTTTAGTTTTGACTTTTTTTGTTGAATTGGTAATGAATGAATTATGATTGTCAGCCACTGGTATAATTTATACCTTTAACACATTATAATATCATGTCATCATGTATATGTATAGAATCATGTATATGTATAGAATAGACTTTAATCATTCATCATTACTACTAACAATAACAAGGATCTAGAAATTATGGAATTCAAGATTATAAAATTAAAAATAAATTTACATGTTCATCCTATTCGAAAGTAATTAAAGAAGGAGTTTCTCGTTTAAAACAAAATTTAGTTGGAGTTTATCATGTTGTTTCTAAGTATTTTATGTCCTGACTTAGTGACTTATTTGTTTTACAAATAGATTATTTGCCTATTTTTTTTTTGTATCTTTTTGACTTATTTGTAAATTTATTGCATTTACTTGGTAATTTTTTAAATTTACCACGTATAAATAATTTTTGTATTTTTAATACAAAACGCATCGTGTCTAAAATGCATTTGCATTCGCTACACGCATCACGCATCGGCCTCTTGGACCTTTAACGCATCGGATCGCAAAACGCAATTTTAAACCAAGCTAACAGGTGTTCATGCTTAAAAATTGGGTTTACTTTGATACACATTGTTTGGTTAAAATACTAGCATTTAAATAATGCAATGATGCCAAAATATTTGGATTGCATCAATACCACCTATATATCTCGGATTGAAATATTTTTCAAAAACAAAATACAAAAATATAAAATAAGAAAATCTCAAAAATATTCTTCTATCTAAATTCTTTCAAACATCGCAAGTACAAATCTTCTGTCAACACTCTGTTCTATCAAATCTTTCACAATTTTCCCGAACAAGTGTTGAGGGGGAGAAAGTAAATATTTTTCGGTTTTATAAAACCTTGTACTTGCATGTTTCCAAAAATACGTTTGTTTCTTCTAAAATGGTGGATACGTTTCTTGTCAAATACTCTCCTCGGACTCAAATGTTTTTCAAAATTCATTATTTCAAAAGTCGAGGGGGAGTATCGTTAAGTTTCTTGCCTTACAAGTGTTTTGTCTAACCTAAACGGAAGTTAAAGGATCTTGGTTGGAACCTCTTTAAGGTTGAGGGACTGAATGTGTCAACTTGGCAAATTAATTTTAACAAAATCATTTACTCCTAAACCACCAAGATCAAACCGCCCAAATCAAATCTTCTAAATCCGTTCAAGCTGTTCATAATCTGTAAGTTCTAAATTGTTTTGATCAAGATTCTAAATAAGGATTTCAAAAATCTTTCAAATCCAATGGTTAAAACTCTTTAAACTGATTTTGGAAAATTGTTCACTCGAACGAATTGGTTGTTTATGCATAAAAGTGTTTGGATTGAAATGAGTTGTGTTAAAACCTTTCTTAGTGTCTATTAAACTTGTTTCAATCGTCCAAAACCATCATGAATCTTAAGTTTCATTAATTTGAATTCTAGGGTTCTTGCGCTCATTTAGGGTGTTTCTATTCTGTGATATGTTTTATGAGGTCAAGAAAGTGTTAGAATAAGTTTATATGCATGCTTTGAACCTTTAAATTAGCCCAGAAACATCTAAACTGTAAAAAAATTAAGTTTTAGGTTTTTAGGGTTCATCTCACATGAATCTTCTGATTCTGTGGTGGAAATGTATTAAATCTTGTTCCACTGCACTAATTTAACATCTAGGACACTCCAGAAACATTCTTGTTTGATTTGTGTAGCTATATCTCTTACGCGTAGATTAAGGGTTTAGGGTTTAAGTAATTTTACGCCTAAGACTTTCTGTGTGTATCTGATATGTTCTTATGCTTGTTTTGTGAACTAAAAGATGTCTGGAATTAACTGCAATCAATTTTTCATGTTTATGTTTAACATGTTACGCATAAGAGGTCTACAAAGTGAGTACGCGTATTTTGGAAAGATATTCAGTAACAAGGCTTGCTACGCATAAGCTTTACTCTTACGAGTAAACTTGTAACATCTTGCTTATTCCTACGCGTAAGCCTAAAGCCTTTGAACTTGTCTTACGCGTAAGAAACTCTTACGCATAAGCTTGGTCTTACGCTTTAGCTTACTCTTACGCATAAGCTCCTTTCTTACGCATAAGGATCCTTGTCACACATAAACCACCGTGCACTACATTTTGGCCTATTATGCATATGTTACTTGTTAAATGTTACTCATAAGTCACTATTATCTAATGTTATGCTTAAGCTTACAAATGTTAATATGTGGTGTGTTAAGTGAAAAATTGGACTTTGAAATTTCAACACGTTCATGTAACTTATCACATCAACTTCAAACAATTGGACAAATGTGACTTAGGACTTGTAACTAACATAAACATGTTACCATCAAACAAGAAATTAGATAATAAATCAGACTAAAACAAACACATTGTGTTTCCATATGTCTGTCTTTTTGTCTAATGTCTTTCAGATCACAAAATGGCTGAAAATCAAGCAAACATCAATGCCCCAGATGAGCTCTCGATGGCAAACACATTCCTAGCTAGATACGACAAAACAATTGGCAAGAACAATCTCCGGGTCGTCTTCAACAACTTCATATGCTCTGAATCATCTTGCAGAATTGCTGTGGACATCCTTCTGCAACATCCATTCAAATTCATGCTCACAAAGTCATCCTGATGATGAGTATGATTCAATGGAAGAGGAAATAAAATTTCATAAGACATTTAAGCAGAAAAAGGATGGAACACCATGCTTCAACCTTTCCGGTTAATCAACCCGTGGGGAGGAGGGTCAAGTAGTTGTCCTCCACTTATGGAAGATCCATTGCAAACATCTCTTACCCCATCCGATCCGGTTAATCAACCCTGTAAGGATCAGGGTGTCACTGTCACTACAACTGTTGAAATGAAGCAACCACAACAAAACAACCGCAAGAAGAAAAGCATGGTGAAGATGTGGAAATATCTGACGAAGGAGATTACGATCATGAGAAGGATGAAAGAGTCATTAAGGATGATAATTTGGTGGCTAAAGTGGAAATGATGTGAAATGAGGCTGAAGAAGCTAGAGTGAAGAGGAAAAGTTTTAGAAGGAATCAGACAACTACATAGTTGACAATCCAATACACAAACTCAACAGTCTTATGAAACACCTCTTGACACTTCCACCAAACCCAAATCATCATCTCAATCATCACCTTCATCCACATAAGAAACACCTATGTCAACAACAAAATTTGTTAAGAAGGCAACTCCATCCAATGATTCGACAAATGGTTAAGTAGGTTATCACCACTACACAACAAGCTACACAGCCACCACCATCTGATCAACCAAAGGGATTCAGAAACCACACCACCAATGGAGAAAATCGTTGATCACTTTACATACACTGGTGGTGAGGATCACGACATTCTTGAGCCCCAACCAGAACCTCAACCGAAATTTAGATCAAGTACATTACTGAACTCCTTGTTTTCATACGCTTCAAATCAAAGAGCGTGTTGAAGTTCTTCACCTCGGGGTCGAATCTTACCTAAATTCTACACTTTGTCGGAATCAATCAAGAACCTCAGTACAAAATCGTTCATAAACAAAAGTTTGGGTTGTCTACGAAAGTGAAAATCATCATACTTGCTTCATGGCTTTCGATGAAATTCACTAAGTTCTATGACGCCACCCTGGAGATGGTTCGAGATGGATTGGTATATCGATTGAAGGACATTGAGTTGGGTATAATTCAGACGAAGAGATGGAATTCAAAGGATCGCAAGGATGTTCGTTGATTTATCACTAGGATTGATGAATGTTTGATTCATCGGGATCAGATGCAACGGTTGGAGAGCTATGTGGGAGGATGACCAAACTTTCCGATTCTGACTTTCCAACGTCCTCAGAAAGTAGTTGATCGTCTGTAATCATTGGGTACTCTCTTGATTGTGATTTTGCTTGTTTGATTATATGTCCATGGCTTGTGCACACATAATAGTGTACAACCCGTAATTGTCAAGAAAGGACCCTGTGGTACGCTTCAGTGCCACAATCCTTACAAAAGGAGCGAAAGCTTCTTAATTTTGAGTAAAACCTATCAAACCTTTTACTTTTCAAGGTTTTGCTCAAAAGAACAAGTACTTCCCCTTATGATTTGCAAAACCTCAACCGTTTATATCACTCGTTGAGGGGGAGTATTTAACTTTAAAACTTTGTTCACAAATTGTTCACAGTGGTCATCTTCCCACAAAACTCAAAATGGTCATATTTATTCTCAACATTTCTTAAAAAATAACACTTATATGCCATTTTTGAGGGGGAGAAAAATACGTGATAAGAAATATGTTGTGTTTTGCTCATGAATTCTCGTGTGAAAAGACTTTAACCCATGAATTGACGGGAACTGAACAGTCATACATTGAAAATATTTGTCTTCCAAGACTTATCCAAGTAAATTGTACCTATTCGTGAAGCTCTTGATAGACATGAACTTTGACGGGTTTGACAACCTTTCGGGGTTGTCCACATCTTCAAGGTAGTTATTAGAGCTAGTTGTCACCTAAAAGCTGACAATGTATCTCTTTAACTATACAACGTAATTGTGTCTCGCAAGGAATTGCCTATCTTGAGTCGATCAATTCAAAAGTGCGCGCTCTTTCCTCACTGTGTAGATTTCTGTCAAAACTCTTAAGCACATGTGGAGGGAGAGTATTTCTGCATAAGATCAAACTCTTACAGTGGTACAAAATGTTTTTCATTCATAAACACTTTAAGAGATTTTCATGTAAATGGTTTTTATGGCAATGGAGTTATAAGGTGATTAAGGTTAGGAATAACCGTCCTATGATCCGCCAGAGCCGGAGGGATCTACCCAAGGACACTACAAATAGTTAGAATTTAGAAGTCCTTAGGTTTGACCATAAAAAGGAGAAAATGAGAATCGGAGAAATAAGGAGTTGAAGAATTAAAAAGAAATGCAAAGAAAAGGGTGAAAAGAAATAGCCCTCCAGTTTATTCAACTTAGGGCAGACACCGGGTTCAATTCATATGCTACTGGTTGTCACTTGATGACGCCGGTATTGAAGATTAAAATTCGTCATGGACCCAGTGACGCATGCACTAAACCTTCTTAGCCACTCAAGTTTCTCTCAATAGAAGCTTGTTTCATTCTCACAGGGAACCCTAAGTAAACTATCGGCTTTCTCTTAGAGACTGCTGGTATTGAAGAAGGAGACCCTCTCCCTAGTCTCCGCTCAGGAAAACCAAAACGCACTATTGAGTCTAGAGCCACGAGATTCATCAAAAGATCTCTTAGGTATACTTGACATTTCATCACTTGTTGTTCAACTATAAGAACATCGGGTAATGCTTATCGAGTCCTTCACATATCTTAGCAATCTGTCGAGAACATTTATGAGAGGTTCACAACCGTGATCCTCGTGATTGAATGGAAACTCCTGCCAGGGTCAACATCAAACGCCGACAGCAGGTCACTTTGGTAACTCCCCGTGGATTACGATTAGTGGTCTCAAACGGTCTGTCGAGGTGATGCTTCGTGTACCTCGGCGACTCATCTGAACTGTAGGTGTACTTCGGTACATCGCGTTATCTCACTTGTGGGACTCCAGTTCAGGAACGGCCTTTGTAAGAATTAGAGTTGTGTTTTCACACTATGCTGTTAACACTCTCGAAGTTCAAACTTGTAAGTGCCGATATCCGCTTACTACTAACCGTTTTCATGTTTTCTTCTTATGGAAGCTCTGGAGCGGAATGATCGTGCAGATTCTTCACATGCTCATGCCAACATCATCACTAATGGAAGTTTTATCTAAAAGCAACACAAAATTCAGAATGATTCTTCATCTAACCAAAGAATCTACAAAGTTAAAGACTTAAAGAACTTCATCAGTACTGAAATCCAACGTTAAAGAGCGTGTGAGCATGTTGAAGAAAGACGTGAAGACACCGGCAAAATAAGGCACTGAGGCGCACTTGATGCGCACAACAACAACATACTATCACTTCCATCACAAAGAACAAAGAACAAAGATTAAGATGACGTCAAAGCAGAACTGTTTAAAGAAAACAATTTCTCTACACCGGGGAGATTGTTCAAATCAAGGCAATTCTTCTCACAAGAAAGAAGAATGTCAGAAGACGTCAAAGCTACTATTACATCAGTACCTTAACCGTTCATATTCATTCATCACCAACACTTAGGGGGAGATTGTTGGAATCACTCCTAAACCTAAATCAAGTGTTAGTGATTCATATGTAATAGTTAGCTTAATATGGCCTTTATGTTAGTAATTAGCCTTAGGCTTATGTAGAAGTCCCATAAGCCTAGGCCTAGTCCAATAAGGAAAAAGATGGGAACTAGGATTGTTGCCCTAGCTTCCCTCCTATAAATACCATGTAATAACCCTCACTTGAGGGTTGGTTGTTCAATTTATCTCTTTCACATAGTCCTACGCCTAACCTTTCTTTATATCGTGTGTGTGTGTGTTTGATATTTGTTCAACCGATCTCATCTCTTCTCTATTTCTTCTATTGTTACTTGTGTTGCATATTTGGGAACCTAACAGAGTAACAGGTGTTCATGCTTAAAAATTGGGTTTACTTTGATACACATTGTTTGGTTAAAATACTAGCATTTAAATAATGCAATGATGCCAAAATATTTGGATTGCATCAATACCACCTACATATCTCGGATTGAAACTGTAACATTAATTTTTGTGGGTCCAATTTGATTCACAGCCAAAAATTTACCTAATATCATTTTTTTTTTTAATTTATTACTAGTATATCAATATTACATTTAATATAAAAATAATTTATTTTATTATATTTTATATTTTCTCTCTATTACATCAAATCCAAATTCAAATTCTAATACAAATTTAAATCCAAATCCAAATCGTAATCTTAAACCCATCTACAAACCAAACGGGCCCTAAAGTGCCCAAAACTAAACATTGACAATTTAAATGTCATCAGAGTTGTATTCTAAAAACTAGTTAACACCTACAAAATTTTTTGGTAAAAGCCATGACATTAGTCTCACCTTCATAGGAAGGATATGAATAGAAACTTAATGAAGTAAATATTACTTAGTTACAAAAAAAAGTCACTGTTTATATATGATTTAAGAAAAAATAATTTTAGGTATATTTGACGCGAAGCAGTGTGAAGCTTTTTTGAGAGGTGAGCAATGAATATTTTGAATTTTAGTAGTCGTTTGCAGTGAGCTTTGACTAATTTTTAAGAAAACCAATTTTCAAAGTTTCTTTAATAAGCGGTGAGCGATAGTTGTGGTTACTGCTCACAGTTCACAACTAATGTTCACTGCTAATAATTACTATTTTTAACGAACACACCCTTACATAAAATGCTATTTTAAGAAAACGTACAAATGATCACAAGGTTGCATTAAATCAAGAGATGACTATGACTATGCAAAATATTGTTACCTTTTTTGTGAAAAGAAATACAGTAATGACGTGATACATGGTTTTATAAATGTCTTACTATAAATAAAAAATACGGTTGCCTTTTTCATTAATGCATAATTATCCTGTAACACATATTTTCAAAATTGTCTTACTAATTTTAGAATATTCACAATAGAATTTAACAAACATATAAAACAAGAAAACTTACACCTACATCTTGCATTTATTACTTTTAATTTATTATAAAATAGTTATTTAAATTTATTGTTCACATTTTTTTTAATTATCATAAACCAATTGACTACTATAAAAGAATATAAAATATTTAAATCAAGATTATCATATTATCTTCATTTAAAATTATTGTCACAAACTTTAAACTAGTTATTAATTAGTTAAAGTTACAATTGTCAATTGTCAAAAGTAAAAGAAAAAAACTAAAACAATAATATATATATATATATATATATATATATATATATATATATATATATATATATATATATATATATATATATATATATATATATATATATATATATATATATATATATATATATATATATATATTATATATATGTATTTTATTAAAGGCAATTACATTTATATTTTTACTAAAGTTAAATATTATATAATTTCATTTTCACTTTTATAATTATGTTAATATCCTTCTCAAACTTTTATAATTATATTAGTAATATACTCTCTCTGTTCTAAAATAAATTTCTGCAGACAAAAAACACAAAGTTTAAGAAAACATTATCATTACAACTTTTTATTTCTTATTTTTTTTTTTTTTTTGCATAAAAGACAGTTTTACCTTTAACCAATTAATTTGAAACTTCTTTAAAATTTGTAATAATAACTGCAAGTAAGATTAATATGATAAACTTGATTTATATTTTCTATCTATTTTAGAAAGTGAACAATTAATTTAAAAAAACCCGAAAAAGAAATGTGGACCATAAATATGGGATAAATGGAGTACTTCATAAACTTTTGTAATTACGTCAATATTTTTAACAAACTTTTAAATTTTTATATATATATATATATATATATATATATCCAAAAATCAACATGTTTTTACGTCAAAACATATATATATATATATATGAAGTTATGAACAACTAAGTATAAATGAACAATATATTATTTCATATAGTAATTACATCATGGCGTTCTTTCATCACAAAAAGATTATGTAGTTACAAATACGTATCATTTAGAAAATTAAAAAAAATCATTACTACTCTTTTATGGACTATTGACCCCACTATCAATACTAGTACCTTCATTCTATAAAAATTGTCAGCTTTTACTTTTTAAATTAGGGTTGATCTAATCTTGCACCCCATTTTTTCCTTTCCTTGCACCTCACTAGGCCAATCATTGGTCCAATGATTGGTTTGTCCAATTTTTTTTTTTTTTTTTTTTTTTTTTTTTTTTTTTTGTTTTGTGTTTGTGTATAATTTTATTTGTGTAATGTATATATATATTGTGTTTTTATTTGTAGAGTATATATAGTGTGTATTTATTTGTGTAGTGTTTTTTACGTTAAAACATTAGATATTAAAATATTAAACAAGTACAACAACAAATATTAAATGTTTAATTATTTACCTTTGACAAAGGTCATGCATAATACTTGCACCACAAGTTTTGGGCTTGTGAGATGTTCTTTCAATTATTAATCTACGTTGACAACGACACAAGAAAATTATTTTCTTGTTGCATCTGGCCAAAAGAATTTGTATTATTATTCACAACATAAATTAGTAATATCATGGTTCACAAAATTAGAAGCTTCAAATACATAAATAACCAATATAAATCAAGAATCGTCTATACATGCTGTGTCATTTACAATATAAATCAGTAATCGTCTATACATGTTGTGTCATTTACAATATAAATCGAATCGTCTATACATGCTGTGTCATTTACAATATAAATCAATAACTGTTTTCTACGTATATCTAAACATCCTCTGTCGTTGAGCAAACACATGTTCCCATGGCGCAGCCTCGGCATTTCTAAAATGTCTCCATTGTGGGTGATTATACGGGAGTGGTGAGTCTTCATCATCAAGAAACGCAAGAACGAAGTGAGCACATTCGTTGTTCCCCACACGAAGAATCACAACCGAAGACAATATTTCTGCTGAATCGGGAGAACCTCTTAGCGGAAGACACAAAAGAGATTGTGAATTGGTTATACATACAATAGGACGGTTAAGAGATGTAGCAATAACCACTCCCATTTCTGGCATAGTCATCCAATAACGCCGGGGTGCTGCACCCCTAAACCAATTCATCGAGTTACGTGTAGATGTAAAAGAATCACCCCACATTTCCCTGTAAACAATCTCGTTATTGTCTACCTCTTCCCTAGCAAGAGCTCGAATTCTGGGCCACATTTCTTGCTGATGGCCAAGACCTACGGCAAGAGCTCGATAGCCACAATTTCCATCGCTAGGTCCTTCGTTTAAGTCTGAGACGTTAGAAGGCCCTCCCACATAAGAACTGTGTCTCGCAGGTTCTTCATTGAAGTCTGGGACTTTTTTAGGTTTTGTGTAGCTTCTGCGGTGCCTTGTGGGGGGTTCTTCGTTCAAATCCGGGATCTTTTGTTTAGACTTGGATTTGTTGTCCTTTGCGCTCGGACGTCCACGATTATCGTCTTTAACAGCAGGTTGTTGGGCTGACATATTTTTTTGACAAACGACGATGCTTTGCTAAAAACACCTTGGAATTTTTGTACGTCATCTTGACAAGAAAAATATTCAGGCTCTTCAGGCCCTTGAGGCTCTTGAGGATGTTCAGGCTCTTGAGTATTTCGGACAACAGGCCATGGAACGCTTAGTGTTCTCCAAAAATTATCAACATAATCAAGCGGAATTGGCAATCCTGTATTCGAAAAAAATAACTTGTTAAAATTATCGGTATTGACGGGAAGAATAACTTGATAGGCATAAATTTTAAAATACATACCGTTTGCTTGAAGCCAATACAGTTGGTGATAGCATGGTAATCCATACACTAACCGCATCTGATGACCACATGCATGTGCGTCAACATCCCGTTTACTTTCTGCGAGTATGAGCCTTAAAGCATCCATTGAAACATTATACCGCAAGTCGTTAAATAGAGTGCTCTTACAAGCATGCAGTTTCTTGATTTTGCTTGTATTCAAAGAGGCTCGTATCGCAGTTTCTTGCGCAGCTATAATCTTGTCGACCGAACACAACAACGTGTCTAAGCTGGACTGTGTGTTGCCCAAGTATAACTTCAACAGCGCGTGTTGACTCTCAACTCTACATGTTGTTGTCCGCCGAAGCTGCGATATTGATCGGTAATGTATGACACAAACATGTTGTCGTAATCTTGCGACCGATTACGGAAATACCGAAAAACATCTGATAAAACAAAGAATTAACAAAGTGAGAAAACAATTCGAGTAGTTATTTATTAAATAATAAAACAAAGAATTAATGGTTAAGTACCCGATTTTTGGACTAATAAATCTTGTAGGTGCTCGTAATAATGCGTGAACACATCTTCGGTCGGAGCTGTAACCATCAATTCCCATGTCCATCTAACGGACTCATACTCCTTTAACGAATCGAATCTGTGTCTGCAATGCTTTAGCACATTTTGATTGATATGCCATCGGCAGAGTAATCTGTTAGCGTTTGGGAATTCTTCTGCGCATGCCCCAAGCAACGCTAAATCTCTGTCGGTGATGATAACCCGCGGGTAATATTGTTCTTGTATCACCAACTTAACACATTCCAACACCCATTTGAAATTTGGTTTTTTTTCCTTGTCCAAAAAGCTAAACGCCATTGAGAATGTTGTGTTTGTTGGAGTAACCCCAACAATTATAAAGAATGGCAGTTTAAACATCGTGGTGTTGTATGTGGAGTCCATCAGCATGATTTCGGGATATGTTGTCCACAGGGCATATGACGTCGGGTGAACAAAGAATATTTCATCCAGTTCATTTGTGTGGTCATTTATCCTAGGGTAATATGTATAACCTTGACGCTGCAAATGTACTAACAGGAGTTGTATCGGAGTCAAATCACCACGATTGGCGCGACGTATCTTGTCTTGTGCATTGTATATCGTTTTAATGCCAGACACGTTATTCGGATCGCTCTCTTTTATTGCAGAAAGTATAATTCGTGGTGCTACATGCTGTTCTGTCAACTGCTTCACAAAAACGAACTCATTTTCTTTTAATCGCATGGCTTGTGAAAAACCATGGAACGAGTATACGAATACATGATTATGCCTCAGACACTTGACATTCAATATCCAACAATTTTTACGTTTATGAAATTTCGCTAGTAATCTGAATGGGCAATTAATTTTAGCGGTACTAGTCTGCCGTTCAAGTTCATCTTCTAAACCTTCACGTGCAGACGTCCCATATCTAGAACACAACAATTCGATAGAGTACTTATAGCCCCTATCTGTTTTAGTTCTTCCTTTAACAATAAGAAAACCAATCGATTCAGCAGTAGATTTCACCCAATCAATTAAAGCAACTTCAGTACCGAACACCTAAAAAATAAAAAACAAAACAACTTTTATTAAAATTTAACAACTTTATTTATAAAAAAAAAAACTAAAAATTTAACAACTTTTATTATAATTTAACAACTTTATTAAAATTTACAACATTTTTAACAACTTTATTTAAAACAATACTAAAAATTTAACAACTCTTATTTAAATTTAACAACTTTATTAAAATTTACAACATTTTTAACAACCTTATTTAAAAAAATACTAATACAACTTATACTCTTTTACAACTTTTATTAACAACTTATACTCTTTTACAACTTTTATTAACAACTTTTATTAAAATTTTACAACTTTTATTAAACTTTTACAACATTTTTACGACTTTTAAAAAATAAAAAATAAAAGTGGTATATGGGAAACCGGGGTGTGCCCCCTGTTTTTATCCCCTGTTTTACCCACGTGAATAATACACACTCATAGTCTCCTATCTCATTCTCTCACACACAAATAATTAACTCAGTCTCTCTCTTCTCTCTCTCTAAAAACTTTCCAGCGTCTTGTCCGGCCAATATTCTCGCCACGTACCACCGGAACTTTTCACCCCATATACCGAAAGATAGATCGGGAAAAGGTGATCATTTTAACATAGGGCACGCGCGATATTTCTCACCGACGCGCCCTACATCTAATGTTTTAGATTCGGGTTTTATACATGGAAAGGAAAACTTTTGTGTAAAGGAAAACTTGACCATGTTATAAACAAATTTGAGTGAGGCAAAAGTTTGTTTGTGTGTGTTTATTGAATACGTTTCGAAGGTTAGGGGAGGATTTTATTTTATTTTTTTTATACATGGAAAGTGACAATCTTTTTTTTTGTTTTCGAAGGTTTTGGTATTCTTGATGTTGGGTTGATGTTGTTGTTATTCTTGATGTTGGGTTGATGTTGTTGTTGGTATTCTTGAGGTACGGCGATGATGATAAAAAAAATTCGTGATGTTGGGTTGATGTTGTTGTTGGTATTCTTGATGTTGGGTTGATGATGTTGGGTTGATGTTGTTGTTGGTATTCCTGATGTTGGGTTGATGTTGTTGGTATTCTTGATGTTTTTGGCCATGGCAGTTGGAAATTTTTTTTGACCCATGGCAGTTGGAAATTTTTGAGCCATTTTAGTTGGAAATTTTTCTATGGTATTTTTGAGCCATGGCAGTTGGAATTTTTTTTTGAGCCATGGCAGTTGGAATTTTTTTTGAGCCATATCTGTTTTTGGTTCTTGAGGCAGTTGGTTGCGTATCTGAAACTGCTTATGTAATAAGCAGTTTCTAATGGTTGCTTATCTAAACTTGGTTTTTTTTAAATGGTAAAAAAAAATCGAGATACGGCGATGATGATAAAAAAAAGAACTTTTGTTGATGGCATGGCAAAATGATTTGGCGTGGCATAATCGAATGGCATGGCAAAATGACTTTGCAACCTTCAAATTTGCAGCCAAAATGATAAAACAATATCTGAGCCTATTAAAAATCTCGTTTTTTATAAATTTTGCATGTCATATTATAAAGTTTATTACCTCATTGGTGTAAAATGGTGAGCTCGACATTTTCTCCTTGTTAGCTTCTTTGTGGTATGAACTGTGATTGCTGCTTCTTTGTGGTATGAACTGTGATTGCTGTGATTGCTTCTTTGTGGTATGAGCTGTGAATTGTGAATGTGATATTCTTTATAACGAAGGAAAGCAGCAGATTGATTGAGAATCTTTATTGTTGCGAATTGCTTTATGCATATTTGAGAATCTTTACTATTGTGAATGTGAACTTTGTCGATGAAAAATACTTGGCGATGATGATTTTTGAGCCTAAAAATTTTCCGAGGCGATGATGAAAACCGAATGGACGGCAAAGTGAGATAAAATCTCACTTTTGCAACCTTCGAACTGAGCCTCAAAAAAATTTCGACTACGTTTTTTTTAAAGTTTTGAAACCGATTCATTAAAAAAAAAACTTGTAAAAAACTTAATACTTTACAAAAACTTGTAAAAAAGAAATAAAAGAGTAAAAGTAAAAAAAAAAAGACTTGTAAAAAAAACTAATACAAAAAATAGTGTAAAATTGAAAAAAAAAAAAAAAAAAAAAATCCAATCATTGGTCTCAATGATTGGGAGGAGAGAGAATTTTTATTTTAACTTTTACCTTAAATATTTTTATTTACGTTATATAATACTTGATGAAATTTATATAAATGGATTGAGATTTAAATGTATTTTCATTAATATGATTTTTATCAAATATTATATTTAACTAGCAGGGTACCCGCGCGTTGCAGCGGCGGGTACCCTGAAATAATTTTTTTTGATGAATAATGTATTTTAGTTTATTATGTTCTTTTTAACAATAAATTTACAGATATCAAGAATTTCGTATAGCCCGTGCCCGTTCGGGCTCGAACCCGTTGGCCCGTGTCTGCTTGGGCCCGAGCCCGTTTGGTCTGCGCCCGTTCGGGCTCAAGCTTATTTGGCCCGTTGCCTGTTCGGGCTTGAATATTTGTATAATGTGCTTTATTATTTGTAGTAGTGAAATTTAATGCATGAATTGTGTTTAATTTGGTTGTACAATATGCTTGATAATTTGTATTTCTTATGTAAGGGGTGTTTTAATAACTGTATTAATTGTATTTATTAACCAGTTAAATAATTGACTACATTAAATAGCATTAATGTGGTGTTTTGTTGTACACTATGCTTCTTGTCTTGTACGTCTGAAAATTATGTGCATTAAAGTGTTGTATACTATGTTTCTTTTTCTTATAAATAGTAGTCATTATAGTCATTAATAATATTGACCACTTTAATAGCATTAATGTTGTAAGTCTGAAAATAAGTCTGAAAATTACATCATGCTTATTTTGTTGTACACTATGTTTATTCTGTTGTAAATCTGAAAATTGGTTGCAGCTATTGTACATTGTGCTTAAATGGTTATAATTTTTGGTGAATGGGTGTTTTTAATAGCATTAATGTTGTTTGATAAAATTTTGGTCTTAAAATGACACTACGCTTTATTTTGTTGTACAATATACTTATTTTGTTGTAATTCTGAAAATTATGTGCATTAAAGTGTTGTAAATCATGTTTAAGTTTTTGTACATCTTAAAATTAAGAGTAAATTGACTTCATGCATACAAAAATATTTAAGATTAAAGTTGATAAATAAAGATTTAAAAAGTTTAAACCAGACAAAAAATATTATTTAAAAAATTAAAGTATTTATTATTACTCTTTTTTGGGACAATTGACCCCACTACCTATTTTAGGTTGACCTCATATTCCTAGGAACTAGATCAACTATACCCTGGAGCATGAATAGTCAACATCAATTGATTCTATTACTACTAATTTAAGTCAAAGATACCCTTAATATCCCAGTCAGACACACGTGTCACTATTTCCATTGGTGTCTACAATTCTCTTTCCATGCACCTACTGTACAGGATTACAGCTTTAATAGAACCAATCATCTACGTTGCATTTAAATTCGTACTCCACAACAATAAACAATAAATCCAAACCGTCTATTATGATTAAAAAAATATAATTATTTGTGTCATAAAAAGATAAAATTGTTTAATTTTATTACTATCGTAATCAAAAATTTATGTAATTGGGTGTTTGGAAAATTTTACTCAATCATTGTCTATAATACAAAAACATTTTTTCTTGATTCTTAAAAGAAAATTAAAAATAAATATACGTTTTATATTAATTGTTCATATTTTCATTTTGGATTTTCACTATTTCACCACTTTTAAAAATATATACGAAATTTAGTTAGAGTTTACCATATTACCCTATTTGAGTTTATTAACATTAAAGAAGTTTTAAATTAATTAGTTAAACGTAAAACTGTTATAATACAAATAAATAATAAAGAAAAGGTTGTAATGATTATAATTTTCTTAAATTATGTATTTTTTCCTTTGAACAATTGTCTTTTATATTGCCGACGGAGCTGAGAGAAACAATGATGACATGGCACACTTTATAAATCGTTGGATCATGTAAAATTTTAATCTCAACCGTCTAAATTAATTTCATGCTTATCAAAAACATTTTAAGATGATATATGTCTTAACACATGAGATAAAAAACACAACTTACATACCTGTTTTTAAGGGATGATTAAAATATTCAGTTAATTTATATATTACATGATTAAATAAAAAAATACTTTGACCTCATATGTAAATTAGCATATCGAGTTCAGTACACCAAACTTTCATAATTTAAATGCAATGAGTATTTATTCACTACTATTTTAAAGATATTGTACATCAAGATTATATATATATTAACTCGAGCAAGTTTTTATGTAGTGAATGACAATATATTTTTATAAAATTTTCACCGGATTTATATGATACGAAGTACGAACAATATTACATACAATGTTAAGAAGCGTTTGGTCATGCATAATTTTTTACCAATATCCTTAGACAATTTTATGCATGACTTATTTTCGTGTTTAATTTGATCACATTGGGGATTTATTAGAGCTCAATATTTCGTTGATGATAATAAGATATTTTTTGTTTTGATTACTTTTAATTTGAAATTTTTTAAGTTAGGTTTTCATTGCAAATTAGGGAAGATTGTTACTATGAGACTCATGTTCATCGGGTTCTTTTGCATTTATATTATCATTATTGATCTGGGGTTGTGATTCACGAGTCGTTATATGTGGTTTTGTGGGTTTTGTTCATTTACATATGAAGAGAATCGAAACACATGTATAAATAATAGGTGTTTCAAGAGTATTTGTTTTGATAGTCGTTGTTTTGATGTCTAGAGAGGGGTCTAATATGTTTTTAATCAATGATTGAATCACATACACAAGTGTCGTATCTTTTTTACTCTATATTTAAATGTTTCGTCACCTATGCAAACATCATAAGAAAATAGTGCCCGGGCAACGCACGGGTATTGCACTTGTTATTTTTAGATGGAGGGGGTAAAATAACTCTGAATATCGTCTTTCACGGGTTATGGGTCCCAATACCGTCTTTTACGGTGTATGAAGAAGACTTAGATGTAGAAAACCTTACACCTACCTAAGGTAGAGAAGCCGCTTACAGAAGGAGTATCCTTTTAAAATTTAAATTTTAATCTTTTGTTTAATTTCTCATATAAAAATGATTCTAAAAGTTTTTTTTTTTTTAATATTCTAAACTTACCCAACTTTTACCATATCTTTTTACAGATTCATCCAAATCTCGTTCTTAATCTCGATCAATATTTCAATTCCAATTTATTAAAATATAATTGGTATGATGTTATTGTCCTCACGAATGATAATGAATATTTGCCAACATGAATTATTAAACGTTATACGAAACACTTAATCACAATATCTCAACTATAACTATTTGTCGTTATAAAATCTCGTCGCTATGCACGAATACACGTTTAGAGTTAACATATTGTGGTTTAATGTCGCTAATCAGAAATTAATGTCTCGTATTTTATTTAAAAAATTGGTGTTTATATCTTTTTAGTTTTACATATTGGAAGAATGACCATTTGCAATTTCATTCTTGGATAAACATAGATTAAAACTAGTTTGCTTAAACGTGGTTTGTAAACCTATGATTTGTTTGCGAACACCATCTACCAATAGATGTGTATCTGGTGCAGCTTAAAACGTTGTTTGCAGATATTTGTTTTGCTAACGCCATTTAAAGCACCTCCCAAGTAAACGTCTATTGGTGTAGTTTACATTGTAACGTCTATTGGTGTAGTTTACATTGTATTGTACATGAATAGCTTAACATATTTACATCAAAGTTGAACACCATACACAAATTCAACAACTATTATAAACTTTGTACAAATGACACAAACTATGCTTTATACGTCTCTTGACGACTTAAACGTTGAAAATAACTAAGAATACAACAAAGGAATATTTCAACCTTTAATGACAAAATGAAATTTTTATCATACATAATTGTAATTATAATAAAATTTGTTTAACATTAACAAATTGAGCTAAATTTTATATTAAAACATCAATATAGAGTGAAAGTTATTTAAACAAAGTTTAATTTCTATTTTAGAAAATGTGGCTTTCTGGTTAACCCTGACCCGTTCTTTTTAAACAATATGCAACTTTTACCCAAAGATCGCAGTTGACCTTTGTTGAGTTATTTCATGCGAACCGCAACAAAAATGAGATAAAAAACATATTTAAAAACATATCTTATTGGAATAATTATGTTACAATCTCACATCGACCAAGCATGGGATTGACCGGTAGTTTATAATGTGTAGATGTCCCCTCCTCATTTAAGATAGCTTTTTGGAGTGACTTCTACACTTAGCTTATAAACAATGTGAACCGAGTGTGGGAAGGTTCATATCAAATTGATATCAAACTGTTTTCGTGAATTGTTCTTTTTTCCACAGTATAATCATTTCTTAAGTGATTTCTGATACGAAGTATATCAAATTACTTAAATAATATTTCATTTAAAAAATAGTAAACTTTTTAATAAATATCCAAAATGGTCATTTGACTTATGTCGCATAGACTCACGTAGTTGTTTCGATAATATAGTAACAATACACAATTCCACCGGACCGAATTATGAAGGAGGTGACATTAGATACTTCGTATATCATAACCCTACATTAGTTAAGCGCGAGTTAGAGAGTATGTGTTAACATTAATAATACAAAAAGTTGATTTTAGTACTAAATCCGTCTCAAAATAAGTGTTCACTTCCAATATAAATTAAGTTTTTGAAAATTCTACTAATTACTGCCTCTACTAATCAAATATCATCTCTTGCCACTAAAACTTTTCTTCATTGATTGGAATGCAAAATAAACAATTATTTTGCAACATCCTAAAATAGTACTCAATCCGTCTCAAAATTATTGTCAGAAGACAAAAATCACAAAATTTAATAAAAATGAGATAACTCTTTTAACATTTTTCAAAAAGAAAATATGAACTACAGTATAATTTTAAAACCAAAAATTAATATGAAAGAACTAATACATATAGTAATTAATTTAAAGAATATTTAATTCCATAAAACAAACTTAACAACATGCCAAAAAAACCACAACATAACTTAATTACAAGTCAACTTTTCCTAATATTTAACTCACCTTTCAAATCCTTTTGTTTTCTTCTCTTTTTCTTTCTTTCAAAAGTGTCTTCTTGAAATTAATATCTCTAGAGAGAGAGAAAAAAATATATATATAAAAACTCGGTTTGCAATAACAACAACAACAAATTCATTCATAAAACCAGTCACTCTCTCTCTCACCGTTTTCACTTCATCTTCTTC
Organism: Chrysanthemum makinoi; assembly: GCA_910596185.1. Taxonomy (NCBI): domain Eukaryota; kingdom Viridiplantae; phylum Streptophyta; class Magnoliopsida; order Asterales; family Asteraceae; genus Chrysanthemum; species Chrysanthemum makinoi. The sequence continues at coordinate 336,646,761 of OU343225.1, forward strand.
TTCCTTTACGGAACGGAACATACATTCTCCATTTTTTTAACTCACTGTAAGAATATTTATTTTTATTTTTACTTTTTTTTTAGATATTTTAACTGTTAATTCTGTTTATAAAGTTGAGAATTTTGTTACTGTAATGATTTTTTGTTGAATATCCATCGTGCATTATGATTTATGTGTTTATTTGTTGTGATTTTTGTTTATTTTTAGGTTTTTTTTTTGTAAAAATAGTTAAAATTTTGTAAAATAACTGTTATTTTAATTTTTTTTTATTATGCATTGTATTTTTTATTATTATTAATTTTTTTTGTTAATTTTTAGTTTTTTTTTTTAAATTTTTTATAATTTTTTTTATTATTATTTTTTATTTATGAGTAAAAAATAGTTAAAATTTTGTAAAATAACTGTTATTTATTATTTATTTATTTTTATAAATTTATCATGCGTTGTGATTTAAGTGTTTTTTTGTTTTGTTTTGTAAAGGTGTGAAATTGAGGCTTGTTTTGTTAGTTAGTTTGATTAATCGTGAAATTGTGTGTCAAAATTAGGGTTTTTATGTTAGTTTTGTTGTTTGATTGTTAAAACAGGCATGCATTCGTGTTCATTGTTTTGATTTTATGTAAATCGGCTAAAATATTATGAAATTTGGGGTTTTTAAGTGGTTTTAAAGTTGATATACTGTTCATTTTATGTTGTTTTTGTGGATACACTATAAAATTGGGGTTTGACGCCCGTGTCCGTGTCCGGGTAACCTGAACAAGAAAACCTCATCCGTTTATTATAAAATCGGGGTTTTGGGGTACCTCGGCGCGTACAAGTCAAAGACACGCCCTCTCGCGTGGAAAAACTTATCTTTTTGTTTCTAAATGGGGTTTAAGATTTGTTTGATTGTTTTTGATAATTTGTTTTGTCTGGCTTGGTTTGTCGGGGGTGTTTGTTTAAGCTTATTTGTTTTTCGGCTTATATTTCATAAGCCCCAAATTTTCGGCTTAATTTGAGACGTGTGGGCTTATGTAAGCCCACAAGTCTCAAAATAAGCAGGAAAATCGAGGCTTATGAAATATAAGCCGAAATCAAATAAGCTCATAAGCTCACATATAAGCTTAAACAAACATTTGGGGATTTTTTAGTAAACTACAAATTTGTCTTATATGCTATGCTTGGGATTATTTGGTTTTTATGTGTGATATTAATGATATCAGATTTTGATGTTCAAGTATAGCGAATAAATTATTTTTATATGTTGGTTCAGCAAAATTGGTGATTTTATGTGGACATGTTATAAATTTGGGGATTTTGGTTTTATTTTTTAATCAATTAATGGCACTGAAGATCGGGTGTTAAAGCTGATATCCGATTTTGATGTTCAAGATTCTAGTTTTAAAGCAAATTAATTATTTAAATGTATTTCTATATATGTTGGTTTAGCAAAATTGGTGATTTTAATGGTGTCATTTTGATATATAATATTATGGCCGGGTTTACATGATTAATATGTTATCTTGTGGTGGGTACATTTTGGAAAACTCCTAAATCGGCGATTTTTCAAATTTATATATTGGTAAATTAACAAGATTTGTCGGCTTGTTTAGAAAAAATTATGTGAAAAAAGTAACCGGAGTCCGGGGAAAAGATATGATTGTTATTTGTGGCTTTGGATGATTATTACATAACCACAAAGCATATTTGATCAATGAATAACTTAATTGCATACATTTAATTCTGTGTTTATAAGTAGTAGTATTATGATAATACTATTATCATTTTAAGTTTATCATATTATATCACATGTGTATGGACAATGGTGACTCGGATATTTATTCATGGTCGCCTAATATATCTAGCTTTAAATAAGTTTCTTGTTTAAGACAATGTCTGTCATACGCGTGTCTTAGTACCATATTTGTGGATTTAGACACTTTTTAACTGTACTTTTGTCGTTTTCGTTTGTAGTGTCTGCTGTCAATGGACATAATAGCCAATGATTGTGCAAATGAGATACGTGAACATGAAATCCTGTTTCGTCACTTGTCAAATAAATTATTTAGTTGCACATTGAACTCGCTAAAAGTTTCTGTCGATTTAAAAGCATCCGACAATGACATATCGTATCATATTTGTTGTCGTTTATGGCATTTCGTGTTAGTAGAGTTACGTCATTAGAGATTACCCAATATCTTTTCTAATTTGGCACACGTTTTCTTATCTTGTCGGGACTATTTGAAATAAACGTAAGCTAGATGAGACCAAACTTCCATTGGCTGCTCAATTTAGAATAATAAACTACAAATATTCTTAATAGAATACACGCTCACAACTCTTAGTTTACTGTTTCTTTTTTGCAGAAATGGAGGAAGGGAACGCTAAGGAAGCCCCATCTTTGTCTGCAAAGGATGTTGCAGACGCGTTTCTGAATCAGTACTATACTATTCTGCATAAATCTCCCAAAGAAGCTCACAAGTTTTATCAAGATCAAAGCACTCGAACCCATCCATGTGCTGATGGTTCAATGAAGTCAGCAACAACATTGGAGGTATAAGCTCTTCCACATTTAAATTTATATATCCGAATATGGAATATTATCCATTTACTTTTATGGTTAACTAGAAGCTAATCAATCATTGTATTTACAACATGTAAAAATTATGGTTTAGGCTATCTACCTGAGTGTGTCGTTTGAGATTATAATATTGTTAGACGATAATTATTTATATAACCTGCTAATATAAATTATAACCTTTTTGATCTTATATATTTATTTTGGAGCAGGATATTGATCTTCAGATCATGGAATCAATTGTCAAGGAGTGGAATCCTGATCTAGACACTGTGCATGCTCAAGAATCTGTAATGGGGTCTGTGATTTTAGGGGTTGTAGGCTCGTTGACTGACAATGATAACGTGACCAAACACTTTTCTCAGACTTTTTTCTTGGCACCACAAGAAGGTGGTGGCTTTTACGTGCATAATGACTTTCTTCAGCTGGTGGAACTCATCAAAGTCTCGGAAATATTACTTTCTCTCAGTGATGCTACAAGTTCTGTGAATGCTCTTCAGATCAGTTTTACAGGTAGTCTGTTTAAGGGGGCATTTTGATTTCATTTTGAAATAGTTATGGGTTTATTGCATTATTAAGCTAGCTGCAAAAAAATTCTTGAAAGACTTTACTGATTGATTATTCGGCTTCTGATTATCTGAATGCTAGCTGCAAAAAAATGAGTATTTAAATGGTAAAATGTAATTACATATTTACCGTGTTGAATAATCATAACTTAAAACAGCAAAAACAAACAGAAAAACTATCTTCAACAAACCCCTCTATTACAAATGTACAATTATCATTATTTAACATCACATAATCACTTATATAATGCACGTATATTGTTGACTTTAATTGGCTGTATGCTCTGTTTACTAATGCTGTTTATTTGGTTAGCAACCGAATCCTCAGCTGAGAGTGAACAGACTCCCAAAAAGGACCCGGCCGACAAGTCTACATCTACAAAGGAGGATGCGGAAACTAAAAATGAGATTGCAGATTCATCTAAAGGAAAGAGTTCTCTTCCTGCTCCTCTTCCTGCTAAAAAGAACAAGAAACAGGAACCGTTAGCATGGAAACAAGCTGTAACAGGGCAAGAAGATGCAAAAAAAGTGTCTTATGCATCAATTGTGAGTACATTTTGAATAATTTTTTTTATCGAGGTGGTAAGGTGGGCGGTTTGGATCAAACAAGGTTCGGGTTGAAATGAGTCATATTTTAGTTAATTATTTTGATTTGAACCATTTCAGGAAAACACAAATCAAACTGATCTATTCATAAGTGAATGAGTCAAATGTATATTTTGATTTAACTCATTTCAGGAAAAACACGGTCCCATTCCAATCCATTAATATGTAAATGAGTGAAAATATTTAACCTCTATTATCTCGGGTTGTATATATTTTTTCCGAAAATGCTAGCTAAACTATATTCCTTCTGGCTGTAGGTTGCAAAAGAGGGCCCGGTAGCACCAACTTCACAATCATTTACCGATGCTGCTGTAAGAGGTGCATCAAACACTGATAAGAAGCCAAACGTGTCTATTGCTGTAACCAAACCATCTCCACCTGTGAGATCATCAGCACTTCCTAGCAACGGTTCTCAAGACGGCATCTTAGATCGTAAGGACATTTCTTTCATTTGCTTGTTATCGTTGTTAAGTTGTTGCATTTCTGAGTATACAAGAAAAGGTAATTCTCTATGCTGAATTTCTTTATTTTCATGACTCTTGCAGTTAAGTCAATCCGTGTGAAGGATCTCCCACCAAAGATGACTCAGGAATCTCTAGTAGAGGTGTTGAAGAAATTTGGTTCTGTTAAACAGTACAACATCCAAATCAAAGAATACCCACAGGTCTGGCTACGATTTATTATAAATGTTGCGTGTCAAGCGGGTTGGGTAAGGGTGAAAATGGGCCATTTGTTTCGTACGATTCAAACTTGCTGGGTTGAATTGACCCAAAACACTTCTCATAAAAATTTCTTACATTATTTTTATTAGTGTCTCATTACAAATATGCATTTTTTAAATAATCAATCTAAAATTTTGATTGAATTCAGTTCAAGAAGTTTTATGCATCAAAACACATTTTGAGTCGACTTTAGACCCATTTGACCTGTTTCCTTATATGCAAATATTGTGATTAATCTTATTGTAAGTAACAAGAAAGCAAAAAATAATTCAAGCAATCTCAAAAAAGAAAGAAAGAAAAAAAAAATATAGGATATTTGAACCTGACGTGAATCGAACACGCAACCTTCTGATCTGGAGTCAGACGCGCTACCATTGCGCCACAGATCCTGTTGTGTATTGTTTCTGTATTAAATTATCTATGAACAAAGTTGAGTCGTATTATAATAATCCTGTTTTAGTGTAGGTCACTTGTCTTTTAACTTATTATCATTATCTATACTTTCTTATTCATATTCACGTGTCTATTACATTATTTAGCAAAGTTGAGTCGCATTATAAGAAATTCTTTATTAACGAGTAGTGATTGCCCGTGCTCTGCAGCGGGACGGGACATTAAGCATAAATGTTATTAGTCGTACACGTAAATATATTTAGGTCAGTTTTAAGTTCTTAACGTATGAAAAGTACAAAAAGTTTTAAACATGCAGAAAAGTAGTGTTTTCAACTATCACAAATTATTTGAAATTAAAATGCCACCTGTAATCACCTTCATATTTAATTGCTAATTCTAATTGTGTTTTTTTTTTCAGGATGGGTATCGTTATGCCTTTGTTGAGTTTGATCACCCAAAGTCTGCCAGACTCGCAGTAGAGGTACAGTAAGCCATATATGCATCATTAACATTTATCTGATCTATGAATGAGCTGCTATATGCTGCATGCACTCGTTCACCAAGAAAATTAATTACCTAATCTGATGTATTTGAATTCCCTTGACGTATGACAAACTTCAGTAGCTATATGCCTACTTTTTCCATTGTATTTATAATTTGTTATGGTACTGCTTGATTTGATAATAGCACCCCGATTGCAATATATTAAGTTGGTTTCATATATTGGCTAATGATGACTAGAAAGGCATTTAAGACTAAACTTGGTCAAAACATTGTTTCAATTTGACGTGTGTGTAACATAAAAGGAAAATTATGTAAATTTTAAGATTTCTCCTAATTGTTCCAGACTCGTTTCATCCAGTTCGAGGACGCAGTTCTTGAAATTCAGTGCAAGAGATCTGCTAATCAAGGTTAGTGTAAAACTGCAACCTTTTTTGTTTTATATAAGAACCTATCATGGTAAGGTTTCTGGATCAGATCCTTCTTTTTATCATGGTAGTGTTCTGTATTATGCATTTTTTGTTATAGAAGTTGCGAGTTTAACACATTCTTTATTAATGTCAAGGGTAGAGGGTAGTAATAATGTAATTAAAGATTTAGATCAAATTTATGTACTAAAAAGCTTTCAAAATTTGATATAAAGAGTGTTGGGGGGTAAGTTCAGCTTGGCACAACCCATCTCGGCCCACTCTATAGAAGTCTCATTTTGATTGGCCAATCGCCCGACCCAACCATCTTGCCACCTTACTTTGTTCACTCACTTTCATTTACCTATTTTTTTTTTGCAGGAGGAAATTATACAATGGGTAGGCCAATGCCTGGACGTGGAGGATTCAGAAATGACAATTCCTGGGGTCGTGATGGTGAAGGGCGTGGTACTGGCAGTTGGGGTAATAGCAATTGGGGTCACAGGCACAATGAACAACATGACAACTACAATGGTCAATTTTCTGGTCAAGCTCGAGAAAACAACTTCAGGCGCAACAACCGTTACTCACAAGATCAGGTGCGCAACTTTGGTTACTGATCCAACTTCCAAAAAGAATCCAAACAAAGTGGGCTCTTCGTAAAGGTACTTAAGAAAAACTTTGTGGTTTTTGTTATGGTTTGAGATCAAAGAATCTTTTGGTTGAAATACTTCTTGGTTTCGGATTTTAGGGGTATACAGAAACATCACCCTTGGTCTTTTTTTCTTCTTCTTCTTAATAGCTTACAGTGTTATCCAATATAATTGGGGTATGCATTAGAAAAAAATGTTATACGACTTTTTCTTGTTATGGTAGTCCAAACTCTTGGCCTTGTCAAATATTTTCAAAGTACAAATCTTTGAGTATATTAGTAGGCATTAATCTCTTTAGATTTAGTTCATGGTTGTGTGATAAACATTCCAATATATTTTTGGCTTTGGAGTGTTTTGATTAATGAGTATGGTTAAAAGCATAAGCCACAATGTAACAACCTAATTTTACTATATTATTTTATTCAGCGCACCTGTTTTTATAATGAAAATCCATGTTGAATAACTAGCAAAAGTATGTTATCTGAAAGAGATGAAAGTGATAGTCATTTTTCTCTGAAGTGAAAATTGACTTAAAAAAAAGTTGTTAAGTTTGTTACTTGTGCATGCTAACCGTTTGGATAATGCGTTTTACGCTATTGATGTTATATCGAGCTCATACGATTGTCTATCGCGCCATATTTACCATACTTTGAAGTATTCTACCTCGCTTCCGACGGGATTGGGTATTGTTGTTGTTTGAATGGTATTCTACAAATCTCATATGGCTTTAGAATGAATAGCACAAGACGAATTACTTCTTCTGTGGCAATAATAAAATTGGTCCTTTTTTTTTTTTTTTTTTTTTAAATTTCATCTTGTAATGGAAGTAAAATTATATAAAAGTTCATTAACAACTAACTACACTAAATAAACTTCTTTTCATTCCGTCCTATCATACCGACCAAACATGATTAGTAACGGTAATGAATCATCGGGTTACATAATTTATTCCATCACATCGTTTATTCCATTCATTTGACATTTCATTTGGTCTTACCAAACGAATCCTATACTTTGAAAGAATTTGAATGAAACAAGAAAATCTAGACTATTTAAGTGGTATTTAAACTAAAAAATGAGCGGGAAAATCTGTTAGAGGTGAAGTTCTCTTCCATTTAGAATAACAATCAACCCCCTTTAACATTCTTGTCCTCAAGAATGTAGTTCCATTTATGGGACCATATTGAGGCAAAATTCCCGCCTTTTGGTTATTTTCCTTTACACAATTTTGAATGAGAGGCATGAAAAACGAGATGGATTTGGCTAATCAGGCAACCGTAGTTTGTAGGCCACCTTACCCACTTTAGCAATGATAAGGAAAGGACCATAGTATATTGCGCAAACATGTGATGTGTTCCTTGCCTCACTGTCACTTGCCTATATGGCTGCAATTTCAAATACACCACATTCCAACTTCAAAATTTCAATCACATCTGTGTTTATTGGCCATATTTATCATATTATCTTGTGACCTCTTCAAATGGAAATGTAACATTGCGATTCTCTTTCTTGCATAGTTCTGTCCACCTCCTCCACTACACTAGCACCGTGAATGACCCATTCTTTAGGCTTTTCCCTAGTCATACATCTCATAAAACATTATACACACTTGTTGACTATTTTTGTTTGACCATCTGATTGTGGATGATAAGCCAAAAATGAATGGAATAAACGATGTGGTAGTTGGGATACCATGTAACTTGTACACATTGTGTTAAAACACTTATGCCACTTGACTAGCAATAAAAGGGATGACTCATGGGTATGAAGTGAGCATACTTGCTAAGCCTGTCTACGACTACAAATAGTGGGAGTCCTTCAATGAAATTCACAAAGATATCATTCCATACCTTGGTAGGGACTGGAAGAGGCTGTAACAATCTAGGGTATGCTGCTAGGTCAGACTTATTCCTTTGGCACACATCACATCCAACAACAAACTTTTTGGCCATCTTTTCATTCCGCTCCAACAGTGAACAATACTCATATTCTTTGTTGTTACTTGGACTCCGGAATACCCACCAGTAGGATCACAATGAAAATGAGCCAATAACGTCTTCCTTAGTTGTTCATCAATGCCGACCATCAATTTTCCTTTCCTTTCCAATTCATCATTTGACCAAGTATACTTGCTCGCAGTGTAAGTCTTATCTTTAAGCTTATTAATCAACAACTGTATGTCCACATCATTGACCCAACTTCCTTTAATTTGATGCAATAAGTCACTTGTGATTGAACTTAGGACAGTATCACACAATTCAACACCATTAGGAAACCTGGAAAGTGCACCAGCTACTATATTATCACTTCCTTTTTTTGTAAGAGATTTCATAGTCATAACCCATTAGTACTTAGCTTGGAAAGGTGTAGTCAATCTTTGGTCTAGGAGATATTTGAGGCTGAAATGGTCAGTTATCTAAGAGATACCCCCTCCATTTTTTTAAAGCCATCAAAACCGCATAAAATTCCTTCTCATATGTAGACAAAGCCTGGTGTTTGGGAGATAAAGCTTTACTAAGGTATGCTATAGGATGTCTACCTTGTTGCAGGACTGCACCAATTCCCATCGCTGAAGCATCAGTTTCCACTATTAAATTATGACTCAAATCGGGTAAAGTCAACACTGGGGCTTGCACCATGGTCAATTTTAATTCTTCAAATGTCTCATGTGCACTGTCACTCCATTCAAAAGAGTTTTGATGAACCTTCTGTAGTAGCCTATTAACCCCAACAACCCTCTTAATTGTTTCACATTGGTTGGTATTGGCCATTTTTACATAGCTTCTATCTTGGAAGGATCTGTTGCAACCGGTTCACCAGAAATGATATGACCCAAATATTCCACTTCTTAAGCAACAAAAATGCATTTACTCCTTTTAGCATACAGAGTTCTCCCTCATCACTTGTAGTACCAACTTGAGGTATTGCCAATGCTCTTCCAATGTTGCACCATACACCAATATATCATCAAAAAAGACCAATGTAAACTTCCTTAAGTAAGGCTTGAAAACAGTGTTCATGAGTGACAAAAATGCTAGGGTGCATTTGTCAATCCAAAAGGCATTATGATAGAATCCCAAAAATTAAATAAAGATCACCGGATAATCCAATTACTAGAAATCTGGGAATTACTAGATAAAGACCAATTCGAGATGGCTATTCTCCAATACACAAACCAAGTTTGCTAAATTAAAATAAACATGGACAAAAGACAAATGCATGAGATGTTGGAAAATTTAGTTCACTTGTGGGATTAGTTCACACCTGGCAATGGGTTAGGAGGTACGGAGTGTACACCCATAAGGTCCATGAACACCCTGACTCTAATAGTGGTTTGTATTGGTAGTGCTAGTGGAAAGTACTGATTGTGGTTTCCACTGAAGTTGTGGTTTCCACTGAAGTAGGGTTTCCAATGAAGTAGTGTTTCCACTGAAGTAGTGTATCCACTGTTAGTGCTATGAAAGTACTGATGAAAGTACTGCTTGTAACGGGCTTTGACCTATTCAAGTGGCAGTTACAACTGCATAATGACCACGTTTAATTGGTCATGTAACCACTAACGGCTATAATGGGGATAATTATGAGGCTATTAATGGGCCGATTAATACTCATAATTTCATTTGACTAGCTAAGAGTAATCTCCTATAAATAGGAGATATGATTATGCATGAGAAGATACAGAAAACGATTAACACTTATAAGCGAAAGGGTTATTGAATTGTGCCTAATTCTATAACTACATTTGGTCTTATCCCAAGTAGATATTCGTGTAACCCAGACATTAGGGTCGAATAGTTTACTTTGGAAAGTGATCACACGATTCCAAGTGATATCCGGTAACCACCTAGTGGTATTTGTTTCTGCTGAACTTGTTGTTTGTTTCTGCTGATCTTGATTATCTAACCCTGTTCTGGGAGCTAACCCCCAACAATCAAAGTAAACTATTTGTGATAATCAATGGCTGCTGCTGCAATGAAACATATGGCTTCAAACTTTGCCAAGCTTGATAAGTTTGAAGGGGTGGACTTCAGGAGATGGCAGAAGAAGATGCACTTCTTGCTATCAAGCATGAGTGTGGTGTATGTGCTGACCACACCTATTCCTGATGATGGGGATGATGCTACAGTGGAGCAGATCAGGAGGAGGATCAAATGGGAGAATGATGACTACATCTGCAGAGGTCTTATTCTGAATGGTATGTCTGATTCTTTGTTTGATATTTATCAGAACTTTGAATCTTCCAAAGAACTGTGGGATTCCTTGGATGCCAAATATATGGCTGAGGATGCATCAAGTAAGAAGTTCCTTGTTAGTAATTTCACAAATTACAAAATGACTGATTCAAGACCAGTTATGGAACAATACAATGAACTTCTTGGAATACTTGGAAGATTTACACAACATAATATGCACATGGATGAGGCTATTTCAGTCTCTTGTGTCATTGACAAACTTCCTCCTTCTTGGAAAGATTTCAAGCATACCTTGAAACATAAGAAAGAGGAGTTAACTCTGGTTGAGTTGGGCAGTCATCTGCGCATTGAGGAATCTCTCAGGGTGCAGGATAATGACAAGCCAAAGAGTAGCAATGCTGCTAGTGCATCTGATGTCAATATGGTGGAGCATAACAACTCTACCAGGTACAATGACAATAAAGGCAAACGCAAATATCATGACAACACAAGGGCATATCCTAACAAGAAGGCAACACCTACTTGTTGGAAATGTGGCAAAACTGGTCACATCAAAAGGGACTGCAAGGGTGTTAAAGTTGGTGGTAAAGCCAATGGATCAGGCACTAATGGTTCAGGGAGTGGTGGTTCAACCAACTCACTGAAAGGATGATGATGTTGCGTGGTGGGTTGACTCTGGTGCAACAGTTCATGTGTGCAAAGATAGAAGTTCGTTCAAGACTTATGAGTCACTGAATGATGGTTCTATTCTTCACATGGGAAATGAGTCAACAGCCTTGGTGCATGGTCGTGGTTGTTGTAACACCCCCAAAATTTCACAGCGGAAGCGTTCGGGTCATGGGGTGCTACTAAATCAATATACACAACACAAGGTAATAAAGAATGGAAATTTTATTCCATTTTCAAAGTATAGATTAATTTATGAAATAGTTTTACATCATTGTTTCAAAGTGCGGAAGTAAAGTCCATAAAAATATTTGTTGTCCCATTAAAAGTTGTATTAAAATGTTTGGAAACACTTCGGATGCCAGTCTTCAACGAATGCCTTTGCCATTGCCCACGCCAATAAGTAAACCTGAGAAAAACATGCTAAAATGTCAACACAAAGGTTGGTGAGTTCATAGGTTTAAGTTTAAGAAATTAAGTTGGACCACAGTTGCACATATAGCATCTCCGTGAATGACACTATATGCAAAAAGGCTATTACGCTAGTACCAAGTTCATGCGACCGAAACTACGACAGTGTGCATGCATCTAGAAGCATGATAAATAAAAGCCCAGCAAGTGTATTTCCAGTACACTCAATCAATACGATATGATATACGCCCGACGTTTGCCTATCCGGTCAAACTCGAACGGGGGTGTCATCCCCAATAGATCTATTCATAACAATCGCGCCTCCCCAAAGGGAACTGACGGTAGCATAGTTGGGATTCAAGGTTGTTTCACGTAATAGTGTTTTCAGTTTCAGGTCCGAAAAGAGTTTTGCACGTTTCTCACCCCAAAGTTTTATAAAGCAAGTAAATAAGAGTAAAAGTGGGGCTATAAACTCACCTCAGCAGTTCGTAGAATAAAGCACAAAGAGATCGAGTATGATATAGCAGTAGCTCCAACACGCAACCTAAATTAGTGCGTCAAATCTCAGTTTGCAGTTTTGTGTACTCACGACTCGAAGTGTGTGAATAAATTTAAGTGTTTACAAGTGGTTGTGTTTAATGTTGCTTGTGTGGCAGAGTTTACGTTTAAATCATTTCAAAGCGTTTGTAAGTATTGGCTTTTGGAATAGATGTGGGAAAATGTATACGAAACTTTCATATAAGAGTTTGCTCGAATATTGGCTCAAGTGTGGTCGAAGGATTAATATATATAAGTCGACAAGTATATATTAAATTTGTTTGTGTTTCGAGTGTGAAAATATATATACAATATCGGAATTGTGGGAAAATAATATATTTGGAAAAATATTTATAGTTTACGACGATGTGGTTGTTAAATAAAATATGTACTAAACATATTTATTTAATAAGGAGTGATAATGATGTATAAGTTTATTAAAAGTTTGGATAAAAAAAATGTCAAAGTGTTCAACTTAGAAGGACTAAAGTTGTAAAGATTAGGATAAATTATAAACTTATAAAATTCTACGAAGAAATGTCAAATAAACTAAATTTGAAGGGTTGAAAAAAGTAATCTTTTTATATAAACCATAAGACTTATTAAAAGTTTATAGGAAAATCAATAAGTGTTGCAAGGTCGAGGGGCTAAACTGTCACTTCTCATAAGTTGCAAATTGAAAAATAAAAATGTGGCATTCTGCCACTACTGTGAATCGAACCCATGATCTTTTTGTTCACAACCAAACGACGCAACCAACTGGACCAAGGGATGTTTCGTGTTATTCATTACGATTTATTTATACTTAACCTTAGTTTCTACGTTTTGTTTTTGAAGAAAAGTTTTACTCAGTCAATGTGGAGTTAGGTTTTTGTATGTAAAAGTTTTTGGTTACTTTCGTTTCCTCAGTTGGGTTGCCATCATGTTAACTTAGTGAATGTCAAGTGAATATATGAGTATAACGAGGGTTTTAAAAATATACGACCAAAATATGGATGAGCCAATAAACCGAAGTGAGCATTAATCCACGATTGAGCCAAGACTTAGCATTTACTTCTCTTTAGTTTTATACACGTTCAAAGTTAACGAAAATGTTTTACGATCAAAAGTTACCACATAAGCTTATTAACACATATAAGAGTGACTAGTTCAAATTGGTTAAAAATCAAACAATGGTTTTGACATGGTTTACGAGATTATGTAAATTATATGAGTATAGTTTTTGCAAATCATATATGTTAACGTTTGCAGGTAAAAGAAAACATGTGTATGTATATGTGTTTAAGTCATGCATGAAAAGAAACAAAGTAGTAGATGAGAAATGTGGGTCGAGGCTCACAGTGGGTGGAAGTGAATGAGTGTCGAGTGAGAAAGACTCGAGATGGAAGAAACCCGATATGCCAACTAGCTTTCAAAAGCTTATACCCGCCTAGAAACTAAACCGAAATGACCGCTTAGCTTATGAAATGAAACCCGAAACCTTGCCTTTCACCTTCTTCTTTCTCGACAGTGAACAAGTGAGTAAAATGTGTTGGAGTTTTACTTGGTGTTGTGAGAGTGGAAACAAGAGCTGGGTTTGTGAAAGATGTGAGAATGTGTGGTGAGTCTTGTGGCTCGTTGGTTTTTAAGAAGGAAGAGGAGAAGGACTTTTGGTTAATGACCAAGAGTTTATGTTGAGCTTGGATACATGATACCTTGATTTTACTTGCACCAAGGAAGTATTTAAGAAACCAAGCAAATGGTTTGTGGTTTTAGGGTGGTATACGGCAGCCACAAGGACAAGGAAAAGAGTGATGTGTGTTGTGTGCATGGGGAACTTATTTCCCAAAGTCAAAGGTCTAGATATATGTTGGTCATTGAGTTTATGTGTAGGGTGGCTAGTTTAGGTGTGTCTCCTCTTTCTAATACATACTCACGTGAACTTTTAAGGACCAAGAGTTTGATGTTGTTTTATTTTTGCTTGGGGTTTTCGTTGGGTCACCACATAAACATGGTACCATCATTTATTAAGGTTAGATTTGATTTGCTCTTTGTTACACGCATGATACTAGTTGGTTACAGAAACATAAGAACAAAATTTTCAATATTTACTTGTATAGGTAATTTGGTAATTACAAAATAAAAAAAAAAAAAAGTTAGGCTTGGTCGTTTTGGTTTGGTTTGTACATGAGGGCCTAAAGAGAAACGAGTTGGATCGGGTTGAACACGCGAGCCCAAGAGGCATGAAATAAAGATGGTTCGGGTTGGGCTTGAGGCTCGATAAAAAAAATAAAATATAAAAGTTTATTATTTATTTATAAAAAAAAAATTTATTATCGAGGTCGATGTGAAAAAAAAATATCCCGTGACTTGTCGTGTTTAAAGTTCGAAACGAAGAAGAAAAAAATATAGCCGCGAAAATCGGTAGGGGAAATTTACGAGTTGTTATAGTTGTGTAGATCTTAGGTTTAGTTCTGGAAAGATTGTAACTTTGTTTAATGTTATTCATGTTCCTGATATAAGGAAGAAATTGGTTTCAAGTAGTGTTTTGAATAATCATGGATATAAACAAGTTATTGAGCCTGATAAATTTGTGCTTTCTAAGCATGGTGTTTTTATTGGTTTTGGCTATTTATTTAATCAAATGTTCAGGCTTAATATTGTCACTGATAGTGTTATTTCAGCCTTTGTGACCACCACTGACCAGACTGACTCTACCCTTTGGCATGCAAGACTTGGCCATGTACACTATAAAAGGATGCAAGATATGTCTAAGGATGGGTTGATCCCAGCATTTGACATGGACACTGAAAAGTGTAAAACTTGCATGTTGACCAAGATAACCAAGAAACCTTTTCAGGGTATTAGTCGTGAGACTAAGGTCTTGGAGCTAATTCACGGTGACCTGTGTGATTTGCATGCCACTCCTTCTTTGGGGAATAAGAAGTACTTTGTGACATTTATTGATGATGCTTCTAGATTTTGTTATGTCTATTTGTTACATACCAAGGATGAAGCATTAGATAAATTCAAAGTGTTTAAAACTGAAGTTGAATTACAACTTGGGTCTTTGATCAAAAGATTAAGAATTGATAGGGGAGGTGAGTACATGGATACTCTGTATTTTCAGTCTGTTGGAATTATTCATGAAACGACTGCCCCTTATACTCCTCAGCAAAATGGCATTTCTGAAAGGAAAAACAGGGTGCTGAAGGAGATGGTTAATTCCATGTTGTCCTATTCAGGACTGAGTCAAGGGTTCTGGGGTGAAGCTATGTTAACATCTTGCTATTTATTAAATAGGGTTCCTAACAAAAGGAACAATGTTACTCCTTATGAACTCTGGACTAAAAGGAAACCCAACCTGAACTATCTCAGGGTCTGGGGTTGTAGGGCTGTTGTAAGACTCCCTGATCCAAAGCTGAAGACTTTGGGTGAAAGAGGCATTGACTGCATCTTTGTTGGATATACTGAGCATTCCAAGGCTTTTAGGTTCTATATTATTGAAACTAATGAATCTGTTTCAGTTAACTCAATAATTGAATCAAAGGATGCAAACTTTGATGAGAATAGATTCTCATCAGTCCCTAGACCAAGTCAGAGGATTCCTAATGGAACTCATGACACTGGTGTATCAGAGGTCCCTGATGATGAACCATCAGTGGTCCCTGATGAGGTTGTGGTTCAACAACCTGAACCTGTGCTCAGGAAGAGCAAAAGGGTCAGGACTCCAAAGTCATTTGGACCTGAATTTCAACTATACTTAGTTGAAGGAACTAGGGATGAGGTCTCAGACCAATACTCCTATTGCTTCATTGTTGAGGATGATCCCAAGACATTTGAAGAAGCAATGAAGTCCCAGGATATTGCTTTATGGAAAGAAGCAATCAATGATGAGATGGATTCCATCATGGGCAACAATACTTGGGTGTTGGTTGATCTACCACATGGTTGCAAACCTCTGGGTTGCAAATGGATTTTCAAAAGGAAAATGAAGGTAGATGGAACTATTGAAAAGTTCAAGGCTAGACTAGTCATTCAGGGCTTTAAACAAAAGTCAGGGATAGACTATTTTGATACTTATGCCCCTGTGGCTCGTATCAGTACCATAAGACTGCTGATTGCTTTAGCATCTATTCACAATCTGGTTATTCATCAGATGGATGTGAAGACAGCTTTCTTGAATGGTGAATTGGAAGAGGAGGTTTATATGAACCAACCTCAGGGCTTCATCTTGCCTGGCAATGAAAATAAGGTGTGTAAACTGATTAAGTCTCTTTATGGACTTAAGCAGGCACCTAAGCAATGGCATCAAAAATTTGATGAAGTGGTTTTGTCTAGTGGTTATGTTCTTAACCAAGCTGACAAATGTGTGTATAACAAATTTGATGAATCTGGTAAAGGAGTCATCATTTGTCTATATGTTGATGACATGTTGATCTTTGGCTCTGACCAAAATCAGGTTGACTTGACAAAGGAATTTTTGTCATCAAGGTTCTCCATGAAAGATATGGGGGAGGCTGATGTTATCCTTGGTATAAGGATTAAACATGAAAGTAAAAGAATTTCTATCTCTCAGTCTCATTATATTGAGAAGGTGTTGAGGAAATTCAATTACTTTGATTGTACTCCAGTGAGTACACCTATGGATACTTGTGAGAAGCTAATGCCTAATAATGGCAAAGCTGTATCTCAACTTGAGTATTCTAGGGTGATTGGCTGCCTGATGTATGCCATGACTTGTACAAGACTTGATATTGGTTTTGCAGTGGGAAAATTGAGCAGGTATACTAGTAATCCTAGTGCTCATCACTGGCAAGCAGTTCAGAGGGTACTGAAGTATTTGAAGAGAACTATGGACTATAGTCTCTCATATACTGGTTACCCATCAGTGTTGGAAGGATACACTGATGCAAGTTAGATCAGTAACACTGAAGACAATTCGTCTACCAGTGGCTGGGTATTCCTACTTGGTGGAGGTGCAATTTCTTGGGCATCCAAGAAGCAAACTTGCATCACCAGTTCAACAATGGAATCTGAATTTGTGGCTTTAGCAGCTGCTGGTAAAGAAGCTGAATGGTTGAAAAACTTGCTTCTTGAGATTCCATTGTGGCCTAAACCTATAGCACCTATTTCTATCCGTTGTGATAATGCAGCTACATTGGCTAAGGCTTATAGCCAAATGTACAATGGTAAGTCTAGACACTTAGGTGTCAGACATAGCATGATTCGTGAGCTTATCATGAATGGGGTGGTATCTATAGAGTTTGTTAGATCTCAACAAAATTTAGCTGATCACTTGACGAAGGGTTTGGCTAGAGACTTGGTTATAAAGTCTGCTAAAGGGATGGGTTTAAGTCCAACTTAGTCACTGAATGCTAGGACACCCAACTCCCTCCTAAGGAAACTTGGGAGCTGAGTTCAATGTGGAAAGCTGAACATTCAGTGGACTGGAGCACATGTTTTATTTACATCCCAAGGTTGTGCTCAGAACCTGCTGAAAGGAGGATGAAGTCTTTACTTCTTAATGGTTAATTTTCTTTGAAAAAGTGATTGGCAGGAGCATGAATAAAGATGAACCACCTATGTAAATGTTGAAGTTTTGCCGCTTCAGGAAGCTTTTGGACTTTAGCTTTTACAACATTTATAAATTTGGATATGGACACATGGCTTGTATGGTGTCAGGAGCTGATAAGTGTTTGAAAACTTGTGTGTATTTTATCTTCAGGTATTCAAATGGGTTGAAGGGTTCAATTCTTAGAACACCCTGATTCTCGAATATTTGAACGTGTAATTTACTAAGATGGAAATTCAATCCTCAGGACATTTTCGTTTATGTACATGTTTTGTTTGATGTTTGTTTTTCATGCAAAGGAAGTGAACTAAATTTGGGGAGGATTGTTGGAAAATTTAGTGCACTTGTGGGATTAGTTCACACCTGGCAATGGGTTAGGAGGTACGGAGTGTACACCAATAAGGTCTATGAACACCCTGACTCTAATAGTGGTTTGTATTGGTAGTGCTAGTGGAAAGTACTGATTGTGGTTTCCACTGAAGTTGTGGTTTCCACTGAAGTAGGGTTTCCAATGAAGTAGTGTTTCCATTGAAGTAGTGTATCCACTGTTAGTGCTATGAAAGTACTGCTTGTAACGAGCTTTGACCTATTCAAGTGGCAGTTAGAACTGCATAATAACCACGTTTAATTGGTTATGTAACCACTAACG
Source organism: Chrysanthemum makinoi (assembly GCA_910596185.1). Taxonomy (NCBI): domain Eukaryota; kingdom Viridiplantae; phylum Streptophyta; class Magnoliopsida; order Asterales; family Asteraceae; genus Chrysanthemum; species Chrysanthemum makinoi. Next base: position 336,665,173 of record OU343225.1, read on the forward strand.
GCTATAATGGGGATAATTGTGAGGCTATTAATGGGCCGATTAATACTCATAATTTCATTTGACTAGCTAAGAGTAATCTCCTATAAATAGGAGATATGATTATGCATGAGAAGATACAGAAAACGATTAACACTTATAAGCGAAAGGGTTATTGAATTGTGCCTAATTCTATAACTACATTTGGTCTTATCCCAAGTAGATATTCATGTAACCCAGGCATTAGGGTCGAATAGTTTACTTTGGAAAGTGATCACACGATTCCAAGTGATATCCGGTAACTACCTAGTGGTATTTGTTTCTGCTGAACTTGTTGTTTGTTTCTGCTGATCTTGATTATCTAACCCTGTTCTGGGAGCTAACCCCCAACATGAGACACAAATATTTAAACTAAACATAGGTGGGAGCAGTTAGCCCCACTCATTGATTTTGTGAATAACCTCCCAACTGCTAAATTTTCAAATATTTTCCCTCCACCCCTATTTCTCTTTATCCAGCAGAACTGGGTCAAACTCATCTTTGAGTTCGTATCACATTACCAAGAATTCATAGTCCCTTATGTGCTCTAAAAGATGTTATCTCAATGAGATTAGCATGCATTCTTATTTGATGATACCCTGACCTCAAATACAACTTAGAAAAGAATTTTGCACCACGCAACTCATATATTAGTTCTTCAATGACTGGTATGGAAAAATTTTCTTTCTCAGTGTATTTGTTGAATTTTTTTTAGAACGGCGTGTATTTGTTGAATTGTCTATAGTCAACACACATCCTCCATGTTTCATGCTTCTTCTTTACCATTACAATAGGAGATGAATAGGGGTTTTGACTATCCATAATAACTCCAGACTCCATCAATTCTTTAACTATTGCTTCACTACATCCATGGGCATGGCTATATATAGTTGCCTTTTTGTAAGCCATTAGCAAAAATCATTAATACTCATCCAAAGAATCATTGTGTACGAGAAAAACCCCCAACAAGCAATGGTTTCGGTAATGGAGGTAAAGGAGGATTTGTCGAAACCGGTAAGTCTAAGAAAGAAGTTATATGGAGTGATGAAACGGACTGCAAAGTTTGTAACAAGAAAGTAACAACAAAAAGTCAATTGAATTGTGGTATTACGAGTTCATCAGATGCATCTAACTACAAAAGTGGCACTAGCAAAGTCGCGGATAGTAAAGAAAAGAAGGAATGTGGAAGTAACGATGAAGCGCATTGCAAAGAAAGTAGTAACTACGGCTAAAAAAAATGCGTGTATGACACATAAACACAAACCCAACCACAAAAAGAAACACGAACATAACCTCAGTCACAACCACAAGTACAAAGAGAAAGAGGAAGACGGCGACGACTTTTGTGTTTGCTGTTTGAATGGCAAACGACGACGAAATTAGTGAGGATCGACTTATTGTGTTTATCTGTTTTTGTTTTGCTCTCTTATTTTCTTGCTTACAGTTTTAGGGTTGCATTCCCTATTTGATGATTCTCCTTCAGTACTTTGTATTCTAGAACTCTTCCATGTGATTATTGAATTCGATTCACGACTATTTGTGTGCTCTTCGACTTGGACCACGTTTATTTATCTTAAAATTGGTACTTAATTTTGATCAATGGTATGTTTTTCATGCTGATAAAATTAAACAACATATACAATGAACCTAAAAGAAAATCTCGATAAATCATAAATAGTTAATTAGATGTATGGTTGATCATGAACAATATCATTAACAAGCTAAAAAAGTTTACCTTATATGTTTCATGAAATCATTAACATGCAAGCTCAAAGCCTTATATTAATTAAAAAGTATTCAATTTGAGGCTACTTATTTGTTGCCCTCAATAAACGGTACAATTTTTTTGTACTGCATGTAAAAAAGTGACGACAAAAGGACATATGAATGGAAGCAATACTCGTTCATCAGCTACATCCAAGCACATATAAAGATTGCACTGTTAAACTTGATGGAAGTCATGGAACCAACTGTTGAAATTTATCACATGTTTCTAAACTTAGGAAGGTGATTTATTATTGTCTTTGGCTTATATGATACGGCTAGAACTATTATCTAGTTGATTTAACGACTAAAACGTGTCAGTGGTGTGCTGCAGAAAATGGTGAAACCCACGAGTTCACCTCTTTTACTTGTTAGATTTGATGCCTCTACTCTTGCAGCCTCTCATTGTCACCTACCGATCACAGTAAACTGATAAACTGGAGTTTCCCGATTCCATAGACTATGAGATGATGGATTGATGGGCATAAGATAAACTATTATCCTTATAAACAAAGGGTCTACAGTAAGACACAGCCCGAACTTGCAACTATAGGAACTGATAAAAGTCCCAATCGTTTTCTGAAAAGGTCTAGCTTATTCACAAGTTAATAATAAAATTAAAACTAACAACAATATACTATCTTTGCTACTCTACAATCCTAAAGATACACATAAAAGGTTTTGAGTCGCCTAACTAATAATACTCCATCATAAACATATGATAGAGCTAACATATGCATGATCTGCTATAATCTGACATGATGAGAGCATGACTTAAACCAACATCAGAAATGTATAGTCATAAGATTCGTATGATCCACACTGCACAGAACACTATAACGCAGGTGTTGGCAAGAAGTTCAAATTTAACTGGTCACTAACTTCAAACACCAATTGGATAACAAGAACTTCATTTTCAACATTCAAAGAGTAGCACATATACACTGACAATATTTATTTATTTATTTATTTTATTAATATTTGATATAAAAACGAAATAGGTAATTACTTAAAAAAAAGAAAAAAAAAATTATAGGAGGGTAACTCTTAGACAGCCTCGCACTTGAGAGATTTGGTCTTTATAACGTGCCCACATCTAATAAAAACGGAACATGTAAAACAAAACACATCAAATAACACTTGACAGCAATAGAACATTACCAGAAACCATGAAGAGCTTTGCTTACTCAGAACGCCCACTGTGATAAAATTTATGTTTGCTAGCCTATTACACAACAGGTGCATGAATTTATCTACCTAATCACTATTGCATATGTACGTAGAGTTGCAGGGCCAGAAAACCGCAGATGTAAAGAATCCCTTTACATGTGAGTATTCTGTTGCTGATCAATTCAGAGCCACACACCCTAACGACACCATATCCAAAAAAGAGAAGCTAACTTAGCAACGTAACGTAACACTTGTGGCGTCAATTGAGTTAACAGTTATGAGGCGAGATATGACATGCTCATTTACAATTTCAGATTCTTCCATCTACAGAATGTGAATAAACAAAATGAGCCAATTGTTGCATTCTCCACTAAACCAGAACATGTTTATAAGCCACGTCAATTAGAAACACACACAATGTGCTACAGTGCTACACACAATAACACACTTCCTCGCTAAACTTGCTTAAAACTATCAATTACGCATTCATCACTTATGAACTAATAAAAAAAGAATATGTTCCTCCTGATCTCCGTTTTGAACTCAATAATCACTTAGAGAATCGCTACCAGGTGAAGTAAGATCTTTAAAAAACTGGAAACCTTTAGCTTTTAAAGAAGCGAGAACCTACCAATGCAGAGAGAACATGATTAGAACAACGACTAATAATAATCAAGGCAAGCCGATATTAAAACTAGCAATCACACCCCTTAACAACAACCAAATAAACCCAAATGGAAGAAGAAGAAGAAGAAACATAACCTTTAGAAACATCCATAGAGAAAATATTACCTCTAAGCAATCATATTCGAGTATAATCTCGTTGACATGGCCAAGGCTTGATAAAAGACCACTAAGCAATTCTTCTTCTATATCATCTCGAGTTCGTCCAAGTTTTTTGGCAAAATGCCTACTGCACACGTAATGCAAATCAGCTTTGACTAAAGAAGACACATTTAGCAACAAAAGCTTCTCCAAATACAGCTTTCCATTGATTGTTAGTGACAACATATAAGGAGCATTGATTTCGATAGTATTTATATAATCCTCCGCGACATGATACAAATAGTGAAAGCCGTAATCACTCAACACCAAGTTCTTAAATCTCTTTGAAGTAGCATCGATCCGCCCAACACCATAGCACTTTCTTAACTTCAAAGTTTCCAAACAAGGACTTCCCGATAATATTTTTCCAATCGAATCATCAACTAATTTCCCGAGTTCAATACACAAATACTTAAGATTATCCCAACGAATAGCACCGTTACGAGGATTAAATACACAATACCAAATATTCATACTCATAAAACATGAATTGTTGAAAAACAACTCATCGTCATAGCTAAACACTTCCGAAGTGTCTGCACATATAAGTAAATCAACCTCTTGAACGTTACGATTAATAGCATAACGAATCCAACTAAAGATCACGTGCGACGTAGGCTGATGAGTATTACTAAGTTTAAATTTTTTGAGGGTCGCATTGGTAGGACATTGAGTTAGGGTTTTATCGATACAGGTGAAATCATCGTCATAACCTCCACCATAATAATGGATTTTAAGATTAGGAAGTTTAGTCCAAAGATGTTGCCATCGTTTGGAGACAGTAGCCGTTGTTCTAATCACCTCTTTTGTGTTCATTATTTCCTCTTCGTCGTACGTGTTTTTTATTTTGATTCGAGAGATGATTTCGACTAATAAGCATTCCGGTAACGAACTGATTCTTGTTGGAAAATTTAGTGCACTTGTGGGAATAGTTCACACCTTGTAATGGGTTAGGAGGTACGGAGTGTACACCCATAAGGTCCATGAACACCCTGACTCTTGTAGTGGTTTGTATTGATAGTGCTTGGTGAAAGTACTGTTGTGGTTGCCACTGATTATCAGTGTTTCCACTGAAGCAGTACTTCCACTGGATCAGTGTTTCCACTGAAGTGGTGTTTCTCTGAAGTAGTGTTTGCACTGAAGCGTGGTGTTTCCACTGGGCGTGTAACCACTGATAACACTATGAAAGTACTGATGAAAGTACTGAAGCTTGTAACGGCTTTGACCTATTCAAGTGGCAGTTTCAACTGCTTAATGACCACGTTTAATTGGTCATGTAACCACTAACGGCTATAATGGGGATAATTATGAGGCTATTAATGGGCCGATTAATACTCATAATTCCATTGAATTAGCCAAGAGTATTATCCTATAAATAGGATATCTGATTATGCATGAATAACACACAGAAAACACTAAACACTTATAAGCGAAAGGGTTATAGAATTGTGCCTAATTCTCTAACTGCATTTGGTCTTATCCCAAGTAGATATTCGTGATACCCAGGCATTAGGGTCGAATAGTTTACTTTGGAAAGTGATCACACGATTCCAAGTGATATCCGGTAACCACCTAGTGGTATTGCTACTGTCATTGATTGTCTTAACCCTGTTCTGGGACATACCCACCAACAATCAAAGTAAACTATTTGTGATAATCAATGGCTACTGCTGCAATGAAACACATGGCTTCAAACTTTGCCAAGCTTGACAAGTTTGAAGGGGTGGACTTTAGGAGGTGGCAGAAGAAGATGCACTTCTTGCTGTCAAGCATGAGTGTGGTGTATGTGCTGACTACACCTATTCCTGATGATGGGGATGATGCTACTGTGGAACAGATCAGGAGGAGGAGCAAATGGGAGAATGATGACTACATATGCAGAGGTCTTATTCTGAATGGTATGTCTGATTCTTTGTTTGATATTTATCAGAACTTTGAATCTTCCAAAGAACTGTGGGATTCCTTGGATGCCAAATATATGGCTGAGGATGCATCAAGTAAGAAGTTCCTTGTTAGTAATTTCACAAATTACAAAATGACTGATTCAAGACCAGTTATGGAACAATACAATGAAATTCTTGGAATACTTGGAAGGTTTACACAACACCAAATGAACATGGATGAGGCTATCAAAGTCTCGTGTGTCATTGACAAACTCCCTCCTTCATGGAAAGATTTCAAGCATACCTTGAAACATATGAAAGAGGAGTTAACTCTTGTTGAGTTGGGCAGTCATCTGCACATTGAGGAATCTCTCAAGGTGCAGGATAATGACAAGCCAAAGAGTAGCAATGCTACTGGACCATCTGTTGTCAATATGGTGGAGCATAACAACTCCACCAGGTACAATGACAACAAAGGCAAACGCAAATATCATGACAACACAAGGGCAGATCCTAACAAGAAGGCAACACCTACTTGTTGGAAATGTGGCAAGACTGGTCACATTAAAAGGGACTGCAAAGGTGTTAAAGTTGGTGGTAAAGCCAATGGATCAGGCACTAATGGTTCAGTGAGTGGTGGTTCAGCCAACTCATGAAAGGTCGAATATGTTTAATAAGTCTTTTCGATTTATTATGTTACATATGTATCTGAATCTTATTATGTGCAGGATGATGATGTTGCGTGGTGGGTTGATTCTGGTGCAACAGTTCATGTGTGCAAAGATAGAAGCTGGTTCAAGACTTATGAGTCACTGAATGATGGTTCTATTCTTCACATGGGAAATGAGTCAACAGCCTTGGTGCATGGTCGTGGTTGTGTAGATCTTAGGTTTAGTTCTGGAAAGATTGTAACTTTGTTTAATGTTATTCATGTTCCTGATATAAGGAAAAACTTGGTTTCAAGTAGTGTTTTGAATAATCATGGATATAAACAAGTTATTGAATCTGATAAATTTGTTCTTTCTAAATGTGGTGTTTTTATTGGTTTTGGTTATTTATGTAATCAAATGTTCAGGCTTAATATTACCACTGACAGTGTTATTTCAGCTTTTGTGACCACATATGATCAGACTGATTCTACCCTTTGGCATGCTAGACTTGGTCATGTTCACTATAAAAGAATGCAAGATATGTCTAGGGATGGTTTAATCCCTGCTTTTGACATGGACACTGAAAAGTGTAAAACTTGCATGTTGACCAAGATAACCAAGAAACCCTTTCAGGGTGTTAGTCGTGAGACTAAGCTCTTGGAGCTGATACACAGTGACCTGTGTGATTTGCATGCCACTCCTTCTTTGGGGAATAAGAAGTACTTTGTGACATTTATTGATGATGCTTCTAGGTTTTGTTATGTTTATTTGTTACATACAAAGGATGAAGCATTAGATAAATTCAAAGTGTTTAAAACTGAAGTTGAATTACAACTTGGGTCTTTGATCAAAAGATTAAGGACTGATAGGGGAGGTGAGTACATGGATACTAAGTACTTTCAGTCTGTTGGTATTATCCATGAAACTACTGCTCCCTATACTCCTCAGCAAAATGGTATTTCTGAAAGGAAAAACAGGGTGCTGAAGGAGATGGTTAATTCCATGTTGTCCTATTCAGGACTGAGTCAAGGGTTCTGGGGTGAAGCTATGTTAACAGCTTGCTATTTATTAAATAGGGTTCCCAACAAAAGGAACAAGGTTACCCCTTATGAACTATGGACTAAAAGGAAACCCAACCTGAACTATCTCAGGGTCTGGGGTTGTAGGGCTGTTGTAAGACTCCCTGATCCAAAGCAAAAGACTTTGGGTGAAAGAGGCATTGACTGCATCTTTGTTGGATATGCTGAGCATTCCAAGGCTTTTAGGTTCTATGTTATTGAACCTAATGAACATGTTTCAGTTAACACAATAATTGAATCAAGGGATGCAGATTTTGATGAGAATAGATTCTCATCAGTCCCTAGACCAAGTCAGAGGATTCCTAATGGAACTCATGACACTGGTGTATCCGAGGTCCCTGATGATGAACCATCAGTGGTCCCTGATGAGGTTGTGGTTCAACAACCTGAACCGGTGCTCAGGAAGAGCAAAAGGGTCAGGACTCCAAAGTCATTTGGACCTGAGTTTCAACTATACTTAGTTGAAGGTACCAGGGATGAGGTCTCAGACCAATACTCCTATTGCTTCATTGTTGAGGATGATCCCAAGACATTTGAAGAAGCAATGAAGTCCCAGGATATTGCTTTCTGGAAAGAAGCAATAAATGATGAGATGGATTCCATCATGGGCAACAACACTTGGGTGTTGGTTGATCTACCACCAGGATGCAAACCTCTAGGTTGCAAATGGATTTTCAAAAGGAAAATGAAGGTAGATGGAACTATTGAAAAGTTCAACGCTAGACTAGTTATTCAGGGCTTTAAAAAAGTCGGGATAGACTATTTTGATACTTATGCCCCTATGGCTCGTATCAGTACCATAAGGCTGCTGATTGCTATGGCATCTATTCACAATCTGATTATTCATCAGATGGATGTGAAGACAACTTTCTTGAATGGTGAATTGGAAGAGGAGGTTTATATGAACCAACCTCAGGGCTTCATCATGCTTGGCAATGAAAACAAGGTGTGTAAACTGATTAAGTCTCTTTATGGACTAAAGAAGGCACCTAAGCAATGGCATCAAAAATTTGATGAAGTGGTTTTGTCTAGTGGTTATGTTCTTAACCAAGCTGATAAATGCCTGTATAGCAAATTTGATGAATCTGGTAAAGTAGTCATCATTTGTCTATATGTTGATGACATGTTGATCTTTGGCACTGACCAAAATCAGGTTGACCTGACAAAGGAATTTTTGTCATCAAGGTTCTCCATAAAAGACATGGGGGAGGCTGATGTTATCCTTGGTATAAGGATTAAACATGAAAGTAATAGAATTTATATCTCTCAGTCTCATTATATTGAGAAGGTACCGAGGAAATTCAATTACTTTGATTGTACTCCAGTGAGTACACCTATGGATACTTGTGAGAAGCTGATGCCTAATCATGGCAAGGCTGTATCTCAACTTGAGTATTCTAGGGTAATTGGTTGCTTGATGTATGCCATGACTTGTACAAGACCTGATATTGGTTTTGCAGTGGGAAAATTGAGCAGGTATACTAGTAATCCTAGTGCTCATCATTGGCAAGCAGTTCAGAGGGTACTGAAGTATTTGAAGAGAACTATGGATTATAGTCTCTCATATACTGGTTACCCATCAGTGTTGGAAGGATACACTGATGCAAGTTGGATCAGTAACACTGAAGACAATTCGTCTACCAGTGGCTGGGTATTCCTACTTGGTGGAGGTGCAATTTCTTGGGCATCCAAGAAGCAAACTTGCATCACCAGTTCAACAATGGAATCTTAATTTGTGGCTTTAGCAGCTGCTGGTAAAGAAGCTGAATGGTTGAAAAACTTGCTTCTTGAGATTCCATTGTGGCCTAAACCTATAGCACCTATTTCTATCCGGTGTGATAGTGCAGCTACATTGGCTAAGGCTTATAGCCAGATGTACAATGGTAAGTCTAGACACTTAGGTGTCAGACATAGCATGATTCGTGAGCTTATCATGAATGGGGTGGTATCTATAGAGTTTGTGAGATCTCAACAGAACTTAGCTGATCACTTGACGAAGGGTCTGGCTAGAGACTTGGTTATAAAGTCTGCTAAAGGGATGGGTTTAAGTCCAACTTAGTCACTGAATGCTAGGACACCCAACTCCCTCCTGAGGAAACTTAGGAGCTGAGTTCAATATGGAAAGCTGAACATTCAGTGGACTGGAGCACATGTTTTATTTACATCCCAAGGTTGTGCTCAGAACCTGCTGAAAGGAGGATGAAGTCTTTACTTCTTAATGGTTTTTTTCTTTGAAAAAGTGCTTGGCAGGAGCATGAATAAAGAGGAACCACCTATGTAAATGTTGAAGTTTTGCCGCTTCAGGAAGCTTTGGACTTTTAGCTTTTACAACATTTATGAATTTGGATATGGACACATGGCTTGTATAGTGTCAGGAGCTTTTAAGTGTTTGAAAACTTGTGTGTATTTTATCTTCAGGTATTCAAATGGGTTGAAGGGTTCAATTCTTAGAACACCCTGATTCTCGAATATTTGAAACGTGTAATTTACTAAGATGGAAATTCAATCCTCAGGACATTTTCATTTATGCACATGTTTTGCTTGATGTTTAATTTTCATGCAAAGGAAGTGAACTAAATTTGGGGAGGATTGTTGGAAAATTTAGTGCACTTGTGGGAATAGTTCACACCTTGTAATGGGTTAGGAGGTACGGAGTGTACACCCATAAGGTCCATGAACACCCTGACTCTTGTAGTGGTTTGTATTGATAGTGCTTGGTGAAAGTACTGTTGTGGTTGCCACTGATTATCAGTGTTTCCACTGAAGCAGTACTTCCACTGGATCAGTGTTTCCACTGAAGTGGTGTTTCACTGAAGTAGTGTTTGCACTGAAGCAGTGGTGTTTCCACTGAAGCAGTGTAACCACTGATAGCACTATGAAAGTACTGATGAAAGTACTGAAGCTTGTAACGGCTTTGACCTATTCAAGTGGCAGTTTCAACTGCTTAATGACCACGTTTAATTGGTCATGTAACCACTAACGGCTATAATGGGGATAATTATGAGGCTATTAATGGGCCGATTAATACTCATAATTCCATTGAATTAGCCAAGAGTATTATCCTATAAATAGGATATCTGATTATGCATGAATAACACACAGAAAACACTAAACACTTATAAGCGAAAGGGTTATAGAATTGTGCCTAATTCTCTAACTGCATTTGGTCTTATCCCAAGTAGATATTCGTGATACCCAGGCATTAGGGTCGAATAGTTTACTTTGGAAAGTGATCACACGATTCCAAGTGATATCCGGTAACCACCTAGTGGTATTGCTACTGTCATTGATTGTCTTAACCCTGTTCTGGGACATACCCACCAACAATTCTATCTTCTTTTTCTTCGTCCATGATTTTGACTCTTTTTAAGATAAATTTAGGGCAAAATTTGAGGTTATGAAGTTATGATGGGTGCCAGTATATATAAACCGTTAACTAGCATGATACACCGTTTTTAACCCATGGTTAATATAACTTTGGGTTTAGGTCGCAAAATGGAATGGACTTTTTCCAAAGTCTCATCTTGATACGTGAATTATAACGAACTTTCATAAAATGTTTCGATATGCACATTTTGATGTGTTGTCATAACCCGTGTCACTATTTTTGATATAACAACACATCAAAATGTGTATGATATAACACAATGATATTTATCACTGTTCTAAAAGGCTCGCAAAGGCCCCGTAAAAGCCTCGCAACGGCATGGGGCTTGATCATCACGCCACGCCATGCCTCCACGCTGCCTTATGGCACATGTTTTTGTAAACTCGATATATATGAATTATGATATAAATATATAAATATTTTCATACTTTGTGCCGCCTTATGTCACGTCTTATAAACGCAAAAACTTCGCCTTAGCCGCAAAGGCGTGAGGCTTGGTCTTGCCGCCACGCCATGTCTCACGCTATTTATAACCTTGATATTTATACTCCCTCTGTCCCAAAATAATTGTTCCCTGACAAAATACACACAATTTAAGAAAACATTTTCATTAATGCATTATCTCTCTTATTTTTTTTTGACAAATGACAGTTTTATCCTTATGCAATTAATTAAATCTTTGAATGATGTTTGTTATTTCTTGTATCATTATATGCAATATGGTAAACTGGCTATATTATTCACAACTATATTTAGAAGAGGACAATAATTTTGAGACAACATAAAATATAAAGAGGGACTATTAATTTAGGACGGAGGGAGTATTGTTCACGTATCAAAACGGAAAGTTCATTGTTATTTTTTTTAAACCTAAACCTTATATCTTTTGGCAGATTTAATACCATCTCTCTTAAATCTTTTTGACACATGATACATTCTTCTATCTCAATCGGATATATCTGGTTATTATTTGTAATTTATGATATTTTTTTGGGATTGTCTAATCGATTAAGATGCATTAATTTATCTCGAATTTTTCTTTTAAATTAAAAAAAATGCATTTAATACACATTAATTGATCTTATAATTTACTTTAATTAGTTTTAATTTTGTAGTTAATAAACTTAAAGTTTCCTTGTTTAATCATTTAAACTAGTGCCCTAAAAGAACTTACGAACCCTATTTTATTTTTATTTTTTTTGGGGGGGGGGGGGTATATTTTTTTGTTTAATTTTATCAGCATAAAAAACATATCGTTGATCCAAATTGATTACTAGTTTTAGATAAATAGACGTGGTCCAAGTCGAAATCACAAATAGTCGTGAATCGTATTCAATAACAACCCGAAAGAATTCCGAAATACAAAGGAAAATCAGTAAACAGGGATGCAAGGTTGAAAATGTAAGCAAGAAAACAAGAGAAAAATGAAAACATATAACCACAATAAGTCCTCACTAATATTGTCGTCGTTTGCCATTTAGACAACAAGCACAAAAGTCGCCATAGTCTTCCTTTGTTACTTAAATTTGTTGTGTGTTATATGGCAAAAGCTGATGTGGCGGGTGCTATAACACAGTTGTAACATGCACGACACTTATGGATATGGCATTTCTCAATTCAGAACTTTTGCGTCCTACTCATAACTTTTACCCCGTAACAATCATTCACCTATACGTTACTAAACACACACAAAACCTTTTACTAAAAAAAAAAAAAAAAAAAACTTTTAAAACAACTGATGACCAAATCAACCAAATTATCAGTTATAGCTTTATGGCATGTATAAAACTAGCTTGAATATCTAGCTGGACCTCTTGTGAATTATAGTGTTTTGGTTTTTCAGTTACTTCTGTTTTATAACAAGCTTTATATTGGTATGTATGTTCTTAGGTTGGTTTAATTGATGTTGGGGGATATGACAATCTTATAGGGACTGTTCTAGCAAACCTTTACCTGCAATTAGTGTCTCTTTAGGACTAGAGCGTGTGTTCGCGATTTCGGAAGAAAACCTGAAAGAGATGGTAAAAAAACTAGGGTATATTGTGAAGATTGTCAACTCTCAAGTCAACACATCTAGAGGGACTTATTATGTCAAGTTTCAAAGTTGATTCAGCTTAAATCAAGTTTATTGTCCAAGTGTAAAGTTGTTGATAGTTGAGGGGCTAAAGTGAAAGGCCAGGCTATATAAGGACGTAACCGGATCTAGGGTTGGTGATCTCTCATTCTATCTTTCAATATTTACACACAGTCTTTGTTTTCCTCTCAAATTGTTGTATGTTATAATTTGTGATAATTGTTAGTCTGTATTAGTGTAGATCAATCTATTTATCTGATCTTCATCTTGTTGAGTGTATCTTGTAGTGATGTTGATAAGATCCACCTAGTGGGGATTATCATTGTCTTTGTATCTTGTTTGGTAAGCATTCATTTGGAGATTTATCTACTTTAGCAGTATTAATAAAATTCACCAAGGGTGGTTGGCTAGGTGATATCGTGTGTGATTGTGTGTTCTTTACCATTTTTACATGGTATCAGAGCAAAGTGATTAGATATGGTGGTTCTTGATTTGTTAGGGTTTTTAGGGTTTCATAAGATTTGGGTGTTTTGTGATCTGCTGGTGTAATTGGTTAATTGAGGTCGTTTTCTTTATGGTCGTGGTTAATTTGGTCTATTCATGTTGGATCTGGCGTATTTTGTGGGATTCTTGGTTAGGTTTTTTTGAAATCCTAATTGTGTTTTTAGGGATCTTGATCTCCTGGTGATTGTTGGTGACTTTGGTCTCGTTCTTGGTTACAATTGCACTAGACTAAGTGAATCTAGTGTTGTTGTAGTTGTCTTCCGCTGTTGATCTGGTTTTGCACTGTAAGTTGTACGTTCTTTCATTAAGTCAACAATAACTTAATCAAAGAAGGTGCAAATAGGTTGCTTCACACTTTGACCTACCATCGTGAGTGGTACAAAAACCTTCTTTGGCCAACCCTAGTCTTCTTGGCTGGTTTCTGGTTGTACTTGGGTGTGAGTTGTATTTACTTTCAGTTTCTTGTAGTTGTATTGTTATTGAGTCTAGATTGTTGGAGGATAGGTTTTTGGACAGTCTTGAAAGTTGGTGGTGGATTTGTTGGTGGTAATCTGTTACTTGCTGGAGTTCTAGGTTGATTTTGGGATATTATTGTCTACTGTTGTTGATTGTTTGCTTTATTCGCTATTTGTTGGTTCTGATTGGTCGGTGTTTATTTGTTTGTTCTGTTCTGTTTGTTGTTTCCTGTGTTATTATTGTTTCTTTGATTGTTTTGTGCTCTCTGTTTCTCTATAATCATGTTTGGTAATCCTCCACTACCTTTTTTGATTAATAATCTTGATGCTAGTAATCCTTTACATATTCAGACTAATGATAATAGTGGTACTGCTTTAATTCCATTTAAACTTCTTGGAACTGAAAACTATAGGATTTGGTCTAGTGCTATGAAACTTGCTCTTCAGGCTAGGAATAAGTATAGCTTTGTTGATCGTTCTTTTTTAAGAGATTCTTTTGCTGCTAGTGATGTTTTAACTGCCAAATGGGATAGGTGTAATGCTATTGTATTAATCTGGATAATGAGTTATGTTTCTCAAGATGTTTATGTGGGTCTTGTTTACTCTGATAATGTTGCTTATGTCTGGAAAGAATTGCAAGATACTTATGATAAGGTTGATGGGTCTGTGGTATACAATTTGTTACAAAAATTAACTCTGTCAAACAAGGTGGTAGTTCAGTTGCTGATTATTATCATAGATTTAACTCCTTGTGGAGGGAATTTGATGCTTTGACTAAACTGGCTAAATGTGTTTGTGAAGTTAAATGTTCTTGTGATGTTAGTAAGGAATTGGGTGTGCATCAAAGCTTATGAAGTTGATGCAGTTTCTCATGGGTCGTTAACCCTGGACCCTCTCCCTGAGGTAAAAGATGCTTATGCTACTGTCTCTAGAGAGGAATCCCATAGAGGGGTTCCTGAGTCTTATAGTGTTTCTGAGTCTAAATTGAATGCTTCTTCTTTTGATGCTAAGTCTTTTAACAATAATATGAGGGCTTTTAACACTAATAATAATAACACTAGAAGCTCTGTCACTCCTAATCTGAATTGTAAAAACTGTGGAAAAATTGGACACACTATTGAAAGATTTTATAAAACTAATTGGTTTTCCATCTGGTTTTGTTAAAAATAATAATCCTGTTAAACAGCATGGTTTTAAACAAAATTATAATGCCAATTTTGATATTAAATCAAATGAAAAACAATCATATGTTAGCCCTTCTTCTGGTTTTACTTCTGAGCAGATGAAGAAACTCTTGTCTTTGATAAATGACACTCTTTCTGGAAGCATACATGCCAACATGGCAGGTAGGGCTTCATTATTTAATAGCAATGTCTGGTTTAATGTGAATTTTTCAAAATATTTTTTTGCCAACTCAAGTCTTACTGTTAAAACTATTTCTCCGGGTTGAATAATTGATTCTGGTGTTAATCAACATCTTACTGTATCTATTGTTGGTATGTTTAATGAGGCTTACATAACTAGTCTTAATATCACTGTTGGTCATCCTAATGGTATGTTTAATGAGGCTGGTAGTCAATCTGATGGTCTTTGCTGGTAGTCATCAAAACCAACAAACATCTTGGAGACTGGTAGTCAATCTGATGGTCTTTATCTGTTTGATATGCAACCTAACAATTATGTGAGTAAATGTAATTTAGTTATGTCTTATAATGTCTCTAAATTGGTTTAGCAAAACAGACTGGGTCACCCAGGTGATCCAATTTTATATGTGCTTCAGTCTGATCTTGGTATCTCCAAGAACACCTCTTTGCCGGTCTGTGAGGCCTGTCATAGGGCTAAATAGACAAGGGAACCATTTTCTTTGTTTGATCATAAGTCTAAGAATTTAGGTAAACTTGTTCACCTAGACTTATGGGGTCCATACAGAGTTACTAGCAGAGAAGGTTATAAGTATTTCTTGACTATTGTTGATGACGATTATTCCATAGTTGTATAGATCTACCTAGTTAAATATAAGGATGAAGTATTTGAATCTTTTATAAACTTGGTTTTTAATCATTTTGATGTCAAACTAAAAATTGAAAGGTCAGATAATTGAACTAAATTTGTTAATAAGAAAATGAGCAAAATGTTTACTGATATGGGAATAATACATCAAACTTCTTGTGCTCATACCCCTCAACAGAATGGGATTGCTGAAAGAAAAAATATACACCTTCTCAATGTAGCTAGGAGTCTTATGTTTCAAGGGGGATGTGTTCTGACTGTTGTCTATCTTATAAACAAGCTGCCATCATCTATGTTAAAAGGTAAATGTCCCTTTGAGTTGGTTCATAAGAGAAAACCTAATCTTTCCTACTTGAGGTCATTTGGTTGTCTGTGTTTTTGCAACAATTTTAAACAATCATGATAAAATGTATTTTAGGTCTGAAAAATGTGTATTAATTGGTTATTCTACTGGTAAAAAAAGCCTATAAACTTTTAAGTCTGGATACAAGAAATGTATTTTTTGCTAGAGATGTAAAGTTCTATGAAAATATTTTTCCTCTAAAAATGAAAACTTGTGACTCTGCTGATGTTGAAACTGCAAGTGAAGCAAATCACTTAAACTTTTTGATAGTCTGTTGTCTCAAACTCTCAATGATGAATGGAGAGATTCACTAGTTGAGTAAAGTAGTGAGTCACCTTTTAAACATGCAGCAAATACTATAACAATTACTGCATAAATAATGCATCAAGAAGGTTGGCAATTTGCAACCCACTATGGTGACCAAAACTGGTTTGAGGGCAATGTTCTTGAAAATGTTAATGCTCCAACTCAGTCAAGTGTTACTATGATGATGTGCATACACCTATATTAAGACATTCTACTAGACAGACTAAGTTGCCTGTTAGACTTAATGATTATGTGTTAAATTATAAAGTGAGGTATGATATTGAGAAATATGTGAGTTATGCTAATCTGAATAAGTCTAATATGTGTTTTGCTTCTACTTTAAACAAGTTTGTTGAACCTACTTGTTATGATGAGGTTGTTAAAGACCCAAATTGGGTTGAGGCTATGAACAATGAAATATAGGCTCTTAACAAGAATAATACATGGACTGAATGTGAATTGCCTGCTAATTGAAAACCTTTTGGTAGTAAATGGATTTGGAAAAATTAAACATAAAGCCTCCGGTGAGAGTTAAAGATATAAAACTAGATTAGTTGCCAAGGGATTTAATCTGAGAGAAGGTTTTGATTATAATGAAACATTTAGTCCTGTTGTTAAAATGGTTACTGTCAGATGCTTGATTAGTATTGATGTTAGTATGTCTTGGCCTCTGTACCAGTTAGATGTTAACAATGCTTTTCTATATGGTGATTTGGTTGAAGATGTGTATATGGTTTTACCTCAAGGGTATAACAATGGTGATAAAACTAAAGTGTGCAAGTTAAACAAATCTCTTTATGGACTTAAGCAAGCCCCAAGGCAGTGGAATGCTAAACTCACTGTTGTTTTCGTTGAGCATGGATTTGTTCAAAGTAAATTTGACTATTCTTTGTATATTAAACAAAGACGTTGAATGTTTGTTGCGTGTTTGTTGCGCTACTTGTCTATGTGAATGATATTGATTACTGGGAATGATGAGTCTGAAATATGTGCTTTTAAAAAGTTTCTTAATTCCAAATTCATGATTAAAGACTTGGGTGAATTAAAGTATTTTCTTGGTATTGAAGTTTTGAAAAATGATAAAGGAATTTGTATGTCTCAAAGAAAATATTGTTTGGAATTGTTGTATGAGTATAGATTGTTAGCTGCTAAACCAGTTGACACTCCATTAACTGAGAATAATGTTTTAAATCATGTTGATATAGGCAAAGATAAGTTTTTAATCAATATTACTAATTACCATAAATTAGTAGGAAAACTTATTTACCTAACAAATAGTAGCCCTGATATTAGTTATGTTGTGCATTGTTTGAGTCAACATATGCACAGACCTTTGTAGTCACATTTAAAGACTGCATTGAGACTCTTAAAGTACTTAAAGGGTTCTCCTAGTTCTGGTTTAGAATTCAACAAAGAGTCTGATTTAAAACTTAAAGTACTTAAAGGGTTCTCCTAGTTCTGGTTTAGAATTCAACAAAGCAATCAGGTGTTGCAGATGCTGCTAAAAGCAATCAAGCTTAGTGTTGCCTTGTTAGCTTGAGGGGGGATATTGTGAAGATTGTCAACTCTCAAGTCAACACATCTAGAGGGACTTATTATGTCAAGTTTCATAGTTGGTTCAGCTTAAATCAAGTTTATTGTCCAAGTGTAAAGCTATTAATAGTTGAGGGGCTAAAGTGAAAGGTCAGGCTATATAAGGACATAACCGGATCTTTGGTTGGTGATCTATCATTCCGTCTTTCAATATTTTACACACAGTATTTGTTTTCCTCTCAAATTTTTTGTATGTTATCATCTGTGATAACTTTTAGTTTGTATTCGTGTAGATCAATCTCTTTATTTGATCTTCATCTTGTTGAGTGTATCTTGTAGTGAGGTTGATAAGATCTACCTAGTGGGGGATTATCATTGTCTTTGTATCTTGTTTGGTAAGCATCCATTTTGAGACTTATCTACTTTCGCAGTATTAATAAAATTCACCAAGGGGTGGTTGGCTAGGTGATATCATGTGTTCTTTACCATTTTTACAATTTCAGTCTTTCATTTTGTTCTAGTGTAATTTAATATATAGCAATAACACTCGTTTCTTTCCTTATACAACTTCCCCGAGCCGTGAGACAGAAGTTTTAATAAGCATACTTGTGGACGGTTTACCTCTCTAGCAACTGAACTTGTGACAAAGTGTCAGGATGCAAAACTTAACGCAGAGTTCTTGATAAATAAAAGGTTGCAAAAACACATTGAAAGTGCAACCGAGTCTAAGATCCTTGGATGATCATTGTAGGTGAACGTGAAGTTAATGAAGGAGTTGTTAGGTTACAAAATAAGGAGGCCATGATAGAGCTTAAGGTTTCTACTATGAGTTTTATCGATGAGCTCGACACACTTATGAAATTCTTAACTCTAGTTGGATGATATAATGAAACCGGTTTCAGATATGTTTACTACACTAATGAAATCTTTTGTAGCTTTTTTGAACTATCAAGATGTGTTCAGTTTGTTAGATTTTGCTGTTTATTTGATGATTGAATGTTTAGTTTAATTAGATTGAATTTAGTGTACTTATACTCTAGGTTAACCCAATGTTTTTGGACTTCAAAAATCGATGATGTTGCAATTATGGAAGAACATGTTTATTGCTTACTTGAGGATACTCTTATGCAGTGTTTTAATACCTGGGTTGACCCGGCCGGTTGAACCGTGAACCGGTCGGGTGATCGAAAACTAACCTGAACGAAAAACCCGATTGAACCGCTGGTTAAACCGGTTGAACCGTGATCCAGTGGTTTGACTGGGTCAATGAAAAACCCGGTTTTTAAAACATTGCTTTTATGAATTCGTGAATTACTGGTCTCACTTTGTTCTAGGCCATATTTCATGGGCTTGAATTCTTGGCTAAATAGAAATGCATAGGCTTGACTTCTGGGACACTAACACATGTGAATTTGAAAGCAAATGTAAGCTTACCTTTTGACGTTTATAAACTTATAAAATTAAACTCATAAACCAAGCTTAAACTCAAGTCAATAAATATATATTGAAAAGGTAAGGCATAAACCAACATAAAATTATATATTTATTGACTTAAATTAAACTCATAAACCAAGCTTAAACTCAAGTCATAAACCAACATAAAATTAAACTCATAAACCTAACATGCCATTTCAATCTTAGACTTTGTCCTCTCGTCTTATTAACGGTAGCCGCGATGTTTAATTTCACTCTAAACACTTCATTTAAAATCACGTCTAACATAGATGACCGCAAGTTCACTTTATTAGATGTTGCCCTATTCAAAATTAAATTAGGAGTAAGTTTTCAAACACGTTAATATGACATGAGTATAATTAGAGACGGAAACAGGAACAAATATGATTTGGTGCACAATTTTTTTTAAATATAATATATAATAGAGTTAAAAAGTAACACTATAAACACATTTTAATGGACCGAGACATTTAATATACATCTAAAAATTGATGTTCTTTTTTTTTTAAATTAACATTACGTTGAAAAAATTCTTGAGTATCCCAAAACCAGCGGAAACCTCCTTGTTCTATCCGTGACTATAATTGTTCGATCCTCAAAAAGTTTCAACTTAACAGAAAGAAAAAAAATAAAGAAAGCTCAAATCATTTACCCTTTCTTTCCCAACCTTTTTTTACTTGTTATCTTAATTTGTTAACGTAAATCATTTTTTACGCAATCAATTAGCTAATTCTCTATATATATTATGGGGCGCATAATATATATAGAGAATTAGCTAATTGATCATGATTTAGCAGGGCCTATTTCAACGCAGAAGATTAAATAAATCGCAAATTACTATATATATAATGAACGTCAAAACGACGTAGTATCATTTTGGAATTTTCCCGCCAAAATTCGTTGGGCTGTTTTTTGGGCCTATTTTGGTCCACATCTGTAGAATATGTAGGGTCCTACACCACAATTTTTGTATGCCATTTAACCTGAATCAACATTGGCTATGCCGGGTTCTTATTTCACTTTGGTGAGGAGCACTTTTTACTTAAAAAAAATATACCGTGCAATGATCGACGACGTGAAACAACACCCCGTCGACACGCGATGAGCCATCGCCCACCTTGTATTGGTAAAAAAAAGAAAACTTACAAAAAAAACCCTGAACTTTTTAATATTTATGACTTTTTTATATAACAAACTTTATTTGCCAAATTTCTAACAGATACCTAGCGGTTTCTTGAACAAAAAAAATACTGGCAAAAAGACCTCTCGATAACGCACAAAACAAGCCCAATATTGATATGCTTTTGACGTACGTACGGTTTTATAAAAAATGTTGAAGTTTAATATATATATAAATAAAAAACTTTCAAAATGCACCCTTGACCTATCAAATAACTTTAAAAATTATTCTCAATTTTTTAAAACACATAAAGGCCAGAACTAACGCCGCTGCAACACGCTGACAACTACAAATATAACTTACACAACATTTATTCAAAACAAATACAACACGTGTCGGCAAAAAACATACCACGATCTTACAACGAGAAACCCCGCCCAAACATTGTTCATAAATAATTATCGCAAAAAAATTTCCGAAAATTCCCGCTGCTACGCAGCGGGCGCCTTCCCACTTGTATTAATCAAAGGAATTGATACTTACACCACATTTACAGTATTGTACAATACAATACTGTAATGCATAAATGATGGTAAATAAATCAAAAAATGTGGTGTGAATATCAACTCGCTTTAATCAATCATGAGACAACCCACATGTAAAACAGCATAGAAATAAACAATATTCTTGAGACGACACGTGGCAGAATATAAAAGGAGTGCCAGCACAACATTCTAACACGTGGACAATTTATAACCCTCGTGTTATTTTTAGACACGTTGCCTTACCCCACTGTACCTAGACAACTCCTTTTCCCATAATAAATAATTATACAAATAAAACCATACGTGTCACCACTACTACTCTTTTGTCTTTGTCACATGTCCTTTCATAGGTACTTTCCCCTATAGGTCCCCTACCCTTTTTAAAGGGTATGTTGGTCATTTAATGTCTGGTTTTGAGCTCATTCAAAATACTCCTTTTGGTTTTTGGAATTGTGTAACACACCCCATCTAATTGTATGTTTTCACACTTTGTGTCATAGTTTTCTAGTTATGTAGTTATAAAGATAATGCAACGGGTTAGCGGATGAAGTTATTCCTTTTCAGTTAATTCGAGAATGATGAGTCTTTGATTCAGATATGCACAATTAAACTAATGTGCATTGGTGATTATTTTATACTTTTTCTGTGACCACCCAAAAAATAGATATATAAGAAGGTTCAAATATGAAATATTTTATGCATACATCAAATAGTACATCCGCTAAACCAATTTGGTAATTATTATTGAGAGACAAGTATAAAAGCTTGCTTATCATTGAAACTCATTAACATTTATATCAAAATAAGTATATATATAGCAACTTTGCATCATAAAGTTTTTCGAGTTAGTTCACCAAGTTCGAGTTTACACTGAGAGTCTTGAGACGAGCTTGAGCTTGAAATTTTAATCCGAAACATCTTTTATCTCATTCCGAAATCTAAGATAAACAATTATCACAAGTACCATAAAGTCAAAATTAATCTTACAATTCAAGCTCGTTCATATACGAAAACCGATCTTATGTGATATGCAGATAATGTAAACTACGTATATTTTTAGCCACTCAAGCAAACTTATTCTATTTTTTTTTATTACTATTACTTGCATATCGAATAATGAATAAATTTACATATACCTTGAGCTAAGTCGAACGCGAGCTGATATCAAAAGCGCTTTATTAAACTTAGTGGCAAAACAAGTCAAGCCGAGATTAAAATCGACTAATCTCATACTCAACTCATTCACACCTTTAATTAAATTATCTAGCCAAGTTTCAACTTACCCTAACTTACTTAATTTAAACTAGACCACGCAAGCATAACTATGCTCGGTTTTTGAGTTTATTTAGCAAGGTAAAATAAAGAAATAAAAAGTACAGTAAAGATTTTCAGCTCAATTTAAAAAAAAAATTATACTTCTTAATCAATCAAATCACCACTTTTTCAGTCATTTTCATTTTTTTTAAGTGACACTCGAGGACACGCATTATATCAAACCACTCAAACACAAAGGTCAAAAACACAAATATATCATGTCTTATGTTCTGTTTCCTATTTCCCCTTCGGACATAATTCTCTTCTTCATTTCTTCCATTTTCTTCTTCCCCCTATTTCACTCAAATAATCACAAAACCATCTCAAATCGGGTCAAAATCCAACCCGACCCATCTCAAATCCGGGTCATAATCAAAACCCAATTTTGCAAAAATAAAAAAACATGGCACAAAAAGCAAATTCCAAAACCGGGTCGGGTCGGGTCAGAATCAACCCGGGTCGTAACTCATAACTTTTCACTCAAATTTCAATCAGTTTTATAAAATAAAAAAAACCCATAAGCCAGATTTTCTTAAAAATGGGTGAAAATAGTAAAAAATTGGATTTCATCTTTAAAAAGCTACCGGGTCAAAAAGATCAGACAGGATCCGACCCGGATGATGATGAGCAAGAACAAGAAGAAGAGCTTGAGTTAAATTTAAATCTTGGGTTGTCATTAGGTGGAAGATTTGGTGTAGATAAAAATAAGCTAGTTAGATCATCTTCAATAGCTGCTATTTTGCCAGCTGTCACTGATAATAGTAGTAATAAGTTCGGGTCGGGTCATGGATTTGGGTCGGGTCAGGGTCTGGCAAGGACAGCATCTTTGCCAGTGGAGACAGAGGAGGAGTGGAGGAAGAGGAAAGAGGTGCAGAGTTTGCGGCGGCTGGCTGCGAAAAGGCGAAGGAGTGAGAAGCAAAAGAGTTTGGGTAAATTTGAGAGGGAGGAGTATGTGGCGGATATGGGTCGGGTCGGGTCGTCGGTTGGGCCGGGGTTCGGGTCAGGGAATTGGGATTTTGGTGGTGGTGGTGGTGGTGAGAAGTCGGATGGTGGGTCGGTTCCGGGTTCGTTTGAGTCGCAAGCTTCGACCGTGTCGAATGTGCAAGGTAATGGTTTTGATTGATATGTGCATTGATGTGTTTGTGGTTTACGTGCTTTGTATGGATATAATCTCGATATTATTAGCTTTGTTTCCTAATAGTTCGGAAAGTGAATACCACAGTATTGCGTTATAGTTTTAGAAGTGATGATCTAGTTATTGTAGGTCCAATAAGTTTTGATAATTAGTTAAGGAGCAATTATCATTCTGGTTATGTGATAGGTCCGGTAAGCTTCGACCGTGTCGGATTTTGAGAGTAGAGGTGTGCGAGGTAATGGTTTTGGTATGTGCATTGATGTGTTGTGGTTTACGTGCTTTGATTTTGTAGCATAGTGTGTTATGGATATAATCTCGATATTATATAACTTTGTTTCCTAAAAGTTAGGACTTTGAGGATAGTAAAAACCATAGCATTGCGTTTTTGAGGTGTTGATCTCGTTTAGTTGAATAATTATGATTCTAGTTTTTAAGAGTCATTTGTGATTTGACATGTAAGGTGATTATAAATTGCTAAATAAAGTAACAAATACTCGTAAGTGAATAATTTTTTGATACATCTTCTAGAAAACATATGAACATCTAAATCCTATTATTGATTCAACGGATAAGTGGGCGGAACTTGAGCAATATTATTGGGAAGCCAAGATCATAAGTATAAATGTAGCTTTTTCATAAATAGCAATCATCTAAATCTTAATATAGGAAAGAACCTAGGATAGTTGGAGCGACAAAATTGAGCCTGAAAAGGTAGAAACTGATTACCCGTTTCAGGGGACTAGACGCTTTCCCCTGGGTGCGCGCCCTCTTATGTTTAGCCTCCCGTCCTTATGAGTATTATATATTTCATGATCACTTTCAGACTGCAACTCCAAAATCTGCCTAAGAAGTAAGAACCTCGTTGAGTAGTTTGAAGCTAGAGGAATGTTTCGAGCCTAGTAGTTTTGGTTGAGGGTTGAAATTGGATCATGATCAATTTCTGGTATGATCCGGTTCCAAATTAGGATACGTTATAAAAATTGAACCCAAACACGCCTAACCGATGTCCAAAACCTTGGATGCCATGCTGCAAGAACCTAGTGCGAGTAGTATCATGATAATACAAATTTAGGTCTTTAACCTTAGGATCGAGTGGACATAAATACCGACAACTGTTATACCATGTCATCATGTGAATTGGTGCAACTTACCCGTTAGTTTTGTTATGAATGACAATATGGCTTACATATGCACATAGATACATAGAATGTGTTTGAAAGTGACAACGTGTTACGAAAAAGGGAAAATTCATGATCATGCAGATTTCCTTATTGATTACACTTGCAACATACCATATTTACGCTTAGAACAAAGTTGATACGTTACAAATCAACATGATGACATGAGATGATAGTTGTACTCGGTATTCAGCGACACTTGTGGATACCGCTACGGGTGAAAGAGTTTACATTCTTTCTACTTTTTCAAATTGGATAAAGAGACGTACTGTTCAGAATTAATTTTCGAACATTGTTCATTGAGATATATGGCATTAAAAAATCGTCAAGATTAAGAAGATAAAACATGTTTGACATATCTGTGATCCCAAGAATGGTTACCTATTTATGTCTACTTGATCCAAGGTCAAACAACGAAATTGAAGTTATCATAGTATATACTTCCCTAAATATTTCGTTAACTTATTATAGTTATAAAAAAAAGAAAAAAGAAAAAAAGAAAATCACGTCATGATGGATACTCCTTCTTTAAAGTGTTCTCATGATTCACCTAGTAATACCGATAGGTTTAGATATTAAGTTGTGACATTTTCATCTCGAATTGAAGGAACTATTAGATTTTGTTAGTACTTCTCATAAATTGCTGTGGTGGAAATTTTAACCTGTTACTTATAACAGAGTTGATTTGGTTTGTGTTTCAAATCAAATAAAATAGCTAAAAGGGAAATATGTCAAATGGGTAAAACGGTTTAAGAGTTGCCCAGAGTTTTTCTTTATGTATAGAACCCCCTTTAAAGTTTATTTGTCAAAAAGTATTTAACGGGTCAACCTGACCACTTGGAGCGATATTCAAAATGACCCGTTTTAATCTACTCCTAGCAGCAACAAAAGCTAAGCTTTATCGTTATTCTTTCAGGATCCAGTACAGAAGGCGAAGTTAGCCCAGCGAGTGTGCAATCTAGTCAAGAAAGAAACAATCAAGATGGCAGCAGTTCATCGAGATCTAAAGTAGTAGACCCTGTGGTCCCACCTTCAAGACCCAAGACAGAAAATCCAACAAATAACAAAGGGAAAGAGATCAGATCGAATACATTCGACATGCCATGTGTCTTCACGCAAGGAGACGGTCCAAGCGGTAGAAGAATCGAAGGGATCCTGTATAAATACGGGAAAGGCGAAGAAGTAAAAATAATGTGTGTTTGCCATGGCAGTTTTCTCTCACCGGCTGAGTTTGTGATGCATGCTGGTGGGACGGATATCGTCCATCCTTTGAAACACATAGTTGTAAACCCTAACTCTTCTACTTACTTGTAATGGAGGTGTGTGTCTTTTTGTTGGGTAAATCTTGATGGGTCACGTGCATGGCTAGAGTTTTATTTAATAATTTATTAGAATTGGTAAAAGTGTATGACCGAGTTTTCATGTAACTGTAGTGCACTTCTACCCAACGTGCATTACAGTTACATGGAAACTCGGTCATACACTTTTACCAATTCTAATAAATAAAACATAAATACTTATTAAATAAAATTCTAGCCATGCACGTGAGCCATCAGGATTACCCAACACTTTTGTCATCACCCCTTTGAGAAGATTTAGAGAAGAATTTAAAATTTAAACCCATTTAATAGAGGATTATTTGCTTTTAGTACATTTATATTCTTTCTTTTTGTTGATTTTTTTGGTAAGAGACTATGCTTTGTATCAAGTATGATTTAGATGTCATACTTCTTTTACTGTGGTTTGGTTGTGGTGGTTTCTAACAAGAAATAATGCAGAATAACATCTCGTTGTGCTCAAAATTGTCAATCGAGTTATCTGTCTAGATTCAGTTTCGACCGCGTGGCAGTTTTGCTCAACCATATTGGTTTAGCCTCAATGTTTAGGTTATTGCATTTAAACAAGGTTCAGTCAGGATTCAAAAATTCTTTTTATCATATATGACTAATTTGTAAGTTTGCAACTTTCATGCTATTACAATAGTTAATAGGAAAGAAAATAACCTGGCCGACTGAGTGCGCCTGATCAAGTGGGTTGGATTCTTAAGGAAAAGGAAAGTGGGTTGAGCAAGTGTGCAGCCAAAAGAAAAAAAGTTCATGACATGTTTGGAATCATAGACAATTCAAGTTAAACCCAAATGTCTTAACTGCTAAACCAAGCGGAGCTTCAATGGCATGGCTGAGCATTGGGTCAAACCCGAAACCGAAATATGTTCAAAAGCTGGACCGAAACCGAGCCGAATGGGACTCGGGTTTTTTGGTTTAGTCGGGTCAGTTTCGGTTTTAGACAGCCATAAACCGAAATTTCAAAAACTGCAGCTGCTTAATTTTGGTGTAAAAACTGCAATGCAGCAGTGTTGGTGGGAAAGTGCAGTAACATAGCCAGGTTCAGTATCAACTTAAACACAAGTTCAACAAAAGTCCATTACCACAAATTCCATTACAAAGTTCAACAAAAATCCATTACAGTAGCAACTTAAACACAAGTACAGTAGCAACTTACAAAGCACAAGTTCAACTACGATAGAAACTTAAAGCAACTTAAACAACACAAGTTCCGTAATTCCATTAGACCATTACAATTAAATAACTTCAATAGCCATTCCAATCACGCTGCAACATTGTTGCTTTTTGCATGAGTTTGTTCTCACTCTTGTTGGTCTAAGCCCTCTTGGATTTCTAAAAAAAAACATGACAACAAACAAATCTATAATCACTATATGTGAGTACACATTTTGTAGTAATTTATGTATGAGTTTACCTTTAGCAAGCTCGTCGTTTTTCATCAAATTTATGTAAGCACGCATTTTGTGGTAAATTTATGTATGAGTTTACCTTTTACGATGGTAAATGTATGTATGAGTTTACCTTTAGCAAGCTCGTCGAGCAAAACAAGAGTTATTAAATTCTTAATAAAAAAGCACATCTTTAAACACAATAGCGGTTTTCAACTTATCATGTGTAGAATATCATCTTGTAGGGCATTCGGAAATCAAAGACTTATTTGAAGTACAAGCCTTCTCAACACTTTCTTTAAAGTTAGTAAATCTTTGGCTCAAATGTTTTATGTATTTCACGGCCAAAGCTATGACATATAAGCTTATGATATATAAGCCATAAGCTACTTATATAACATAAGCATAAGCCGAACTAATAAGCTTAACCCAACCCGACCCGACCCATACCCGTTGACCCAAACCCATTTTACCCGTTATCCAACCCGACACAAAAATTTAGCGAATACGTGAAACAAAATCTTCAATGGGATAGACACTTACCAACTAGATTATTAAGTGTAGTTTTGTACAAATCGTGCTTTATTAACTATGTCGTCAATCACCGGCTCATTGTTTATCTTGCGCCTTAAGAAGTAGATTATTTCAGGCTCCGTTGGGTTGAAACAATGAGCGTATGGCCTATCAGGAGGACGTGAACGTCGGGGACGCGGTACCGTAGGCCGTGGTACGTGGCGGTGGAGTATCACCCACTGTGGGGTACCAAACACCAATATAGGCTTATGAGCAAAGACAAATATTGGACATATATTTATAAAGATATTGTAGACGTGTTAAGTCACTTTTTATATCAGTGATGATCACCTCTCAAGGTATAAATATTAATAAGATAGTGAAATTATACCTTTTCATTTCCGAGACCACCTATTTCAACAAAACACGGTTGTTTTGCTCTTGTATCATAAAATAAAAGCTGAAATCGTTTTGGGTTTCGAGCAAACATATTAACCGGTGGTAGGGTTTGCAGAGGTAACATGGTTGCCGTTGGTAAGCGATGTCCTCTGCTGGAAAAACAGCAAAGTGTTTATAAAAACTAGTAAAGAGTATAAATAAACTTTAATGCAAGGGAATGTCTTTAAACATTGGTAGATGAAAGTAAATATTGGTAGATAGAACTTGTGAGGTGGTTGAAAGTCTTTAATGTTGGTTAAATGAATCAACATGGTAACTACATTCTAGTATAAAAAAAATAAAATGAGTGTAATAAAGTGAAAAATGATATACCTTATTAAAATCTTCTAGCCAGGTTCTTGCAACCAACAATTCTACACAAATTTTTTGTAAAAAATGTGTTATTACATTTCAGAACTGTAAAACAAATATTGATCTATGAAAGGAGAATCTTTAAAACATGAAGAAAGAAAATCTATATATATAAGAAACACTACCTTAAAATGAGATGAGAGTGTATGTTTGTTTGCTTGTGTTGTGTTTATGAGGGAGAAAGGATATATTTATAATTTGTAAAGCTGCACAACTTTGCATGGGGTTTTTCTCATGTTGCTTGTGATTAGGCGGGACACATTTGTGATTGAGCATCACTATGTAATGTCAGTTTTTTTTCTCCGATTACCAGACACGACCAAATTGTCACAGTTGGTAACCAAGAAAAAAAAGGTGTGAAAAATATCGGTCACAATTTCGACCGAGTTTAAGATTTTGTTGTTGCTCGACCGATCATGACCAAACACCCACAGTCGCCATACCGACTATGACCTCCTCGCATGACCTTGCCAATGACCCTTCGACTATGTTTAGCCTTAGGGGTCTTGAAAACTTGAATCCGATTAAACATATTCAAGTCGGTTATTCCGTTATTAGGGCCAATTCGCGTAAATCAAATTTTAAATAGGATAGGTCGGGTTAAATTCTTTCTGATTAACTCGGTTGCGGATCGACCTGAGTGACCTAAATAAAGTTTTTTTTTTTTTTTTTTTTTTTTTTTTGATGATGATGAAAATTGTTATAAAGTACTTATATAAACTTAATGAACTAGGCAATTTTTTAATCAATTTAGGCATATTCGGGAATCGGGATGAGATTAACATGTAACCCGATAAACCTAACTCGATAATCTGCAACGTTATAGACCCAATACCTTATAAGGTTAGTTTGCGTGTTAGTTTTTATTTTTCCAAACCCCGATAGATCCAACCCAATAAGCTCTCAACCCGACCCTATAACTCAATTGAAACCTGAGATTGATTTTTTTCTTTTCTTTTCCTTTTTTTCCCTACCTTTATTTTTACTTGAACGAGCAAAAAACTTCCTTTCAACCCCATAAATTTGGATGCAACTGATTTCTAGCTAATTTTTCTTTTTTCATCAATTTTCTTCCTCAACTTTTCACATACTAGGCATCTACACTTACCATCTTGGTGATTAACATGAGTAGTCACAACAAAAGTAAAATCTTTATTTTCTTACCAAAAGGAAAGTTGCTTTGTCACATCCTCACTTATTACACTTTCCTCCAAAGATGAAACAACTTTTTCTGTAACACTGCAATTTTGGAGAAGTACATCTAGTTCATTCTTATTCTTTGCAATGTCTCTTTCTTGTCTTGAAGCACAATTTTGAATTTTCAAAACTTCTTGTGGTAATGGCGGGAAAACTTGTTCAGTTTATCATACGCCTAGACATGAATCAATTGGGATGAGCCATACGTAATCCCAATCAATTAGCCATACGTAACACACTAGTATGACTTACATAAGTACAACTACTATTTAAGTGACAATGGTTTAGTTATGTCTTTACGAAAAGATAGCGTGACATGCATGATACTCAGTTTAATCATCTCAAGTTAAAGTAGAGATAATAGATTGATCGGCACTATAAAAAAGTGATCGTATAAGTGAATATGAAAAAAGAAAATTATTAAGTTGACAAATGTTAAAGGTTGATGCAAGACAACCAAGTCACGTGAAAAAAAAAAAAAAAAAAAAAAACAAACTTTCATAGTTTTATAAGAATGACGAATTAGCTTATTGACTAGTTTATTTATAATTAGTTGACAAGTTAAGCAGGGTGCAGGACATCCTCCATAAACTAAGTAAAACAACATAAACTAAAAGACATTCGAAGTTAGATGAATTAAAAAAAATAAAAATAAAAATTTACTATCTATTAAATTGGCCGAATGAGTTGATTAAAAAGTCACGTAAACTGATAGTTATATCATGTAAACCATGAGTTTGTTCTTTAAAATATTTTTCTTTGAATACAAAAATTACCCATAAACAACATTACCCAAACACGAAAAAAGTAACAGCTAAAACACCGTAAGACCTCTATGAATACAAAAATTACCCATAAAACTAAGTAACTAGGCAAGAACTACTAAATACTGCAGAAATATAGCACAAAATCTATACCTGCAAATCCTTTAACACAAGACGGTTTTTGTACTAGAATAAGAAAAGAAAACTTAATTACTCAAGTGAACCATGATTATAACAAAACAATCCTGTCAACATTTATGCATATCAGTTCTAATAATGTGAATTCATTTGTGAGGAGGTATCTATTTGTGTATAAAGTTCAAAACTAAATAAAAAAAGAAGCCGTTTTCATTTCTCACATACCTTACTAGAAGGATGCCTTCAAACCCATTGTGGAAAACTAGAAGAGGGTTGAATAGTTTTGCCGATTTAAACTATTTAAATCGACTTATGTCAATCTATTTGGATGTGTGTTGGATGTTGATAAACAAGCATATAGAAGTATGTAATGAAAAGATAAGAGTAAGAAGCACAAAACCACAACGCGAGTATTTATAGTGGTTCGGCTACAAGGACACCTTCCTTGCCCTACTCCACTCCCCGAGTCACCTACTCGAGAGTTCGTAATCACTACACGACACCAACTTCTTATGGTGGAGAAACCTTCACAACGTTGCCTACTCTTTTTCCGGTACTAGGCTAACCACC
The DNA here is from genome assembly GCA_910596185.1 of Chrysanthemum makinoi. Classification (NCBI taxonomy): domain Eukaryota; kingdom Viridiplantae; phylum Streptophyta; class Magnoliopsida; order Asterales; family Asteraceae; genus Chrysanthemum; species Chrysanthemum makinoi. Next base: position 336,696,645 of record OU343225.1, read on the forward strand.
GAGTTCTTTCACACCAAGGTGAACCACATCTATCACAACGTCGCCTACCTTTTATCCGGTACTAGGCTAAGTACCGAGTTCCATTACAATGGAGGAACTACTACCCAACACTACACCAACGACTAATCCCAAAGGAGACCAACTCCTTATTACAACATCATCAAGGATATCAATATCCTTGGATCTAATACTAATCTATCTTGTACATCGAAACACACCATATCGAATGTACATCTAAGGCACCTTTCACTAATGCCTTTAAATAGATCTTCAAGACACCATTCACTAATGTCTTGTGTCTTGACTTCTAGGCACCCTTCACTAATGCCTATAATACGGACGATCGACACCTTTCACTAATGTCTTCGTCTTTACACTTGAGACATCTTTCACTAATGTCTTCAACACTACACTTCTTAGAAAAAAGAAAAGAATCATCAACAAGAGGACTTCACTAGTCTTGATGATGAGGAAGCATGGCAACTCATGGACTTGAGCTTGCTCAACTTCAAAGGTGGTGATCTCGCCTTTAAGAGGAACCTAGAGAATCACACAAAAACAAAACTACAAACATAGATCTCTTGGATCTAGGGTTAGAGAGTTTTTAACTCAAAGGGAAAGTATGTTAGAAAGGGGTGAGAAACAATGAAGACATGGCTCACTATTTATAGAGGAAAATGTTCACTGTTCCCCGGATCCCTCCCACAAGGGATCCTTCTAGCGTAAAGCTAGGGATCCGTGGGACGCTCCTCTTTACCCATGGGTATTTTGGTTATGGGTCATGGGTTTATGGGTTATGGGTTGATCCATGGGTCTTTTACTAGATACAATGTATCTTAGGAGTGTAATGCACCTAGTCACATGGGTATGGGTCAATACCATGGATTATGGATATTATCCATATATGATATAAGCATGATGTCATGCAATGAGTTATGGGTCAAGCTCCATGGGTCATGGACTTTGGGTTGTACCCAACTACATTCAATGTATTTGGTCAATGGGTTATTATACTTAAGTTTCTACCCATTTATATTACCCAATATACTACATACTAGTTATGTGTATATTTTACCCAAATATGTAAACACTAGTTGTTGTACATATGTAATACTAAATCATAAAATCACTTATATTTGTTTTACTGTTTTATGTGAAAACGTAAGTGTGTTAAAAACTATTAGTTCAAACTAATTACGTATTTTATTTATTTCCTTAAAATGATTTTACGTTTGTTATTGACAAAACATTGGAAGATCGTAAAATATAAATAAACGTTTTTATGACTTATTTGTATTAACAATCTCCCCCTTTTTGTTGATGACAAAACATAAAATTATTTTAAGGAAAATCCAAAATTCGCTAAAATTCGTAAAAGTTTGAATTTGTAGTTTTTACTTTCTTCTCCCCCTTTTTGTCGAAACAAAAAGAGTTTCGAAAGGAAACTAACACATCGTTTTAGGAAAAACATGTGAAAGAGAAAGAAATAAATATAGAGCAAGTAACGGGAAAGGATCTCGTCTTTACTCCCCCTTGACGAGTCCATCCCTATGTAAGGGCGTCAAAAAAATAATACTAAGCTAGTTCATTTGCAACTAAGTTTGCAAAAGATTTCGTCTATGTGACGAATGTGCTCCCCCTTGATGATTGCAATTTTTGCAAAGGGATGTCATGAAATGTAATCCTAATATTGTGAGTAATTAGCAATGTATTGCTTTGACACAAAGCTCCCCCTAGCTTTAAGGTGTCAAAGTCTTGATGTGTAAATTGAATAACTACAAAACAAAGGTTAGAAAACAAGTATAATGCACAATTTCCTGCAAATATGATCCAAGTTAGTAGAAAAATAGTTTTTTGTATCACGGATCCCACGGTTCCCTCCTTGTAGGGATCCGTCTAGGCAAATATGAGGGATCCGTCTGGCTGATGATCAATTTCAGCAAAGGTGATGTAACACATTATGTTAATATCAAAGTGAGATATGTATTATACAACATAATCATATACTCAGAAATATAGCAAGTAGCATGTATTTTCATTTAATAAAACTAGAGATATGATATACATGACTCTAAAAACTAAGAAAATGATCGATACATGACTTGGAATTACTAGACTTAACTAAGTAACGCTTGAAACTAGGACACCACTAAAATCCTCTAGCTCAAGTTTGTTTAGGTTTGATCTCGTCGAAACGTTCGAGGAGGTGATAGAACATGAAATGTTGGTCTTCTCGTACTTCATGTATCAAACTTTCAACATGTTGACAATGATAACAATCTTTGTCATGGCTAGGTAGTGGTGGTGGAAGAAATGAAATAGCTTGATGCGAAGGATCAAGTGAAGCGGCTTGTGGAGCCTCAAACGACGGAGGGATTGGTGGAGGCGTATTTGAAGATGGCTCGACCAAGAATGATGGTGGTGGTAGAGAATTGTCAACTTCCATATGGTCGGGTGGTTGACTTTGATGATTTCTCATAATCCAAATGGGATTATATGATGGTAACGGCGAAAAGGAAGCCGTAGCTAATGTTGACTCAACACCTTGATTATGTACCATTATTCCTCCTAATGAGGAGAATGTTGCCGGCGGAGGAGGATGAGACGACCTAGGAGGCAAATCCTCTAAATTGTAGATGTGTGGTGATGATAGTGGAGTTGTAAATGAGATAGCTCTAGGAACCAATGGTGATGGTTTAGTGGAGATGATATTGTTTGGCCTAGGAGGTATGGTGGTGTTTGGCATAGGTAGTTTTGTGGGTACTATACTTTTAGGAATTGGTTTGATTGGTTGAGAAGAAGTCCTTGCATTTGCTTGACCGGAGATGATTCGGTTGAAGAGATTTCGTGTATGACACGAGCAATTTTCTTGGGTGGTTCTTTGGTGGATAAGTTGCTACTTGGAGTTTTCCTCATGATGAGATGATTTCAAGAGGTTTGCAAAGATTTCTTAAGTGCTGAAAATAAGGATGAAGATGATGACTTTATAAGTCCTAACAATGCGGTTTATAAAGCAAGATTTGGCAAGTGCATTCAAGACTTAAGCCACTAAGCTTCATTGGAATGTGATAATTAACATGCACAAGAGTCAACTTTAGAGTTTGTACTGATCTAGGAACTCATTTAAGATGAGATGGAGTGTTTAAGTTAGGAAGATGAGCTTGAAATGATTGATTTAGCTAGAGTTTGACATAATCTGTCACCCGGATCCCACGGTTCCCTCCAATGAGGGATCCGTCTAGGCTAATCCTAGGGATCCGGCTCTCAGCAGCTATGAAAGAATAAAAATGATGTTTATAAGGTCTAAGATCTATACCATCTTGAGTATTTCAGTCCTCCTAAGTATTTTTTTAATGAAGAGGTACTTAAGTACTTGAGGGTAATGAGTGATGTAGCTAATGATTGCCTTTTATGGAAGAAATTGGAACTTTCATGAGTACCAATGAATGAACAAGGATGACACTAAATATTTTGAGAGTGTCAAGTGAAGCTAAATGACCCTAGAGATCAGATAGTGACTTAGGATATTGTTTTGGGAAATATCCTAAAGACTTTAAGATGGAAAAACTAGAATTTGATCAATTTTGAGGTAAGGATGATTATGATCAATTTAGCTATAATTGAAAGATTTCCAAAGCTAGATGTGAGGGATTATGTGAGAAATGATGTGTGAGCTTGAGAGCGGAAGAGTAATGGGTTTAAGTGAAACGATAGATCTACAAGTGTCTTGATTGTGATCTAGTTGAGTTATGTGTGAGTAGGAAGGATCTACTTAACTTAATAAGGACTTAATTTGCCTTAGGAACCTATGTCTAGCTTAGTGTGAGGTGTTCTAAGGATATGTTTGAAATACAATGTTTGCAATTGCATTTTCTGTTTGCCGGATCCTACGGTTCCCTAATAGTAGGGATCCGTCTAGCACAAATTTTGGGATCCGTCTATCTGGTAAGCAGAACCTTTAAAAAAGGTTTATGCAATGACTTTAACAATGTATCATATTTCAAAGTTGGTTTAAGAGGTTCTAACACTAAGATATCAAATGTAAGATGTTTTATTTCATGAAAGAAATTGGATTACATTGATAAAGCATGAATACTAAGGATTGATCCTATTTGAAAGATTACTAAGTTCCTTGAGCGTTATCGCTAGAAGGATCATCAAATGGTTGATGAGTGTTGGTGGAATCAAGAATGAAGAAAGTCTTCATGAGAGATATGTTTAGCGGTTCCATCATCTTGTTCACAAGTGCGTACAACGGACTTTGAAATTGAGGATGAAAATGCATGACGTTATGATAGAGGCGTGTCAAGAACATTCCATAAGGGATGAGTTTATTCTTGGAGCCTTGAAGTTTTACAACGCCTTGTAAGAAGTAGGCGAGATCGTATGGTTGTTGTGTTAGCAAACAATACATTATGTGAGCACAACAAGCGGGAAGGATTTCTCGATTTCCCCTAAGACTCCAAACATTTTCACGTAGGATGAGTGCAGGGGGTTTGTACTCTTCTCGGATGTCCCATGTAAAGATAATGTTTGGATCGGAGTAATATGGTCGAGGTTTGCATATTATGCGATTTAAATCCTCCGGGGAAGGTATGTGAGAACAATATGGACTATTTTCTTCACGAAAGTTGAAGAGAGAATCAAGAGACCAATCATCAGTGAAGGCACATTGTCCATGATTTGGAATCCGGAGGATGTGAGCAAATCGCTCAAGACTTAAAACGAACTTTTGGTTTTTGATCCAAAACCAAAGAGAAAGAGAGCGATCCTTGTTACGAACTGTTGTTCCCTATTCACTATCATTTAAAACAGTAAGTACTTAAAACAATTTAACAGTGAACAATGACTGAAATTAACGCAAGTAAAACACACAAAGTAATTTTCAACATCATATTCTTTATTAGAAATTAATCAAAAAGAATACATTACCCAAGTACTTGCGGAATAGTACTTGGGATTGAAATGACAAAGTTTAGTGACTCCTCTCTAAGCTCAGGCTAAGTCTGAGCACAACTCTTAGAGCCCACTGAGCTATCTCAGGAACTAAGTTGTATTTGGAGAAGTGAAAAGATGGCTTGCGTGTATGTATGTTTTTACAATTCACAAGCTTAATCTTTTCACTCCATCTCTTATGCTATTTATACATGTATGATATTTAACTCTTTTCTAAACTGACATCATACAGAAGACAAAATACTGATGTATTTTGTCTCTGTTTACAAAGACTATTCTAGGTAAGAGACAAGACTACTTTCCTAAGTTCAGTGATGACACTGAGCCTGATCTTTTGCTATTCAGGGAAAGTTGACTTTGGTTGATAAGTACTTCGTCTTATCTGATTCAAACTTATCCCGCCATGTCCCGCTCTTTCTTCAGTCTTTACATCCTTCAGTCTTCTACTTCAGTTTGTCTTCAGTGTAAGTAGTTGGAGAGGAGTCTTAGGGATTCAGTGAGTTAATGTCATTACTCACTGAATCCATCATCTTCTTCTTGACTCAGTCTTCACCCTTTAAGTTCCGCCTTACTGAGTGGAGAGACTTCTTCTTCGCCTCATACTGAGTATCCTGAAGATGACTCACTGAGAGACTATGTGATGCGTGCTGAACCGTCAAGTTTTCTCACGCAAGCTGACCACTTGTGAATGGCCAACTGTAAGAAACTTAAAACGGCTTAAGCACGAACTCAATGAAGATATGAGGAGTATAGGGTCTCCCCGGGTCGTTATGTCCCAGCGAGCTATGCAATGGATTATCAAACGTAAAGTGATCGAGAAATTTGAACGAATAAAGGGATTGAGAATGATTATAACTACAGAAAAAGCCAACAAATTACAGGGGCTTAAATGCAAATTAAAGAAAATTAAAAAGATAAAAAATATTAAATAAACGCTATCACTATTTGCAAAATGATGTTTTTGATTTTATGTTTTTATAAAACTTAATTAAAAACTACGTAGCGTACAAAAGAAAAAGTGAAACTTAAGCAATATTAACCCTAAAAATATGAAAATGGTATTTTTACAAACCTAATGATAAAAGAAAATTTTTAGAAAAATAAAATTATTTTTACAACTATTTAATTAATTATTATTAATTAAAAACTAATTTAAACTATTTAATAATAACTTAAAATACAAGAAAATATGAAATAAAGCTTGAAAAATAAAATTATGACTTAGAAAAATCTAAAATAACAAAAGAGAATTTTCAAAACTATTTTTGTATTTTTATGATTATTTTTGAATTTTTTATGAATTAAAAACTATTAAAAGCTAATTAAATTGCTTAAAAATACAAATTTAACTAAGAAAAATCTAGAAAAATATTTTTTTGGCTTTTTATAATTATCTTAACTTAAGAAAAATGAAAAATTATTTTTTTGAAACCTTTCTTAATTTTTTGTATTAAATGCTAATTAAAAATGCTTAAAATCTGAAATAAATCAAGAAAAATACTAAACAGTACTGGAAAAATTTGAAAAAATCAGGAAAAGCTTAAAATAATATTTAGAATCTAGGAAAAATATAAAAAACAGGGGTTGTGTACAAGAAAATGGGACTGCAAAGCCAAGTGCTTATAAAGAAGCACTTAAAATAAGCCAACCACCACAAATAAGCACTAAACTGATTCAGAAGTTCTAATATGCTAAAATTATCCAATTGCAACTACAAAAAACTAGCCTTAAACACTGGAATGCAAGTTACAAAGATTTGGCTAATATGGCTCAAGTGCTTAAAATCAGTTGAGGGTGCTAAGTTTAGACTTAAGCACAGGCTTCAAAATAAGCTGGAAATGAAAAGCAAAAGTTGGAACTCAATCAAGACCTGGCTAAGAACACATAAACCAAAAACTAGACCTAGGTGAGCTCTAATGAGCTCTGTGCAAAGCTAGCAAATCACCTGTGCACACTCAGTCAATGCTGAGCTTGTGCACAGGGGATTTGAGACCCAATCCACAAGCTCATTTGAAGCTTTTAAAAAAATTGCAAAATTATACAAAAATGGCTATAAGAAAATAGACCAAGGGAAGTTTTTAAAACAACAATTCTCACTGAAATTGGCTTAAAAATGAAGCCAAGAAAATTCACCCAAGTTGGATGAAAAATTGGTTTTTTTTGACAATTTGACTTTTATGACAGATTTGAAAAGCTGACTTTTTTGAACTTTGAATCCAATGTAAGGACTGATAATGATGTAAAATGATGAAATGAAGATACTGCAAGCTATGTTTATGACTTTTAAACATAAAACAAGTGATTTGATTTTCAAAAACACAACAGATAAGCTGTTAACACAGTGGGACTGAGATTTTGACTATAGGTGTTTTGCAGGCACAAACTAAGACAGGTATGAGTTAATTTGGAGTTAACAAATATGAACCAACAGAATTAAACCATGGAGCTAGCCTCTAAAACAGATTAAATAACAATGCCAAACACACCTTTAATGACTGTTTTGCAAATTTAAGTGAGACAACTACTGAGCATACTTGAATCAATGATCAAGCTAAGTCTATAAGTCCTAAATACAGCTACTTAAACAAGATTTAACCAGTTATGACAACAATTGAAGATTATGCTAAGAAATCTTAAAAATTACTTACAAAGGGTCCTAGCCACTATGGCTTGAAACAATGAACCAAAGTACCACTAACCTATCCAAAACCAACCCAATGTCTCTGAACTAACCCAAATCCATGGCTGCTTCAACCCATGTCCATTTCCATTACCAACTTGACCCAGTTTGACTTCTGTTGACCAGATCCTAAAATGACTTGAAACTTGAATGTAACTTGTGAAAAGCTGCAATAAGCTTATACAAGCTTATTTGAGCTTTGAAATAAACTACTACACACTTGTACTTAAGAATTTGAAGTTGCAATTTGAAACAGTGGACTTAAACTGAGAATTGTAACAATAAACTGAAATTGATGCTTGAAATGAGTTTCAATACACTTAAATACTTTAAGTTGATACAAATTAACAAAAGATTACAGGTTTTATAATAAACTAAAGCTTTAAGATAAAAAACGACATTAAAGATAAATTAAAAACTAGTAGACTCCTTCTCTTGCTTCCCAATGCTTCTCTTTATACTCCAAGCTTCTTTTCTCTCTCTTCTGAATAGTTCCCAGCAATTTCCATGGCCATTGGATTGCAAGAATTCATCTTGGCCATTCATTGGATTTTGGCGCCAAATCTGTTTTTAACAGTTGGAGAGTTGAGTGAAATGGGGGAGAGGCATTAAATGCATTTGGAGTTTGGTAGAGGTGGGGGGAACAAGGAGAGGTGATAGGTTGAGCTGGTGGTTGGAATGGTGGGCGCAAGGGGAGGGAAATGGGGGAAAGGGATGAGCGGGGTAGTTTGGTTTGACCAGATATTTGACTGGGTGGGTTTGTTGACCGGGTTATGGGTTAAAGGGTGTTGGGCTTTGGATTGGGCCAAGTTAATACAAGGGTCCGGTTTGGTGTAGCTTAATAACCCAAGGACTAATTTTGCAAATCCTCCAAAGTTGAGGGGCTGAAGTAGTGTATTTCCCAAAGTGCTTTCAAGGACCAATATTGCCAATCATTAATAAACCAAGAACCAATTTTTCATTTTTGATTTTTTCAAAGTTCCCAGGGATCTATTTTGCCATTTTTGGATTTTCAGGGACTAAACATGTAATTTTGAAAAACTTGTAACCCAAGTGTAATATTTTGTGAAATTGACTTTCAAAACCTTGGGTTGGCTTTTCCTTTCAAAATAAATGCATAGGGACTAATTTTGACAAGTTTTGAAACTTGGTGGGCTGAAACTGCCAATATTGCAAACTTTGATCGATTTTCCTTTGTTTTTGCACATTTTGCATTTAAAACACATAAAACACAATCCCTGGGATATTTTAAGTATTTTGATATCTTTTTGATTGTTTTTGTATGTTTTGGCAGTTTAAATACGATAAAAATGATGAGTATTTGAGCACTCATCACTATGCACTCAGTGACCTGTTAGTGTTTAACGGACTAAACACTTGGGCTATTTTATATTAAAGTCCTAGATTAAGGGGTTTGGGTATTTACTGAACCCAACAGTCTCCCTTATTTGGATATACAAATAGCCTAAGTGATTGATCAGTGTAAGTGAGCAGATGGCTTCTTCTTACACTGAATGTACTAATGAATACAATAAGGAACACTGAGTATTTTAACAAAACATACACCGTTTATTGATCAAATTACAAGGTTCCTATTACTAGTACAAAAGATAAATCAAAATGATGTCAGTCCAGATGGATTCCCAATGCTTCAAGCTTGACTTTCTTGGTGATGAGTGTTTCCCTATCAGGATGGTCTCTTATCTTGGCATTCAAGTCTTGACAGAACCTGATGTTTGCTGGGGTTTGGATCTGAGAGGCCACTGGTATGTAGCTCAGCATTGCAGCTACACCAGCCTGATCAATATCACTCCATCTTTGAAATGCTGGGTTTCCATAGACATCAATGTGGAATAGCCCTCTTTCAGGATTTTCAATCACTAAACAGTTCACGAACTTAACACCTTCTGGCAGTTCCCTGTTGCATTCGAATCCAGGCACTTTTATCTCAGGCTGGAACTCAACCCTTTTCCTTTTGCCAGTGGATGATTGTGGTTGAGATCCTTGAGGTGCAATTAAGGCAGGCTGAATTCCCAGTTGTGCTGGTACATCCCTCAGTCTTTCATATATTTTACTGAGCATCTTCATCAGCTCCTTAACCACCGCATTTTGCTTCTTTTCAATTATTGGACCGAGTTCATTGAGTTCAGTGATCCCAAAGTCAGTGAATTTTAGGGGATCATGAACTTCGAAATGTCTCTTATCAACCCCCTGTAGACGTTCATTGCCAGTGGTTTGGATCTGGGGATGATTTTGATATCTGTGATCTTTTCAGGCAGTCTTCGGCTTGTCATCATCCAGTTGTAGTGCTCAATTCTGCTTAGCCTGAGGGCTTCAGCTTTCTTCTTCTTTTCTTCCAACTGTTTTTTCATTTCAGCCATTTTTGCTGCCTGAGCATCCTTGAACCTTTGTCCTGCCTGACCCTTTTCGAGCTTCTTTGGATCAATTCCCACATTCTCAGCTTCTTCGGCAATCACTTTAACCAGTGCTTCCCTACTCTTCTTATCATCCTCAGCTTGTTTCAATCTCCTTTCTTCTTTAGCAAGATATTTGGTTAGCTGTTGAGGTGTGAGAAGGTATTCAGTGTCACCGATTTTGTAGGGAATCTTCTCAGGCTCAGTAATTGTCATTTTGCCTTTTCCTTTGTCCTGGCCGGAGGAAGATGATCCAACCAAGGGTGGTGGTGTTGTCATGATAGGTGTTGTGACTGTCAGTGTTGTTGTTGTTGATGTTTGTGGTGGAAGTGAGGAGATGGGTATTGCTGAGACTGGTGGTGTTGGCTCCCCCTCAGTGTGAAGAGGAGTTTCTTCAGCAATATTCTCCCCCTCAACTGTTGCCAGAGCGTCAGTGAGGGCAAGAGTTGGTGTTGGTGCTGAGGGGGACTGAGCAGCTTGACCCTTGAAGGCCTGATAAATTTCAGTGAGCATGGCCTTTATATCTGAAGTATCTGTTTGAATGCCAGTGACCTTAGCTTCCTAATTAGCCTGAGACTCTTCCAAAGCACTCATGCGTGGCCCAAGATTCCAGGCCAAGGAAGTAGATGCCTGAGCCAACGTAGCCATTTGAGTGTTCACAGAGCTCAATGTAGTTTGAAGGGACTGGACTGAAGAATGAAGACCCTGAACATTTGCTGATTTGAGCGTTTCGATCAGTTCAGCGAGGCTGGAGGATTGTTTCAAGTATGCCTCTGTAGCCTCCAACACTTTAGAGTTGAGTGCTGAGTCGTCTTTGACAGATTCCCGGATTTCATCTACCTTTGTGCCTACACCCTGAAGGTGTCTGAGGAATTTAGCCATATTTCCATCCAGTCTGTGAATGTTGTCATACATCAAATCCCTGTGCTCATGAACGTTTTCATCAAAGGCTTGGACCTCAGCCTTCATATCAGCATAACTTGCACCAGCTTCAGTATGTTGTTCCCACAATGTTTCAGTGACCCCAGAGTATAATTTCCTTGAAGCTTTGGTGATCCACTAAACGAGTTGCCTTTCAGTAAGTGAGAGAACATTATCAAATCTTGCAAATTCATTAGTGGAGGAAGAGGAGTCATCATTTTCAGGCTGGAATGGTGATTCAGTTTGCTCCTTTGGATCAGGCTGAGGCTCTTGTTCAGATTGAACCTCAACGTCCACTTCTTCCCCAGCTGATAGAATTTCATCATCAGTATCAACAAGCTCATCTTCCGAGAAGAGTATTCCAGTAACATCAGCAACAGTTAACAGGGGGTTGGTGATGGGTTCCATATCAGTGGGTGGTATTAATCCCTCTGAGTCTTTGTCCTCCTTTGACCCCTCAGACACTGGTGGGAGTTTCCTAGTGCCTTCTCTGGAGTCAGGATTGGTTTTGGGTTCCATATCGGCGGGTTGTTTCTTTCCCTCCGAGTCTTTGTGCCCCTTAGACCCCTGAGACACTGATGGGTATTTTCCAGTGCCTTTAGCAGAGTCAGTGACAGTGATATCCCTATCAGTGGGTTGTATGGTTCCCTCTGAGTCTTTGGGATCGATCAGTGTGCCCTCAGACAAAGGCTTGGATTTGCTAATGTCATCACTGGGCGTTTTGGAAGGCGCTCCCCTACCAGCGGGTTTTTTGTTTCCCTCTGGATCTTGGGGAGTAGTGGTTGTGACCAAGGGCACTGACTGTGATGTATCAGTGTCCTTCGTTGTCACGGGGGTGGATGATGCCTGGTCACCAATGGGTGGTAAATTAGTCTTGGGATTTCTTTGCCTTTTAGGCTGTGCTCCTGAAGCCTTAGGGCCCTGAGACTTGGGTTTGGTTTTAGTCCCAGTCTGAGACTTCCCCTTTCTCTCTGTAGGAGCAGGCTTAGGAGACACTGATTCCTTCTGGTTGTTTACAGCAACCATATGGACCGTCAATTCAATGTTTGTGACAAAGGATGGGTCCTTTTGAAAATTTGATTGGCTCAGGATGCCAGGTAAAGCACCAAAATTTTCTTCCTGAGGATAATTTGTACCCAGTAACACTTGTAAAGCACAAGAGACTGTTGGGAATTAAGGTAAACTACTGATTCTGCCGAAGAGATTCTGCCGAAGAAGAATGGATTCTGCTGAAGTTATACTTCAGCAGAAATGCTAAAGCAGATATTGTGTTGCTACTGAAAGTGCGTACCACGTAGGAGAGATAAGCTCAGAATAGAGTAAAAGTCAGCGCCGTATTAAAGATAGGTTGGCGCCGTATTATGTAGAGCTTAATCAGAATAAACAATATGATGAACAAAACAATATGATTAGTTGCATGCTTGTCTAGATGCATGCTTAGTCTATGTTAGTATTAGGAGCATAAATTGTCAACGCTCATTTTAGGGTTTCTTGCCTATATAAGGAACCATTATAGTTTGTAATAGATAAGCTTTTCAAAAGTCTTTCAAGTCTTGTAAAACATCTGAAACATAGAGTTTCTATAATCAAAAGATCCATAGAGGATCAAAGAGTTCTTAGTTATTGTAACTTGTATTTTATTTCCGCTACAAAATACGAGTTGTAGAGATCTTCTATTAGTTTGCTTGTGATTACATAGGCAACACTAACGATCTCCGAGTGCTTAAAAGATCTATCAAGGTCTTTGTGTTTCAACAAGTGGTATCAGAGCCTCGGGAAGTCTCTACGATACTAAGAACATTCATTCACCATGCCTGGATCCGATAATGAAACTGAAGCCACCAACACAAACAACACCAACACCACTTCCATGCAACAGCTCAGTCTCTCAAACAGTAATGGTAAACTTCCTTATTTGAAAAGGGAAGAATATGAACTTTGGGCTATGAAGATGGAAAACTAGATTTCCAATATTGATTGGAATCTATGGGAGGTTGTAAAGAAAGGAAACAGTTTAAAGAAGATGATCCCTGACAGGGGTGGGAAATTTATCATGGCTCCACCAAAAACTGCTGAAGAGGTACTAGCTATGCAGAGAGAGCATAAAGTAAAGACCATTCTGCTTCAAGCCATTCCAGAAGATCATCTGTGTGATTTTCATCATATGGATGATGCAAAGGACATATGGATGGCTCTCAAAGCAAGGTTCGGTGGAAATGAAGAATCAAAGAGAATGAGGAAGTCCATGCTGAGACAACAATTTCAGGACTTCAATATCTCTGAAGAAGAAGGCATTCACAAAGGATACGACAGGTTCCATAGGATCTTGAGTCAGCTGAACCAGCTGAATGCAAAACCGGATAATGATGACTGCAACTCAAAGTTCCTTCGATCATTACCTCCATCATGGTTACATGTAAGTATTGCTCTCAAGGCTAAAGGAGGGCTGGATATGCTTACCTTTGATGAGCTATATAACAGACTCAGAACCCTTGAACCTGATGTCAGAACTCCCTACCGTACATCTTCGTTTGGCCATGCAGCTTTTGTTGGGACATCTCACTCCAACGTGATGGTGCAAGCTCGTAGTTCCAACTATTTTCCATCATCTCCGAGCTCCAACTACTTTCCATCATCATCTTCATCCCCCCCTCCACCACTTAACCCTCGTCCCACTCCACCATGTTCTCAAGCTAGGTCTAGTAGTGTGATGGAGGATGTTCTTCATTCATTTGTTGCTGACTATGATACTCAGCAGTATCTTGCATATGAAGACTTTGATCAGTTGGACCCACTTGAAATGGAGGAGATGAAACTGAAAATGCAGGTGGCATTACTGTCAGTGGACATCAAAAGGTTTGAAGAGAAGTCTGGAAGGAAGTTTGCTTTCAAGGGAAAGGAACCAGCCCGCTTTGACAGGAGGAAAGTCAAGTGTTTCACTTGCCACCAGATGGGACATTTCTCAAGGGAATGCAAAGACAGGAAAAGTGGAGATGGAGCTAATTACCTTTCCTATCAGCAGAAACAGCAGGAAACCGGAGCTTCAGCAGCTCTCCTCACCATGGATGAACAGGTCAACTGGACTGCACATGAACCTGTAAATGAAGAAGCTCATGATTCTGATAAGCTTGGATTGCTGGCAAGGTGTACTTCGGATGAAAGGCATGATCAGTTTGCCTTGATGGGACTATCTCAGGTACACAACTGTATATTTGGTTGTAGTCTAAGATACAATGAACTTAAAGAAGAGTATGATGCTATGAAACCTAAGTTTGATGAATGCTATGTTGAAAATGAAGCTCATAAACTAGCATTAAAAACAGTTGAAAGACAAAAGGTATGGTTTCAAAAGAATCAAATAGCTTATGAAGAAAAGATAAAGGTGTTACAGTTTGATCTTGAAGTTGCTAATAATTATTTAAAACTGTCTGAGAAAGCTAAGAATGAAGCTGTGTCTGAGAACCTAGAGCTTAAAGAAAAAGTAGTTGAGGAAATAGCTAGGAATAAACAATGGTTAATTTCAGGTGATAATCTGGCTAGAGAACTCTATAATAGTCAATCTGTAACCTCTGGCTTAGGATTAGGATTTCAAAAGTATGTAGGAGTAGAAGCTAGGTATGATGGTCGTAAATCCACACCTGCAGGGTTAGCTAACTTTGTTAAAGAGGGTGATATGCATGCTGTCCCTGGACCTATTAGAGGTGAATTTATGCCCACAGACCTGTCCATCACTGTTGACTTTGATGGATCACATCATCTATATGGCAAAAGTCAAAAGACTTGCAGACCCGATACCTCATCTAATGACTTTGTCTCTTACAGTGACAATTCATCGGATCAAGGGTCTACTTCCTATGAAAGCTGTGATTCAAATGAGAAGTCTGACCTTTCCAAGCCTGAGCCTGCACCCCAGTCTACTTACAAGCCTTCTAAGGAAGCTGCTGAGGAATTAACTTCCAAGACAGTTTCTTCTGAAGACTTGTCTTTTAAATCTTTGAATAATCAGTCTGTTAAAAACAATTCCTTGAATGTTTCTAATTTAAGTACTTCTTCATGTAATCAAACATCTCCCTATTTGAATAAATCTTCCAAGAAGAAGACATGTTTTGTATGTGGAAGTAAATTTCATTTGATTAAGGATTGTGATTTTTATGAGCAAAGATTGGGTGCATGTGCTACTCACCAGAAACACAAATCTAAATGGACCAATGTTGCTAATATTCCACCTTATGTCCCACAAGCAGCTAATCTGACTCTCATTGGAGAAAATCAGTCACCAGACCTTATGTGCAACCAACTAGCCCATACTTTAAACATGGTTATTGGCCTACATATGTTGACTCTATGTATGCTGGGATGGGATATGGGAGCACTGCTGTGAAGCCCTCAGCAGGTTGTTCTTGGACTAACAAGGGACCCAATTATCAATGGAGGACCAAGAACAATGGTGGATCCTCTAAATACTCTTGTCCTAAACCTGTGATCCACCAGGCAGGTTCAAGTCAGTAATGACTTGAACCTCCATTGTATACTAACAGTTTGTATATATTTTATGGTTGTTTGTAGGATCATCCCCTTAAGCATAAGAATATTGGTATTGTTGATAGTGGTTGTTCCAGAAGCATGTCTGGGAACAGGGATATGATGCACAATTTTGTCCCTATTGAAGGAGGAGGCAATGTAACTTTTGGAGGAATTGATGGTAGTATCACAGGGAAAGGCACCATAAAGACACCTCATCTAGATTTTGAAAATGTGTACTATGTTAAGGAACTTCAGCATTTCAATTTGTTCTCTGTTTCACAAATCTGTGACACTAAGAATAAAGTCCTCTTCACAGAGAATGAATGTCTTGTGCTGTCTAAAGACTTCAAGCTCCCCGAAGAAACTTCAATTCTACTGAAAGTTCCTCGCACTCACAACTTATACACATTCAACCTTAATAACGTTCAACCTGATGGTGACCTCACATGTTTGGTGGCTAAAGCATCACTTGATGAATCCACAAAATGGCATAGGAGGATGGCGCATGTGAATTTCAAGACCATTAACAAACTCTCTAACATGAGTCTTGTTGAAGGTCTTCCCACCAAAGTTTTTACCAATGATCATAATTGTGTCGCTTGCAATAAAGGAAAACAACACAGAGCCTCTTACAAAGCTATCAATGCTATGAGCATCATCACTGAACCTCTTCAGTTGCTTCACATGGATCTGTTTGGTCTAACTCAAGTCAGAAGCATTGATCATAAGTACTTCTGTTTGGTGATCACTGATGGCTATAGCAGATTTTGTTGGGTTTTCTTTCTCAGAACCAAAGATGAAACATCTCAAGTGCTGACTGAATTCATCACACTTGTTGAAAATCAGTTGAACAAAAAGGTTAAAGGTATTCGGTGTGATAATGGGACAGAGTTTAAAAATGCTGTTCTTATAGAACTCTGTGGGTCAAAAGGCATAAAAAGGGACTATAGTAATCCAAGAACCCCACAACAAAATGGGGTAGCTGAAAGAAAGAATAGGACCTTAATAGAGGCGGCAAGATCCATGCTTGCAGACTCTAAACTGCCCACTATGTTCTGGACTGAAGCTGTTGGCACTGCTTGCTATGTGCTAAACAGGGTGTCCATTACTAGACCACAACTCAAAACCCCATATGAACTTCTCTTTGGGAAAGTTCATGTCATTCACTACCTAAAACCTTTTGGTTGTCAAGTGACCATTCTGAACACAAGTGATCCATTGGGAAAGTTTGATGAGAAGGCTGATGATGGTTATATTGTGGGCTATTCAGCTCATAGTAAGGCATACAGGGTGTACAACTTGCAAGCCAAGAAAATAGAAGAGACGTTGAACCTGAGATTTTTGGAAGATAAGCCTAATGTTCAAGGACAAGGTCATTCATGGTCCTTTGATCTTGACTACTTAACGATTATCGGGTTACCACAGACATCTAGCTAACCAAAATGCAGGTCCTCAAGTGTCTCCAACTAACAATGCAGGTCCCCTAGATGATGGCTCTGAAAATGAGTTTGAAGATGATGAGCAACCCATACTTGTACCTTCTTTCTCCCCTAACAATATTGCAGGTACCACCTCCAAGGATACTGCTGATTCGAGTGATGAAGATGACTCTCATTATGCTGAGGACCTTGCTAGGCTCCAGACTCAAGAATTTGCAGCTAAGCTTGAAGCAGAGAAACTGAATGGAGAGGTTAATAATGAAGGAGTCGGTAGAAACCATGTTTCTGCTGAAGTTGATTCTGTCACACCTACCCTCCCCAAATCTGCTGAAGGCTATGCTGTTCCTTCTCAAGTATCTTCAGACTTTGGTGAACCCTATACACGCTTTCCAAAACCTTCAGATCTTGGAAATCATCAACCCAAAGCTGGCATCTTCACCTCACCCTCTTATGATGCTGAATTTGAACCAACCATCACTAATCTTGATTCATCCATTGAAGTCAACCCCACTACTACTCAGAGGATCAACATAGCTCATCCTCAATCCAACATTATAGGTGATCTTCTGGCACCTGTTAGAACTAGAAGGGCTATCACCAGTCCTCAGTTTGGACAGATTGCTTTTCTCTCTTATGTCTCCAACCAAAGAAAGAGACAATCACACCGACCTCAAGCATTGTCTGTTTGCTTGTTTTCTCTCTCAAGTGGAACCAACTAGTGTTTCTCAAGCTCTCAACGATCCAAGCTGGATCGAAGCAATGCAAGAAGAAATGCAACAATTTCACAATCAGCAGGTTTGGATTTTGGTTCCACTCCCTGATGGCAAATATGCCATTGGGACAAAATGGGTTTTGAAGAATAAGAGAGATGCTAGGGGTATTGTGATCAAAAACAAAGCAAGGTTGGTAGCTCAAGGCTTCAGACAAGAGGAAGGGATTGATTATGATGAAGTGTTTGCACCTGTTGCCCGAGTTGAAGCAATTCGCATTTTCTTGGCATATGCTTCATACATAGGTTTCATGGTGTATCAAATGGATGTCAAGGGTGCTTTTCTGTATGGTGAGATTGAAGAGGAGGTCTATGTCACTCAACCCAAGGGATTTGAAGACCCTGATCACCCAAATCATGTCTACAAGGTGGTTAAAGCTCTTTATGGCTTACATCAGGCACCTAGAGCTTGGTATGCTCGGCTTTCATCGTTCTTGCTGAAGCATGGCTATAGAAGAGGTGCTATTGATAAAACTCTGTTCCTCAAGAAGAATTACTCAGACATCATTTTGGTGCAAGTGTATGTGGACGACATTATTTTTGGTTCCACAAACGAAGCTTGGTGCAGGGAATTCGAGGAACTTATGAAGGGTGAATTTCAAATGAGTGCTATGGGAGAGCTTACATTCTTTTTGGGTCTCCAGGTTTAGTAGAAACAGGATGGCATCTTTATCAGTCAAGATAAATATGTGAGGGACATTTTGAAGAAGTTTGGTATGGAAGGTGTTAGGACTGCCACAACACCTTATGAAGCTCCAAAGACTAAAGCAAATAATGAACCAGATCTACCTGTAAATGTTCATCTGTACAGGTCCATGATTGGTTCATTGATGTATTTGACAACTTCAAGACCTGATATTACATTTGCTGTGAGTGTTTGTTCTCGACATCAAGTCACTCCACTTGCTTCCCATCTCAATACTGTCAAGAAGATCTTTAAGTACCTCAAAGGCCAACCTCTTTTAGGCCTTTGGTACCCAAAAGAATCTCCTTTCAAGTTGGAAGCATATAGTGACAGTGATTATGCTTGGTGCAAATCGGATAGAAGATCCACAACTGGGTCGCCAATTTCTTGCAAGAGGTTGATTTCTTGGCAATGCAAGAAACAAACCATCGTGGCCACCTCAACTACTGAAGCAGAGTACGTTGCTGCTGCAAATTGCTGTGGACAAGTCCTTTGGATTGAGAACCAATTCTTTGGACTATGGGTACAACCTTATGAACACTACAATTCATATAGATAATCAAAGTACCATCTGCATAGTCAAAAATCCAGTTTTTCACAGTCGAACGAAACACATTGAAATCAGGCACCACTTTATAAGAGATGCTTATGAAAAACATTTGATAAAAGTGGCTAAAATCTATACTAATGATAATGTGGCAGACTTGTTAACAAAAGCGTTTGATGGACCAAGGTTTCAACACCTCGTGGTCAATATTGGAATGTTAAACCCTTGACTGCATAGTTTGAGGGGAGGCATAGGCCTCAGGGGAGGCATATGCCTCAGGGGAGGATTTTGTGCAAACTCTGCATTATTTTTGTATATTAGTTTGTATTCTAACATTAACGTCTAATTATTCTCTAGTTTGTTTGTTTTTGTTGTTTGTGTGTGTTTTTATGTCTGTTTTGCAGTTATCTGTACTGCATTTTGTCTGTTCATTATCTGGATTGCAGTTTGTATATCCCTGATCAAGTTCAAATTCATCAAGTGTGGTTCATGAGTATATGGTCAAAATAGCTAAAAGAATGTTGCTTGTTTCTTCTGAAATCAATGGTACTGAAGCATACAATTTGATTCCACTGAAGTTATAATACTGAAGAAAAGAAATTGAAGTCAAATTGTTCATTCATTCATTCAAGAAACAGTTTACAGCTTACAGCTTACATAAAGTCAACCTACTACTATGCATCTACAAGATACGAGCTGTACACTTAAGCTAAGCCTAAACTAGTGTATATCCCTCATTCCGAAATCTAAGTGAATGTTGGATATGCGTTAGATGCTGGCTTTGCTTTCGTAAGTCTTGCGTAACCACCCATTCCGTTTAACTGGCTGGTTGGATATGCATGACCAACTCGATGAAGATGCTAAGGACCAAAATGGGAGGATGGATTGATGCAAACGATTGATGATGACGATGACCACGCAGGATGACGTAGAGAACTAACGTGTCCTGTGTGCTTCATCTACTCATTTCAACCAAAATGCAATCGATCCACCCTCCTTAAGCCCTTCTACTATACGATGTGTGTTCATGCACCAAAAGATGGCGAAGTGAGACCAAGAACCACCTCTCTATCTTTGGGGAGTGGCGGATTCCTGGCACGAGGTCTTTGTGGAGACCAAGGTGCTGGAGGTTGGGAGTAAGACGTTCCCTCCTTATAGGAGTCATCAAAATCATCAGCAGATTCACTTGGATTCACTACACTGTCATCTTCTGAAGAAGGAAGAAAGGGCGATTTATTTGGTCGTAGATAGGGTTGAGGGAAGTAATGGAACCATGGGTTTGATTCACCACTTGATGATGATGAAGAGGTTGATGAAGATGAGGAAGTGAGATCTATGATCTCAGGTTCGGTATTCATGGTGCAATTCGGTTAATTGGGTTTATTTTGCATCTAGGGTTTATGGTAATTATTTGGGGATCTTGATGAAGAGATGAGTTACATTGGGATCATTTTATAGACGGATTCGAGGTTCAATGAGTTTAATGCAAGTGGGTGGCACAGTAATTCTAGAAACTTACCGAAGATACTCTAATCTTTGATGCATTCTGCTGAAGTTATAACTTCAGCAGATTGATCATATGTTTCTGCCGAAGTGTTATTTTGGGTTGGGACAAAGATGCAATACACGTCAGCAAAGGTCAACCAAACGGTCCATTTTTCTTTGACTATAATTTGGGCAAAAACACTTCATCCACCATTACTCGCTTCAGAACAAACCAATTCTCTCTAATTCCACTTTCACAAACACTCACCATTTCAAGAATCATAATCCTAAACACTCATATTCCTCATGGCTCTTGAATTCAAACATGATCATAACAAAGTTGCTTTTCTGGGAAATGGCAAGGGATATGAACTGTACGAACCTATGGTGGAATTCCTGAAAAGGTCAAAGATTTGCTATGCTCTATCTCATTCTCCAAATGAGATATATGAGTCGCTGATCACTCAATTTTGGGAAACTGCTGAGAAGAGGAGCGAGACAGAGATTAGGGATGTGATTGATGAAACAGAGTACATTGTGACCGAGGACTTGATCAGGAGGAAGCTTCACCTGGAAGATGCTGAAGGAGCATTTCACTCTAATCAGGAAGATGTGCTTAATGGGCTAAGGGCTATTGGGTATCGAGGAACAAGAACAGATATGTGGCTAAAGAAGGAACTCTGCCCAAAATGGAGGTTCCTGGTTCACACACTGCTCCAATGCATGAGCAACAAGACTGGAGGATGGGACCAGTTCTCTACACGACTGGGCTATGGTATTGTGTGTCTTTCACAAGGGGTAACTTTCAATTTTTCTAAGTATATTTTTGAAAACTTGGTTGAAAATATTCAAAAGACAAAGGGAAAATTTTTAATGTACCCCAGGTTTCTTCAAATGATTTTAGACACCTCTACCTAGGCCCAATCTTTCTATCCCATAAGTACTTTAACTGCTAAATTGTTTGCTACAATGAGAACCCACTTTCAGGGGGAACATCATCCCTTGCTAGCAGCCATGTTGCCCCAAGATAATGAGGCTGCTGATGAGGAGAATGTGGCTCATAGTCCTCCTTCCTCACCTGTTGCTACTGATGGTGATCCATTGGTTCACTTTGATGAGGGCCCATCTTCAACTGTTGAAGCAACTCATGTTGCTCCAGACCAACCACCATGTCCCAGTCCTCCACCCACTCTAGCTACTCATGATGAGTCGATCTCAATAGACCACCAACACCAAGTCCTGTGAGGAATCCTCTCGATGAAGATCTTCCTCACATTGAGCATGACCAGTTACTTCGAAAGGTCCAATGAGGCTCCCCTTACCACAGAGCAATCTGCTGGTGGAGCTGAGGACCCCATTACACTCTCATCTGTGTATGCTCTTGTCAACAGGTATGCTGCAGAGGTTAATAGTCTGAAAAAGGAGCTTGCAGAGACCAAGTCTTCTCTTGGGGTTAAGATTGAAGAACTGCGAAATCAGGTCAAGGTCTTAGAGCACAAACAAAAAGGGGCCTCCAAAAGGAAACTTGTGGTTTCCTCTGATGAAGAACAAGACGATCCTCATTTTGAGTCTCTGGACATGTTGGCTGCTGTTTCTCTCAATGATCCTTTATCATTAGCCGCCACTTCCTCAAAGAAGAAGGAACCAGTCCTTTACAAAAGAAGGAAGAGATCTTATTCTCATAAGGTTTCTTCTGAAGCTTCAAAGGAACCTGGGGTTGATAAGGATGCTTCTGCTGATGTACTTATGGAGGATGTATCTTCGATCCTAATCAATCGCATCAGTTCAAGAACCAACAGACCTTTCCCCCTCAGCAGATCTGTTTGACATTGCTACTATGACCACTCCAGTTGATGATCAGCATCAACATGTTGACCTAGGTACTACTACAGAGGTACCTGTCATTGATTTAACTGAAGAAGAGTGTGCCAAGAAGCTTGATGATAAAGGGAAAAATGTCATCACGAAGATGAGCTAGGTCGACACGGTGAGTGAGGTGGAAAGACTAGGTCAAGCAAGTAGATTGGCTGAGTTTGAGAAGTCAAAGGAAAGTGTAGCATTGGCTAAACAACTTGAAACAAAGGAATTTTCATATTTAACTCCTGAGAGAAGAAAAGAACTCGATGAACTGAGGGTTCAGATGCCTGCTGAACACTGGGATACTCTAACTCAGCAAGTCATTTCAAGACCTTCTTTAGCTCAAAGTATACTAGGGGGTGATTTTCTCAGTGACA
Organism: Chrysanthemum makinoi; assembly: GCA_910596185.1. NCBI lineage: Eukaryota > Viridiplantae > Streptophyta > Magnoliopsida > Asterales > Asteraceae > Chrysanthemum > Chrysanthemum makinoi. Next base: position 336,719,299 of record OU343225.1, read on the forward strand.
ATTATGTAGAGCGAATGATGGCTCAGGGAAGACTAAGGAGGCAAGAAGCAATTGCACAAAAGAGGGCCATCCAAGCTCAGAAGGCCAAAGACAAACCCCCTACTAAAGATGAAATGAGAAGGGTGGTGAAGAACCAATGCTCAGTGTACAACTCTGGGTTAACAATGAAACAAGTCAAGGCTCTTCCTGATCATGTCCTCAGACGCAAATATAACCAAATCATGAAGGACAGATCATCATCCTCAGCACCTTCTACCAACTTAAAAAGGATTTCAGAGAATGAAGATGCTCCGGAAGCCAAAAGACTCAAGGCTGATGATGCTCCAACCAAGGAATCCTCTTGTCATTCTGCTGAAGCAACTTGAAGTTGCTTCCTCTACTATCAAGGGTCAATCTGCTGAACCATCTTCCATTTCCTCTGAAGCACCTGAAGCATCAACTCCCTCTCCCTCAGTGGCACCTGTTGTCACACCGGAAGATTCTCAAGTAAAGGAAGCGATCTCACAGAAACCAAAACGAGAGGGCTATAAAGATATTCCACAGGATGCATGCACTTCGCGCTCCAACCAAGTCTCAATCTACCGGTTCAAGTCCTACCACAAATGCACAAGATGAAAATGCTCCCTCTAGGGAAATCTATCACCGGGAGAAGGAAGAAGATAATGGCCAAAAGATCTTCTTTGGATCTTGAAGCTGATGACTCAACTTTCATAATAGAAGGGTTCTGCTGATTTTCCGATGGAAATTCAGATGATGTGTTAGAGTGGAAATTAAAGGATGATGAGATGAATGTTCTTCTTCGAAGGGACTCCACTTCAATGGAATTCACCTTTCTAAAAGAAATTCTACACTTGGTAGACAGGGCAGACTTACTTTCTCTGTTCACTCAAGTTAACACCTATTATCGCAACAAGGAACCACAAGGTTCTGGGATGATCTTACCAGGAGATCTTCAAGTTCTGTTCAAATCCCACATTCCCAATAGCAAAGCATCTTCCATTTGGGAAAACTCACATCGGTGGAAGCTTACATCCTGGAGATTCTATCCTCTCCCTCGTGTGCATGTGCTTGAGACTAAGGGTGGAATCACTGTCTGCATGTTTTCTGAAAGAAAGTATCCCTTCCCCCAAAGACTTATGGAAAAGATGCTGAGTCAAAAATTGGAAATTCCTCCAGATCCTGTGGGAAATGAAAGACAGTCTGCTTTAACACTGGTGGGATTGATCAAATCTCAACTCCAACAACTGCAATAGGCCTATTCTTCATCCATATCAGGACACTTGGTACTCTCTGCACTACTTTGTTTTGTTCATTTAGTTTGCTTTATTTATGTTATTTGTCTATTTTTGTCTAAGTTTTTTGTTAGATAAAAGACTTTCATAAAAGGAAAACTCACAAAAACATCATTTTAAAAATAGTGATAGCGTTTATTTAATACAAATTAAGTTTTAATTTTCCTTTTCAACTTATCATTAATCTTTTTCAGTTTTATATTTTATTATTAGTTAAAAAAAAACTTTTATGTAGTTTTGTTTGTTGTCCAATTCAGATGGTCTTTAACTCACCGGATGTACCTTGTGTATGTCAAAGAGTTGGCTAGTCCAAAGGGTACAGCTTTGGTAAAGACACATCAAATCTGTTGATAGCTGTAATGGTTTGCTCAAAATCATAGGGTCTGCAACCACCCATGCTTAACTGCTGAGGGTTGTATGGTCATCAATTCACCATGGTCTGTTCCTCTTTGGAATCCAAGAATTGGCTAGCCCGCATGTATATGGCATGTGGTAAAGGCAACTGAATCCATATTTGGTTCTCAATTCACCAATTCTAAGAATTGACTAGTCCTGAGCAAACGGCTACAGGTAAAGACAAGACAAATCCGTTTATATGGTTCTTTGGTTTGCCAATAAATCATATGGTTATCAATGTACCATAGTTTTCGAACCTAAACATGTGGCTACTCCAGTAGTAATGGCTATTGGTAAAGAGACATCAAACCCATTAATTTCAATGATTCACCTCTCACAGGAGTTAACACACCTGGAAGTGATGAGAATAGTATGAAACTTATATGTTTTGATGTACATGGTGTCATATGTTGCTGCAAAGATCTGGCGTATCACAGTTCAGTCATCATAGAGATGTTCCTTGTTTTTCTTTGTTGCTGATGTTTGAACACAATCCTCAACAATTTTACAGATCTATCACGGAAACTGGAACTTAACCTTGTCAAATTCCAGTTTAGGGAAGGATTGTTGGGAATTAAGGTAAACTACTGATTCTGCGAAGATTCTGCGAAGAGATTCTCGAAGAAGAATGGATTCTGCTGAAGTTATACTTCAGCAGAAATACTAAAGCAGATATTGTGTTGCTGCTGAAAGTGCGTACCACGTAGGAGAGATAAGCTCAGAATAGAGTAAAAGTCAGCGCCGTATTAAAGATAGGTTGGCGCCGTATTATGTAGAGCTTAATCAGAATAAACAATATGATGAACAAAACAATATGATTAGTTGCATGCTTGTCTAGATGCATGCTTAGTCTATGTTAGTATTAGGAGCGTAAATTGTCAACGCTCATTTTAGGGTTTCTTGCCTATATAAGGAACCATTATAGTTTGTAATAGATAAGCTTTTCAAAAGTCTTTCAAGTCTTGTAAAACATCTGAAACATAGAGTTTCTATAATCAAAAGATCCATAGAGGATCAAAGAGTTCTTAGTTATTGTAACTTGTATTTTATTTCCGCTACAAAATACGAGTTGTAGAGATCTTCTATTAGTTTGCTTGTGATTACATAGGCAACACTAACGATCTCCGAGTGCTTAAAAGATCTATCAAGGTCTTTGTGTTTCAACAAGAAACCTAGGATACGAAACGTATTTCGTCCTAGTTTGTTTTGTAGCTTGGTTATGAGATCACTGTAAATGATCTCCCCTATGTCGACAGTGACCCCATTCATCAGGCAGTATGCCATCATCAACTGAATAGAGTTAACTTGTTCAGTGGATGAGTGGTTTCCGCTGAGGACCTGAATCACAAAAGTGAATAGGATCCTCCAAGCCACGGGAAATGAACTTTTGGTGACTGGGGTCTTGTCCAAAAAAGTTGGATCTAAAACGATTTGTTTTAACCTATCCTTCACTGTGGAGGGTTCATGATGAGCTACATAAACACCTTTGTTGTAATCTAACCCTGTGGAGGTGCAAAAAGTTTTATAGTCCAGGGTGAATTGTTTCCCCCCGTTAAGACTGAACCTGATGAGATATTCCCTAAGAGGTCTAAGGTTGTTCTCATCAGTAGAGGGTTTCGGGTCAAAGGCCTTAGCTGTTGCCCAAAACTCCCTGAGGAGGTTTTGGTACAGTACAAAGGGACACTGAATAAAGGTCATTTTTAGTGGGCAGTTATACAAAAATTTCATAATGTCTTTATAGGTTGGGACAGTTGGAGGATATTCAAAATTGCCTATGACATTATTTGTTTTAAATTCAACGTTGCTAAGATCGCCTACCCACTGTGAAGCAAACTGACGAGATTGTGTTCTTGCCATTTCCATTAAAAAGGTTTTAGGGTTTTGAAAAGAATAACTTGACAAGAACAATTGAAAGTTTTTGTATCTCTTAAGTTGTGATGAAAAACTTTTGTAAAGGTTTACAAAGAGGATTTTTCAGAAAGGATATGAAGAACACAAAGATTTCTGGGTTTGTAGAGAGATTTTGACAGAGTTTTGATAGCAGAAATCTTGTGTGTGTGTTATAAGGATTTTATGAGGGGTTGATTGGTTCCAAACCGTCAAGTTTTATCACACAAGCTAACCACTTGTGAATGGTCAACCGTGATAAACTTCAAACAGTCTGAAACAAATGCAATTAAGATCAGAGGAGTTTAATGTATCCCCGGGTCGTTAAGTCCCAACGAGGTGTGAACACTGTAATAAGACGAATCTGTGATCGGGTGATATTGAATGGGAAAAGGTTTGATTTGGAATAATTATAACTAAAGAAAAAGTTTATAAATTACAGCGACTTAAATGCAAATTAAAGAAAACTAAAATGATAAATTATATTAAATAAACGCTATCACTATTTTTAAAATCGATGAACGTTTAAAACCTAAAACGTACGTTTAAATAAAATTACGTGAACGTACTAAATAAAACGTGAAAATAAAGAAGGAAAATACCTACGGATATGAAAAATACATTTTTACAATCCTAATTATAAAAGAAAATTATTGGAAAAAGAAAATTATTTTTAAAACTATTTATCTAATTATTATTGATTAAAAACTATTTTTAACTATTTAATAATACCCTAAAATATAAGAAAATATGAAATAAAGCTAGAAAAATAAAATTATGATTTAGGAAAATCTAAAATATTATAAAACTTATTTTAAAACTGAAAATCTATTTATTACACTTTTTATCTATTTATTATGAATTTAATACTATTTAAAACTAATTAAAATGCTAGAAAATACTATTTAAACTAAGAAAATTATGGAAAAATATTTTTTTGGCATTTTATATTTATCTTAATCTAGGAAAATTGAAAACATATTTTTTTGAACTTTTTCTGATTTATTTGGATTAAATGCTAATTAAAAATGCTAGAAAATGACATAAAATGCAGAAAAATAGCAAATGAACAGTGAAAAATATGAAAACTTCCAGATAAGTCTAAAATAATACTGAGAATCAAGGAAAAATGACAGAAACTACTTTGAAGATCAGGAACTATGATTTGGGCACACAACTAATATGAATAAGCACTTGAAATTAAGCTAAAAGCCTCAATAAGCTACCACTACTGAACCAAAGGTTGAATAAGCTATAAAAAAGTTATGGGAACTTAGAATAAGCAACAACAACAAGAAAAACACACTGAATAAGCAGAAATAAGGAATAAGCAAAACGGAAGTTTTGTGAAAAAGGGCTTAAAAGAAGCTAATGAATAAGCAGTTAATAAGCTAAGTAGAGATAAACTAATATTTTTCTAATTAAGATGAGCAGCTAAACTTTAATATCCCAAAAGCTTATATCCTAAATCCTAATGGTAAGATCACAATAAAATTACAAAGTTTATTCAAAAACTGCTACTAGGAAATTTTGACTTTTTGAAGTTTTTGAAAATTTGACTTTATTGAACTTGTGAGCTTATGAAATGGAATGTGAATGATGTTTTAAGACAAAATAAGACTGAAATAAGCTAGATTAACTAATTCTAAACCTATATGCAAGATTCAAATCACTGATTCAAACAAGAATGGAAGTTAGATCAGATATATAGTGATTTTGACTTAGGTTGTTCTAAGATGCAAGTTATTGAGCTAAAAATACTGGATAAGCCTATATTATCATGATGCAATAGTAAATCAGGTCCTAAGCAGCTTCTAACCTAGATTTATAAGATAATCCAAACACCCCTTAAATAACTAACTGTTATGGTTTTATGTTGTTTTAAAATGATTTGAGCTAAACTATTTATGCAGGCTTATTAACTAATCTAAATGAGAAATAAATAAGCTAAAATTGTGCAGAGATAAGTACTATAACAAGCTATATGATATTATGCTAAAGTGACTAAGAAAATGCACAAACTAGTAAAGTAGTAAACTAGTGATTGAGAATAAACAAATAAGCAACAAGTAAACTCAATTATACTAAAAAAAAAAAACAAAAAAACAGAAATAAAACATAAAAGCGTAGGATAAAGAAGTGAATAAGCTAAAGCAAATAAGATAAAATTTAAACTAGGAACTTACAAAAGGTCCACAGCTTATTTTGCAGCTTATCTCAGAACCAAATACCACTATTCTAAACCAAATCTAACCCAAATCCAGCTCTGAATCAACCAGTTTCCATAACCAAATCCATATGAAGCACTTCAGTTGACTTTTGTTGACTTTTGTGAATTCTTTGCATAAAGGACAGAAAATCATCTAATACACTTGCAATAGCTTTAATGAGTAAAAAGGAGCTTATTAGAACGATTAAAATAGCTTATAACATGAAAAAGTATCAAGAACAGTTTTGGCGGGAAAGTAAATGGAAGCTGTAAACTTGGAATTGATTAATGAAAACACTTCAATTATAACTAAATTCACTTGTACAATACAGAAATTACAAAACCCAGCAAACTTTTACATGAAACTTGAAAAATGATTTTGAAATTACTCTAAGAAAATGGTCTAAAACTGGGACAGCTTGTTCTTTGTGTCTTCTTTCTTCTTTATAGTTATCACTAGTTGCTCTTAATCCTTTTCTGGCCATTGGATGGGTCAAAGTTGATCTCAGCAGTTGATTCTACTTTTTGGTGCCAAAAATATCTCATGCCAGGTGTAGGTTGAGTGCTGAGGACAAGAAGCAATAAATGCTTCTTGGTTTGTTGTGTTGGTGGAGGGGATGAGCTGGTGAGACAGGTGGAAGGGGAGAGGTGGAATACCAGGGAGGTGGAGGATGGTATGGTTTTGGCAGTGGTAGTGGTATAGAAGAAAGGAGATGGGTTTGACTGGGGTGACCCCGGTTTTATTATTAAGGGAGTGGGCTGGTTTATTTGTTGGGCTGGATATTGTTGGGCTGGATATTAATACAAAAAGGGTCCGGTCTGGTTTTTAGTGTATAGAAGCCCAAGGACTAAGTTTGTATTTTCTGAATTCTTGAAGGACCGAACCTGCAATTTTCCCAAAGTTAACACAAGGACCTATTATGCCATTTATGAATAGTACAAGGGTTATATTTATTAATTTTCCATTTTAAATAACCCAGGGACCATTTTTGACATTTTTCAAAGTTGAGGGACTAAAGTTGTAAATATGCAATTTTAACTTCAAAGGACTATTTCTTACAACTTGTGAATCCCCAAGGACCTTTAATGATATTTTACAAGTTTTGAATTACTAGGGACTAGTTTTGCCAATTTATGAAAGTTTAGGGACTGAAACTGTAAATTATGTAAACTTTGTTGTTTTTCATCAGTTTTCAATCCTTTTGCACTTGTAACTCATAAAAACACATTTTCATGATATTTGTAACATTTATATAGTCATTTGTGTGTTTTTGGTTATTTTTGCATTTGAAACACATAAAACACTTATTTGTGATATTTTTATCATTTTGATGCATTTCTGAGTGTTTTCAGATGTTTTTGCAGTTTAAATGGTACAAAAATGATGAGTATTTAGACACTCATCAATCCCCCACACTAAGATATTGCTAGTCCCTAGCAATGTTTTGAGAAAAATTAATGGATTTCATCTCTTTACCAAAAGCCATTACTTCTGGAGTAGCCAATTGTTTAAGTTCAAGTAAGAACCTTGGTACAATGATAACCAAATGATTTTGAGCAAATCACCAGATTTCAACGGTTTTGATTTGTCTTTACCAGAAGCCGTTTGCTTCTGGACTAGCCAACTCTTAGATAAATTATTAATATTATCTTTGGTGAGCCGATTACCAATTATGGCTTTCCAACTGCCTTTACCACAAGCCATAAACTTGCGGGCTAGCCAACTTTTCACTAATTAAAGATATGGTGAGCTGAACACCATACAATTTTTGGCAAATTGCAAGCCATCAACGGATTTGAGATATCTTTACCAAGGGCCGTTTGCTCCTGGATTAGCCAATCCTTATGTGGGTTAGACATGGTGGACTGATTACCATTTGTTGTGTTTAGTACATAGTACTTCCACTATTTTTTTTTTAAATTTGGCCATTTTGGGGGAAAAAGGGACTAAAAGGGTACATTTATGATCAAATTCGCGAATTTCCCCACACTTAGAAATGAATATTGTCCTCAATATTCAAAGTCCCGCTGTTATGCGAATCCTTGAACGTAATAAGATAACATTACTAGCTAAGTGTAGAAACACAACAATTATTCTCTTTTTTTTAATATTTACAATTTTCATTCATTTTTTAGATCTATATACAATATGTGGGGCATCTCCCCCACACTTGGGTGGTACACACGGGTGAAAACCCATGTTTAACTACTGTTTTTGATTACCGAGTCGCTAGCTTGACTCGACCCCGAATTAATTTGATCATGGGGAAGTAAGTGGAAGAGATAATTTCCATCGGACTTTCATTCAAGATGTTTGTATAAACATTGAAGTACGTGAAAGTTCCACACCGATGAGATATACATAGAACCGGCTCAAAAATGATAAATGAAAATGCCGGGGTCAAAGATAATGTCTTCATTCCCGAAGGAGTGAAGAACAGGAGAAGCCACGGGATAGGTGAAGAAGAGAAAGAAAATCATGATAAAAATCTTGACTAACTCATCATCATCAGAAGGAGAATTCATAATAGCATGAATTTCATCATTTAAACTCAATTGGTCTAGACATATCCTGGGTGTGTCTAGATCAAAGTAGAAGTTATCATACTCTGGTGGGGATATGATATGAGTGAGTTCACAGGAGAACTCCTCAAAGGCGAATGATTCATATTCGGGATTGATTTGAGTGAGTTCACTAGGGAACTCCTCAAAAGTGAATGATTCATAATCGGAGAGAGAATTATGAGAACGAGAAGTGGTAATACCACTAATCTTCTCTTCCATACGATCAAAATTGAACGTTTGCAATTCCGGAATAGAATCATCGAACAAAAGTTCACTATCCTCAAAGGGGATAGGATATGAAGTAGGCTTTTCATTAAAAGCCTCGATTCTAGAAATGAGAAGATTAACATTCAATAATGTAAGATGAAGAGCTTCGTCTTGGATTATTTCTTCATCATTCTCTTCTCCTAAGCTGACAAGCTCAGAAGGTAATTCCCCCACATAACTTATGTCTCCACAAGATAAAGAATAGTCCTCATCAGAATCAGAGAACATCTCAATATGATCATTTTGGAAGACAAGAGGAGGAGGGATATCACACACATGATCAAGAATTCTCTGTGATTCTCTTGGAATTGGGACAAGGTTCTCAACACTAGACTTTTTGAATTCGTCCGATCCCTTTTCAGGAACAGTGTCAAAATGCTCGTCCCCCATGCTCAGAGAGTGAGTGGGAATATCGGGTGTGATAACAACAGACTGAGGGAGTTGAGAAGGACTAGCATACATATGTTTTATACTTTCCATTTGTTCTTCTGCTAGTAATTCCATCATAGTCTTTTCTCCTTGATTTTTCATGGAAGGAATTTCAACTGATGAACTTGATGAACCTGTACATAATTGACTAATATCAAGGGTAACTTCATCATCATCGTCATCAGGAATCGAGACCTAGATTTGGCTGCTTTTTCTTTTGCAATTGATTCCCTAATAGATTGTTCAAAGGCAATTTGGGAATTTAATTTAGCAGTTCGCTCTTCGGCTAACAAAACTTCCATGGATTTTTGATTTGGATTATCTTGGGATAGTTTACAATCCTTCAAATCTTTCACTAAATCCAAAAGATCAAGGAGAAGATTTTGAGGAAGTGGCTCAGGCTGAGGTGGTGCTTGATTTTGGTACTGTAGAGGTTGGTCATGATACGAAGAGTCGTAATTGTTACAAGGAAATGGATTCCTTGTTTGACAATCAGAGCTAAAGTGAGGACCTCCACAATACTCACAACAGTAAACTGATGTGGCTGTGAGTCATATGTGTTGTAGTCATAATTGTTATCGGGAACCTGCTCATAGACAAGCGTGTTTCCGATTGACAATGAGCTGGAGTGTGAACCACCACAGTACTCACAACAGTAAAACTGCTGAGTCTCACAGTGTGGTACAAAAATGAGTGTTTTCATATGTTTTTGCAGTTTAAATGGTACAAAAATGATGAGTATTTAGACACTCATCAGGGGTATTTATAGGGTGTTGAGAGGGGTGGTTTTTGCATAAACGTGGATATGTAAAGATGGTTTTTGAAAACGTTTGAAATTCCACATTTAATGCCACCCACCACTACCCGCAGTAAAATCCTGTATTTCGAGGGAACAGTTGCAGTGCACAGTAAAAGTGCACTTTTGCAGCAATAAAATATCCATATGATATTTTATGTGAGAGAAGGCATTTAATGCCAAGTGGGATGAGGTAAGTGAGGAGACCCCTGACAGTAAGACATATATTCCTATATTAAATTGGCATAATTACCAACCTAGGAGATTTAAGTAACTGATACTTGGATCATTTAGTTACTCATTCAATGCTCAATATCAACTGTCAGGGTCCCTGAATGAGTCTTACTCATTCAGTGAGAGGATGTTATGTGGGTTTCGTTCAGGGAGGAGGAACCAATTCAGAGAACTTACTGAGATTGGTTTTCAGATGCCTGACTTTCAATGTCAAGCATTCCCAATTTAGCTTTCGTCTCACGAAGGTAGGTTCATCTAAAGGTTTGGTGAAGATATCGGCAAGTTGATATTCAGTAGGGATGAAATGAAGTTCTATGTCTCCTTTCATTATGTGATCCCGGATGAAGTGATATCTGATATCAATGTGTTTGGTTCTTTGGTGGAGGACACGGTTGTTGGAGATTGCAATAGCACTGGTGTTATCACAGAAGATGGGTACCATTTTGTAATGGATGTCGTAGTCACTGAGTTGACTTTTCATCCATAGTACATTGGCACAACTTCTGCTGCTGACTACATACTCACCTGGCTGAAGATATAGCCACTGATTGTTGCTTTTTAGCACTCCAACAAACCAGCTTTCCTCCAAGAAATTGACAGGACCCTGAGGTACTTTTCCCATCCATATTACAGCCAGCATAATCAGAGTCAGAATACCCGTTGAGGTCAAACCCTAAGCATTTTGGATAGTAAAGTCCAAGGCTTGGAGTTCCCTTCAGGTATCTGAGAATTCTCTTGGCTGTAGTGAGATGGGATTCTTTATGATTAGACTGATATATTGCTATTAGACAGACTGAGAATTGGATGTCTGGTCTAGAAGCAGTTAGATACATCAGTGAGCCTACAATCCCTCTAAAATGAGTTTGATTGACTGATTTGCCAGTGAGATCAGGTCCAAGGTTGTTAGGTGGGACCATTGGAGTCTTCACTGAGGCACAGTCAAATATCTCATATTTCTTCAAGAGATTTCTGGTGTATTTCTCTTTATTGATGGATATTCCTTTATCAGTTTGCCTGATTTGTAGTCCAAGGAAGTATGTGAGTTCACCCATCATGCTCATTTCAAACTTTTTTGTCATCAGTTTTTCAAACTGTTTGCAAAGTTTGTAGTTTGTTGAGCCAAAGTTGATGTCATCAACATACACTTGGACCAGTATCACATCCTGTTGTGTTCTATAGACAAACAGTGTGTTGTCTATCTTTCCTCTGACAAACTTGTTTTGTATGAGGAAGGTTGAGAGAGTTTCATACCATGCCCTGGGAGCTTGTTTAAGTCCATAAAGGGCTTTGTCAAGCTTGCAGACATAGTCAGAGAATTCACTACTCTCAAATCCTGGAGGTTGCTGAACATACACATCTTCCTTGTAATCACCATTTAAGAATGCACTTTTAACATCCATTTGGTAGACCCTGAAGTTCATGTATGTTGCATATGCAAGGAAGATCTTGATGGCTTCCATTCTTGCAACAGGAGCAAATGTCTCATCATAGTCAATGCCTTCTTGTTGACTGTAACCTTTGGCTACAAGTCTGGCTTTGTTTTTAATGACAGTGCCATTTTCATCAGTTTTTTTTCTGAAAACCCACTTCATTCCTATGACTACTACATCCTGAGGACATTTGATCAAGGTCATGACCTTGTTTTTATCAAACTGTTGTAGTTCTTCTTGCATAGCCTGAACCCAACTTGGGTGTTTTAGAGCCTCAGTGACACTTTTGGGTTCTATATTTGATAGGTAATCAGCATATAGACATTCATTGGCTGAAGCTGCAGTTAAATTAGCAGCCATGCTTCTAGTGAGCATGCCCTCAGTGGGTTCACCAATGATGTTTACAAGCTCAATGTCCTGAGATCTTGTCCACTTACTTTGTGGTCTAGGATCTGAACTTGAGGAGGTCACTGGGTGTAGGATCGATATATTTATGTGTTTGATGATTCGGGTGGTCTTGGATGATCAAAATACATGTTAACCATTTTAGAGAGAGAAAGTAGAGAGATGGTGTTCTTGGTAGAGAGTTGTTTCAATAAAAGTTGTAAGGTTAGATTGCCAAGCCACATCCCTTCCATGGATGGAAGGGGTATTTATACTTACAAACAATACGTCCTCCTATCGGACTGTGGATCAGGCATACAGTGGGTAAAGACCCGTCCTTCCTCCACGGTGTTACACTAAACTAAACTACGCTACAAACTAACTAATAAGCTACTAAATAACATAACTAACGACAAGTCTACGAGCTAACCTATGCTAGATAATATTTGGGGTGACCGACTCTTCACAATGGAATTTCCAATTCCTAAAAATCTCCCCCTAAGGGAGGTCACCCCATGTTATACATTTTGCATCCTAGCATTCTATCTTTGTCATTAGTTCTTGAGCTCGTAGACTTGAATTCTTCAATGTCGGCATTCTTTGTGCTTTTGTAGCGATTCTTCAAAGGCCGATTATTTTGTACTTTCAGTGGAGGTCTTTGAACTGATCCACATCATTGATGATCTTTAAGCTTTCTTTGAGATCATCAGCCACAGTAAATCTCTCTGGATCATCCATAGTTATGTTGCCTTCATGTGATGTTGTGACTTTTGGACCGACATGCTCACACTTTTGAATCATGACATCTTTTCATCAGAGTAGCGGAAGCTTTTACTGGTTCAAGATATTTGCAGCAGCGCAACAGGAACATAGTATAGAAATATCTGAGTCAGGTTCTGTAGATATGCACCAGTCATGATTTCTTCAATTAAGTGTGGATGTTGTGAGCATGCGGCTTTGGATTGACTCCTCAATTTTGATCAGCTGCAACCATCCAAATGTACCTGCAAACAACAGTTAGCAATAAAACACACGAAAGTGTCTTTGACCACTTTCGTTGAATTGAGGTACACGGCCCACGGTTCCCCGTTGATCAGTACAAGTACTGCCTGTGATCAGGTAGGATTCCTAAGAATCTCCTTGACAGGGTTTCACAGCTGTTCTAGCTGTTCTCAAACCGGAACGTCTCAAAGAAGATAACACGGAGTGAGTGAACCAGCGAATTAAGATTCACTGATTGATGAAACATTGATTTGAAAACAATCGTGTATTGCTTGAAGAAAGAGTTTTGCAATACGACGAAGGTTTTATGAGAAAGATCAATTTTCAATCAAAATACTTTTTGTATTAAAGAATGAGTACACATTCAATGTGCTAGTGAAAAGAAGAGATTCGCACATCGAACGGTTTTTCTAAAAGTATTTTTCAATCAGAAATACTTTTTGTGTTTGAAAACATGAATACACATTTGACGTGCTAGAGAAAAGAAGGTTTGCACATCGAACGGTTTTTCCAAAAGTATTCGTCAATTCATTTCCTGGACCAAGGTTGATTCAAGAATGAATCTCCCCATCGTTTCTATCCAGTTGTCACAAGTTTGATCTTTAGAAAAGATCTCACATGTCACCCACTAAGAGCTTGTTTGATGTTGGCTCTAGAAGGATTTCCATCTTCATTGTGAATATGTTGACATATTACTCGAATGTTCTGGCAATACCACAAGGATAATGCGTAGGACTCTTAATATTTTCTTACTTTCCACATTATGTGAAACAGCAAGTCTTCATTAATATAGTGTCCTAATGAGATATTGTGGATGATCTCTTGGCTCTAGACTCAATTGTGCACATTTGGTTCCTATGCCGGAGACTAGGGAGAGGGTCTCCTTCTTCAATATCAACAATCTCTAAGAGAAAGTCGATAGATTATGTAGGTTCCCCGTGAGAATGAAACAAGTCCTTTTAAGAGGAACTTGAGTAGCTTGGGAAGTTGTAGTGCAGTGCGTCACTGGGTCCATGACGTCTTGTCTTCAATACCAGTGTTACCTTAGTAAACACCAGTAGCATATGTATTGAAACCGGTTTCTGCCCTAAGGTTGAATTATTGGAGGGCTATTTATTTTCACCCTTTTTCACATTCAATTCTTTTTCATTCTTCAACCCCTTCAGTGCTTACCGAGACTTCCTTACTAGAACCTTGTTGGGTTTATTCCAGTTCTAGCTCTATCTCAGTCCGCACTCTTCCCATATTCTCATTTTTCTCCTCTTTTCATCAAACCTAAGGACTCTACACTATCTAGTGGATTGTCCCTGGGTAGATCCCTCCGGTACTGGCGGGATCGTGGGAACGAATACCTAACCTAACCATCCTTATAACTCCATGCATAAAGTAAATTGGTCGGTCTTTTGGTATTGTTCTTTTCTTCTCGAAACCAATTGAAAAATCATTTGGAAAAACCAATCAAGGTACTTGTGATATAAAATCAAAACCTTTTGTACCTTAGTTATTTTTGATCATTTATAAATGCTCCCCCTCAACATGTGCATATGATTTTGAAATTGTTTAGCACATGGAGGCAAGAGTTCTTTGAAATAATTTCTTGATCACAATTTCCATGGAAAAAGCCATTTGATTTTCTTTGGTAAATTCTCCCCCTCAATATGTGCATAGGATTTTTGAAATCAATTTTATCACATAGAGGCAATAGTTCTTTTGAAGCACATTTACGATCACACAAGCCATTAAGAAACCATTAAAAACACAATCAAAGTACTTTATGTTAAAACATAAAAGCATTTGCACCTCGATAGTTTATTAACTTATAAAATGCTCCCCCTCAATATATGCTTCGAGATTCGAAAGCGTTTAGCACATATGAGAGAGCAGCCTGCATAATTGAATCAAAACGATAACCTTTTATCAAATTTCATTATTAAATCACAAATTCTCCCCTGATCAAAAATATCAAACCCTTTGAGATTTTGGATCCCAAGTAATTTAATAAGGTTTATGAAACATGGGAGAAAATGTGCCTGATTTAAAAACTCATCTAGTTTTTGGATAAATGCTCCCCCTCAACATGTGCATTATGTATATTGAAATCGTTTGGCACATGGAGGCAGGATTGCCTTTGAAGGACTAAAACCAATTCCATTAAAACAGATTTAAGATTTAAATCACGATCTCTCACCCGATCAAAGATTTCAAACCATTTGAGATTAGTGATCCCAAAAGATTTAAATAATTTAGAAAATTTTGGGGAAAGACGTGGCAAGATTCAATTTTGAAAGATGACAGATAAGGACCATTTTAAGACATTAAAGATTGTTAGTGTCAGATATGATAGTTTTTAAGAGATCTTTTAAGTAAAACAAAACAATTTCACAATCAAACAAGAACAGAAAGAATTTCATTTTGAAAGACCTTGATTCTAAAGGAAAAATCATACCATGACATAACATTAAATCTTTAGATCACCACTTAGTTTCGTACAAACGGACCTTTTGATGAAATATCGTTTGAAAATATTTAATTTGAAATCACTTAAGATTTGACAAAATAAGATCTGGTTGATTTCAAAACTTTGAATCCGATTAATTTTCAAAACAATATTTTCCATTTTCAAAACAATTTAATCAAATTATTCAAAATTGTTTAAAAATGGTATCCTGCACAAAGATACGTTAGGTGGTTGAGAAGCTTCTGTTGATGCTGTAGGGCTGGAAGAAAATCGTCTGCTGATGCAGTGAGACTTCTTTCGTTGCATTTTAATGCCAACTTAGGTCAAATTAAGCTCCGTTTCTTCAATCACTTAGAAGAAACCATCTGCTGATGCAGTGATACCTCTTACGTTGCATTTATGCCAACTATCCATTGAAGTCCAATTAAGCTCCGTTTCTTCATTTGTCAACCCAAGAATAGTTATCCTTTCCTTTCGGCATTCAATCATCTTCAATTGTTGGATCCGGATCGGGAACATTCTTTTATACCAATATACCTGCATACGTTAGTGAACACACACAGATATATGGTGGTCGACATCACCCAAACAGCAATCGACTAATAACAGTCAATTCAACATATCAATCAGATCATATAAGGCATGGGATTATGTGTTCTTCAATCTCTAATCATCTAATCCTAACAATCATATCCTAGGCACCTAGTCCTTCAACGTAGGTTAACATCATTCTCAATTAAGCATACAGGATAATTAGATAATCTCGTTAGATGATATAGATTTGAAACCATTCTCCCCCTCAATCAATGACTTATTTTTCTGAAAAGTTTAAAAGCGGTGAAGTCATTGATTGAGTTTTCAATTTTTCCGAAAACTCTGAAACTGATTGATTTACAAGCAACTCATTTTCCACCATTTTGAAAACAACAAATATTTTTCTGAAGAATTTTAGACGGAAAAACATTTGTGTAGGAATAGCAGTCCTTCGACATACTTTCCTCATTTTGTTTTAGGATAAGTGCACTAAATATTTTGAAAATTGGTTTAGAGCAGCACTTTCCTTTCTTTAAAGAGCGGGTTGCTATCTGAAATAATAGCAAACCATAGTTTAAGTACGGGTTACAGTCTGAAATAATTGCAAGCCATAGTTTTTGACATGTTTTGAAAAAGAATATTTACACCTCCTGCTCGAACTTCATCTATGGTCCCGTGCCATTATTGAATGACATTTCTAAGACTGTAGATGTTATCGATACCAGAAGACATGTCTTGAGAAAACAATATTTTTGGTATTTTTCAATTTTTCTGATTTTTATGGGATTTTTAAGGTTTTATATTTTTCTATTTTGTTTTGTTGGTTTTATATTTTTGTATTTGGTTTTCTGATAAATATATACAAAGATAGAATAGATGATATAATTTAAGAGGATGATGATACGAGTACCGAGATAAGGATATCAAGCAGCACGTCGTAGAAGATAGAATACGTCATCTCTTAAACTTCCACCACCAAAGCTTCCGAGGCTCCATAATAGAAGATAGAACATGAGCCTTTGAGAAAAAGAGACTTTGGTAGCTTCCCCCCAAACCGAAGATCCATTAGATGAGCAGATTCGAAGCTCTATTTCAAGCTTGCCTTAGCCAGGTGCACGAAGAAGCACACCATTATCATAAATCCCGCTGCTCCATTTAAGAACGATAATCAAGATTCTCCGTTAGGGGTTATATCATCCAATAGAAGAACAACAACGTTTCATCCCACACTTAAATAATCTTCTCAAATTCTTTTTCCACTGAAGTCTGAAGCAGTCCATTCCAAAAGGTGTCAAGAGAACACTTCCCCCCGAGTAGTTGAAATGATGCAGCCCGTCTCTTAGAATAATGCTCAAGAACTCTCCCGAATACACACCATGAGGGGAATGAAAACACCTCCCCATGTTCACATTTTTCTTCCCTGATGATCGTGTATGAAGCTCAAGAACCCGAAGTACACCAATACCCAAGAGCTCTCCCGAATACACATCATGAGGGGAATGAAAACACCTCCCCATGTTCACATTTTTCTTCCCTGATGATCGTGTATGAAGCTCAAGAACCCGAAGTACACACATTCCCACCGAAAGAATAACTGATAACACCTCCTTCATGTTATACATTTATCTCCCCTGAATATGTCATACTTGTGTACCTCTTTCATCTTCAGAAACTTTCTTTTACATCACTTCCCCCACGTCGTTGGAATAATAACACTAAAAGCCTAGATGAGTAAAACCTTGAGATTCTCTGCGGTTATGACATTTGTCTTCCCGGGATATCTTCAATCACTTAGAAGAATTAACTGATTCAAGTTTACTCGCCATGAGTCAAACCTTGAGTTTCTCTACGGTAATAACATTTGTCTTCCTGGGATATCTTCAATTACTTAGAAGTATTAAGTTCATCAAGTTTACTCGCGTTTAGATGCTTGTCTCCTTCCCCCTGGCTGGTTTTGACACTTCAGAATCAGCAACTCTTTGTAAGCCCAAATACTTGAAATCTTTTGAGAAGAACACTATTAGCACAAATATATATGTGAGAATCAACTTGCTGAAGCAGAATGTGAGCAAGTCTAATTGGGGATTAAATATGACTTTTCACTCTCCCCCAATTAGTGCTCTTGCAAATCCCCTTAACTAAAATCCCTCCCAATCAAACAAGAACAGAGAGATGTTCATCAAGGAAATCAGTAATCAGCCCGCAACGAACACACGAAATGGTAACACCAAACTACCAATCACATCAAACAAGAACAGAGAGATTGTTCGGAATCATCATGTTGATGTGTACGTGAAGCATTAACCGGAAGCACTTTGTCGATAATCATATCAGCCTGTGTGAAGATGTCAACCAACGGCTCATAGAAGAAACTCCATGTAACGATGACCCAATAAGAAGAAGATCGGTTCTTACATGGGTTTGGAGCCATTTGACCATTTATTCTCAGAAATCAATCAACCATGCAGTAATTTCACACTTCTTCTCCCCCTCAAGAATTGCATACGGAGTTGCCATTCTTGATTAAATAAGTGAAAATCATCCGAATGTTCTATTCACACTTCTCTCCCGCAAAATAAGCAAATGATGTCGCCATCTTCATTATAATCGAGCAAGTGGAATGAGAAAACAATCAGTGGTAGCCCGGTTCACTTGATGACTGAAACGCATGGAAAAAGTATGAAGCATGTGGATGAGAATGGTCATAAATGAGAAGATTTCTCTTCTTCAGAAGATAAAGCACACTGAAGCGTACACTTTTCTTTTCTTTGAGGTACGAGGCTTGAACTGTTGAGTTCAAACATCATAAGAAGATTTCTCTTCTTTCGAAGATAATGCACACTGAAACGTACACATTTATTTTCTTTAGAGTACGAGGCATGAACTGTTGTGTTCATACGTCATAAGAAGATTTCTCTTCTTTATAAGATAAAGCGCATTGAAACGTACACTTTTCTTTTCTTTAGAGAACGAGGCATGAACTGTAGTGTTCATACGTCATAATGATGAAGTACGAGGCCTGAACTGATGTGAACAGACGTCATAATCTCTCACTTTTCAATCTCTTTTGGCAAAACATGTAATCAACCCCATTATCATTCAGTAGGCTCTTTGTAGTGACAGCTGATGGAGAAACCTAATATAATGAATTTGACCCTGAAGTAAACTACCCCAAACTCGTGACTTAAACTTGCACATGTGTAACAAAGAGCGGTGTCGAGAATTCATGCCCATTTGAATCTCTAAGTACTCTATACTCTTCAACCAACCAACCATCAAGTATAAGACGTACATCACCTCTTGAAAATCCACAATTGAATGTGACACTGAGCACTACAACGTAACTCCTTTAAGTGATAGTTATTTTGAGATGATAAGAGCCCAATTCCCCCAAGTGGTAAAAGAAAAGGAAAAAGTCACACAACAATAACTAGATTTCCAAGTCTTCGTTTTTGATAATAAGCTTGAACAAGGATCTCGAAGAATCTTCATCCAACCATCCCCGATACCTTCAGATACTAAGTACACTTGCCCGTGATATTTCACTTCAACCTCAAATAAATAATACTGAATTAACGCCGTTGTCACATCTTCTGGTTAAAAACTCAACTCTAGCCTCCTTTGACGTTTTAAGTGAACTATGATAATGTTTTTCATCCCGACCATGGTTAAAAGCACATCACCCCATAAAACCATGTAATAACCAAACTGCCATGACAAATATCCAAACACGCATCCAATTTATGAAGCACACCCTTTTATCCCTTCTTCGAAGCAGAAACCATAGCACCAGCATCAGAAGATCCCGAAATACGCTTTCCTTCCTCCAGGATGAATCCATCAATACGGGATTTTACAATTCTATAGTTTAAACCGAGAAATAGTTTCTTTCACGGGATTTTACAAAACCAAGAATAAACCGTAAGATAGATCCGGAAATGCACCTTACTATTACCAGGATGTTTCTATTGTCACAGGATTTTACAAGTCTATAATTTAAACCGAGAAATAGATTATTTCGCG
This sequence comes from Chrysanthemum makinoi, assembly GCA_910596185.1. Taxonomy (NCBI): domain Eukaryota; kingdom Viridiplantae; phylum Streptophyta; class Magnoliopsida; order Asterales; family Asteraceae; genus Chrysanthemum; species Chrysanthemum makinoi. Next base: position 336,739,205 of record OU343225.1, read on the forward strand.
GGATTTTACAAAATCAAGACAAAACCGTAAACAATGTCAGCTTGAATGTATTATGACAATTTTGGTTTCGGTGAATATCTGTTTTAGGGGAACATGCGGCAGTACATCAATGGTTTATTATCCAACATCATCAACATCAACATCAACAACCATCCAATAAACACTTTGGTAAACACATCATTCACGCATTCTGTCGGCAGTTGCTGTGACCACTTGGTGAAGTAAACCCGATATGTCAAACTTGATCATGAAGTGAACTTCCTCAGATTTGTTACTTAAACTTGTACTAATCCTTGTGAAGAAGAAACGGTGTACCCAATGTACAAAACCTCTTGACTTATCCTCAACTGCGTGAGACACCGAAAGTGTAGCTACTTTGTGGGTTAAGCGAGAAAGAATCACAACCGTAATTAAATAGCCAAGTCTCTATCACACTCAATAAACGCCCAAACAAGTCATCTTCGCGGAAGGGTAGAAAGAAAGAAGACGAAATAAGAATACGTGCCCGAAAAACCTCACTTCAAATCCAAATAAGAAATACCGTCCAAACAACCCCGTAGTCAACATTTTCTAATATCAATTAAATCCGTGACATATTGTTCTCCGTGAAAAATGTATATACCAAAGTACCAAACCACATAACCCATTGAATCAGATCATCACACCAAATCTCATCATTAAATCACTTCAGCAAATCTCATCATCAAGTCTCTTGAATACAATCCAATTTTGAGAAGCCCAACCGCAACTTTGAACCCGGTCCAAAAAAAATGACGAAGCCTGATTAATTTAAGATTTAGAGGGCCCATGTCCAATTATGCTCATATTAAGGTTCAAAAATTAGCGCAAGTCTAAATAATGGTTCATGGCCCATTGAACAACTCTCACTCAACAATGATCTTGTTAAAGTCAATATATCAAAATTTTCAAATGATACTAATTTGCCACAAACTCACGTCCAACACAAAGCAACAATAATCATAACATGCAAGCCCAATCAATTGTATCGACCAAAAAGCATGACTCGGACCCAAGTCCATTATCTACTCTTAACCCAAAGTCCAATATACCCAAGCAAGTCCAAAGAACCACATGGTTAGGTCAAATCTGTTAATACTCTCAACCGAGTGAACCCTAATAGTTCGGGTATATAACGGCTACATAACACATAACATTCCCCTAATCTTTCTCAATCAAACCCTAAGTATTCTCTCAAAGATAGTCCGCCTCCTCTTATTCTGCCTCTTCCAACTCACGATCCTAATCACACTAAAAACAACGCATCACAGATTATTATCTCAGGCAAGTCCCACTCACACATTAATCCAAATATTTCTCCTTACACCTCAGTTTCATTATACCCAAAACGTTTTCAAGAACACTCCTACCACATGATATACATTCATTCGCATCTTGCCACATGGATGGTAAAAGATGAAGACATGGAGACAGCCACGGGTTTAATACATAATTGTTCAAGGTAGGTTTTGTTTAGTTCCTTTATGTCATTGAGTCTTAAACGAACCAGGGAAGTGATTTAACATACTTGTTATAAGTCATTTCTTACAAGTTTCAGATAATAATAACAAAATGTTAGAGATCTATGATAGATGTTATTTGTTCGTGTGACATGTTTCTCAAAAACTAATCTTGACATGATATTAATGTACACGAACAAAACACTGAGGTCATGAGTCCATTCGTTTATGAGAATGAGATGAGTCTTGGGTCATGAATGTGTTTGACGGATAAAAGGTATTTGTTGACTGATGATGAATGAGTAAAACTGAGGTCAAGTCGTCTGGTATTTGGAATTATTGTAGAGGTCGTGTCATAGTTGATTCATCTTTTTCATCTTTTCATGTCAAGTCGCTAGCGTTTTGACAAGTCGCTAGATCTGAACAACACAAGTCGCTAGGTCTTTTAAACCATACAAGTCGCTATTGACTAAATAGTCAATAGCCAAGTCAAGTCGCTACCAGTATTTTACCTTAACAAGTCGCTAGCTTTGCATTTTTAACACAAGTCGCTACTTGTTAAAAAACAAGTAGCTACATCATTACTCAAGTCGCTACAAAAAGCATACCAACTCTCTAAGATGAACCCAGAAAAAATGACAAGAAAACAGCTTCTTTTGACCCACGAATATGACCAGATGCACGTATTAAACGTTTAAGACCATGTTAGTACCAAAAAGTCTAAACAAAAACTGCTTAAATATTTGTAAACGTTTAAGACCATGTTAGTACCAAAAAGTCTAAACAAGAACTGTTTCAATATTTGACCAGATGACACAAAAGCTGTTTATGACCAGATGACACAAAGACACATTACAAATTTGACCAAAACCAAATACACAAAGACTGTTTACCCAAAATAATGTAAAAACACTTTTCGAACCAAAAGGTGATACAAACACAGTTAACACGGGAATCAAACACCACAATAAATCATCAAAACACAAAAACCTTGGCTCTGGTACCATTTGTAGGATCGATATATTTATGTGTTTGATGATTCGGGTGGTATTGGATGATCAAAATACATGTTAACCATTTTAGAGAGAGAAAGTAGAGAGATGGTGTTCTTGGTAGAGAGTTGTTTCAATAAAAGTTGTAAGGTTAGATTGCCAAGCCACACCCCTTCCATGGATGGAAGGGGTATTTATACTTACAAACAATACGTCCTCCTATCGGACTGTGGATCAGGCATACAGTGGGTAAAGACCCGTCCTTCCTCCACGGTGTTACACTAAACTAAACTACGCTACAAACTAACTAATAAGCTACTAAATAACGTAACTAACGACAAGTCTACGAGCTAACCTATGCTAGATAATATTTGGGGTGACTGATTCGCTCGGGAAACCAATAATAGAGAAGTGTGTAGTATGTGGGGTAACTCAAACGTATTAGGTTTGAGCACCGAGATCGTTCCGAACGAGGGTTGAATGGAATTTCCAACTCACGTCGCGATTATCGGGATTTGAATAAGAGAAGGGGATAAAATGATGATATCTAAACTACGGGATAAGGAAAGCATAAATGGGATATCTAATCTACGGGAAAACCTAAGAATAAAGGCAAACTACGCAAATCTATACTAAAATGCAAATACGGGATTAAAACGAAACGCGAATAAAATGCAACTACGTCTATTCTAAATCCTAAAAATACCTAAAATTACTTTTACTCTAAAAATGATATTAGAAAACTATTTATGAATTAAAACTAATTTTTAGGAATTTTCTAGAATTTATTAGAATTAAAAACTAATTTTTAACTTTTAAAACTAATTAAAAATTCTAAAAAAATATGAAAATTTAAGGGAAAAATATGAAACTATTTTTATAAAATCTAAAATATCCTAAGAGAATTTTCAAAACTTATTTTTTTATTTTTATGATTATTTTTCTATTTTCTATGAATTTAAAACTATTTAAATATAATTAAATGGCTAAAAATTACAAAATAAACTAGGAAAAATCTAGAAAAATTATTTTTTTGCTTTTTGTATTTATCTTAATCTATGAAAATTGAAAAATTATTTTTTGGAACTTTTTCTGAATTAATTTCAATAAAAGCTATTTAAAAATGATTTAAAACTGTTTTAAATTGAGAAAAATAGCAAACAGTAACTAAAAATTATGAAAAACTCAGGAAAATTCTAAAATATTATTCTAAAGCTATGAAAAATATAAAACATGATGCTTATGTGAGAGAAATAAGAGCTGTAGTGTTAACAGTTTAAGAATAAGCTAATTAAAATAAGCTAATAAGCACAATAAGCCACCTAACTGCTACAGAAGCTGAATTATACTAAAAATACTCTAAAACAACTAATTCAAGCTAATCCTAATCAACTAATAAGCAATCTACCTATTATTGATGCTAATTGCTACTTAAGCAAAACAGATTTTGACCTCCTATTTGAGCTTAAACACAAGCTTATATAATAAGCTAAGGAGAAATCCAAAAGTTGAAATCAGTAAACAACCAGCCATAGAATCTATATCTAAAATATCAGCTAATAAGGACTGATGATGAAGAAATTAAAGATCAAAAACTAGAAGGCTGTTGGGACAATAGTGTACTGATGTGCAGAAAAGATGTGCAGTATGACAGCTAGTTGCAAGCTTGAAATAAGCACTAGAATAAGCTTCTAAAGGAATCTAGAGGGTAAACATGTAAACCTTCTACTAAGTGTTATCTACAAATCTAAGATACAAGCACTTGACTCCAATCAACAAGCAGATAATCTGACTTAAAACATGCTTATCAGGACTGAACAGGGACTGCACATGACAGCAAATTCAGGGCAAATAAGGACATTTGGGATGAAAAATAAGCAGTCTAGGCACTCTTACAAACCAAATAAACTAACAGCAAATGAAGTTTACTACCCTATCAGCAATAAAAAAAACATGTGAACCTAATTTGAGCCTCCAAACTTACTGATGAACAGACATGGTTGGGACACAACATGAAACCTTGAGACAATTTTGAGAATAGATTGAAAATCACAAGACTGCAAACTAAACTTAGAAACCTTGATATAAAAGGTTATAAAACAGTAATCTAAACTAAATGAACTCAGATTCAACTCTCAAAACTAATTGGTACTCTAAAAATCTGATTAAACCAAACATCCTTTTAACATTCAAAAACTCTTTTTAAATTTTAAAACATGATGAAAACTGACTAGAACTGAAGTGACATGAACTAATTAACTCTAAAACTTACTACTAACAACTTGAAATCACAAATTTAACTACAACAGTTTTGACTATCAAATTTTGACTTTAGTTGACTTTTTTCAAAACTTGGAATTAAGAACAGGTAAAGCAGAATTAAGCTCACATAAGCTTTGAATAAGCTTATATGAGCTTATTTAAACAGAAATGAAAGCTTTCAAAACAGTTAGAAACAGATTTAAAGGATTTAACAATTTGACGAGAAATTCAATTGAAAGAAGCACTTGCATTAAAAGTAAGTTTACAAAATTGAGATTACATTGAATGTAAATGAAAACAATTAAACTAAAAATAGGAAATTAAATGGTAACAACTTTTCTAATCCGTGAAAAATTGGACATCTTGATCTTTGTGAAGAAATGGGTATAAATAGCTGATGAGGAAGCTTGGGATGCTCTAAGGAAGCTCCTAGATGCTCTAATCTTCACCCTTGATTCATCATTGTGTCATCAAATCTATTCTTGGCCCTTGGATTGAATTGGTGATGTGGCTGCTCCAATGAGAAGGCTTCATTCGTCCACCCTGGCAATCTTGTGATACACCCATGTGTCAGACGTGGCAGAGGCTTCTAGATGCATTATAAGTACGGGTAAATGGTGGGATAGAAGGGTAAAAGGTGAAGGGAAGAGGTAACAGTAAAAGGGTGGTTTATCTCTGGTTTTGGGCGCGTTAAGGTTCAGGGGTGGGTTTTTTATATATTTATTTGAGATTGGTTTGACCGGGTTTGGGTGGTTTGACCAGGGATAAACCGGGTAACGAGTGGTTTGGGTAAACGGGTTTAATATTGGACGTGGGTTAGGGATGTGGATTGGACCGGGTTTTGATATGGTTTGGGCTTTTGGATGGGCTAGGTTTTTATTTGGATTTAGGACTAGTAGTGAACCAAAGTATATTTCAAGGACCAAGTGTGTATAAACTGAAACTTCAGGGACCAATTCTGTAAATCTGAAAATCTCTTTGAAGGATCATTCTTGTCATTCTCAAATAAACCAAGGACCAAACATGTCAGTTCTGAATCTTCAGGGACTTAAACAGCCATTTTGAGAATTGATTGTCCAAACTTGCAAATTCCTTTCTCAGCCTCAGCTTTTGCACTCTTCTTTCTCTCGTGCTCGGTTTTCTTTGATTTTGGCTTTCTTTTTGTCTGTTTCATCATATCCGTACCTGCACAAGCACAAACTCAAGAAAACCACAAATATTAGCAATAAACGGCTTTTCTTGGTTATTTTGGGTTTTATTTGATAAGGAAATGATATGTGTTTTTGCACATATCAGTGACCGACTCTTCATAATGGAATTTCCAATTCCTAACACTAGAGACTCAGGAGTGAGTTCTGGTACATCAGCCACAGAATCATTAAGAACATCTGTTGAGATGTCTTGTTCAGGTTGGGTTTCATGAATCGCAGGTACCTGATCATTTGGATCAGTGTTGCCTATCCCATCAGGGACTGATTGATTATCAATGAATTCACTGATAGTTGGTTGGGGTAGGTTGTGAGGCAAGACATAATATGAGATGTCAGCATCAACTTGATATGAGGAATTGATTTCAGTGTTGAACTCATCATGAGGATATCTTGAAGAGTCATCAATTCCTATTTCCTCCACTGAGGTATTGGTGAACTTGATGCTTTCTGTACTTTTATCAAAGGTGACATGAAAGGTTTCCTCAACTTGTTGTCTTCTGGTGTTAAACACCCTGAAGGCTTTGGAGATCAGTGAGTAGCCTGTTGAAAACTAGACAGATCTTGATAGATCTTGAGCTTCGTAGATCGTTAGTATTGCTTATGTAATCACAAACAAACTAAAAGAAAATCTCTACAACTTGTATTCTTTAGCGGAATATAAACACAAGTATAAAGCACATATAACTAAGAACTCTTTGATCCTCTATGGATCGTTATATTAATAACTTGTAAACGTCTAGTACATAACTCATTCTATTGTGTTCCTTTTATAGACAAGGAACCCTAACTTGTTCACAAAGAAACGTAAAACTAAATAAGATATACACAATCACTTCCTAATAAAGCTCATGCATATCCTAACTATTCTAGAATATACGGAATACTATCTCCGCAGAAACAAACTAATAACTATATAACTTCAGCATGATTATGTCTTCGGCAGAATCCATACACTTCAGTAGAATCCTTTCAGCAGAAACTTCAGCATAATTCATACTTCACATAATTCCCAACAATCCTCCCCTAAACTGGAATTTGACTTGGTTAAGTTCCAGTTTCTTGATAGATCTTCAACGCTTCAGAGGATTGTAGCAGCAGCAAAGAATCAAATCAAAAACATCTCTGTGATGAATAAACGCTGAAACTCCATATCTTTGCAGCAACAAATGACAACAGGTACATCAAAACATATTAGTTTCATACTATTCTCATCACATCCAGGTGTGTTAACTCCTATGAGAGGTGAATCATTGAAAATAATGGATTTGATGTCTCTTTACCAATAGCCATTACTACTGGAGTAGCCATATGTTTAAGTTTGAAAACCATGGTACACTGATAACCATCTGATTTATTAGCAAATCAGCAACCATGAACGGATTTGAAATGTCTTTACCTGTAGCCGTTTGCTCAGGACTAGTCAATTCTTAGAATTGGTGAATTGATTACCAAATATGGTATTCCAATGCCTTTACCACAAGCCATATACATGTGGGCTAGCCAATTCTTGGATTCCAAAAAGGAATAAACCATGGTGAATTGAGAACCATACAATTCTCAGCAATTAAGCACTGGTAGTTGCAAACCCTATGATTTTGAGCAAACCATTACAGCTATCAACAGATTTGATGTGTCTTTACCAAAGCTGTACCCTTTGGACTAGCCAACTATTTGATATACACAAGGTACATCTGGTGAGTCAAGAACCATCTATAACGTACAACAAACCTGCAATAAAAGTTAGACAAAACCAAAAAGAAAAACAATTTGTTTTTTAACTAAGAAAAGAAATAACACAAAATAAAGATATTACAAACTATACACAATACCAGAATCAAGATGAAACTTTATGTTGCAGAAGCTGAGTCTTAATGATTCCAACACATTGTTCAGCATGCAACTTATCATTACCAACTGGATCTGGAGGAACTTCCAACTTCTGTCTAAGCATTCTTTCCATCAACCGCATAGGCAATGGATAATTCTTATCAGCAAACATACATACAGTAATCCCACTCTTTGTTTCTACCACATGCACACAAGGCAAAGGATAAAATCTCCAAGTCTCAACTTTCCATCGATGTGAATTCTTCCAAATATGATACCCTTTACCATTTGGAGATTGAGAATCAAACAACACTTGAAGATCACCCAACAATAATAAACCAGAACCCTGTGGTGTATGAATATCATAATGCTGAGTAACAATACCACACAGAGTTTTCAAATCTTGCCTATCCACCAGATGCAGTATTTCCTTCAAGAAATTGAAATCCACAGTAGTATAATCCAGACGATAAATAATATTAAGCTCCCCGTCAGTCAATGTCCAATTAAGCAACACAGCATGAGATCCTTCAGGAAAAACAGCAACAGATCCTTCTTTAATAAAAGTTGAATCAGCAGCCTTTAAATCTAAAGAACTCCCTCTAATAGTCTGATGAATCTTAGAAGTATATGACCCATCTGATCTCACAGATCACCTTAGAGCAGTGTGACATCGTTTAGACATTATTTTCATCCTCCTACCAGGTATATAAACTTCCTTAGATGGTACATTCTCAGATGTTTCAGGAACATCTTTAGCTTTAGTAGAAGAAATACAAGAAAACGTAACTGGAGCAATTCCTCTCAATTGATACATTTTCTCAAGTATCACTCTAGCCTGCTTAGCTTTAGCAGCTTCGCGTTCAGCCTTCTTACCCATATCTTCTCCTTCTAAATCAATTAGCACATTGACCTTCTTAGCACAAGGTAATACTGTAGAAGAAATATTCTATGGTTCAGAAGATTGAACCCTTTCAGAAGATGTAACCTTAACAGCTGAAGGTATAGATACAGTAGATGCTTCAGAAGTAATAACAGAAGAATCCATCCTTGGTGAAACATCATCAAAATAATCCACAATCTCAACTGTTTTATGCCTCTTTGAATATGGATCATCTGAATGAACAATACTTCTTTTTCTAGAAGATGAAACATTCTGCTTCATAATCCTTTGATATAGTCTATTCAATTCATCATCAGGTAAATTCCAGACTTGACTTTTCTTCAAACCAGAATTAAAAATAGCAGAACTCTGATAAAAGACAATTTTCCTTTTGTGTGCTTTCTTTTGAGCTTCAGTAGGTGGTTTTTCCCTTTTTGCCTTATTCTTTTGAGCAACAAGAGCTTTCTTTTTGTCAGCTGCCTCTTGCTTGTTCTTTTTACCAAGAGCTACCATTTGTGCAACAAATGTTTCACTGTTAAAGTCTGCACCTAAAATAGCCTGTGCAAGAGTAGGATCTGAAGCACCTTGCTGAATATAAGTATCCCATTGTGCATCATTCATCTTAGTACGCAATGCATCCAGTTCTCTTTGTCTCTCAATAGACAAATTTGAAGTAGATTCAGCTTCAATCTGTTTAGCCAAATCCTCACTTTTCTTCATGGCTGCACAGTCAGCGATCATTCTCTCTTGCTCTTTCAACTCTTCTGCACTTACTAGACCTGGACCAAGCTCTGCATCAACTATTACTTCTTTCTCTATATCAGTAGATATGTGAACACCATCAGCTGAAGAAGTATCACAAATAGGAATGATCTGTGCTAAACCGTCAAGCTATCTCACACAAGCTAGCCACTCACTTATGTCCAGCTGGTATGCAGGCTAAAACCAAACCCCAAGACCACTATACTAAGCCATTTCCAACCCAAATCCAAGTCCTGCATCAACCCATTCCATTTCCAAACTGTTTGAACCAGAATTTCACCAAGTTTTACCTTTGTTGACCAGGAATGAAAATTGCTTGAAACTGAATGTAGGCTTACTAAAAACTTATAAAGAGCTTAATTAAGCTCAGTTGAATGAGAAAATAAGCTTTTGGCAGTTTTAATATAAGAACATGAATTTGAAATTCTCAACAGTAAACACAAGAACAAGAACTTTAACCAAACTTTGAAATTGATTCTTAAAACAGATTACAATGATAACATAACTTGAGTTTGAATCATAAAAACAAAACATTACATATTTTAAACTGAACTAAGACATTTATTAAAAAAAATGACATAAAGAAAAACTTTAAAACTAACTACTCTCTATGCTTGCTTCTTCTCTCTCTTTTATAGCTCCAAATGTCTTCTCCCATTCCTCTGATTGATTCCCACTAAAAATCCTGGCCATAGGATTGGTTAGGAAGATATTGGCCATTGGATTGGTTTTGGCGGGAAATGGTATTTGACCTGTTGTCGGTTGAGTGAGGGAATGAGGGATGCATTTAATGTGTTTTGGAGTGTTAGGAGAGGTGGGGGGACATGGTAGTGTAAAGGTGAGGAGGGGGGATGGGTTGTGTCTGAGTTTTGCAGAAGGAGCAAGTGGGGAAGAAGAAAAAGGTTTTGGCGGGGATGGTTTATTTGACCAGATATTTGACTGGCTTAATAATAATGAAGGGGTCCAAAATAGTTATTGACAGGGGGTCCAAGGTGCTTATGGCAGAGTCCAAAGGGATTTGATAGGGTCCAAAGGTGTTTAATACAAGGACTCTTTTTGTAATTTCTGAAAATTCAAGGACCAAAGCTGCCAATTTGCAAAGATGTTTCAAGGGACCAAAAGTGACAAGTTTCAATAATTCAAGGACCAAACTTGACATTTTACAATTTTCCAAGGGCCATTTTTGCCAATTTTTAAACTTGAAGGACCAATTTTGTAATTTCTCAAAACTTTTGATATTTTTCACCAAAAGGACTAATTTTGACAAGTTATGATTTTAAAAGGACCTTTGGTGATTTTACTTTTGAAATTAGGTGCTCAGGGACTATTTCTGACAATTTTTGAAACTTGGGGGACTGAAACTGCCAATTATGCAAACTTAGCTCATTTTTCATCTGATTTTGAACATTTTGCATCTGAAACATATAAAATGTAATTTTGGAATATTTTCAGTATTTTGATGCATTTCTGAGCATTTTTAAACGTTTTGCAGTTCAGATTGACCCAAAAATGATGAGTATTTACACACTCATCAATGAACTTCAGAAGAAACATCCAAATTCGCCTCAGAAGAAACATATTGAGACAAATCTTCAACAGGTGTGGAAAATACATCTACTACTGGATTCAAAACAAAATTTCTGCCAGCATGAAAAACTTCAGAATTATCAGCTGAAGGTAGAGAACTTGATTGTTCTTGTACAACTGAAGCTTGACCATGTACAGAAACAACATCACCCATTGAAACATCAGCAGTTACAGCATCAAAATTTGGTTCTGTTGAAACTTCAGTGGATTCCTTATTCAGATATTGTCTTCTCCATTTTCTAGTAAATCGAATAGGTTCCTTTTTCTTTGAAGATTCAGTACTCAGTAGCAACAGGAGGAGAAACTGGAGTCTTTTGAGCAACATCAGCCAAAATATCAAGAGAACCATATGGATTATCCTCTTGATCTTCATCAGAAGAAACCACTAGCTTTCTTTTAGAATGATGCCCAAGTTGTTCTTCCAAACTCTTAACCTTATTTCTCAGCTCCACAATCTCACCACCAAGAGAAGATTTAGTCTCTGCAAGTTCCTTTTTGAGATCAGCCACCTCAGCTACATACCTGTTCACTAGAGCATAGACAGATGTAAGTGTAATAGGGTCCTCAGCTCCACCATCTGATTGCTCAGTGGTAATGGGAACTTCAAATATTTCTCCTTACACCTCAGTTTCATTATACCCAAAACGTTTTCAAGAACACTCCTACCACATGATATACATTCATTCGCATCTTGCCATATGGATGGTAAAAGATGAAGACATGGAGACAGCCACGAGTTTAATACATAATTGTTCAAGGTAGGTTTTGTTTAGTTCCTTTATGTCATTGAGTCTTAAACGAACCAGGGAAGTGATTTAACATACTTGTTATAAGTCATTTCTTACAAGTTTCAGATAATAATAACAAAAGGTTAGAGATCTATGATAGATGTTATTTGTTCGTGTGACATGTTTCTCAAAAACTAATCTTGACATGATATTAATGTACACGAACAAAACACTGAGGTCATGAGTCCATTCGTTTATGAGAATGAGATGAGTCTTGGGTCATGAATGTGTTTGACGGATAAAAGGTATTTGTTGACTGATGATGAATGAGTAAAACTGAGGTCAAGTCGTCTGGTATTTGGAATTATTGTAGAGGTCGTGTCATAGTTGATTCATCTTCTTCATCTTTTCATGTCAAGTCGCTAGCATTTTGACAAGTCGCTAGATCTGAACAACACAAGTCGCTAGGTCTTTTAAACCATACAAGTCGCTATTGACTAAATAGTCAATAGCCAAGTCAAGTCGCTACCCGTATTTTACCTTAACAAGTCGCTAGCTTTGCATTTTTAACACAAGTCGCTACTTGTTAAAAAACAAGTCGCTACATCATTACTCAAGTCGCTACAAAAAGCATACCAACTCGCTAAGATGAACCCAGAAAAAATGACAAGAAAACAGCTTCTTTTGACCCACGAATATGACCAGATGCACGTATTAAACGTTTAAGACCATGTTAGTACCAAAAAGTCTAAACAAAAACTGCTTAAATATTTGTAAACGTTTAAGACCATGTTAGTACCAAAAAGTCTAAACAAGAACTGTTTCAATATTTGACCAGATGACACAAAAGCTGTTTATGACCAGATGACACAAAGACACATTACAAATTTGACCAAAACCAAATACACAAAGACTGTTTACCCAAAATAATGTAAAAACACTTTTCGAACCAAAAGGTGATACAAACACAGTTAACACGGGAATCAAACACCACAATAAATCATCAAAACACAAAAACCTTGGCTCTGGTACCATTTGTAGGATCGATATATTTATGTGTTTGATGATTCGGGTGGTATTGGATGATCAAAATACATGTTAACCATTTTAGAGAGAGAAAGTAGAGAGATGGTGTTCTTGGTAGAGAGTTGTTTCAATAAAAGTTGTAAGGTTAGATTGCCAAGCCACACCCCTTCCATGGATGGAAGGGGTATTTATACTTACAAACAATACGTCCTCCTATTGGACTGTGGATCAGGCATACAGTGGGTAAAGACCCGTCCTTCCTCCACGGTGTTACACTAAACTAAACTACGCTACAAACTAACTAATAAGCTACTAAATAACGTAACTAACGACAAGTCTACGAGCTAACCTATGCTAGATAATATTTGGGGTGACAGATTCGCTCGGGAAACCAATAATAGAGAAGTGTGTAGTATGTGGGGTAACTCAAACGTATTAGGTTTGAGCACCGAGATCGTTCCGAACGAGGGTTGAATGGAATTTCCAACTCACGTCGCGATTATCGGGATTTGAATAAGAGAAGGGGATAAAATGATGATATCTAAACTACGGGATAAGGAAAGCATAAATGGGATATCTAATCTACGGGAAAACCTAAGAATAAAGGCAAACTACGCAAATCTATACTAAAATGCAAATACGGGATTAAAACGAAACGCGAATAAAATGCAACTACGTCTATTCTAAATCCTAAAAATACCTAAAATTACTTTTACTCTAAAAATGATATTAGAAAACTATTTATGAATTAAAAATAATTTTTAGGAATTTTCTAGAATTTATTAGAATTAAAAACTAATTTTTAACTTTTAAAACTAATTAAAAATTCTAAAAAAATATGAAAATTTAAGGGAAAAATATGAAACTATTTTTATAAAATCTAAAATATCCTAAGAGAATTTTCAAAACTTATTTTTTTATTTTTATGATTATTTTTCTATTTTCTATGAATTTAAAACTATTTAAATCTAATTAAATGGCTAAAAATTACAAAATAAACTAGGAAAAATCTAGAAAAATTATTTTTTTGCTTTTTGTATTTATCTTACTCTATGAAAATTGAAAAATTATTTTTTGGAACTTTTTTTGAATTAATTGCAATAAAAGCTATTTAAAAATGATTTAAAACTGTTTTAAATTGAGAAAAATAGCAAACAGTAACTAAAAATTATGAAAAACTCAGGAAAATTCTAAAATATTATTCTAAAGCTATGAAAAATATAAAACATGATGCTTATGTGAGAGAAATAAGAGCTGTAGTGTTAACAGTTTAAGAATAAGCTAATTAAAATAAGCTAATAAGCACAATAAGCCACCTAACTGCACATGAAGCTGAATTATACTAAAAATACTCTAAAACAACTAATTCAAGCTAATCATAATCAACTAATAAGCAATCTACCTATTATTGATGCTAATTGCTACTTAAGCAAAACAGATTTTGACCTCCTATTTGAGCTTAAACACAAGCTTATATAATAAGCTAAGGAGAAATCCAAAAGTTGAAATCAGTAAACAACCAGCCATAGAATCTATATCTAAAATATCAGCTAATAAGGACTGATGATGAAGAAATTAAAGATAAAAACTAGAAGGTTGTTGGGACAATAGTGTACTTGATGTCAGAAAAGATGTACAAGTATGACAGACTAGTTGCAAGCTTGAAATAAGCACTAGAATAAGCTTCTAAAGGAATCTAGAGGGTAAACATGTAAACCTTCTACTAAGTGTTATCTACAAATCTAAGATACAAGCACTTGACTCCAATCAACAAGCGAGATAATCGACTTAAAACATGCTTATCGGGGTGAACAGGGTGCACATGACAGCAAATTCAGGGCAAATAAGGACATTTGGGATGAAAAATAAGCAGTCTAGGCACTCTTACAAACCAAATAAACTAACAGCAAATGAAGTTTACTACCCTATCGCAATAAAAAACATGTGAACCTAATTTGAGCCTCCAAACTTACTGATGAACAGACATGGTTGGGACACAACATGAAACCTTGAGACAATTTTGAGAATAGATTGAAAATCACAAGACTGCAAACTAAACTTAGAAACCTTGATATAAAAGGTTATAAAACAGTAATCTAAACTAAATGAACTCAGATTCAACTCTCAAAACTAATTGGTACTCTAAAAATCTGATTAAACCAAACATCCTTTTAACATTCAAAAACTCTTTTTAAATTTTAAAACATGATGAAAACTGACTAGAACTGAAGTGACATGAACTAATTAACTCTAAAACTTACTACTAACAACTTGAAATCACAAATTTAACTACAGCAGTTTTGACTATCAAATTTTGACTTTAGTTGACTTTTTTCAAAACTTGGAATTAAGAACAGGTAAAGCAGAATTAAGCTCACATAAGCTTTGAATAAGCTTATATGAGCTTATTTAAACAGAAATGAAAGCTTTCAAAACAGTTAGAAACAGATTTAAAGGATTTAACAATTTGACGAGAAATTCAATTGAAAGAAGCACTTGCATTAAAAGTAAGTTTACAAAATTGAGATTACATTGAATGTAAATGAAAACAATTAAACTAAAAACAGGAAATTAAATGGTAACAACTTTTCTAATCCGTGAAAAATTGGACATCTTGATCTTTGTGAAGAAATGGGTATAAATAGCTGATGAGGAAGCTTGGGATGCTCTGAGGAAGCTCCTAGATGCTCTAATCTTCACTCTTGATTCCTCATTGTGTCATCAAATCTATTCTTGGCCCTTGGATTGAATTGGTGATGTGGCTGCTCCAATGAGACGGCTTCATTCGTCCACCCTGGCAATCTTGTGATACACCCATGTGTCAGACGTGGCAGAGGCTTCTAGATGCATTATAAGTACGGGTAAATGGTGGGATAGAAGGGTAAAAGGTGAAGGGAAGAGGTAACTTGATAAAAGGGTGGTTTATCTCGGTTTTGGGCGTTAAGGTTCAGGGGTGGGTTTTTTATATATTTATTTGAGATTGGTTTGACCGGGTTTGGGTGGTTTGACCAGGGATAAACCGGGTAACGAGTGGTTTGGGTAAACGGGTTTAATATTGGACGTGGGTTAGGGATGTGGATTGGACCGGGTTTTGATATGGTTTGGGCTTTTGGATGGGCTAGGTTTTTATTTGGATTTAGGACTAGTAGTGAACCAAAGTATATTTCAAGGACCAAGTGTGTATAAACTGAAACTTCAGGGGACCAATTCAGTAATCTGAAAATCTCTTTGAAGGATCATTCTTGTCATTCTCAAATAAACCAAGGACCAAACATGTCAGTTCTGAATCTTCAGGGACTTAAACTGCCATTTTGAGAATTGATTGTCCAAACTTGCAAATTCCTTTCTCAGCCTCAGCTTTTGCACTCTTCTTTCTCTCGTGCTCGGTTTTCTTTGATTTTGGCTTTCTTTTTGTCTGTTTCATCATATCCGTACCTGCACAAGCACAAACTCAAGAAAACCACAAATATTAGCAATAAACGGCTTTTCTTGGTTATTTTGGGTTTTATTTGATAAGGAAATGATATGTGTTTTTGCACATATCAGTGACCGACTCTTCATAATGGAATTTCCAATTCCTAACACTGGAGACTCAGGAGTGAGTTCTGGTACATCAGCCACAGAATCATTAAGAACATCTGTTGAGATGTCTTGTTCAGGTTGGGTTTCATGAATCGCAGGTACCTGATCATTTGGATCAGTGTTGCCTATCCCATCAGGGACTGATTGATTATCAATGAATTCACTGATAGTTGGTTGGGGTAGGTTGTGAGGCAAGACATAATATGAGATGTCAGCATCAACTTGATATGAGGAATTGATTTCAGTGTTGAACTCATCATGAGGATATCTTGAAGAGTCATCAATTCCTATTTCCTCCACTGAGGTATTGGTGAACTTGATGCTTTCTGTACTTTTATCAAAGGTGACATGAAAGGTTTCCTCAACTTGTTGTCTTCTGGTGTTAAACACCCTGAAGGCTTTGGAGATCGATGAGTAGCTTTGAAAACTAGACAGATCTTGATAGATCTTGAGCTTCGTAGATCGTTAGTATTGCTTATGTAATCACAAACAAACTAAAAGAAAATCTCTACAACTTGTATTCTTTAGCGGAATATAAACACAAGTATAAAGCACATATAACTAAGAACTCTTTGATCCTCTATGGATCGTTATATTAATAACTTGTAAACGTCTAGTACATAACTCATTCTATTGTGTTCCTTTTATAGACAAGGAACCCTAACTTGTTCACAAAGAAACGTAAAACTAAATAAGATATACACAATCACTTCATAATAAAGCTCATGCATATCCTAACTATTCTAGAATATACGGAATACTATCTCCGCAGAAACAAACTAATAACTATATAACTTCAGCATGATTATGTCTTCGGCAGAATCCATACACTTCAGTAGAATCCATTCAGCAGTAACTTCAGCATAATCCATACTTCACATAATTCCCAACAATCCTCCCCTAAACTGGAATTTGACATGGTTAAGTTCCAGTTTCTTGATAGATCTTCAACGCTTCAGAGGATTGTAGTAGCGACAAAGAATCAAATCAAAAACATCTCTTTGATGAATAAACTCTGAAACTCCATATCTTTGCAGCAACAAATGACAACATGTACATCAAAACATATTAGTTTCATACTATTCTCATCACATCCAGGTGTGTTAACTCCTGTAAGAGGTGAATCATTGAAAATAATGGATTTGATGTCTCTTTACCAATAGCCATTACTACTGGAGTAGCCATATGTTTAAGTTTGAAAACCATGGTACACTGATAACCATCTGATTTATTAGCAAATCAGCAACCATGAACGGATTTGAAATGTCTTTACCTGTAGCCGTTTGCTCAGGACTAGTCAATTCTTAGAATTGGTGAATTGATTACCAAATATGGTATTCCAATGCCTTTACCACAAGCCATATACATGTGGGCTAGCCAATTCTTGGATTCCAAAAAGGAATAAACCATGGTGAATTGAGAACCATACAATTCTCAGACAATTAAGCAGTGGTAGTTGCAAACCCTATAATTTTGAGCAAACCATTACAGCTATCAACAGATTTGATGTGTCTTTACCAAAGCTGTACCCTTTGGACTAGCCAACTATTTGATATACACAAGGTACATCTGGTGAGTCAAGAACCATCTATAACGTACAACAAACCTGCAATAAAAGTTAGACAAAACCAAAAAGAAAAACAATTTGTTTTTTAACTAAGAAAAGAAATAACACAAAATAAAGATATTACAAACTATACACAATACCAGAATCAAGATGAAACTTTATGTTGCAGAAGCTGAGTCTTAATGATTCCAACACATTGTTCAGCATGCAACTTATCATTACCAACTGGATCTGGAGGAACTTCCAACTTCTGTCTAAGCATTCGTTCCATCAACCTCATAGGCAATGGATAATTCTTATCAGCAAACATACAGACAGTAATCCCACTCTTTGTTTCCACCACATGCACACACGGCAAAGGATAAAATCTCCAAGTCTCAACCTTCCATTGATGTGAATTCTTCCAAATATGATACCCTTTACCATTTGGAGATTGAGAATCAAACAATACTTGAAGATCACCCAACAATAATAAACCAGAACCTTGTGGTGTATGAATATCATAATGCTGAGTAACAATACCACACAGAGTTTTCAAATCTTGCCTATCCACCAGATGCAGTATTTCCTTCAAGAAATTGAAATCCACAGTAGTATAATCCAGACGATAAATAGTATTAAGCTCCCCGTCAGTCAATGTCCAATTAAGCAACACAGCATGAGATCCTTCAGGAAAAACAGCAACAGATCCTTCTTTAATAAAAGTTGAATCAGCAGCCTTTAAATCTAAAGAACTCCCTCTAATAGTCTGATGAATCTTAGAAGTATATGACCCATCTGATCTCACAGATCGCCTTAGAGTAGTGTGACGTCGTTTAAACATTCTTTTCATCCTCCTACCAGGTATATAAACTTCCTTAGATGGTACATTCTCAGATGTTTCAGGAACATCTTTAGCTTTAGTAGAAGAAATACAAGAAAACGTAACTGGAGCAATTCCTCTCAATTGATACATTTTCTCAAGTATCACTCTAGCCTGCTTAGCTTTAGCAGCTTCGCGTTCAGCCTTCTTACCCATATCTTCTCCTTCTAAATCAATTAGCACATTGACCTTCTTAGCACAAGGTAATACTGTAGAAGAAATATTCTGTGGTTCAGAAGATTGAACCCTTTCAGAAGATGTAACCTTAACAGCTGAAGGTATAGATACAGTAGATGCTTCAGAAGTAATAACAGAAGAATCCATCCTTGGTGAAACATCATCAAAATAATCCACAATCTCAACTGTTTTATGCCTCTTTGAATATGGATCATCTGAATGAACAATACTTCTTTTTCTAGAAGATGAAACATTCTGCTTCATAATCCTTTGATATAGTCTATTCAATTCATCATCAGGTAAATTCCAGACTTGACTTCTCTTCAAACCAGAATTAAAAATAGCAAAACTCTGATAAAAGACAATTTTCCTTTTGTATGCTTTCTTTTGAGCTTCAGTAGGTGGTTTTTCCCTTTTTGCCTTATTCTTTTGAGCAACAATAGCTTTCCTTTTGGCAGCTGCCTCTTGCTTGTTCTTTTTACCAAGAGCTACCATTTGTGCAACAAATGTTTCCTTTGATAAAGTCTGCACCTAAAATAGCACGTGCAAGAGTAGGATCTGAAGCACCTTGCTGAATATAAGTATCCCATTGTGCATCATTCATCTTAGTACGCAATGCATCCAGTTCTCTTTGTCTCTCAATAGACAAATTTGAAGTAGATTCAGCTTCAATCTGTTTAGCCAAATCCTCACTTTTCTTCATATCTGCACAGTCAGCTATCATTCTCTCTTGCTCTTTCAACTCTTCTGCACTTACTAGACCTGGACCAAGCTCTGCATCAACTATTACTTCTTTCTCTATATCAGTAGATATGTGAACACCATCAGCTGAAGAAGTATCACAAATAGGAACTTCAGAAGAAACATCCAAATTCGCATCAGAAGAAACATATTGAGACAAATCTTCAACAGGTGTGGAAAATACATCTACTACTGGATTCAAAACAAAATTTCTGCCAGCATGAAAAACTTCAAAATTATCAGCTGAAGGTAGAGAACTTGATTGTTCTTGTACAACTGAAGCTTGACCATGTACAGAAACAACATCACCCATTGAAACATCAGCAGTTACAGCATCAAAATTTGGTTCTGTTGAAACTTCAGTGGATTCCTTATTCAGATATTGTCTTCTCCATTTTCTAGTAAATCGAATAGGTTCCTTTTTCTTTGAAGATTCAGTACTCAGTAGCAACAGGAGGAGAAACTGGAGTCTTTTGAGCAACATCAGCCAAAATATCAAGAGAACCATATGGATTATCCTCTTGATCTTCATCAGAAGAAACCACTAGCTTTCTTTTAGAATGATGCCCAAGTTGTTCTTCCAAACTCTTAACCTTAGTTCTCAGCTCCGTAATCTCACCACCAAGAGAAGATTTAGTCTCTGCAAGTTCCTTTTTGAGATCAGCCACCTCAGCTACATACCTGTTCACTAGAGCATAGACAGATGTAAGTGTAATAGGGTCCTCAGCTCCACCATCTGATTGTTCAGTGGTAATGGGAACTTCATTGGACCTTTCAGGAGAAACACGATCATGCTCAACATAAGTAGAACCTTCATTAAATGGTTCCCTGTGTGGACTAGGTGTGGTCAGTCGATTAGGTTCAGACTCAAATGAATCAAAACCAACCTGTGTAGGTGGTGGACTAGGACTAGATCTAGGAGAAGGTATAGGTGGAGGTCGGTCAGGAGAAACATTAGATGCTTCAGCAGTTGTAGAAGGTCCTCATCAAGGGCAACTGAAGGATTACCATCAGCAGTAACATTGGTAGAAGGTGGATTATTAACAACATTATCCTCATCAGCAGTCTCATTCCCCTGAGGCAACATAGCTGCTAGTAAAGGATAATGTGTCCCCTCAAATTTAGTTCTCATTGAAGCAAATAGTTTAGCAGTTAAAGCTCCTATGGGATAAAAGGCTTGGGCTTGGGTATTAGTGTCTATAATCATTTGCAAAAACCTAGGGTACATTAAAAACTTAAACTTTTTCTTATGAATATTTTCAACCATATTATCAAAAATAAACCTAGAAAAATTATAAGTTAACCCCTGAGAAAGACAAACAATACCACAACCCAGTTGAGTAGAAAACTGATCCCATCCTCCTGATTTATTGCTTATGCATTGAAGCAATGTGTGAACCAAAAACCTCCACATCGGACATAGCTGATTCTTGAGCCACATGTCTGTTCGTTCACCTTGGTATCCAATAGCTCTCAGTCCATCTAGAATCACCACAGAATTAGAATGATAAACCCCATTCTCATCATCCAAACGAAGTCGACGTCTGATCAACTCCTCTGTCACAACATACTCGACATCATCAACCATAGCCACGATCTCTGTTTCATTACGTTTTGAAGCAGATGCCCAGAATTGAGTAACCAAAGATTCATAAATAGCATTAGGAGAATGTGATAAAGCATAATGAATCTTTGACCTCTTCAAAAACTCCACCATTAGTTTATACAGATCATCACTCTTAGCTGTTCCCAGAAAAGCTACTTTATTATGATCGTGTTTGAATTGAAGTGCCATAAGAACTTTAGATAATGGATTACAATTCAATCAACTGATGATGTGTTTAAATCGAATAAAGAGGGAATCAGTTATTGTAGATGAAGATATGCGAATAGGGTATAAGTAGAAGTTTCCCAAATTTTGGTCAAAGATATTAAGTTGTTGACCAACGCTGACGTGTAATGCAACCTTTTACCAAATTTAAATTCCAACTTCGGCAGAAACAATGGTCAATCTGCTGAAGTGATACAATCAGCAGAAGCAATTCATGTATTCAAGAAGCTTCCGTAAATATCTTTTTACTGTTTCACCCAACTCGCATTAAATCTTATTAAACCTTGAAACCTTCTATAAAACACTCCCCAATGCATACTTATCTCTCATCAATTTCCCCCAAATATCATCACAACCCTAATTCCACCATGAACCACAATCAACCACAATAAACCATGAATAATAAACCAGAGGTTGTGGATCCAACCTCTTCTCCATCATCATCATCATCAAGTGATTTCCTATAGTTCTTTCCATATCCCTATGACCCACGACCATTGAAATCCCCATTTCTCAGTTCTTCAGATGATGATAGTGTAGTGAATCCAAGTGAATCTTCTGATGACTCTGATGGGTCCACTATGAAGAAAACATCTTACTCCCAACCTTCAGCATCTCAACCTCAACAAAGGCCTCGTGCCAAAAGAGAGGTGGTGCTTGCTCTTCCTGCGCCATGGTTTGGTGCATCATCACATATCGTATAATAGAAGTGCTACAGGAAGGTGGATGGATTGATTTTTGGTGAAACCAAGTAGATGAAGCACAAAGGACATGTGTATTCATCTTCATCATCATCGTTTGCATCAATCCATCCTTTCCATTTTGATCCTTAGCATCTTCATCGTACTGGTCATGCATATCCAGCCATCGAGATAGAAGGAATGGGTGGTTATGCAAGACATCACAAACACATATCCAACAGCTGAAATGGAAGATATGAGCAGTCATGCATATCCAACAGCTGTTGGAATAGATGATATAAGCTAGAATAGGTTTAGAAGATCATGTATAGAACTATTCTTGTAGTTGTGTTTGAAGTTGATTGTACTCTGTAAGCTGTAAGCTGTAAACTGTTTCTCTAATGAATGAACAATGAACTTCAGTACTTCTACTTCAGTGGAAACAAATTGTTCAATTCAGTACTCTGATTTCAGAAGAAACAAGCTTTCTTGACCATTTTCCATTTGACCAATCATGATGAACTTAAACTTAGATAAGCAATCTGCAAAACAAACCAAACAGAGAAACACACAAACCAAACAAAGACAAACAAAACTATCATTACATTAGCTGGTTAGTGTTAGAAAACCAAAGAAATCAAAATTATACACAGAAAACTACAAGTATACATACTAAAAAAATGCAAAGTGTACACAAATCCTCCCCTGAGGCATATGCCTCCCCTGAGGCCTATGCCTCCCCTTAGACTTTGCAGTTAAGGGTTAAGCATACCAATATGGACCACAAGGTGTTGAAACCTTGGTCCATCAAAAGCCTTAGTTAACAAATCTGCCACATTATCATCAGTGTGAATTTTAACCACTTTTATCAAATGTTTGTCATATGCATCTCTTATAAAGTGGTGCCTGATTTCAATATGTTTTGTTCGACTTGTGAAAACTGGATTTTTAACAATGCATATGGTACTTTGATTATCAATAAAAATTGTTGTGTTCATGAAGTTATACCCATAATCCAACAATTGATTTTGTATCCAAAGAACCTGTCCACAACAATTTGCAGCAGCAACGTACTCTGCTTCAGTAGATGAGGTAGCCACAATTGTTTGTTTCTTGCACTGCCAAGAAATCAATCTTTTTCCTAGGAATTGGCAACCTCCAGTGGTGGACCTCCTATCCAGATTAGCACCAGCGTAGTCACTATCACTATATGCTTCCAGTTTAAATGGAGACTCTTTTGGGTACCAAAGGCCTAGATGAGGTTGGCCTTTGAGGTACTTAAAGATCTTCTTAACAGCATTGAGATGGGAAGTAAGTGGAGTAACTTGATGTCGAGAACAAACACTCACAGCAAAAGTAATATCAGGCCTTGAAGCTGTTAGATACATCAAAGAACCAATCATAGATCTGTATAAATGAACATTCACTGGTGGATCTACTTCATTGTTGGTCTTTGTCTTTGGAGCTTCATAAGGTGTAGTGGCAGTCCTGACACTCTCCATACCAAATTTCTTTAATATGTCCCTCACATATTTGTCTTGACTGATAAAGATACCATCAGGTTTCTGCTGAACTTGGAGACCCAAGAAGAAAGTCAACTCCCCGATAGCACTCATCTGAAACTCTCCTTTCATAAGCTCCTCAAACTCCCTGCACCAGGCTTCCTTTGTGGATCCAAAAATAATGTCATCCACATACACTTGCACCAGAATAATATCTGTGGAATTCTTTTTAAGGAAAAGTGTCTTATCAATTGCACTTCTGCGATAACCATGCTTCAGCAGAAATGATGAAAGCCTAGCATACCAAGCTCTGGGCGCCTGATGTAGTCCATAGAGAGCTTTGACTACCTTGTAAACATGATTAGGATGATATGGGTCTTCAAATCCTTTAGGTTGAGTGACATAAACCTCCTCCTCTATTTCACCATAGAGAAAAGCACCTTTAACATCCATCTGATAGACCATAAATCCCATGTAAGATGCATAAGCCAAGAATATCCGTATGGCTTCAACTCTAGCCACAGGTGCAAACACCTCATCATAGTCAATTCCATCCTCTTGTCTATACCCTTGAGCTACCAATCTCGCTTTGTTTTTAATGACAACACCCCTTGCATCTCTCTTATTTTTCAAAATCCATTTAGTCCCAATTGCATACTTGCCATCAGGTAGTGGTACCAAGATCCAAACTTGCTGATTTTGAAATTGTTGCATCTCTTCTTGCATTGCCTCAAGCCAACTTGAGTCATCAAGAGCCTGAGTAACACTGGTTGGTTCCACCTGTGAGAGAAAACAAGCAAACAGACAATGTTCATAGTCTGTGTGATTGTCTCTTTGCTGATTTAAGGCATAAGAGATAAAGGCCACTTGACCATATTTAGAACTTGTCACAGAACCCCTAGTTCTAACAGGTGCATTAGGATCACCAATAATATTGGACTGTGGATGAGTATTGTTGATCCTTTTAGTAGCAGTGGTGTTGACATCAATGGAGGTATCAAGATTAGTCACAGTAGGTTCAAAATCAGTGTCATAGGAAGGTGAGGTGAAGATGCCAGCTTTAGGTTGATGATGACCAAGATCAGAAGGTGTTGGAAAACGTGTATAAGGCTCTCCAAAGTCTGTAGACACTATAGTAGAAATAGGAGTAGAAACAGCATGTCTTTCAGCAGATTTGGTGATATTAGGAGAAACAGGGTCACTTTCAGCAGAATTGTTGTTTCCACTGATTGCTTCACTTGCACTCTCCTTAGCATTCCTCTCAGCATCTAGATTAGCTGCATACTCTTGTTTCTTCAATCTAGCAAGGTCCTCAGCATATTGTGAGTCATCTTCACTCTCATCAATAATATCGGCAGAAGTGTCACTCACAAAATTGTTAGGGGAGAAAGAAGGCACGACAATTGGTTGTTCATCATCTTCAAACTCACTGTCAGAATCAGCATCCATAGTAACTGCACTGTTAGTTGGAGACTCTTGAATACCTGTATGTTGGTTAGCCATATGTCTAGAGTAACCCAAATAGTCAGTTAAGTAATCAAGATCAAAAGACCAAACATGACCCTGTCCTTGAACATTAGGCTTGTCTTCTAGAAATCTCAGGTTCAAAGTCTCCTCAATCTTCTATGCAGATAAATTGTAAACCCTGTAAGCCTTACTATGAGCATAATATCCCACAATATAACCATCATCAGCTTTCTCATCAAATTTTCCCAGTGGATCACTTGTATTCAGAATGGTCACTTGACAACCAAAAGGTTTGAGGTAATGAATAGCAGGAACTTTCCCATAGAGAAGTTCATATGGTGTTTTGAAGTGAGGTCTAGTAATGGACACCCTATTCAGTACATAACAAGATGTACCAACAGCTTCAGTCCAAAACATGGTAGGTAACTTAGAGTCTGCCATCATTGATCTTGCAGCCTCTATTAAGGTCCTATTCTTCCTTTCAGCCACCCCATTTTGTTGTGGGGTTCTTGGAGTGCTGTAGTCCCTTTTTATCCCTTTTGACCTACAGAGTTCTATAAGTATAGCATTCTTGAACTCTGTTCCATTATCACACCGAATTCCTTTAACCTTTTTGTTCAACTAATTTTCAATAAGGGTAATGAACTCTTTCAACACAGGAGATGTTTCATCTTTGGTCCGTAGAAAGAATACCCAACAAAATCTACTATAACCATCAGTGATAACCAGACAAAAATACTTTTGATCAATGCTTCTAACTTGAGTTGGACCAAAAAGATCCATATGAAGCAACTGAAGAGGTTCAGAAATAATGCTTACAGCAGTAACAACTTTGTATGAGGCTCTGTGTTGCTTTCCTTTGTTGCATAGCAACACAGGTTATGATCATTTGTGAAAACTTTGGAAGGAAGACCTTCAACAAGACCAGTTTAGAGAGCTTGTTTATGGTCTTGAAGTTGACATGGGCCATCCTCCTATGCCATTTGGTAGACTCATCCAAGGATTCTTTAGCCACCAAACAAGTTAAATCACCTTCTGGTTTAACATCAGTTAAGTTGAATGTATAAAGATTGTGATTTCGAGGAACTTTCAGCAGAATTGAAGTTTCTTCTGGGAGTTTGAAGTCTTTAGATAGCACAAGACATTCATCCTCTGTGAAGAGTACTTTGTTCTTGGTGTCACAGATTTGTGAGACTGAGAACAAATTGAAGTGTTGGAGGTCCTTGACATAGTATACATTCTCAAAGTCCAGTTGAGGTGTTTTGATGGTCCCTTTCCCAGTAATTCTTCCATCACTTCCTTCAAAGGTCACATTGCCTCCTCCTTCAATGGGTACAAAGTTGTGAATCATATCCCTGTTTCCTGACATACTTCTTGAACAACCACTATCAACAATGTCAACATCTTTATGCTTAAGAGGATGATCCTACAACAACAACATAAATATATACAAAATATTAGTACACTATTGAGGCTCAAGTCATTGCTGACTTGAACCTTCCTTGTGGATCATATGAGTGATGCCATGCAGATGTATAAGATCCACTACTGTTCTTGGGTTTCCATTGAAATTTGGGTCCCTTTGTTTTCCAAGAACAACCTGCTGAGGACTTGAAAGCAGTATCCCAATACCCTTTCCCAGCATTCATTAAGTCACCATATCCAGGCCAATAACCATTATTAAAATATGAACTTGTGGGTTGAACAAATGGTCTAGCAACTGAACTTCTCCAATAATAAGGAGAATTGGTATAAGTAGCTTGTGGAACATAAGGTGGTATACTATTAACATTATTCCACATTGGTCTAGATTTCCTAGAATCATCACACCTACCCATCCTTTGCTCATGATAATCACAATCCTTAATTAAATGAAATTTACTTCCACACACAAAACATGTCTTCTGTTTAGAAGATTTATTCAAACCAAAAGATGTTCTATTACAAGCAGAAGTATTCAAACCAAAACCATGAAAAGAATTGTTTTTAACAGAAATATTATGCAAAGAATTAAAAAGCAAGTCTTGAGAGGCAACTGTCTTGGAAGTGGATTCCTGGCGCAACTCTGACATGCTCATTGGTAGTCTTGGGTGCAGGCAGGGGTGAAGACTTGGGAAGGTCAGACTTGTCATTTGAATCACACTCTGTAGACCCTTGGTCGGAGGACTTGTCATTGTTAACACAAGAGACAAAGTCAGTAGAAGAAGTATCAGGGTCTGGCAAGTCTTTTGACTTTTTGCCATACAGATGATGTGATCCATCAAAGTCAACAGTAAGGGAAAGGTCAACAGGCATAGGTATACCTCTAATAGAACCACGTACAACATGTAGGTCACCTTCTTTTACAAACTTAGCTAGGCCTGCTGGTGTAGATTTGCGTGTGTCATCCCTAGCTTCTAACCCTACATACTTCTTAAAGCCTAAACCTATAGAAGTATTTGGAGTTTGACTAGCATAGATGTGACTAGCTAACTTGTTTCCATTTAATAACCATTCTTTATGCCTAGCAATTTCCTCATTAAGTTTCTCTTTTAGCTCTAAATTTTCTGACACTACATCTGCTCTTAACTTCTCAGACCTTTTTAACTCATTTTTAGAACATTCGAGATCCCTTTCTAATACACATATCTTTTCATCATAAGCTATTTGATTCTTCTGAAACCAAACCTTTTGTCTTTCTAGTGTTTTTAAAGCCTGTTTATAAGCTTCAACTTCCACATAGCATTCATTGTATTTAGGTTTCAAAATGTCATAAGCTTCTTTGAGTTCATTATAACGCTCACTACAACCAAACAAACAGTTTTGTACCTGAGAGATGCCCATCAAGGCAATCTGATCATGCCTATCCTCTGAAGTACAGCTAGCCAGCAACCCAATATTTTCAGCACCAGAACTGTCATCATTCTCCTGATCATGCAGCTTCCAGTCTACATTAGCATCCATAGTAACAAGAGCAGCTGACGATCCAGGCTTCGAGTTTCCAGCTTCCCTCTGATTCTGCTGATAGGAAGAGTATCTCACCTCATCTCCAGCTTTCCTATCCTTGCACTCTTTGGATAAGTGACCCATCTGTTGACATGTAAAACACTTGACCTTCTTTTTGTCAAACCTTGCTGGATCTCTTCCATGAAAGCCAAACCTCCTCCCAGCTTTGCGCTCAAACCTCTTGATTTCCATAGATAGCATAGCCACTTGCCACTTTAACTTCATCTCCTCCATCTCCAGTGGGTCTATCTGATCTAAATCCTCATATGCCAGTTCCTGCTGAGGATCATAATCAGCAAAGAAGGATCCAAGAACATCTTCCATTATACCACTAGATTTAGAGTGAGAGCTTGATGAAGGAGTAGTATAAGATGATGATGAGTAAGTTGGACTTGGACCATAACTCATCTTTGGGTTGGAGGCTCCTACAAATGCTGTGTGACTAGCAGTAGATGATGATCGGAAAGGACTTCTTACATCATGTTCAAGAGCTTTAAGTTTGTTATACAACTCATCAAAAGTAAGCATATCCAGACCACCTTTAGCTTTTAAAGCAATGCTCACTTGTAGCCAGGATGGAGGTAAAGACCTCAAGAACTTAGAATTATGATTGGCTCCCGAACGGTCAAGTTTAATCACTCAAGCTAACCACTTGTGAATGGCTAACCGTAATAAACTTAAAACTGCTCAGAAACCAATACAATGAAGATCAGGAGAATACAGTGGATTCCCGGGTCGTTAAGTCCCACGGAGACTCAATGGTGTATCAAAAACTTTCAGACGATAGAATGATCACTAAGGATAGTGATCAGTAAAGATTTGGATTGGAAATTACACTACTGATTGATTGGAAAGATATTTGGAAACAGAATTGGAAGCACAACAATCAGATTAAAGAAACGTAAATACGTACGTTTAAAAACTACGTAAACGTATAAAATAAAAGTGAGATCTAAGAAATAAAAGACCTAAAAATATGAAAATGACATCTTTGAAATCCTAAAAATAAAAGAAAATTATTAGAAAAAGAAAATAATTTTTATAACTATTTATTTAATTATTATTAATTAAAAACTATTTTAAACTTTTTAATAATACTCTAAAATATAATAAAATATGAAATAAGGCTAGAAAAATAAAATTATGCTTTAGAAAAATCTAAAATGTTATAAAACTTATTTTAAAACTAAAAATATATTTTTTAACACTTTTTATCTATTTATTATTAATTAAGTACTATTTAAAATACACTTAAATTCAAGAAAATATAAAATAAACCTGGAAAAATAAAATTTTAACTTAGAAAAATCTAAAATATGATAAAACTAATTTTAAAACTGAAAAGATATTTTTTATGCTTTTTAATTATTTATTACTAATTATTTAATACTTTTAACTATTAAAAATTCTAATAAATACTAAACAGATTAGGAAAATTATGAAACTTTTTCTAAAAATAACTTAAGGTGACAGAAAACTAATAAAAATATAAAAACTAGATTTGCTTAATAATAAGCTAAAAAGAAAAATCAAAAAGCTTAATTCTATTAAATAAACGCTATCACTATTTTAAAAATGATGTTTTTGTGGTTTTTCTTTTTGAAAACTATTTAACTACTTAAAATATGAAACTTTAATAAACACAAAAATTTTACAAACTGAAAATAAGTTGTTTATGGGATTATGATTCAAACAATGGACTTATGAGCTTATTTTGAAGATATAAGCTCAAACAAGCTCACAAGCTGAAACAAAAGCTAAAATAAGATGCAAACAAGCTAGAGAAACTCAAATGAAGCTAGAAACCACAAAAATACATACTGAAAAGCTATTGATAAGCAAATAAGCACTTATGACTCTTGTGTTAAAAGACAGAAATGGGACAAGGTTTAGGCTATAAGCAGCCCTACCAAACAAGCTAGAAAATCGAAGACTAAGCTTGGGACCTCAAGTCAGCTAGGAAAGCTTTCCAAAGAACCAAGTTACACAGGATTAGACCAACAATTAAGCTCTGTGTGAGCTTGTGATTGAGCTTGTAAAACTGGTGCACAGGGCACTTTTTCAGAACAGGTACTCAAAAGAAGATAGAAAATAAGCTATTAAAAAGCTGATTAAAGGTAAACTAGTATTTTTCTAATTAAGTTAAGCAACTAAACTTTAATACCCCAAAAGATTTTAAGCTAAAACTCAATATTAAACACACACTAAAATTGTCTATTTAATTCAAAAACGACCAAATGCAAATTTGACTTTTTAACTTACACTAATATGTTGACTAAGATGAACTTTGAATCACTACTACTTACTGATTATGTTGTTTTAAGGTGAAATAAGACTGATTTGATCAATGATAACAACTTGTAAACATGAAAACAAGATCAATGATCATGAAATACCAACAGTTAGCTAACAAAATAGGATCAAAGGTTATTTTGACTTTTGCTTAAATAAGTACTTATTTTTCTTGTTTACATGAACTATTATGACCAAGTGTGACAGGAAACAAACACAAACAACAACTCAAACAACCTCTAACACAGTTTAACTTCACAAATCCAAACAAACCTTTATATGACTGATTTGGTGATTTTCAAAGCAAAATTCAACTTAAAACCATGGAACGATTTCAGGACCTTATAATATCATTTATTAGGACTAATGAAGTATTAAACAACAATACTAACAACAAGAAACTAAGAAATGACAATAATGCACTTTAAACTGTTAAAATAAGATTTTTGCTAACTACAAATTTAAAAGAACAAACAACTGTTTTTAATGGTTAATTTTACTTAACTATAACTAATAAACAGGAAGAAACAGAAATTCAAGCTATTTATCAATTCAAACAGTGAAATGCCAAAATGATCAAAAATGCTTACAAGTGGCTATCCAACTGAAATCACAGAACCAAGATCAAAAGACCACTTCCTATGGCTTCCCAAGAAGCTCTATACCAAGGCCATCCAAAATTCACCCTGCTCCAGCTTTGATCACCATTTCCATGGATTTTTGAATTTTAAACTATTTATTTGATATTTTTGGTGAATTTTCCTTTTTGATTCTAAACTAAATTTTAATGTTACTAAAAGCTTTAATAAGCTTTCTGGGAGCTTATATGTGCTTACTCAGTCCAAGATAACACCTACAAACAACATTCAAACCTTTTGAGATTTTTGAACATGAAATTGCATAAACTGAAAACAAGTCTTAGAACTGAAATTGATGATTGCAAAAGATTTATTATACACTAAATACTTGAAATACAAAGTTTAAAAGATTAAAGATACACTGGAATTTAAATTTAGACTAAAACGACATGCATAAATAAAAATTACACTAGATGCCTTGATACATTGCTTCTCAACCCTCCTTTATAGACTTTTGTGACTCTATGTCGACCTCTGATTGTATCCCACCTCATCTGAGCCATTGGATCTTCAAAAATCATCATAACCATCCAAGTGTAATTTTGGCGCCAAAAGTCTCTTAGCAGGTTTCAATCAATTAAAGCTTTTGGGTGTTAGTGGAGGTGAAGGGGGACAAGGTATACAAGTTGGAAGGCAGGTGGAAGGGGTGGATAGAGCAAATCAAGTAAAACTACCATGGTATCCTGGTTTGGCGTTTTGTGAGGAGGATGAACGTGTAGCCGGTTTTGACTTCTTTGGACTTTGGTATTAATAAAAGAGGGAGGGTCAAAATGGGTAATGGCAGGGGTCAAAATGTTTTGGACTAGCTCAAGGGTCAAGAGCTCAAGGGTGTGTGGGTTGGGCTTGTGTTGGGCTCAGCAGTTGGGTTGGATTGGGCTTGATATATTACAAAGGGTCAGGTTTGGTTTAGTAGTATCACAAGGACCATTGTTGCAATTTTACCAAAGATAAAGGACTGAACATGCCACTTTTCCAAACTTATCACAAGGACCAAACTTGACAAACTTTGATAGTGCAAGGACCACTTTTGCATAAAAATACATTTTTATAAATCCAAGGACTATTTTTGACACTTTTCAAACTTGAAGGACCTTTTTACGCCATTTGACCAAAGAATCATTCAAGGACCATTTTTGACAATTTAGAATATTTCAGGGACCTTGAATGATATAACTCCACATTTTTGAATTCAAAGGACTAGATTTGACAACTTTTGAAACTTGGGGGACTAAAACTGCCAATTTTGCAAACTTGATATTTTTTTCATCTGATTTTGATATTTTTGCATTTAAAACACATAAAACACTGATTTGTGATATTTTCATCATTTTGATGCATTTTTGAGTGTTTTCAGATGATTTTGCAGTTTGGATTGTACAAAAATGATGAGTATTTAGACACTCATCAATCCCCCACACTAAGATATTGCTAGTCCCTAGCAATGTTTTAGAACTTTAATGGATTTTAAAAAACTCTTTACCAAAAGCCATCACTTCTGGAGTAGCCAATTGTTTTGGTTCAAGTAAGAACCTTGGTACAATGATAACCAAATGATTTTGAGCAAATCATAAGTCAGTAAACGGATTTGATTTGTCTTTACCAGAAGTCGTTTGCTCTGGACTAGCCAACTCTTAGATAAATTATCAATATTATCTTTGGTGAGCTGATTACCAATTATGGTTTTTCCACTGCCTTTACCACAAGCCATAACCTTGCGGGCTAGCCAACTCTTCACTTTTTAGGATATGGTGAGTTGAATACCATACAATTTTGGGCAAATTGTAAGCCGTAAACGGATTTGAGAAATCTTTACCAAGAGTCGTTTGCTCCTGGATTAGCCAATCCTTTTGTGGGTTAGACATGGCGGACTGATTACCATTTGCTGAGTAAGTGCAAAACACTTACTCCAGAAAAAATTTTGGCCAAAAATGGGGGAATTGGGCGGATAATGCATATGATAAAATTCGTGAGAATTCCCCCCCACACTTAGAAATGAATATTGCCCTCAATATTCAAAGTACCGGCGGTTATGCCGAAACATAGAATATAAAAGGGAAATACTACGGCCATTATTTGAAAGATTTTTTTTTTTTTTTTTAGAAAAGATTTATATACAATAGCGGGGGGCAACTCCCCCACACTAGGGTGGTAGAATAGAGAAAGAAGACAGAAATATGGGTGAAAACCCATATGGTGTGTGCTATTGTTTTTGATTACCGAGTCATTAGCTTGACTCGATCCCCGCATTCATTGGTTCAAGGGGAAAGTTTGTAGATCCGGGACAATCACAGGAGGAATGTCCTCTCCAAAGTAATGCTTTAATCGATGACCATTCACTTTAAAATTTGGACCATCGGGTTGAGATAACTCAATGGTGCCATAAGGATAAACCTTAGCAATGGTGAATGGACCAGACCAATGGGACTTGAGCTTTCCCGAGAAAATCTTCAATCTTGAATTGAAAAGAAGGACTCGATCACCAACGTTGAAAACGCGGTTCTTGATTTTAGAGTCATGAATCTTCTTTGTCTTTTGCTTGTAGATCAAAGAGTTCTCGTATGCTTGATCACGGAGTTCATTTAATTCATTCATTTGAACTTTTCTGTGATCAGGTGTCTGAATATCGAAATTTGCATGTTTTAAGGCCCAGTATGCCTTGTGCTCTAACTCAATCGGAAGATGACATGCCTTTCCGTACACTAGCTTGTATGGAGTACACCCGATGGGTGTTTTGTAGGCTGTACGGAAGGCCCAGAGTGCGTCATCCAGTTTATCCGACCAGGATGCACGATTTTCGCCATCTTGTCCTTTCAAGAATTATTTTAATACCACGGTTGGAAACTTCCACCTGCCCACTTGTTTGGGGGTGGTATGCAGTAGAGAGACGATGGGTAACACCATACTTTTGCATGACACAATCAAATTGGTCATTGCAGAAATGTGTACCACGATCGCGATTATAGCTCTCGGAGTTCCAAACCTAGCAAAAAGAGATTTTAAAAACTTCACAACAACTCGGGCATCATTGGTAGGTAAAGCTTTTGCTTCAACCCATTTTGACAGATAGTCAACAGCCACGAGTATGTATTTGTTTCCTCTAGAAGATGGAAATGGCCCCATAAAGTCAATACCCCATATGTCAAATATCTCACATACTTGAATAGCATTTTGTGGCATTTCATTTCTTTGAGAGATATTTCCGTGACGTTGACAAGCGTCACAAGTTTTGACAAAATTGTGGGCATCCTTATAGATAGTGGGCCAATAAAACCCGGAATCAAACACCTTTTTGGCGGTGTAGTTTGGACTATGATGGCCCCCGGTAGGTCCAGCATGGCAAGCTTTGAGAATGTCAAGAGCTTCCTGTCCATAAACACACTGTCGGATGACTTGATCCGCACAGATTTTGAATAAGTAAGGGTCGTCCCAGAAATAATGTTTCACATCTTTAAAGAATTTGTTCTTCTGTTGGGTCGACATCCCTTTCACAATGAAGTTACCCGCATGGTAATTTGCGAAGTCAGCAAACCATGGGGTAGAAGAGTTTCCACGAAAAGAAACCGCATTGAGTGTCTCGAGAGGAAATGTTTCATTTATTTCCTTTTTCTCAAAAACATCTTGGTGAGGGTTCTCTAATCGGGACAGATGATCAGCAGTTAGATTCTCAGCTCCTTTTTATCACGTATGATGATATCAAATTCTTGCAGGAGGAGAATCCAACGGAGCAATCTCGGCTTTGCATCTTGTTTTGCAAAGAGATACTTGAGAGCCGAGTGATCCGTATACACCACGCATTTGGTCAAGATTAAGTACGGCCGAAACTTCTCAAACGCATACACCACAGCTAGTAATTCTTTTTCTGTGGTGGTGTAATGAGTTTGAGCTTCAGTCATAGTCTTACTTGCGTAGTGGATAGGCTGAAAATGCTTGTTTCTGCATTGCCCTAAGACTGCACCGATAGCAAAATCACTTGCATCGCACATGAGCTCAAAGGGTAAATCCCAATCGGGAGCAACGAGAATGGGTGCTTCAGTAAGCTTTTTCTTTAATGTTTCAAAAGCTATGATGCACTCAGGTGAGAAAATAAAAGGAGCATCTTTTTCAAGAAGATGAGTCATAGGCCGGGCAATTTTAGAAAAATCTTGTATGAATCTACGATAGAAACCGGCATGACCTAAAAAACTCCTAATACCTTTGACGGTAGTAGGATGAGGTAATTTAGCAATAACATCGAATTTTGCTCTATCTACCTCAATCCCATTTTTGGAAATCTTATGGCCAAGGACAATGCCTTCTTTGACCATAAAGTGGCTCTTCTCCCAATTTAGGCAAAGATTGGTGTCTTCACACCTTTGAAGCCTTTTTTCTAAATGGGAGAGACATGTTTGAAACGAGTCCCCAATGACCGAGAAGTCATCCATAAACACCTCCATTGTTTCCCCGATCATGTCGTGGAAAATGGCCATCATACATCGTTGGAACGTGCGAGGAGCATTACATAAGCCAAAAGGCATACGTTTGTAGGCAAAAGTTCCGTATGGGCAGGTGAATGTGGTCTTCTCTTGATCCTGTGGATCAATGGGGATCTGAAAGTAACCCGAGAAACCATCAAGGAAACAATAGTATTCATTCCCTGCTAATCTCTCAAGCATTTGGTCCATGAAGGGTAGAGGAAAATGGTCTTTACGGGTGGCGTCATTCAACTTACGATAGTCAATACATACACGCCATCCGTCACCAATCGAGTTGGAATTAACTCATTTTCTTCATTTGTGACAACAGTTATGCCACCCTTTTACGGAACACAATGAATTGGGCTAACCCAAGGACTATCTGAGATCGGGTAAATCAATCATGCATCAAGAAGTTTGATAACCTCCTGTTTGATAACATCATGGATTTTTGGATTCACCCTTCTCTGATGTTGAACTGCTGGTTTGAAGTCATCCTCCATCAAGATTTTGTGAGTACAAAACTCACGGTTGATACCCTTAATGTCGGAGAGTTTCCAAGAATTTCCTTGCTTGTGTGACTTTAAGACCTTTATGAGAGCAGCTTTTTCATCTTTACTCAAATCTCGAGCAATAATGACTGGTAATTTATCATCACCCTCAAGGAATGCATACTCTAGATGAGGTGGTAAGTCCTTAAGTTCAACCTCAGGAAATTCTTCAGTTTTCTCAACTGACTTGATTTCCTTGTTATGAAGCTTGACGGGAGGGAGAGGAGGAGAAGTATCATGATTTAACAATTTCTCAAGAAGAATATCTCCTCGAGATTAATCTTATTTTGATTAATCTTATCAGAATGAATCACTAGTGTGAGGGGTTGATGATGGATCATCTTTGAGCAACTTCTCAATAAGAAGTATGTCCCTCAATATCAATTGGGCGTGATCAATTTCCCATGGAACAGAATCACTAGCCAAGTATGCTTCAATCTCTTCCAAGATGAAGTCTCTTCCCTCAAAAGGAGTGATAGAAGGAGTAGAATTGGCTATAATAGGTTGAGAAGATGTGATGGGATCCCCACTCACAGAATTATGAGAATAACTAAGAACTTCTTGAGAGTACTCTTCAGAAGCAACATCAATGATATCTATTGGTTAACCGACTTTAATCATAGTTTGCGGAGTACCTCGAAGTTTGATCAAGGTTAAAGGTGATGACTTCATTACCAACACGTAATGTGATTTCTTGCTCAAATACATCAATGAGAGCACGCCCGTTCTCGGAATCCTCGACCAACAATGAGAGGAACAGATGATCGGCATCGAAATCAACAACCAAAGTCACTGGAAAATGGAACTTTCCTACTTTCACAAATCGTCCCTCAGCAATGCCAAGTGGATGGGATATTGTACGATCTGCAAGCTCAAGAGTCATGCATGTAGGAGTAAGTTTCGGAAGAGAGAGTTTCTTCCATCTTGAATAAGGCATCGATTGATGCTTGCACCAAGATCTGCTAAGGCAAAGCATTCAACCATTCACGGAATACCACAGGGTAAGAGAAATTTTCCAGGATCTCCAAGCTTTTCAGAAGCTTCTTCAAGACAGAAGCGGCTTTCGTTCAGAGGAGTTATAGCCATTTCAAACAGCTTTTCCTTGTTGCTTAACATGTGTTTGAGAGTATATGCAAACTTGGGCATCAATGATATCCCGCATCCGCAAAGCTTATGTCAAAATGTAATTCTTGGAAATTTTGAAAGAATTTGTCCATTTGATGGTGGCTTTTTCGGAGCTTTGCTCATTCAAACATGATGGGTAAGGAATAGAAGATTTGGATTTCTGGTTTTCAACGGGAGCTACTTGGAGGTTCAAAACAACTCCTGGATTTGATTTGGGTTTCGGACAACTTGAGGTTGGACTACCGAAGGTGGGGACGTGTCTGGTACTTAGTGGGCTTGAAAAATGCACCTTGTCCGTTGTATCCTTGGTAACTTGACTCATTGCTCCTAGTGGAGGAGGCATTGGAGTCAAAGGTCCATTGTGTGTCCTAGGTTCACTTTCTACTACCTTTGGGAGAGAAGAAGAAGAGGTAGTAGGAATAGCGGGTCCATCATATGAAACACCACCCGGTTGTGATCGCTTTTGCATCGCCCCTCGGGTTAGCGATCGTGTTGCTCGGAAGTTTTCCCGAGCCCGAGGGTTGATCATTTAAAGACTTCTTAAGATCGCGACCGGCTGACCAACAACCTGTTCATTTCATCTTGGGATTTCATGAATTGTTTCAATAACTCATCGAGATGATGGTCCGTTGGAACAATGGCGGAGGTGGATTAGGAAAATTCTGGCCTCTAATGTTAGGATTAGGGCCTTGATTTTGAAAATTTCCTTGATTAGGATTCATATTCCCATGAAATTGATTCCCTCGATTATAATTATTTTGATTAAGGTTCCCTTGATGTTGGAAACCTTGATTTGGTCCAGGATAGAAATTACCTTGGTTTTGATAACCTTGGTTCATTCTCGGTTGGTTCGATTCGGTTTTGCATGTTATGATTCTGGTTAAACCGGGTGGTGCATGATTAGTGTTAGCACGGTAGTGTGGTTCATTTTGAG
Source organism: Chrysanthemum makinoi (assembly GCA_910596185.1). NCBI lineage: Eukaryota > Viridiplantae > Streptophyta > Magnoliopsida > Asterales > Asteraceae > Chrysanthemum > Chrysanthemum makinoi. The sequence goes on from OU343225.1 coordinate 336,777,346, forward strand.
GACGGTATTGATTACCTCCCCGATGTGAACTACCGGCTAGAGCATTGGCTTCAAACGGACTACCATCGTGGCGAGCAGTTGTAGTATGCATGAAGACCACCACAAGTAACACAACTCTCGACTTTCTTCACTTCACCATGTGTTGGTATGCGTGAAGGTCACTTTCTTTGGTTAGCAAGAACCAAAGCATGAACAATATCCGTGAGTTTGTCAATCTTAGCATCGGTGCTAGATGTACTCAGGAGATGAAGAAGAAGGTCGGCATGAGGCGATATGTCTTTGCTCGGAAAGGGCGGACCTGAGACTTGTTCTCAATGATTTGCAAGGCTTCTTTGGTGGTCTTGCTCAGAAATTACCTCCAGCGGAGGCATTTAAAAGAGTCTTGATTGGTGCAGTTCAGACCATTGTAGAAAGTATCCATTTGCATTAACTCGGTAAAACCATGATGCGGACACTTGCGGAGCAATTCTTTGTAACGATCCCATGCCCCCCGAATGATTCATCAAATCTCTGAGAAAATTTCATTATCTCATTCTTAAGACTTGTAGTTCGGGATGGAGGATAGAACTCGTTAACGAACTTGGTCACTAGATCTTCCCATATCTCAATAGAACGAGGGGGTTGTTTCTCAAGCCAATTCCGGGCTTGTCCTCTAGAGAAAATGGGAACAGAAGAAGCTTGATGGCTTCATGTGGGACATTCTTGTACTTGATGGTAGATGCAATCTTGTTAAACCATCGAATGTGTGCATGAGGATCATCCCGCTCAAAACCATAGAATTGGCTTTGGGTTACCAGATTAAGCAACCCGGTTTTGAGCTCAAAAGTATCGACCACGATGGTCGGGACAACAATAGCAGCTCCGTAACCCTCGATGGGTGCTTGGAGAAGCTCATTCATCGGCTTGTCTTCCGCCATTACGACGGGGGTGGTGGTGGTAGACGTTCTCTCGATCCACGGTGAAGGAGCAGAGCGTCCTCTACGTCTACGAGGAATATTTGCAAGCTCGAGAAGTGGACTTGTAGAACTGGAAGAGCGAGTGCGCATGCACTAAGTATAAAAATCAGTTTTCAAAACAAATGCGAGGCAAAACGACAAGTGGACTTAACCAATAATCACAAATGAAATGGCTTCTTTGAAAAGGTACACCAAATCACAAGGACACAAAGGCAAGTTTTAAATCATGTTGTTGGGAACTTATTATGGTCACACCCCGGTTAGTAGGTGTACTGCCTTGATTTGCGTTGGTTGATTTTTATGTATATATTAAGTACCACTGAAAAGACGTAGGTATGGATTTGTGCAACGGGTTTAAAAACTTTTTGGACAATATTTTTGGTATCGTCTCGTTTAACCAAATTGTATCTCTTTAAGAATCACCTTAAAAGAAACACAAGCTAGAAAACGTTACGATTGTTTTGTTGTTTTATATTTTGTTTGGTGTTGTTAACACTTTAGGAAAAGTGCTAATGAACTTTTTGAGATTTTGATAACTTTACAAAAAAAAAACTTTATACAAAAGATGGTATATGTGCAAGAATGGGTCTGAAAAAGGTTTAACACACGCTAAAGCCTCCCCGGCAGCGGCGCCAAAATTTGATTGGCTCCCGAACGGTCAAGTTTAATCACTCAAGCTAACCACTTGTGAATGGCTAACCGTAATAAACTTAAAACCGCCGAAACCAATACAATGAAGATCGGAGAATATGGTGGATTCCCGTCGTTAAGTCCCACGGAGACTCAATGGTGCATCAAAACTTTCAGACGATAGAATGATCACTAAGGATAGTGATCAGTAAAGATTTGGATTGGAAATTACACTATTGATTGATTGGAAAGATATTTGGAAACAGAATTGGAAGCACAACAATCAGATTAAAGAAACGTAAATACGACGTTTAAAAACTAAAAAACGTATAAAATAAAAAGTGAGATCTAAGAAATAAAAGACCTAAAAATATGAAAATGACATCTTTGAAATCCTAAAAATAAAAGAAAATTATTAGAAAAAGAAAATAATTTTTATAACTATTTATTTAATTATTATTAATTAAAAACTATTTTAAACTTTTTAATAATACTCTAAAATATAATAAAATATGAAATAAGGCTAGAAAAATAAAATTATGATTTATAAAAATCTAAAATGTTATAAAACTTATTTTAAAACTAAAAATATATTTTTTTACACTTTTTATCTATTTATTATTAATTAAGTACTATTTAAAATACACTTAAATTCAAGAAAATATAAAATAAACCTGGAAAAATAAAATTTTAACTTAGAAAAATCTAAAATATGATAAAACTAATTTTAAAACTGAAAATATATTTTTTATGCTTTTTAATTATTTATTACTAATTATTTAATACTTTTAACTATTAAAAATTCTAATAAATACTAAACAGATTAGGAAAATTATGAAACTTTTTCTAAAAATAACTTAAGGTGACAGAAAACTAATAAAAATATAAAAACTAGATTTGCTTAATAATAAGCTAAAAAGAAAAATCAAAAAGCTTAATTCTATTAAATAAACGCTATCACTATTTTAAAAATGATGTTTTTCTGGTTTTTCTTTTTGATAACTATTTAACTACTTAAAATATGAAACTTTAATAAACACAAAAAATTTTACAAACTGAAAATAAGCTGTTTATGGGATTATGATTCAAACAATGGACTTATGAGCTTATTTTGAAGATATAAGCTCAAACAAGCTCACAAGCTGAAACAAAAGCTAAAATAAGATGCAAACAAGCTAGAGAAACTCAAATGAAGCTAGAAACCACAAAAATACATACTGAAAAGCTATTGATAAGCAAATAAGCACTTATGACTCTTGTGTTAAAAGACAGAAATGGGACAAGGTTTAGGCTATAAGCAGCCCTACCAAACAAGCTAGAAAATGGAAGACTAAGCTTGGGACCTCAAGTCAGCTAGGAAAGCTTTCCAAAGAACCAAGTTACACAGGATTAGACCAACAATTAAGCTCTGTGTGAGCTTGTGATTGAGCTTGTAAAAGCGGTGCAAGTGGCACTTTTTCAAACGTACTCAAAAGAAGATAGAAAATAAGCTATTAAAAAGCTGATTAAAGGTGAACTAGTATTTTTCTAATTAAGTTAAGCAACTAAACTTTAATACCCCAAAAGATTTTAAGCTAAAACTCAATATTAAACACACACTAAAATTGTCTATTTAATTCAAAAACGACCAAATGCAAATTTGACTTTTTAACTTACACTAATATGTTGACTAAGATGAACTTTGAATCACTACTACTTACTTATTATGTTGTTTTAAGGTGAAATAAGACTGATTTGATCAATGATAACAACTTGTAAACATGAAAACAAGATCAATGATCATGAAATTCCAACAGTTAGCTAACAAAATAGGATCAAAGGTTATTTTGACTTTTGCTTAAATAAGTACTGATTTTCTTGTTTACATGAACTATTATGACCAAGTGTGACAGGAAACAAACACAAACAACAACTCAAACAACCTCTAACACAGTTTAACTTGACAAATCCAAACAAACCTTTATATGACTGATTTGGTGATTTTCAAAGCAAAATTCAACTTAAAACCATGGAACCGATTTCGGACCTTATAATATCATTTATTAGGACTAATGAAGTATTAAACAACAATACTAACAACAAGAAACTAAGAAATGACAATAATGCACTTTAAACTGTTAAAATAAGATTTTTGCTAACTACAAATTTAAAAGAACAAACAACTGTTTTTAATGGTTAATTTTACTTAACTATAACTAATAAACAGGAAGAAACAGAAATTCAAGCTATTTATCAATTCAAATTGAAATGCCAAAATGATCAAAATGCTTACAAGTGGCTATCCAAGCTGAAATCACGAACCAAGATCAAAAGACTACTTCCTATGGCTTCCCAAGAAGCTCTATACCAAGGCCATCCAAAATTCACCATGCTCCAGCTTTGATCACCATTTCCATGGATTTTTGAATTTTAAACTATTTATTTGATATTTTTGGTGAATTTTCCTTTTTGATTCTAAACTGAATTTTAATGTTACTAAAAGCTTTAATAAGCTTTTTGGGAGCTTATATGTGCTTACTCAGTCCAAGATAACACCTACAAACAACATTCAAACCTTTTGATATTTTTTAACATGAAATTGCATAAACTGAAAACAAGTCTTAGAACTGAAATTGATGATTGCAAAAGATTTATTATACACTGAATACTTGAAATACAAAGTTTAAGAGATTAAAGATACACTGGAATTTAAATTTAGACTAAAACGACATGCATAAATAAAAATTACACTAGATGCCTTGATACATTGCTTCTCAACCCTCCTTTATAGACTTTTGTGACTCTATGTCGACCTCTGATTGTATCCCACCTCATCTGAGCCATTGGATCTTCAAAAATCATCATAACCATCCAAGTGTAATTTTGGCGCCAAAAGTCTCTTAGCAGGTTTCAATCAATTAAAGCTTTTGGGTGTTAGTGGAGGTGAAGGGGGACAAGGTATACAAGTTGGAAGACAGGTGGAAGGGGTGGATAGAGCAAATCAAGGAAAACTACCATGGTATCTGGTTTGGAGCGTTTTCTGTGAGGAGGATGAACAGTAGCCGGTTTTGACTTCTTTGACCGTTGGTATTAATAAGAGAGGGAGGGTCAAAATGGGTAATGGCAGGGGTCAAAATGTTTTGGACTAGCTCAAGGGTCAAGAGCTCAAGGGTGTGTGGGTTGGGCTTGTGTTGGGCTCAGCAGTTGGGTTGGATTGGGCTTGATATATTACAAAGGGTCCGGTTTGGTTTAGTAGTATCACAAGGACCATTGTTGCAATTTTACCAAAGATAAAGGACTGAACATGCCACTTTTCCAAACTTATCACAAGGACCAAACTTGACAAACTTTGATAGTGTAAGGACCACTTTTGCATAAAAATCCATTTTTATAAATCCAAGGACTATTTTTGACACTTTTCAAACTTGAAGGACCTTTTCTGCCATTTGACCAAAGAATTAATCAAGGACCATTTTTGACAATTTAGAATATTTCAGGGACCTTGAATGATATAACTCCACATTTTTTAATTCCAAGGACTAGATTTGACAACTTTTAAAACTTGGGGGACTAAAACTGCCAATTTTGCAAACTTGATATGTTTTTCATCTGATTTTGATATTTTTGCATTTAAAACACATAAAACACTGATTTGTGATATTTTCATCATTTTGATGCATTTTTGAGTGTTTTCAGATGATTTTGCAGTTTAGATTGTACAAAAATGATGAGTATTTAGACACTCATCAAATTACAATCATCATTATCTGGCTTTGCCTGCAGCTGATTTAACTGACTTAAAATCTTGTGAAACTTGTCATAGCCCTTGTGAATTCCTTCCTCTTCAGAGATTTGAAAATATTGAAACTGTTGTCTCAGCATCGACTTTTTCATTCTCCTAGACTCCTCATTCCCACCAAACTTCGCCTTGATTGCTAACCATATGTCCTTAGCATCATTCATGAAGTGAAAATCACTCAAGTGATCCTCAGGAATAGCTTGAAGCAGAATTGTCTTAACTTTGGTTTCTCTATGAACCGCCAGTATTTCTTCAGCAGATTTGGGAGGAACAAAAGTAAGCTTGCCATCAGCATCATTGGTAGTTCTCTTCAAGCTGTTTCCCTTCTTAACTATCTCCCATAGATTCCAATCAATGTTGGAGATCCAGTTTTGCATCTTCATCGCCCAAAGATCATATTCCTCCCTTTTAAGATAAGGAAACTTAGCATTACTGTTCGAGAGACTTAGTTGTTGCATTTGTGTGGAGTTTTGGTTGTTGGTGATTTCGATATCAACGTCTGATCCAGGCATGGTGATTTTTGTTTTGGTTGTAAAGGTGTTTAGGAAAACCTGTTCTTAGTATCGTAGAGACTCTCACGAGGCTCTAATACCACTTGTTGAAAACTAGACAGATCTTGATAGATCTTGAGCTTCGTAGATCGTTAGTATTGCTTATGTAATCACAAACAAACTAAAAGAAAATCTCTACAACTTGTATTCTTTAGCGGAATATAAACACAAGTATAAAGCACAGATAACTAAGAACTCTTTGATCCTCTATGGATCGTTATATTAATAACTTGTAAACGTCTAGTACATAACTCATTCTATTGTGTTCCTTTTATAGACAAGGAACCCTAACTTGTTCACAAAGAAACGTAAAACTAAATAAGATATACACAATCACTTCCTAATAAAGCTCATGCATATCCTAACTATTCTAGAATATACGGAATACTATCTCCGCAGAAACAAACTAATAACTATATAACTTCATCATGATTATGTCTTCGGCAGAATCCATACACTTCAGTAGAATCCATTCAGCAGTAACTTCAGCATAATCCATACTTCACATAATTCCCAACATAGCCTAAGAAGTATCCATCATCAGCTTTTGCATCAAACTTGCCTAGGTGATCCTTGCGGTTATGAATAAACATAGGACACCCAAACACATGAAAGTAGCTGTGTCAAGAAGTCTACCTTTAAAAGTCTCATATGGGGTTTTACTATGTCTTTTGACAATGATTGATCTGTTTTGAGTGTAACAGGCAGTTTTGACTGCTTCAGTCTAGAAATGCTTTGAGAGGGCTGAGCCATTTAACATGGTTCTTGCAGCCTCAATGAGAGTTCTGTTTTCTCTCAAAGAACCCCATTTTATTCGGGGTATAAGGAGATGAGAAATTTTGAGAAATTCCTTTTCATCACGAAGCTTTCAACCTCTTGATTTTGAACTCAGTACCATTGTCAGTTCGATTTGTTTAACTGTAATGTCATTACGGTTTCAATTTTTCGATGAATGACATTATTGTATCATTACTGACTCTTTTTGGAAGGAAAGTATACCCAAGTGTATCTTGAAAACTCATCAACAATGACAAGTGTATAATTCTCATCTTTGGATTGATCCGGACTCCGACAGTCCAAAGAGATCCATATGCAGGAGGTGAAGGCAACTTTTGATGGAGAAATTTTGTTTGGTTTTGAAAGATGTTCTGTGGTGTTTACCTTTCTCACAGGCATAGCATGGTTTGTCTTTTGCAAAAACCAGTGATGGTAAGCCAAGGACCTTGTTTTGTTTTGCCAGGTTGTTGATATTTTTGAAGTTTAAGTGAGAGAGTCTCTTGTGCCACAACCAATTGATAGATTCAGTGGCTTTGGCAAAGAGACAGGTTCCATCTTGAGAAAGAGTAGACATGTCTAAGACATAAACATCATCTCTTCTAGGAGCTATCAAAACAACTTCTTTATTTGCATTGAAAATGGTACCTTGTTTGTCATTGAATTGCACAATGTACTTAGCATCACATAGTTGACTGACACTGATGAGATTGTATTTGAGACCATTGACATAAGCAATTCTAGAGAAAACTATTCCATTGCAGTTTACTGAACCAGAACCTTCAGTTGGACATGATGAGTTATCACCAAATACTACCTTGGGTCTTGGTTCCTTTACATACTTGTGCATATACTCCTTCACACCAGTCATGCTTCTTGAGCAACCACTGTCTAGATGCCAAATAGGCTCCCTGGTGTGTCTCTGCACAAGTAGTAAACTGAATTAGTTTCTCTTAGTGACCCACTTGCTAGTGGGCTTGGGTCTCAAGGTCTCTTTGAATTTTGCAATCGACTCATGGTCAGTGGTTGAGTGCATTGTGCTACCACAGGTTTTGCATTTAGAGACTGAGGAAGACTCAGTGATTTTGGGTTGTTTTGTACTTCTCCTTGCATGAATGACACTGTCATGTTGGGATGTCTCATGAGTTGGATTTCCACATATATCACAAAGATGTGTTCATGAGAGATCATCCCGATGATGATCATTAAACCCACAGCGAGGGCAAAGAGGAAAAGGTTTTGCTCTATTCTTGAGAGCTGTTTTGGAGGATGAAGCATACTGATGACCAACTTTGGTATAGTTTGCTTCTTGTGAGCTTACATACTATAAGTGGTCTGATTCGTGATCATCCTTATTGCATATCATACAATAAAGGATTCTATAGCAATTGTCGATGGTATGACTAGTGTAATGACACGTACCACACTGCTTGGGTTTGTTGGTGAATTTTGATTTTGATGAGCTAGATGAGGCTGACTTAGTTTCCTTGATTGACTCAGGGGCTTTTTTGATGGAATCCATCTTTTCGTCGACTTCCTCACAAGCTCGATGGATTCTTTGGTCAGGTGGGGACGAGAGGATGTTGAAGTCTCAGTAGGAGTAGACTCTTGTTGGATTTGTTTTGTTTGTCTTTGTAGGATGGTTCTACCAAGTCCAGACCTTTCTTTTGGTGAGTGAGGATTGAATTTTAGGTGAGTAAGCTCGAGCTTGGATCGACCTTGAAAAGGTTTCGGGGTGGAAGCGGTGTTTGAGATTCTGCTTGCACTCAGAGATGTGTTCAGTACCACTGGGCACATCAGGGATTCCTAGCATGCTCTTAAGAGCTTGGCTCTCAGGCTCAAGAATCCTTCCAGAATCGAAATTTGGAAGCTTACTCTCAGTATTAATCCGTTCAATCCAATCACTGGAATTTGGAGTTGTCAGCATATTGGTAATCATACCACCAAACACAAATAGTTTTGGACTTTGGTCTTTGTTGCGAGAGTCAAGGAAATGATCTTCACCTATGACTCTCTTTTTGCTATTAGGGGCACCCACAACATCAAAGACCCTGGGATTCTTAGCAGTCCAACTATCAAGAATATCTTGTACCTTTTTAAGTTCATCTTGAAGAGCCTGATTTCTCTTTACTAGTTCAGTGTTTTGAATTTGCAAAGTGACAGCCTCAAGCTTGGCTTGTTTTAAAATAAGCAGTTCATCTCTACACTTGTTTAATTCAAAACTTAGCTTGTTTTATTTTGAAAAAAGATTTAATCTTTGCTCTTCTGACGAATGAAGGTCAACATTAAGATAATTCATATAAGACGCCAATCGAGTCATCATCCATAGAAAGTAAGAAGTTTACCTTTTCATTGTGATGTTGACCCATTCCCCGTTCGGCATGATTCTTCCCAACAGCTAGCTTGTCCTCTTCGAGAGGGCCATCGTGTGACATGCACCATTTCATCATCGATGATACGGCTCTTCATCCAGTCGAAGGTTTCGAAAAGCGAGGCCTTTGTTTTTACCCTGCACATATTTAACACTAGTTGTTTAGGGGATTGGCCTCAAGCAATGCAAGCTTAGCTTTTGCTTTCTTATACTTGGTTTCATAATCAACAGCTTTGTTTTGATCAGATTTGTTTTGAATATTTTGATGAGACTGAAAGATTTTTGGTTGAAATTTGCTAAAGCCTGAAGACTGGTTTGACCTTGATGGTTTATAAGAGGGTTCAGAAATTGTTTTTGAAAAGCAGTCTTTTGCAAAATGACCCTTTTTGTGACACTTAAAACATTCAGTTTCTTCATTAGCTTTAGCGTTTGAAAAACTTTTGTTTCTTCGAATAAACCTTTTAAAGTTAGCGAGGAGTGATCTTTCCTGAAACTCAATATTTAAATCGTTCGGTACTCGCTTGTCCTCTCATCGCCTCATCTTACCGAGTTTTCCGAAAATCTTGAATTACATTGTTAGAATAAAAAGCAGTTGACACAGGATTGGAAATGGTTGTCAGGGACTTCTTGACTTCCTGAGATTTTTTCAAGTCAGGGTATCGTCTGTTGATGAGGTTTTCCTCATAGAAAAATTTCCCATAAATTCCGGAAGCTCAAGATTACGAATGTGGTTAGCATTCCTTAGTCCCGAGAGAAATTCAACCATTTCTCGGGAGATTTACAAAACCAACATCGATTTCATGTTTGGACAATTTTACACCATCATTTGAAAGTTCATTTAACAAAGTTTTGTACCGGGTGTAAGTTTGAGACAGAGTTTCGAGTCCTTAGCCCGAAGGTATTATACTCAAGTTTCGGTCCATAATCTGTTTTCCTTGGTATTAGATGGACCTTCATGACTATGAACCAGGTCATCCCAGGTTTGTTTAGCTGTACTACTGACTTATGATCGACTCCATAATATCATAAGGAAGACATGATATGATGATACTTTTGAGTCTTTGGTCCTGGTTGACCACTCTTCTCTCATCCTGAGTCTACTGAGCTTCAGGTTTAGGCAAACCTTCAACAGTCTTTGGAATAAATGGACCTTTATTTATACACTTGATATAATAAGGTTCCATCCCAATCAAATAGCAAAGCATACGCTTTTTCTATTTGTTGAATTTTCCAACTTCAAGTCTAGGGGCAACAGCTGAATAAGCTCCACCCTTTTTATCGACTAGTTGGGGTACATCAATTTCAGCCATTTAGGATCCTAATTTAAAAAAATTTAGAGCTGCCTAAAAACGATTTTTATAATTAGCCTTGCTCTGATACCACTTGTTGTTCCCTATTCACTATCGTTTAAAACAATAAGTACTTAAAACAATTTAACAGTGAACAATGGCTTAAATTAACGCAAGTAAAACACACAAAGTAATTTTCAACATCATATTCTTTATTAGAAATTAATCAAAAAGAATACGTTACCCAAGTACTTGCGGAATAGTACTTGGGATTGAAATGACAAAGTTTAGTGACTCCTCTCTAAGCTCAGGCTAAGTCTGAGCACAACTCTTAGAGCCCACTGAGCTATCTCAGGAACTAAGTTGTATTTGGAGGAGTGAAAAGATGGCTTGCGTGTATGTGTGTTTTTACAATTCACAAGCTTAATCTTTTCACTCCATCTCTTATGCTATTTATACATGTATGATATTTAACTCTTTCCTAAGTGACAAACTGACATCATACAGAAGACAAAATACTGATGTATTTTGTCTCTGTTTACAAAGACTATTCTAGGTAAGAGACAAGACTACTTTCCTAAGTTCAGTGATGACACTGAGCCTGATCTTTTGCTATTCAGGGAAAGTTGACTTTGGTTGATAAGTATTTTGTCTTATCTGATTCAAACTTATCCCGCCATGTCCCGCTCTTTCTTTAGTCTTTACATCCTTCAGTCTTCTACTTCAGTTTGTCTTCAGTGTAAATTGTTGGAGAGGAGTCTTAGGGATTCAGTGTGTTATTGTCATTACTCACTGAATCCATCATCTTCTTCTTGACTCAGTCTTCACCCTTTAAGTTCCGCCTTACTGAGTGGAGAGACTTCTTCTTCGCCTCATCTTGAGTATCACGAAGATGACTCACTGAGAGACTATGCACTCAGTGACCTTTTAGTGTTTAACGGACTAAACACTTGGGCTATTTTCTATTCAAATCCTAGATTAAGGGGTTTGGGTATTTACTGAACCCAACACGAACGAGTTCAACTTGACGGAAGAATTCCATTATGAACCTTGGACATATCTTCTCGTTGATTTTAAGAAGACATTCTAGTCCTATGGCTCGGAAGGAGGTATTGATACCTTCTTCGAATTGTAGAGAGGTGTCTACAATACGTCCTTCGTGGAAGTGACGGTTTTCGAGATTATTAAGCCCACGGACATGATTGCCAGGTGTGTTGGGCTCAAGGGAGATGTTCGGAGTGTAGACGCTAGTGAGTGAAAAATCGAACTCATATTCATGCGTCATATTTGAACCTATAGAAATGATGAGTTAATATAAAATGATGTTTGTGGTCAACTAATGATTGTCTAACGTTTTTACTAGATTTTTATTAACAATGGTTTTTAACAGCAATGACACTTAACTCACTTATGGTTTTGGCATTCTAGTGGGCTATTACTTTTAGAAATAAAGCGGTTTTTATTATGCATGAAAAACTGTTGTCCAGATGTACGATTCCCTTTCAAAAGGGATCCGGCTAGTATACTTGCCGGGATCCGTAGGTCTGTAGTAACATAAACAAATTTGATAAAAACATAGGTTTTACAATTTTATACCATACCAAGATATGTGTTTTAGCCTACATCTTCTTTTAGCATGCATACATGACTTCTAATGCATCATGAGAGAATACGAAACATATAAATCAAAAGAAATGACAAACACATTATGATAATAATAACCTAGATAAACTAGATTATTAATAGTATTTCATTTCAATGCTAAGAACGATACAAAGGATTGGGTATATGATTCCAATGTAGATTAACAACACAAAGTATATGTCTCCGTATGAGAACTTCATCATAGGGAACACAAGAGCGATGAGTGTTAAGGCGATGAGCACGAGGGTGATGTAAACTATGTTGATGGCGAGCCTTCTTGGTTTTGGATGAGATGAAAATGGAGAGGAAGATGAAGTTTTGAATGAGAAGAAATTTTTGAAATTGGAAGATTTGAAAAAGTGGGGATTTGATGGAGTAGATGACGGTGGGAGTTTATATGGGGAAGGAAGAATTTTTGAAATTTGTGTTTTGTTTTATTATTGGAAAGATATGATTTTTGGATTAAATGAAATAAAACACAAGTTTTATATACCAAGACTTTAGACGAAAAATGACACGTATGTGAGAAAAGGCTTTCTAATGCAGCTTCATGTAGTACATGTATATGCACAAAAGATAATCATATAAATACTTATGTAGGCATACTTAATTATCAAGCTAATGTCATTTTAGAGATAAGTAGAGAATCATACCTTTAACGCACTTAGGAATGTCTTTACAAATGACACAACAAATGTCACTAGACAATTCCGGCTCCTTTGTATTTAAGATACCTTCTTAGGGAAGGTATTCTTGTTACCAAGCGATTCCTATAGCTTGGTGGGTATGAGCTTTGACTAATCAACATGACAAGGAAGATTAGTGCATTTAAATAAAAAAATAATAAGAAAAAAATGTTGTCATCTAATCAACATCCAAACAAAGAGTTTTAAAAGACATGGTGTTTGTTTTTGTGAAAAACCTTCTTTGTAGTTTTCAATTAACCATGGATCGTATCAAGTTTTTAAAGTACAATATACTTCAAAAACTTGGTAATTAAGCTCTGATGCCAATTGTGGAAAACTAGAAAGGGGGTTGAATAGTTTTGCCGATTAAAACTTTCTTTTAAACTATTTAGATCGACTTATGTCAATCTATTTGGATGTGTGTTGGATGTTGATAAACAAGCATATAGAAGTATGTAATGAAAAGATAAGAGTAAGTAGCACAAAACCACAACGCGAGTATTTATATTGGTTCGGCTATAAGGACACCTTCTTTGCCCTACTCCACTCCCCGAGTCACCTACTCGAGAGTTCGTAATCACTACACGACACCAACTCCTTATGACGTAGAAACTTTCACAACGTTGCCTACTCTTTTTCCGGTACTAGGCTAACCACCGAGTTCTTTCACACCAAGGTGAACCACACCTATCACAACGTCGCCTACCCTTTATCCGGTACTAGGCTAAGTACCGAGTTCCATTACAATGGAGGAACTACTACCCAACACTACACCAATGACTAATCCCAAAGGAGACCAACTCCTTATTACAACATCATCAAGGATATCAATATCCTTGGATCTAATACTAATCTATCTTGTACATCGAAACACACCATATCGAATGTATATCTAAGACACCATTCACTAATGCCTTTAAATAGATCTTCAAGACACCCTTCACTAATGTCTTGTGTCTTGACTTCTAGGCACCCTTCACTAATGCCTATAATACGGACGATCGACACCTTTCACTAATGTCTTCGTCTTTACACTTGAGACATCTTTCACTAATGTCTTCAACACTACACTTCTTAAAAGAAAGAAAAGAATCATCAACAAGAGGACTTCAGTAGTCTTGATGATGAGGAAGCATGGCAACTCATGGACTTGAGCTTGCTCAACTTCAAAGGTGGTGATCTCGACTTTAAAAGGAACCTAGAGAATCACACAAAAACAAAACTACAAACATAGATCTCTTGGATCTGGGGTTAGAGAGTTTTTAACTCAAAGGGAAAGTATGTTAGAAAGGGGTGAGAAACAATGAAGAAATGGCTCACTATTTATAGAGGAAAATGTTCACTGTTCTCCGGATCACACGGATCCCTCCCACAAGGGATCCGTCTAGCGTAAAGCTAAGGATCCGTGGGACGCTCCTCTTTACCCATGGGTATTTTGGTTATGGGTCATGGGTTTATGGGTTATGGGTTGATCCATGGGTCTTTTACTAGATACAATGTATCTTAGGAGTGCAATGCACCTAGTCACATGGGTATGGGTCAATACCATGGGTTATGGATATTATCCATATATGATATAAGCATGATGTCATGCAATGGGTTATGGGTCAAGCTCCATGGGTCATGGACTTTGGGTTGTACCCAACTACATTCAATGTATTTGGTCAATGGGTTATTTTACTTAAGTTTCTACCCATTTATATTACCCAATATACTACATACTAGTTATGTGTATATTTTACCCAAATATGTAAACACTAGTTGTTGTACATATGTAATACTAAATCATAAAATCACTTATACTTGTTTTAGTGTTTTATGTGAAAACGTAAGTGTGTTAGAAACTATTAGTTCAAACTAATTACGTATTTTATTTATTTCGTTAAAATGATTTTACGTTTGTTATTGACAAAACATTGGAAGATCGTAAAATATAAATAAATGTTTTTATGGCTTATTTGTATTAACAATCTCCCCCTTTTTGTTGATGACAAAACATAAAATTATTTTAAGGAAAAGCTAAAATTCGTAAAAGTTTGAATTTGTAGTTTTTACTTTCTTCTCCCCCTTTTTGTCGAAACAAAAAGAGTTTCGAAAGGAAACTAACACATCGTTTTAGGAAAAACATGTGAAAGAGAAAAAAAAAATATAGAGCAAGTAACGGGAAAGGATCTCGTCTTTACTCCCCTTGACGAGTCCATCCCTATGTAAGGGCGTCAAAAAAATAATACTAAGCTAGTTCATTTGGAACTAAGTTTGTCAAGATTATTGAAACAGAAAAACCGTGTTGGTTCATACAAGTTTAAGCTCAAGGTAATTTGGTTTATCTCAAGATTGATATTTAAAAGGTTTCACTGATTTCTATTTTAAGTAGCTTCTTTATGTTTTTGCAAACATTATGCACCTTCAATGATCAATCCTTCATCTCAAAAAGTGTTTGTCACCATACTTTGCATTAATGAAAGTGGAAGCAAGCATAATGGCGTTGGTGGTCACACCTATATCGTCTTATATAAGGTTATCATTTCATCTATACTACATTATAAAGAATTTGAGACTCTCTATAAAAAGAAGTCTTCAAATTTGAAAACAAAAAATATTACTATAAAAAGAAAATTAAAAATTTAATGTAAAATCTAATCATTTAAGTCTCATTTAAACCATATAGTAATGATATATTTTCATAAAATTGTTTATAAAAAAAGCTCATTAAACTTATACACCAATTTAATGCTAAAATTTGAAAAATAAAAGTGCTAATTATTTACACTATTAATAATAACTTAGACGTTATACTTTTGTATGTTATAAAGTATTTGGCACATGTTAAATAAAAAAAAAGTTTAAAATGATAGACATTTGATCGTTTTTTGTGCTATAGGTTTGGAGTATTTTGTAATTCATACTAGTTATGTATATATTTGCCCAATATGTAAACACTAGTTGTTGTACATATGTATTACTAAATCATAAAATCACTTATACTTGTTTTAGTGTTTTATGTGAAAACGTAAGTGTGTTAGAAAACTATTGGCTCAAACCATTTACGTATTTTATTTGTTTCGTTAAAATGATTTTACGTTTGTTATCGACAAAACATTAGAAGATCGTAAAATATAAATAAACGTTTTTATGGCTTATTTGTATTAACAAAACACACAAGAAAGGGAAGAGAAAGTAGTTCCCAGGCTTCCTTGCCACCAATCGAAGCCAGAGATCAAACCCCCAAAATATCAAAACCCTAATTTTTTCAAAAATTAGGCGTTTTATGAGATCTTTTAGAATTAATCAATTAGAGTAAAAAAAACACCAATTAATCACGATTAATTGAGTTTAATCAAATCAATTTCGAAAACCCCCAAAAATTTTGAAACCCTAATTTTTTTGAAAACGATTTTAGAGCAAGATACAAGAAACCTTGCTATGATACCATGTAAAATTTTATAACAAAACAGAAACCAAAACTTGAATCTCAATTCAAGCCAATCTTATTAATCAATCAAAAGCAACAATAAGATCAGAGAGACACTGATCTCAATCAGTACACCAAAAGAATGAATCAAGAACCCACAAACTTGCCACTGCTACTCAGGTGCAAGTCTATTGACTAAATTGCCAATAGTTTATACAAACACTCAACCTCACAATTAATCACAAAAACAAATCTAAACAATGCTTTTGATTGAATACAAGAGAGAAAACTGCGTGTGTTGATATGAGAAGGAATAATGAAAACCCTAATCAGAATGCGAGCTTTTATAGCCTTGAAACCATCTTTCAGCTTGTGTCAACTTTGGTCCTCAGTCTTCTAAACTTTAGTCAACCTTAGCTAAAAGATGTCACCAAATATAACTGCAAAATCAAATAAGGCAACATTAGTCCTTGTACTTATTTCCAGGTTGAGTTATCACTTCAACAACAAGCCTTCTCAACACTTTCTATGAAGTTAGTAAATCTTTGGCTCAGATGTTTTAGGTATTTCATGACTAAAGCTGTGACATATAAGCTTATGATACATAAGCCATAAGCTACTTATATAACATAAGCATAAGCCGAACTAATAAGCTTAACCCAGTCCGACCCGACCCATACCCGTTGACCCAAACCCATTTTACCCGTTATCCAACTTGACCAGAAAATTTAGCTAATACGTGAAACGAAATCTTCAATGACATACACTTACCTACTAGATTATTAGGTGTAGTTTTGTACAAATCGTGCTTTATTAACCATGTCGCCAGTCACCGACTCATTGTTTATCTTGCGCCTTAAGAAGTTGATTATTTAGGCTCCGTTGGGTTGAAACTATGACTTATGGCCTATGGGGAGGACGTTGACACGTTGAAACGGTAGGGTAGTAGGTCACGTGGTACGTGGTGGAGTACTATCACCCACTATGGGGTACAAAACACCAAAATAAGGTTATGAGCAAAGACAAATATTGGACATATAATTATAAAGATATTGTAGACGTGTAAAGTACGTAGTAACTTTTTCCATATTAGTGATTCACCTATCAAGAGTTCATTAATAACAAGAGATAGTGAAATTATACCTTTTTATTTCCGAGACCACTTATGTCAACAAGGCATGGTTGGTTTGCTCTTATATCATAAAATAAAAGCCGAAATCGTATAGGGTTTCGAGCAAACATATTAACCGGTGGTAGGTTTGCAGATGTAACACGATTGCCGTTGGTAAGCGATGTCCGTTCTTTGGGAAAACAGCAAAGTGTTAATAAAAACTAGTAAAGAGTATAAATAAACTTTAATGCAAATCGATATCTTTAAACATTGGTAGATGAAAGTAAATATGGTAGATATAACTTGTGAGAAGTCTTTAATGTTGGTTGAATGAATCAACATGGTAACAACATTCTAGTATAAAAAAAATAAAATGAGTGTAATAAAGTGAAAAATGATGATATACCTTCATTAAGATCTTCTAGCCAGGTTTTTGCAACCAACTAATCTACACAAAAATTTTGTAAAAGATGTTTTATAACATTTCAGAACTGTAACACATATATGGATCTATATATGAGAATCTTCAAAATATGAAAAAAAATAATAATAATAAATAAAGATATATAAGAAACACCACCTTAAAATGAGATGAGAGTGTTTTTGTTTGGTGTGTTTATGTGGGAGAAAGGATAGTTGGTGGGTGATATTTATAATTCGTAAAGCTGCACAACTTTGCATGGGGTTTTTTTCATGTTGCTTGTGATTAGGCTGGACACAGTCGTGACCGAGCGTGACCCTGTCACATTAGTTTTTTTTTTCGACAACCAGACATGACCAAATTGCCACAGTTAGTGACCAAGAAAAAAAGAGGGTGTGAAAAATATCGGTTACAATTTTGACCGAGTTTGGATTTGGTTGTTGCTCGACCGATCATGACCAAACACCCACAGTCGCCATGACCGACCGTGACCTTGCCCGACCTTGCCGATGACCCTTCGACTGTGTTTAACCTTAGGGGTCTTGAAAACTTGAAGCCGATTAAACCTATTCAAGTTGGTTTATTCCGTTATTCGGGCCAATCCGCGTAAATCAAATTTTAAATAGGATAGGTCGGGTTAAATTTTTTTATTAACTCGGGTGCGGATTGACCTGATTGACCTAAATAAAGGTTTTTTTTTATAATTTTTTGATTAAAATTATTATAAATTACAAATATAAACTAGGCAATTTTTTAATCGATTTAGTCATATTCGGGAATCGAGTTGACCTAAATCGGGATGAGATTAACATGTAACCCGATAAACCTAACTCAATAATCCGAACCTTATAGACCCAATACCTTATAAGGCTAGTTTGCGTGCTAGTTTTTATTTTTTCAAAACCCGATAGATCCAACCCAATAAGCTCTCAACCCGACCCTATAACTCAATTGAAACCTGAGATTGATTTTTTTTTTTTTTCTTTTTTTTCCTTACCTTTATTTTTACTTGAACAAGCATACAACTTCCTTTCAACTCCATAAATTTGGATGCAACTGATTTCTAGCTAATTTTTCTTTTTCCATCAATTTTCTTCCTCAACTTTTCACATACCAGGCATCTAAACTTACCATCTTGGTGATTAACGTTAGCAGGCACAACAAAAGTAAAATCTTTATTTTCTTTTCAAAAGAAAGTTAGTTGCTTTGTCACATCCTCACTTATTACACTTTCCTCCAAAGATGAAACAACTTTTTCTGTAACACTACAATTTTGGAGAAGTACATTTATTTCTTTCTTATTCTTTGCAACGTCTCTTTGTTGTCTTGAAGCACAATTTTGAATTTTCAAAAGGGTAAAAGCCATAAAATAACAACGTACTTTCTCAAATTTATCGAGTTGAAACACATACTTTTTTATTAACATATATACCCACGTACTTTCGAATTTTGTTCCGACTTCACCCATATGACCGATTTATATTAATATAATATTATATTAAATAATATTATTTTATTACAATATGGGTAAAGTCGAACAAAATGAAAGTACATGGGTGTATGTGTTAATAAAAAAATATGTGTTTCAACTCGGTAAATTTGAGAAAGTACGTTGTTATTTTATGGCTTTTACCCTTTTCAAAACTTGTTGCTGTTGTGGTAATGGCGGGAAAACTTGTTCAGGTTATCATACGGCTAGAAATCAATGTTTTAAAAACCGGGTTTTTAATCGACCCGGTCGAGTTATCGGGTACCGGTTCGACCGTCGGGTCAACCTAGTTTTCCATTAATTGTTTTCCGACCGGGTCAACCGGTTCGACCGCCCGGTCAACCCGGTTTTTATAAAAAAAAGAGTTAACTACATTTTTGGTCCTTGTGGTTGTACCTGGATTTCACTTTTGGTCCATTTGTTCAAAAAGTTGCGATTTTAGTCCAAAATGCATAGTTTGGTTCCACTTTCAGTCCAATTCCGTTGCTTCCGTCAAATATAGTCGTTAGCACCTATATGAATTAGTAAAGTGAGGGTAATTTGGTCTTTGTATGTTATTTTTTATTAGTTTTTTTGTTAACTTAAAACCCTCCCTATATAATACATAACACTAAAGAAATTATCCCCATTTAAACACACACCAACACCAAAAACGTATCCCATGCTTAGATGCAGAGAGTGCAACTCAGTAGGAGTAATTGTACTTCATGGGCGCCATTCAACCCGGGAAGACGTTTTTGGTGTTGTTCTAAAAGGGTGAGCAATGAATCCTTTATTTTTTGCACATTTTTTCAATTTGACCTAATTTTGCAATTGCAATTTGTTTAGGTATCAAATCATGGGTTTATTGATTGGTATGATCCACCTATGTGTCAACGTTCTACGGCATTGATTCTTGGGTTATTAAGATCAATTAATCAGTTAGAAGGTGTTGTTGCTCAAAATCGTGTTGAATCAAGAAGGTTGAAGCTGTTGTTATTGTTTAGTTGGGTTTTTTTCATTGTAATTTATCTTGTTAAATGATGTTAGGGATCAGTTAGTTGGGAATGTAATGGTAGTCTGTTGACTTTAAAAGTCTTTTGACTTTTCACTTTTGAATGTAATGGTACCTGTTTTGGTTGGTGTATTTACTCAATGGTAGCTGTTAGTTGGGAATGTGATGTTAATGTAATGGCAGTGTATTTAGTTAATGGTAAATGCTACCTGTTTTGGTTGGTGAAGTAATGGCAGTGTGTTTGTATTGAATTATGTTAGTTACATTTGACATACCAAAAGAACAAAAGTCATGCAGACTTGTGAACACCAACATAACAAAGTTTACATACCAAATTCTTACTAGTTGACATACCAAAGTCAAACAAACAAAGTCTTACATAGTTGACAGACCAATAAAGTCTTAGATAACCAAGTCTTACATAACAAAGTGCAAACAAAGTACCCTAATAAAGTTTGACAAACCAGAGTCAAAGATAACAAAGTTACCAATATTCATTGACACAAAACACAAAAGTCAAACATACCAATGTCTGAAACATACAAAAGGTCAAAAATACCATTTTAAGTATTTTTCTTGGTGATTTCAGGTTTCAGTAGGCCTAATAGTTGGTGCAGATGGCCTTGCAAGATTCTTTATGGGTGATGCTTGCGAGAACTTTTGTCATTCTTGGCCTAACAAATGGTGCGATGGGGCTAACAGTTGGTACTGGTGTGTTGACAGATGGTGCAGATGGGTTGACAGATGTTTGTGAAGGGTTGACAGATGTTTGAGATGGGTTGGAAGTTGGTGTAAGACTTGCAGATGCTTGAGATGGGTTGATGAGATGTTTGAGATGGGTTGGCAGATGGTCTAACACTTGCAGATGCTTGAGATGGGTTGACAGATGTTTGAGATGGGTTGGCAGTTGGTCTAACACTTGCAGATGCTTGTGATGGATTGACTGTTGGCCCTCTCTGACCTTTGCAAGATCTTTTGTTATGTCCTGATTCCCCACACTTTTTGCAACTAATAGTCTTCCCTTCTCTACTTAACTTCCCATTTTTTACCATACCATCATATAACTCAGCTGCACTTTTCTTCCTCTAATTCAATATCAAATTCAGTGTCTTCACTGTCATCACTATCAGAACCCTCCTCACTATCATCACTCTCTTGATTGTGATCACTAACTACACCATCTGTCTCATTTGGTTCACTAACATTAGGATTATCATTTGGTTCACTAACATTAGGATTATCATTTGGGTCAGTTTGATTAGGCATAGCACTTGACTCCCCCATTTCAGGTTCTAGGTCACAAAAGAATGGATTAAAGTCATCTCCTAAGTCAGGTGCTTCATTTGGGTCAGTTACTTTAGGCATATCAACTGGGTGTATAACATACAACTCAATGATTTTAAACCTATCAACATACTTTATCAACTCCAAGACATCACTATCATTGCTTAATACATACAGACCAGTATCTAAATTGCCATTTGGAATCTTATAACAATATTGCATAGATGGATTGTGATAACCTAAGCCTGCTAACATACTTTTTACCTCAACTAGAAAACCCATCGCATCAATTTGATCAAACCAATTTACCCTTCCACCATTGTAGACACGATTTGGTGAACTAGTAAAGGAACCACCATGGTGTATCTCTAGGGAAAAAACACTTGGAAATTTCCTTGTTGCAACAAAATACATGATATATCAGTCTACATTGACAGATATGTACAAAACATTAAACCCCCAACACAACTTAAACCATAAATTGCAAAAACAAAAATAACTTACTGTATACACGGTATGGATCAAATGTACGACCATCAGGTCTCAAGAGCCATTGGCAAAGCAACATTTAGGGTTCTTCTCAGCTTGCAATTAGGGTTTTTTTTCAGTTCGTTCAACTATGAGGATGAAAAGTGAAATGGTAGTTTTGTTGACTTTTTAAGTAGTAATACACTTTCATTTAGAGGGGAAAGTTAAAGGACGAAGATACCCTTGTGTAATTATAATAAATTAATCAATCCCTCACGTGACACACTTTGGTAACGGAAGCAACGGAATTGGACTGAAAGTGGAACCAAACTATGCATTTTGGACTAAAATCGCAACTTTTTGAACAAATGGACCAAAAGTGAAATCCAGGTACAACCACAAGGACCAAAAATGTAGTTAACTCTAAAAAAAAATAGAAAAAAACCAAACCCGGCCACGTTTCAAGACCTGGGTCACTCAAAATCCGGCGGTTCTAACCGGTTTGTTAACCCGGTTTTAGAAACCCAGTTTTTTTTACCTGTTTTTTGTGGCCGGGCACCGGTCCGACCGGTTAAACCGGCCGGGTCGGCCCGGGTTTAAAAACATTGCCAGAAATGAATAAGTGTTACTATGTGAGTGACAATGGTTTTGTTATGTCTTTATGAAAAGATAGCGTGACATGATACCCGGTTTAATCATCTCAAAGTAGAGATAATAGATTGATCGACACTATAAAAAAGTGATCGTATAAGTGAATATGAAAAAAGAAAATTATAAGTTGACAAACGTTTAAGGTTGATGCAAGACAACCAAGTCACATGAAAAAAAGCCTTTATAGTTTTAAGAATGAAGAATTAGCTTCTCGACTAGTTTATTTAGAATTAGTTGACAAGTTAAGCAGGGTGCATGATACTGTTAGACAATGAAACCCGTAGGCAATGCCTTATTATTCATCACTATTTATAGATTAGAAATGTAGCATAAACATAAACTAAGTAAAACAACATAAACAAAGACATTCGAAGTTAGGTGAATTAAAAAAAAATACTATCTGTTAAACATGAACATGCTGAATGAGTCGATTAAAAAGTCACGTAAACTGATAGTTATATAATGTAACCCTATGAGGTTGTTCTTTGAGATATTTTTCTCTGAATACAAAAATTACCCATAAACATTACCCAAACACGAAAAAAGTAACAGCTAAAACACCGTAAGACCTCTATGAGTACAAAAATTAGCCATAAAACTAACTAACTAGGCAAGAACTACAAAATACTGCAAAACTATAGCACAAAATCTATACTTGCAAAGTTGCAAATCCTTCAACACAAGACGTTTTTTGTACTAGAATAAGAAAAGATAACTTAATTACTCAAGTGCACCTTATAACAAAATAATCCTGTCAACATTTATGCATATCAATTCTAAAAATGTGAATTCATTTGTGAGGGAAGTACCATATATTCATATTTTTGTATAAACTTCAAAACTAAATTAAAAAAGAAGCCGATTTCATTTCTCACAATCCTTGTTAGAAGTGTGCCTTCGAACTCCTTTTGGTTCGCATCGTGTTCTCTCTCTTTCTCGCTTTGTAACTCTATATCAATAACAAGGAAGGAACTTACGAAAATTTCATAGAAAGTATGGGTTATGGTTTTAGGAAATCTAGTATCCAAAGGAGGATATAGGTTGGTCCGTTAAGTGAGTGTTCCAGGAGAAAAGAGAGGCTGCTATCTTTTCTTATCTATCTAATTTCGTAAACAAAGAAGATAAGTAAGAGCATGCAAGTAGAGACGTCCTTGAGGGTGGGTGAGGTGGGTGACCGCCTTGGGCCCCAAAAAAAAGTTTAGAGGCCCCAAATTTTGTAACGTTAACAATTATATACGCGTGTATGAATATTTTTCTTGGAGAAAAAAGCAATTAGTTGAGGAAGTATTTTAACCAGATCATATGTTGAACGCTTAAATGGTTAATTTGCATTATATCTTACTAGCAGGGTATTCGCGCGTTGCAGCGACGGGTACACTGAAATAAAAAATTTCGATGAATAATGTATTTTAGTTTATTATGTTCTTTTTAACAATAAATTTACCGATATCAAGAATTTCGTATAGCTCGTGCCCGTTCGGGCTCGAACCCGTTGGCCCGTGTCTGCTCAAGGCTCGAGCCCGTTTGGTCCGCGCCTGTTCGGGCTCAAGCCCATTTGGCCCGTTGCCCGTTCGGGCTTGAATATTTGTATAATGTGCTTTATTATTTGTAGTAGTGAAATTTAATGCATGAATTATTTTTTTTTTGTTGTACAATATGCTTGATAATTTGTATTTCTTATGTAAGGGGTGTTTTAATAACTGTATTAATTGTATTTATTGACCATTTAAATAATTGACTACATTAAATAGCATTAATGTGGTGTTTTGTTGTACACTATGTTTCTTGTCTTGTACGTCTGAAAATTATGTGCATTAAAGTGCTATACAATATGTTTCTTTTCTTGTAAGTAGTAGTCATTATAGTCATTAATAACATTGACCACTTTAATAGCATTAATATTGTAAGTCTGAAAATTACACCATGCTTATTTTGTTGTACACTATGCTTATTTTGTTGTAAATATGAAAATTGGTTGCAGCTATTGTACATTGTGCTTAAATGGTTGTAATTTTTTTTGAAGGTGTGTTTTTAATAGCATTAATGTTGTTTGATAGAATTTTGGTCTTAAAATGACACCAGGCTTTATTTTGTTGTACAATATGCTTACTTTGTTGTAATTCTGAAAATTGGGTGCATAAAGTGTTGTAAACCATGCTTAATTTCTTGTACGTCTTAAAATTAAGAGTGAGCTGCTTTCGTGCATTATAAGTAGTATAGATAAAACAACTACACTTTTTATATAACATTAGTTTTTGAAAGACTCATTGTCGATTTTCTCCCTGGGCCCCAAAAAACTCGGAGACGGCCCTGCATGCAAGTTCTCTTCATGATTATTTCAAGGTTTTCGAAAGAGAAAAACCGTGTTGGTTCACACAAGTTTAAGCTCAAGGTAATTTGGTTCATCTCAAGATTGATATTTAAAATGTTTCACTGATTTCTATTTTAAGTAGCTTGTGTATTTTTTTTGCAAGCATTATGCACCTTCAATCCTTCATCTCAAAAAGTGTCTATCACCATACTATACACTGTGTTGGTAATTACCAACGGATTGTTTATTAGGAACCGGTGTTTGACCATTTCGTGCATAAAATGGTTACCAAAGTTTATAAATGAGGATATTGTTGGAAAATTGCATGTTTTGCCAATGCAAGATGGAGTTTGGTGAAGAATTACTTGTTAGGAATTGAAAATTCCATGTTAAAGTGTCGGTCACTCCAATTATAGTCTAGCATATGTTAGCTCGTAAACTTGTCGTTAGTTACGTTATTTAGTAGTTTATTAATTAGTTTGTAGCGTAGATTAGTTTAGTGTAACACCGTGGAGGAAGGACGGGTCTTTACCCACTGTATGCCTGATCCACAGTCCGAAGGAGGACGTTTATTATGTAACTATAAATACCCTCTACCTTCCAAGGTAGAGGGTTGGACCTTTCTCACTCTTAATCTAACCTTCTATGTTTTCTTTGACTTTCTCTCTATAGAAAGGATCCCACTTTCTCTCTCTAAACTCTATACTATTCGATCCATTGTTGAACTTATTTGTGTGTTTATGAAATCCAATATCTTACAAATGGTATCAAGAGCAATGGTTTGATCATCTATCACATGTTCTTGGATTTCTAGTGGTTTTATATGGTTTTTTTGGGTTTGAAATAGTTTAGAGGTATTTGCATCATTTGGACCATTTTGTGTGTTAAAGCTTGGATTTTGATTGTACTTTTGTGTTTAGGATCATCATAAGTGTTTAGGTTTTGATTTGGAAGGCTTGAATCATCGTGGTTGGGTTGTTTTTGGATTGAAAAGTGGTGTTTTTGAGATTTTCTTGCTAGCGACTTGAGTCACGGATTTTTATTCTTGGTAGCGACTTGCTTTGTAAGTTTGTAGCGACTTGTAGTTGAAGTGGTAGCGATTTAAGCTTAGCGACTTGTCTATTGAGACAAGCCGACAAATAGTACAAGTTAGTGGATTCTCCACTACGGCTAGCGACTTGGTGAGGTTAGCGACTTGCTTCAGAAATTGTTAGCGAGTTGTAGTGTAAATTGTTAGCGACTTGATACTAGCGACTTGGACACTTAGCGAGTTGTTCTTTAGCGACTTGTCTGCTTAGCGATTTGGTGTTAGCGACTTGGACCTTAGCGAGTTGCTCTTTAGCGACTTGACTGTGTAGCGACTTGGTGCTTTAGCGACTTGTGTCCAGCGACTTGGGTCCTAGCGACTTGGTCTTAGCGACTTGGTTCAAGAATTCTTAGCGACTTGTTGACTTTTCCCGACAAAACTTCAAACGGCTGTAACTTTTGATCCGTAACTCTGTTTTCAGCGTTCTACCCATCAAAACGACCGTGAGAACGAGGAGAATGGCACGTTGAATGAACTAGCCTAAATCCGCTCCGAACAGAAGTTATTTAGGTTTTTATGTTTTTAGACCTAAATTTCTCCGGTAAAACGAGCATAAACCAATCAAAATCTCAACCAAACAACATCTCTGCTAATCCTACAAACAATCCTAAGTCCTAACACACAATTGTCTATCATTGTGACAATCCATCAGTCATCTTAACACGTTCCATTGGTCATTGCTTAACGGTTTGGTCTTGATTTTAGTAAAATCTCGCGAAAGATTCTATTTCTCGGTTTAAATCATAGACTTGTAAAATCCCGTGCATTCTACAACATCATGTCTTACTCTCGACCATGATTTGAAGTGCTTAAACTGTATGATGCTGTAGACAACCATGAGAATATTAGCTATACTGAACGGTTACAGATGATGGAATCAATCAATGATGATTTGAGTTCTTCATGCTCTGAGTCCAATGAGAAAGATTTGCACCTATTCAGGCTACAGCATGCCATGCAAAAGGAAATCAGCATTGAACCTTATTGTAGGATCGTATATTTATGTGTTTGATGATTCGGGTGGTCTTGGGAGATCAAAATACATGTTTTCCATTTTAGAGAGAGAAACTAGAGAGAGAGGGTGTTCTTGCTAGAGGTTTACACAAATGAAAGATTAGATTAAAATGAAGCACCACCCCTTCCATGGATGGAAGGGGTATTTATACTTACAAATACACGACCTCCTATTGGCACGTGGATCGGGATACAGTGGGTAACGACCCGTCCTTCCTCCACGGTGTTGCACTAAACTAAACTACGCTACAAACTAACAAATAAACTACTTAATAACGTAACAAACGACACGTCTACGAGCTAACATATGCTAGACTTATAATTGGGGTGACACTACTTTAACATAGAATTTTCTAATTCCTAACAATCTCCCCCTAAGGAGGTCACCCCATGAAATACATTTTGCATCCTAGCATTCTATCTTTGTCTTTGTTCTTGAGCTCGTAGACATGAATTCTTCATTTCCGCAATCTTTGTGCTTTTGTAGCGATTCTTCAAAGTCCGCATAGTTTTGTACTTTGAGTGGAGGTCTTTGAACTGATCCACATCTTTGATGATCTTCGAGCTTTCATTGAGATCATCACCCACAGTAAATCTCTGGATCACCCTTTATTGTGTTGCCATCATGTGAAGTTGTGACTTTTGGACCGACATGCTCACACTTTTGAATCATGACATCTTTCCATCAGTAGCGGAAGCCTTGGTTCATGATATTTGCGGCAAAGCATAAGCATAGTATGAAATATCGAGCCGGTTATGTAGATATGCACCAGTCATGATTTCTTCAAATTAAGTGTGGATTTTGTGAGCATGCGGCTTTGGATTGACTCCTCAATTCGATCACCTGGTACAATCGTCGGGGTGTCCCTGCATACGACAGTTAGCAATAAAGCGCACGAAAGTGTCTTTGATCACTTTCGTTGAATTGAGGTACACGGCCCACGGTTCCCGTTGATCAGTACAAGTCTTTACTGTGATCGGTAGGATTCCTAAGAATCTCCTTGACGGGTTTTAGGTTTCTAGCTTTGTTCTCAAACCGGATCATCTCAAAGAAGACAACACGGAGTGAGTGAACCAGCAAATTGAGATTCACTGATTGATGAAAAATGATTTGAAAAACAATCGTGTATTGCTTGAAGAAAGAGTTTTGCAATACAACGAAGGTTTTATGAGAAAGAGTTTTGCAGTACACATTCGACGTGCTAGCGAAAAGAAGAGATTCGCACATCGAACGGTTTTTCTAAAAGTATTTTTCAATCAGAGATACTTTTTTG
Organism: Chrysanthemum makinoi; assembly: GCA_910596185.1. Classification (NCBI taxonomy): domain Eukaryota; kingdom Viridiplantae; phylum Streptophyta; class Magnoliopsida; order Asterales; family Asteraceae; genus Chrysanthemum; species Chrysanthemum makinoi. The sequence goes on from OU343225.1 coordinate 336,805,541, forward strand.
AATTTTGAAAACATAAGTACACATTCGACGTGCTAGAGAAAAGAAGATTTGCACATCGAATGGTTTTTCCAAAAGTATTCGTCAATTCCATTCCTGGACCAAGGTAGATTCAAGACTGAATCGCCCCATTGTTTCTATCCAGTTGTCACAAGTTTGATCTTACGAGAAGATCTCACATGTCACCCACCAAGAGCTTGTTTGATGTTGGCTCTAGAAGGATTTCCATCTTCATTGTGAATATGTTTACATATCACTCGGATGTTCCGGCAATACCACAAGGATAATGCGTAGGACTCTTAATATATACTTACTTTCCACATTTTGTGAAAAAAGCAAGTCTTCATGAATTTAGTGTCCTAACGAGATGTTGTGGATGATCTCTTGGCTCTAGACTCAATAGTGCATTTTTGGTTCTGTCTTTGGAGACTAGGGAGAGGGTCTCCTACTTCAATATCAACCATCTCTAAGAGAAAGTCGATAGACTATGTCAGTTCCCCGTGAGAATGAAACAAGCCCTTTTAAGAGGAACTTGAGTGGTTTGGGAAGTTTAGTGCAGGGCGTCACTGGGTCCATGATGTCTTGTCTTCAATACCAGTGTTACCTTAGTAACCACCAAGAGCATATGAATTGAACCGGTTTCGCCCTAAGGTTGAATTGATGGAGGGCTATTTCTTTTCACCCTTCTATCATTCATTTCTTTTTCATTCTTCAACCCCATCGGTGCTTACGAGACTTCATAACTAGAAACTTGTTGGGTTTATTCCATTACTAGCTCTGTCTCAGTCCGCACTCTTCCCATTTCTCATTTTTCTCCTTTTTCAATATACCTAAGGACTCTACACTATCTAGTGGATTGTCCACTGGTAGATCCCTCGGTTCTGGCGGATCGTGGGAACAAATACCTAACCTAACCATCCTTATAACTCCATGCAATAAATTGGTCGGTCTTTTGGTATTCTTCTTTCCTTCATGAAACCAATTGAAAAATCATTTGGAAAAACAATCAAGGTACTTGTGATATGAGATCAAAGCATTTTGTACCTTAATAGTTTTGATCATTTAGAAAACCTCCCCTCAACATGTGCATATGATTTAGAAATTGTTTAGCACAAGGAGGCAAGAGGACTTTGAAATATTTTCTTTGATCACTATTTTCATACGAAAAAGCCATTTGATTTTCTTGGTAAAATTCTCCCCCTCATTATGTGCATAGGATATTTTAAAACATTTTATCACATAGAGGCAAGAGTTCTTTTGAAGCACATCCACAATCACAAAATCCATTAAGAAAACCATTTGAAAACACAATCAAGGTACTTTATAATTTCTTTTAAAAAACTTTTGTACCTCGATGGTTTTGCTCCCCTCAATATGTGCTTGAGATTCAAAGTTTAGCACATATGAGAGAAGCACCACTGAATCAAAGCGATCAACTTTTATCAAATTTCATTATTAAATCACAAATTCTCCCCGATCAAAAATATCAAACCCTTTGAGATTTTGGATCTCAAGTGATTTAATAAAGTTTAGAAAACATGGGAGAAAATGTGGCCTTTTAAATACTCATCAAGTTTTTGGATAAATCCTCCTCCTCAACATGTGCATTGTGTATTTGAAATCGTTTGGCACATGGAGGCAGGAGTGCCTTTAAAGGACTAAAACCAATTCCATTTAAAGATTTGAGATTTAAAACACGATCTTTACCCGATCAAATATTTGGGAAAAGGCGTGGCAAGATTCAATTTTGAAATATGACAGATAAGGACCATTATAAGACATTAAAGATTGTTAGTGTCAGGTATGATAGTTTTTAAGAGATCTTTTAAGTAAAACAAAACAATTTCACAATCAAACAAGAACAAAAAAATTTTTATTTTGAAAGACCTTGATTCTAAAGAAAAATCATACCATGACATAACATTAAATCTTTAGATCACCACTTATTTTGTACAAACGGACTTTTGTGAAGAAATATCATTTGAAAATATTTTATTTTAAATCACTCTCCCCTCAATCCATGACAGAAGTCAATAATTGAGTGACTTAGGTTTTGATAACAAGAAGTCCGGTGATTTTAAAAAATTAGTCCAATATATTTTCAAAACAATATTTTCCATTTTCAAAACAATTTAATCAAATTATTCAAAATTGTTTAAAATGATATCCGCACAAAGATTCGTTAGGTGGATGAGCCGCTTTTGTTGTTGTTGTTGTAGGGTTTGGAAGAAAAACCGTCTGCATATGCAGTGAGACTTCTTCTCACGTTGCATTTTGAATGCCAACTGAGGTCCAATTAAGCTCCGTTTCTTCAATCACTTAGAAGAAAACCATCTGCTGATGCAGTGAGACCTCTTACGTTGCATTTATGCCAACTCTTCATTGAAGTCCAATTAAGCTCCGTTTCTTCATTTGTCAACCCAAGATATAGTTACCCTTTCCTTTTGGCATCCAATCATCTTCAATTGTGGGATCCGGATCGGGAACATTCTTTTATACCAATATACCGCATACGTTAGTCTACACAATGATATATGGTGGTCGCCATCACCCAAACAGCAATCGACTAATAAAAGTCAATTCAACATATCAATCAGTTCATATAAAGCATGGGAATAATGTGTTTCATCAAACTATAATCATCTAATCCTAGCAATCATATCCTAGGCACCTAGTCCTTCAACATAGGTTAACATCATTTTTAATTAAGCATATTAGGATAATTAAGAAAGCCCGTTGGATGATATAGATTTGAAAACATTGTCCCCTCAATCAATGACTCTTTTTTCTGAAAAGTTTAAAAGCGCCAAGTCATTAATTGAGTTTGCAAATTTTATAAAAACTCAATCGATTGTTTTAAAGAAACTCATTTTCCACCATTTTGAAAACACCAAATATTTTTCTGAAGAATTTTAGACGGAAAACATTTGTGTAGGAACAGCAGTCCTTCGACATACTTTCCTTGTTTTGTTTTAGGATAAGTGCACGAAATATTTTGAAAATTGTTTAAGCGCAGCACTTTCCTTTCTTGAAGACCGGTTGCTATCTCGAAATAATAGCAAACCAGTGTTTTAAGCACGGGTTCATCTGAAGTAATGCAAGCCATTATTTGAAGCCGGGTTCTGATCTGAAATAAGCGTAAGCCATAGTTTTATGACATGTTTAGAAAGGAATATTTACAACTCCTGCTCGAACTTCATCTAAAGTCCCGTGCCATTATTGAATGACATTTCTAAGACCGTAGATGTTATCGATACCAGAAGACATGTCTTTAGAAAACATATTTTTGGTATTTTTCAATTTTCTGATTTTTATGGGCTTTTGTTAATTTTATATTTTTCTATTTTGTTTTGTTGGTTTTATATTTTTCTATTTTCTTTTTGTTGGTTTTATATTTTTGTATTTTGTTTTCTGATAAATATATACAAGGATAGAGTAGATGATATAGTTAAAGAAGATGATGATACGAGTACCGAGATAAGGATATCGAGCAGCACGTCGTAGAAGATAGAAGTCATCAACTCTTAAACATCCACCACCAAAGCTTCCAAGGGCTCTTGAATAGAAAGAAATAGAACCATCTGAAAGTGAGACTTTGGCAGCTTCCCCCCAAACCAAAAATCCTTTAGCTGAGCAGATTCGAAGCTCTATTTCAAGCTTGCCTTAGCCAAAAGTGCACAGAAGCACACCATTATCATAAATCCCGCTGCTCCTTTCAAGAATAATCACCATGATTCTTCGTTCGAGGTTATATCATCAACAAGAAGAACAACACCGTATCATCCCACACATAAAACAATCTTCTCAAATTTCATTACCACTGAAGTCTGAAGCAATCCATTCCAAAAGGTGTCAAGAGAACAATTCCCCCTAGTAGTAGAATTGATGAAGTCAGTCTCTTAGACTAGAGCTCACGAACCCGAATACACATACGCGAAGACAAAGAAACTTATACCATCGAAGTAGCAGATTAAGTTCAATAGCCAAAGAATAACCCCGATGTATACTTTTCTCTCCTCCTGAAGAAAGTGTATGAAGCTCGAACCCAAGTGGCACCGAATGCCCAAAGAGAGAATAACCGATAACATTGAAGAAGCAGGGCCAAATCATGATTATCTCTGGGTGACAATCTCTGCGGATGTCAACACCGGAATAAGTGATTATATCTCCGAATCACGAGATTAAGCCCTCAGTAAAACAATGAGCATCCCCAATGTGCACAATCTCTATCCCCTGATGATTGTGATAAAATCAAAATCATCACACACTTGTGTACCTCTTTCATCTTCAGAAACTAACTCTTCCATCTCTTCCCCCACATAGTTGGAATAAAAAAAACACTGAACGCCATGAGTCAAATCTTGAGTTTCTCTGCGGTAATGACAATAGTCTTCCCGGGATATCTTCAATCACTTAGAAGTATTAAGCTCGTCAAGATTACTCGCGTATAGATGTGTGTCTCCTTTCCCCTTGCAGGTTTAGACACTTCAGAATCAGCAACTCATTGTAAGCCCGTATACTAGAAATTTGTTGAGAAGATCGCTTGAAGTCTTTGTGAGAATCAACATGCTGAATAAAGTGAGCAAGTCTAATTGGGGATTAAATTCGACATATCACATTCCCCCAATTAGTGCTCTCCCCAAGACCGACAATCTTTTTGATAAATGCCCAGATTAAGAAGAAGTCTTTAGATCATTAAATGCAACACGTCTTTGGTCTTCTAACATATAGCAAGAAATGTAGAACGGATCAGACTCGACCTTCTTCTAGATTGTCCAGTTGGGGAATAGATAGTTAACATCTTCAACTCACACAAAAAGCATCCCACCAAAAAGCATCCCAATTAACTTACATCTTGCAAATCCCCTTAACTAAAATCCCTCCCAATCAAACAAGAACGGAAAGATGTTCATCAAGGAAATCAAGATCAATCGGCAACGAACACACAACATGGTAACACCAAACTACCAATCACATCAAACAAGAACAGATAGATTGTTTGGAATCATCATGTTTATGTATACGTGAAGCATTAACCGAAAGCACTTTGTCGATAAACTCATCAATCAGAGTGAAGATGTCAACCAACGGCTCTTAGAAGAAAAACTCCATGTGAAGATGACCCGATAAGAAGAAGCTCGGTTCTTACATGAGTTTAGAGCCGTATGACCATTTATATTCTCAAATATCAATCAACAATGCAAAAATTCACACTTCTTCTCCCCTCAAGAATTGCATACGGAGTTGCCATTCTTGATTAAATAAGTGAAAATCATCCAAATGTTCTATTCACACTTCTCTCCCGCAAAATCAGCACATGATGTCGCCATCTTCATTATAATCGAGCGAGTGGAATGAGAAAACAATCGATGGTAGCCGGTTCACTTTATGACTGAAGCACATGGAAAAGCATGAAGCATGTTGATGAGAATGGTCATTAATTAGAAGATTTCTCTTCTTCGGAAGATAAAGCGCACTGAAGCGTACACTTTTCTTTTCTTTGGAATACGAAGCCTGAACTGATGTGAACAGACGTCATAATCTCTCTCTTTTCAGCTCTCTTAGCAAAACATGTAATCAACCCCATTATCATTCAGTAGGCTCTTTGTCGTGACAACTGATGGAGAAAACCCAATATGATGAATTTGACCCTTAAGTAGACTACCCCGAACTCGTGACTTAAACTTGCACATATGTAACAAAGAGCGGTGCTGAGACTTCATGCCCATTTGAATCTCTAAGTACTCTATACTCTTCAACCAACCAACCATCGAGTATTAGACGTATATCACCTCTTGAAAATCCACAATTGAATGTGACACTGAGCACTACAACGTAACTCCTTAAAGTGATAGTTATTTTGTGATGGTATGAGCCCAATTCCCCCAAGTGGTAAAAGAAACGGTAAAAGACACCCAACAATAACTAGATTTCCAAGTCTTCGTTTTTGATAATAAGCTTGAACAAGGATCTCGAAGAATCTTCATCCATCCATCCCCGATATCTTCAGATACTAAGTACACTTGCCCGTGATAATTCACTTCAACCTCAAATAAATAATAGTGAATTAACTCCGTTGTCACATCTTCTGAACTGCTCAAATCTAGCCTTCTTTGACATTTAAATGAACTTTGATAATGGTTTCATCCCGACCATGGTTAAGAACACATTACCCCGTAAAACCATGTAATAACCGAACTGTCATGACGAATATCCAAACACACATCCAAATTATGAAGCACGCCTTTTTATCCCTTCTTTGAAGCAGAAACCGTAGCACCAGCATCAGATAAGATCTTGAAATACACTTTCCTTTTCTCCAGGATGGTTCCATCATCACGGGATTTTACAATTCTATAGTTTAAACCGAGAAATAGTTTCTTTCCCGGGATTTTACAAAACCAAGAATAAACCGTATGATAGTTCCGGATATGCACTTTACTTTTACCAGGATGTTTCCATTGTCACGGGATTTTACAAGTCTATGATTTAAACCGAGAAATAGGTTCTTTCGCGGGATTTTACAAAATCAAGACAAAACCGTAAACAATGTCAGCTTGAATGAATTATAACAATTTAGGTTTCGGTGAATATCTGTTTTAGGGGAACATGCAGCGGTTCAACAACGGTTCAATATCCAACATCATCAACATCATCAACCATCTAGTAAACACATCATTCACATAATATGTCTGCTATTGCAGTGACCACATGGAGAAGTAAACCCGATATATCAGACTCGAATATGACGTAAAATTCCCAAGAATTGTTACTTATACTTGTACTAATCCTCGTGAACAAGAAACGGTGTACCCAATGTACAAAACCTCTTGACATTCTCAACTGAGTGAGACACCGAAGTGATAGTTACGTTGTGGGTTAAGCGAGAAATAATCACAAACGAAACTAAATGGCCAAGTCTTTATCACACTCAATAAACGACCAAACAAGTCATCTTCGCGGAAGGGTAGAAAGAAGAAGACGAAATAAGTAAACGCGCCCGAAAAATCTCACTTCACATCCAAATAAGAAATATCGTCCAAATAGCCCCGTAGTCAACCTAGTTCCAATAACAATCCAAGCCGTGACATATTACCTTTCGTGAAAATGCATAAACCAAAGTTTCAAATCTCATAGCCTAATATAATTTCTGCATCAACCCAGATCTCATCATCATATCGCAATATGCACGTCTCAAATCAAATCTCATTAACAAAGTACATAAATCCGATTCAATTAAGAGAAACCCATCGATCCAACATCCAAATCAAAGCTATTACCCAACATACTCAAGCACGGTCCAAACCCATCCAAAGCCATCCCACTTGATTTATATTCGATTCAAATAAATTTATTTTATGTCCGAGTAGAACATAAACACAAGAGGCTCTTTTCACAAAATATTACTCCTAACCAAATATCCAAATGGGTTGGACAATTTCCAAATAATCGAATCTCGCACTTTATTACACCCCCACAAACTGGTTGGCCCATTTCGAATCTTCTAGAATGGGTCCAATACATTCGGTCATCTAGAGAATTTGAGATATAATGAATGTGATTTAGTTCAGGCCCATTCAAGCACAGTTATGTGTCCAACAGAAATCCCAACATTATTAAAAAAACATTCGGCCCATGAATCTCATATCAAAGTCAGAAACATAAGCCCATCACCGATTAATTCATACCCTAATTGCACGGGTATTTAATACTTTCACATTCACAATTTAACCTAATCCCAAATCTCTTACAATATCAAACGCAGCCAACATTATCACACCCATTTAACAATAACGCATCATCAAGGAAACTGAATCTGCCATTCCATCCTTCTTGATACTCATGAAGACCTCGCCACAGGGATGGCTTGAGGGTTCTTGTGATGGCCACGAGATCATACAACATGTCGAATGGTGAGGTTTTTCATTGTGTTTTTGTACCTTTTGTTATTAGTCCGAACAAAAGAAAAGGATTCGAACACTATTGTTCTTGTCCTTTCTTTTAATATGTTTCGAATATTAATTAGAGGTATTACATGCTTCAAACAAACAAAATAACGATCGATGATGGCTCACTGGTCATGAGAACAAATCTGAAAAGATAACGTTTGTACCGGTTCTGAGATCTTGATAGTTTCTGTTTTCGTTTCGTTTAGATTTCAGTCTCAAAATAGATCTATGAGGTACAAGTTCCTTTGTGAGTAGATCAAATGATATCTATTTGTTTCAATAACCACTCACAAAAGGAACGAAGCTGAGATCATTTATATGTAAGTTTGGGTCGATCTTTGATGATTATTGTTCTCCTCATGTAATTGGCCCTTGTGGCTTAATGAAACCATGAAGGACATTGAGAGACAATTATGAGATCTTGAATGGTATTTTTTTTTTCTTTTTTTTTTTTTGAGTCTTGTTTCTTGATTGAATTGAATGAGATGAGTTGTGATAGGATTGAAGTTTTGGTTGTGATGAGATGCGACTAGATATGGCTTTGGTGAGTTACCAGTCGAGATGTAGTCAATCTTCATCTCATTTTTCATGTTGCAAAGGTCTTGGACTGATGATGGTTCATATTGAAACTGAATTCGTTGATGCTTTTGTTATTTGGTAATGAGTTTTTTTTCGTATGTCATTTTTGTATATGGTATTTTGTTGTTGTGGTCTTGGTCTAATCTTCTTCATCCTTTCTGTCAAGTCGTCATATGGAGTCAAGTCGCTAGCACTAAGTCGCTAGACCAAGTCGCTAGCACTAAGTCGCTAGACCAAGTCGCTAGCACTAAGTCGCTAGACCAAGTCGCTAGCACTAAGTCGCTAGACCAAGTCGCTAGCACTAGCTTTATACATAACTCGCTATTGACTTTCAAGAAAGTCAACGTATAACCAAGTCGCTACAGTGAACCAGTGAATCTGGACAAATATGAGGCCAAGTCGCTAGAATGAAATTCCGGCGAGTTTTCCGACCATATTCCGTTTATCTTCAATTTTACCCAGAAAAACTTATGCAGAAAAAACATAGTCTTAAAAAAACGCTTCATTTAGACCCATTTAGACCTCGAACATGACCAGAATGACTTCTTTGACTACACGTAACTGGTAACAAAAAAAACATCATATAAAGACTGTTTGGACAAGAGAACACAAGCAGAAATAACATTGATGGGACCATGATATATTTTGACTATATATGATACTAAAACCATGTAAAAGACTGTTATACCAATAACAATATTCCGACCACAACAAATACCCAAAACAGTTTCATACAAATATCAAAACCATAAGAAAGATCATCAAAACACAAAAACCTTGGCTCTGGTACCAATTGTAGGATCGTATATTTATGTGTTTGATGATTCGGGTGGTCTTGGGAGATCAAAATACATGTTTTCCATTTTAGAGAGAGAAACTAGAGAGAGAGGGTGTTCTTGCTAGAGGTTTACACAAATGAAAGATTAGATTAAAATGAAGCACCACCCCTTCCATGGATGGAAGGGGTATTTATACTTACAAATACACGACCTCCTATTGGCCTGTGGATCAGGGATACAGTGGGTAAAGACCCGTCCTTCCTCCACGGTGTTGCACTAAACTAAACTACGCTACAAACTAACAAATAAACTACTTAATAACGTAACAAACGACACGTCTACGAGCTAACATATGCTAGACTTATAATTGGGGTGACCGACACTTTAACATAGAATTTTCTAATTCCTAACACTTATCAACAACTTCACTCTCACCTCATGTTACTTCTACCCACATCAATGGAACGAACATGTATTGCCCTCTTCCGTCAGGACTTATCCACATTAACAGGAACTTTGTTGTTAAACCTAGAGCAATTGGAGCTACAACTTGACAAAGAGAAGGTTCATAAGGATGGTTCCAGTGCTGCACTTCAAGTGATCTACAAACAATTTCAGTCATGCATTAGAAGGGAATTCACATCAGATTATGATCAATACATGACTGAAATGTCCTTCAAGAGACACACTGGAATGGAAATTAGCATGTTCACAGAGACACTTATCCATCTCATGGATAATGTGGAGAAGTATATTGAGGAAGTTACTCAGAATGATGAAAAGTATATGAGAGTCGAGTACAGGTTGAGAGATATTTGTGATAAGTCGGGTAATGTATCGAGAAAGGTCGGTGTTGCTGAATGCGAATATCGAAACAACAAAGAATGATGTAACCAGCTGCTCAGTAACTCTTGTCACACAAGAAGTAGATGCTGTGATTAGAAAGGCGAATGAATCTCGGGAACACTCAAAAGATTGTAGTGTTGAGTTGGGTAAAACTCGGATGTTGGATTAGTTGACACTGAATCAGAGGCTCAGAGATAGATAAGCTTGACACACCAGTGTCCGGTGAGTCTTGTTACACATGATGTGGATGCAAATATCGAACCGACAATTGAACAAGTGTCATGTAATGAGGTACTCTTTACTTGTTCAACATAGTGCATCGATAATGTACTTAATCAAACCGATCATGATCTTGAACATGACTTGGATAAATGTTCATGGCGAGGTGAGTCTGAGATTAAGTGTTTTAAAACAAAAGATATGGTTAATAAAATGGCTTTTGATGAACTTTCAAACAAATTCTCAAATCTTGAAAAACATTGCATTTCACTTGAAATTGCGATACAAAGTAAAGAAGAAAGTTTTCAACTTGACAAACCATGAAAAAATCCGAAACTTCCTGAATTCCGTGAACTTTTTGAAATTAACACTTTGAAAGATCAGCTTCAAGACAAAGACTCAACCATTTACAATCTGAAGAAACATATTTCTGATATGCATGTGAAAAGTGATTTGGTTACAAGTAATTCTGATGTTAATGCTATAGATGATATTCAAATGAGAAATGATGAATTAGCGGTTTGTGTGGCTAAATTACTAAAGGAAAATGAGTCTTTGAGAAAGCATCACATAGAACTAAGTGACTCTGTCAAAGAAGCTAGAACTAATTTAATGGAACAAACAAACCCTTTGATAGCAAAGATTGATGAACTCAAAGCTCAACTTCAGGAAAAGAGTTTCGCCATTGTTGCCTTAAAGAATGAGCTTAGAAAAACCGTAGGGAAAAGTGTGAACACTAAGTTTACAAAACCATCAACCTTGGGGAAGCCAGATTCTCATCCCACTAGAGACCGGTCCGTTTTTAGGCAGCTTACTGCATTTAAATCTGAAAGAACAAAATTTTCAAAAACACGGTTTGCCTCCCAAGTTGATGAGAAACAAGTTTTGTCAAAACCAGTCACTTCACCAGAGTTACCCAAGAATAAGGCTTCTATCTCCGTTAACTCTCAACACGTAGCCATGTCTACTCCCAACACCTCTAGGATTAGTTCGAAAACAATGTCAAAACCAAGCATTAAAACCCAGAATTCATATGATATGAATGACTTGTGGAAGAACTATTATCTAGAAAAAGCTAGGAAAAAGGCACAGATTCGAAAAGACGGAATTTTAGGTGCAAGACCTAGGGTGAGGAATTCTACGAGATTTCAAGGCACTACTAGTAGTTGTAAACCACTACCTAGGAACACTCAAAAGACTAGGGATTGGCGTGCATCTAAGAATAGTTATGTGCATATGAATGCTAAGCATGTAGAAAACAAAACTAGAAACATTTTCCTAATTCACATGCTAAGGTACAATCCACTAAGACTACTAATGTGACTAAGGTTCAACATGTTGTGAAGCAAAACAAACCAAAAACTTCGCCTAGATGGATACCAACTGCTAAATCTTTGGAAACTAGGAATAAGGATAAGTCTTCCACTTGCATAAGAAGCCCGAAAATCCTAGACCTTGCCATAAGTGGATACCGTCTGGTAGAATGTTTAAGGATCTTGGACTTAGGTGGATTCCTACCGAAAGCTGTTTTCTGATGTCAAAATCAAGGTTGACCGTGAAACCCCAAAGGGTTTGGATACTAATGTCACTAACCAATATATATGCAATCAAGCTTGTAATGTTAGTGTAGACCTTACTCGGCTTGCAGATACTTCGATACTTCAATACATGGACTGGTTTAAAGTATGGATAACACAAGGATTGATATCTCATAACTCACGGGTTTAAGTAACTCAATCTTGATATTATTTCGGCTATGACGTCTGTTCACATCGGGTTCGGGCCTCGTACTTCAACATTATGGCGTCCGCAAATAACACCAGCCCCGTTCCTCAAAGAAAAGAAAGTGTACGCTTCAGTGCGCTTTATCTTCAAATGAAGAGAAATCTTCATGTTTATGACCATTCTCATCGACATTCTTCATCAACAAGCTTCATGTTTCTCCCATGCTCATTCAGTCATCAAGTGGATCTACGTTCATTGATGTATATTCTTAGTCACTTGCTAAATCAAAAATGGCAACTTCGGATGCAATTTTTGAGGGGGAGAAGAGTGAATATACTAAATGATGATGGATGTTTGAATAATGGTTATACGACTTAATGTTGGTTGACTCTCCTCCAACGCATAATGTTTCACTCACTAAGGATAAATGGGATTTATTGTTTGGGATTCATTGGTTTAAGATATGTTTGATGAGTATTTCCAACCACGAGCGAATGTTGATCATCTAAGAAGTACTTCTCAGACTATTCAAGCAGCCCAATCTCCAGTTATTCCTCAAAGCGTTGTTAATGACTATCATTGTAGTTGCACTCATGAATAATGATCCGCTCTTTGGTATTCCTTTGCCAAATCTTCACGGATTATTGTTCATGAATAATGATCCGCTCTTTGGTATTCCTTTGCCAAATCTTCACGGATTATTGTTCCTTCCAATGTGCACTCTGTAAATCAACCAAATGAACATTGAGTATAATGATTACCTCATCGGCTCGAAGTTATTGGTGAACCTTCCAGATCAGTCTCTACATGTATACTTTTAGGAATAATGCATTGATGTTGAGGAATCATTTATTCTGGTTCATTCAATGGGTCAATGTACATCCGATTGTATGTTTATTCACGTGTTGGGCATTTGACACAAGTTGATTACTTCGGAGATAATCATTTATCACTTATTTGAGATTGAAGTTGACTTTTACAAAGGCGTGTTCTTATTTGATAACTTGCTCGGGATTTAGAATTTGAGTTGAAGACTTGGTTTATCTAGTTACCAGCAGTCGGGATGGTTGGTTGAAGACCTGGTTAACTATCACTATTAGGAGTTACGTTGTTTTACTCAGTGTCACATGCATATGACGATGTGGATAATCTCAAGAGGTGTTAATGTCTCATACTTTGTTTGAGTAGTGAGTACTTAGAGATTTGCTTGAAGCATAGATTCTCGACACCGTTCTTCCATCATTAAGTGCAAGCTTAAGATACAAATGCGGGGAATTCGACTTCAGTTTCAAGTTTGGTATATCGGGTTTTCTTCAACTGTGGTCACTTCAAATTGTCTACATATGGTTTGATAAAGATAGTCAGAGAGAGTTTCTGTAGCAGTTGATTCTCACAGGATTCATTTGGGCTATTTGAGTTCTTCTCACAAGATTTCATGTTAATGGGTATATTATGTTTTGCTGATTCTGAGGTATCAAAACCAGCAAGGGGGAAGGAGACATATATCTAAAAGCACAACGAGTACACATGATGAACTTAACACTTCTACCTGATTGAAGTTATCCCGTAAAGACAATGGTCATAACCGTAGAGAACCTCAGTGTTTAACTCGTAGCCTTTGGTGTATTATTCCAACTATTTGGGGGAAGGATGTATTATTCCAACCATTTGGGGGGAAGTGGTCTCTGGATACTTTTGGTATGTGTTAACTCAGCTTTCAGTAGGAAGAAATATGAGAAGAATATTTGGAGCGTGAGATGATATTGCTTATCGACGTCTTCTATATGGTTTATGGTAGTGCTTCCGGTTATTGCTTCATGTGCACAATGTAATGATGATTCCGATGAGATCGCAACCATCAGGGGAGAGATATGTGTACATCAGGGACGCACAACATGTTCACATGATCGAGCTTAATCAGTTATTCCGGAGTTGATATCCGCAGAGAAGATCAGTGATTCAACCAGTTACTGTGATGTCGTTGTCTCTACTCTGGTTGGGTACTTGTGTACATTATGGGCTGATTGGTTATATGGAAGATAACTGGAATGCACATGCTAAAATGAAGATGTTGATATTTTGGATCCCTGGATAGACAACTGGTCAATCTCGAAGAGTAATGTGTACATCGGGGACGCGCAACAGGTTCATGTGATCGGACTTAATCAGTTATTCCAAGATTTGATAACCACTGAGTCGATCAATGTTTCAACTTGTTACTTCGTTGTTCTCGTGATTCTTCGGGGTGCTGAGCTTCATACAATGAGACCGTTCTTATTCATTTCTACTTCTTGGGGAAATGGTCTTTATAGTTTGTCGGTTTGGGGGGAAGCTACCAAAGTCTCACTTTCAGAAGGCTCAAGTTCTGACGACGATTCAAGAGCCTCAAAAGCTTTGGTGGTGAAAGTTTAAGAGATGATGACTTCTATCTTCTACAAAGTGCTGAACGATTTCCTTATCTCGGTACTCGTATCATCATCTTCTTAAACTATTTCTCTATCTTTGTAAATAATTTTCAAAAAATCAAAATACAAAAAATATAAAACCAACAAAAACAAAATAGAAAAATATAAAATCAACAAAAGCCCATAAAAATCAGAAAATTGAAAAATACCAAAAATATGTTTTCTCAAGACATGTCTTCTGGTATCGATAACATCTACGGTCTTAGAAATGTCATTCAATAATGGCACGGGACTTTAGATGAAGTTCGAGCAGGAGGTGTAAATATTTTTTTCTAAACATGTCACAAACTATGGCTTGCAGTTACTTCAGACTGTGACCCGCGCTTAAACTATGGTTTGATATTATTTCAAATAGCAACCCACTCTTCAAGGAAGGAAAGTGCTGCGCTAAACAAATTTTCAAAAATTTCGTGCACTTATCTTAAAACAAAACAAGGAAAGCATGTCGTCAAAAAGACTGCTGTTCCTACACAAATGTTTTTCCGTCTAAAATTCTTTAGAAAAATATTTGTTGTTATCAAAATGGTGGAAAATGAGTTGCTTGTAAATCAATCAGATTCAGAGTTTTCGTTAAAATTGAAAACTCAATCAATGACTTCAACTCTTTTAAACTTTTCAGAAAGAGTCATTGATTGAGGGGGAGAATGTTTTTCAAATTTACATCATCTAACGGGCTTTCTTAATTATCCTAATATGCTTAATTAAAAATGATGTTAACCTATGTTGAAGGACTAGGTGCCTAGGATAAGATTGTAAGGATTAGATGATTAGAGTTTGATAAACATTTTATTCCCATGCCATATATGAATTGATTGACATGTTGAATTGACTTTTATTAGTCGATTGCTGTTAGGGTGATGTCGACCACCATATATCTGTATGTGTGTTCACTAACGTATGCAGGTATATTGGTATAAAGAATGTTCCCGATCCGGATCCCACATATGAAGATGATTGGATGCCGAAAGGAAAGGGTAACTATATCTTGGGTCGACAAATGAAGAAACGGAGCTTAATTGGACTTCTTTGGAAAGTTGGCATAAATGCAACGTAAGAGGTCTCACTGCATCAGCAGATGGTTTTCTTCATCAGTAAATGAAGAAACGGAGCTTAATTTGACCTCAGTTGGCATAAAAAATGCAACGTAAAGAAGTCTCACTGCATCTGCAGACGGTTTTCTTCCAGCCCTACAACAACAACAGAAGCTTCTCAACCACCTAACGTATCTTGTGCAGGAAAAAGTAGTGGATGATACCATTTTTCTAAAAACTTGTAAAATATTGTTTTTGAAAATGGAAAAATGTTGTTTTGAAAATAAATCTGATTCAAAGTTTTGAAATCAACCAGACTTTATTTTGTCAAATCTTAAGTAATTTCAAATTAGATATTTTCAAACGATATTTCATCTATCAAGTCCGTTTGTACGTATTAATGTGGTGATCTAAAGATTTAATGTTATGTCATGGTATGATTTTTCTTTAGAATCAAGATCTTTTAAAATGAAATTGTTTTTGTTCTTGTTTGATTGTGAAATTATTTTATTTTACTTAAAGGTCTCTTAAAACAATCATACCTGACACTAACAATCTTTAATGTCTAAATCTGGTCCTTATCTGTCATTTTTCAAAATCAAATCTTGCCACGTCTTTCCCCAAAATTTTCTAAATGATTTAAATCAACTGGGATCACAAATCTCAATTGGTTTGAAATTTTTGATCGGGGGAGAGATCGTGATTTAAATCTCTTGTCTGTTTTAATGGAATTGGTTTTAGTCCTTTAAAGGCACTCCTGCCTCCATGTGCCAAATGACTTCAAATATACAATGCACATGTTGAGGAGGAGGATTTATCCAAAAACATGATGAGTTTTTAAATCAGGCACATTTTCTCCCATGTTTTCTAAACCTTATTAAATCACTTGGGATCCAAAATCTCAATGGGTTTGATATTTTTGATCGGGGGAGAATTTGTGATTTAATATGAAATTTGATATATGATGATCGATTTGATTCAAAGTGCAAGTTCTCTCTAATATGTGCTAAACTCTTTCATATATTGATGCACATATTGAGGGGGAGCGAATGGTTTCTTAATGGCTTGTGTGATCGTAAATGTGCTTCAAAAGAACTCTTTCCTCTATGTGATAAAATGATTTCAATTATCCTATGCACATATTGAGGGGGAGAATTTACCAAGAAAATCAAATGGCTTTTTCTATGAAAATTGTGATCAAAGAAAATATTTCAAAGTCCTCTTGCCTCCATGTGCTAAACAATTTTTAAATCATATCCACATGTTGAGGGGGAGGTTTTTTAAATGATCAAAACTATTAAGGTACAAAATGCTTTGATCTCGTATCACAAGTACCTTGATTGTTTTTCCAAATGATTTTTCAATTGGTTTCATGGAAGAATGAACTGTACCAAAAGACCGACCACTTTACTTTACGCATGGAGTTATAAGGATGGTGAGGTTAGGTATTAGTTCCCACGATCCGCCAGAACCGGAGGGATCTACCCAGGGACAATCCACTAGATAGTGTAGAGTCCTTAGGTATGATGAAAAAAGGAGAAAAATGAGAAATGGGAAGAGTGCGGACTGAGATAGAGCTAGAACTGGAATAAACCCAACAAGGTTCTAGTAATGAAGTCTCGGTAAGCACTGAAGGGGTTGAAGAATGAAAAATAAATGAATGTGAAAAAGGGTGAAAAGAAATAGCCTTCCAATAATTCAACCTTAGGGCAGAAACCGGGTTCAATACATATGCTACTGGTGGTTACTAAGGTAACACTGGTATTGAAGACAAGATGTCATGGACCCAGTGACGCACTGCACCTAACTTCCCAAACTACTCAAGTTCCTCTTAAAAGGGCTTGTTTCATTCTCACAGGGAACCGACATAATCTATCGACTTTCTCTTAGAGATTGTTGATATTGAAGAAGGAGACCCTCTCCCTAGTCTCTGGCACAGGAACCAAATATGCACAATTAAGTCTAGAGCCATGAGATCATCCACAATATCTCATTAGGACACTAAATTCTTGAAGACTTGTTGTTTCACACAATGTGGAAAGTAAGTATATATTGAGAGTCCTACGCATTATCCTTGTGGTATTGCCAGAACATCTGAGTGATATGCAAACATTTTCACGATGAAGATGGAAATCCTTCTAGAGCCAACATCAAACAAGCTCTTGGTGGGTGACATGTGAGATCTTTCCAAAAGATCAAACTTGTGACAACTAGACAGAAACGATGGGGCGATTCATTCTTGAATCAACCTTGGTCCAGGAAATGGATTGACGAATACCTTTGAAAAAAAAACGGTCGTTGTGCTCAACAACTCTTTTCTCTAGCACATCGACTGTGTATTAATCTTTCAAAATTAGAAGGGTATTTATGATTGAAAAAATACCTTTGAAAAAATCGTTCGATGTGTAAAATTCTTCTTTTCTCTAGCACATCGAATGTGTACTTATTTTATAATGCAAAAAGTATTTTGATTGAAAATTGATCTTTCTCATAAAACCTTCGTCGTATTGCAATACTCTTTCTTCAAGCAATACATGATTGTTTTTCAAATCAATTTTTCATCAATCAGTGAATCTCAATTTGCTGGTTCACTCACTCCGTGTTGTCTTCTTTGAGACGTTCCGGTTTGAGAACAGCTAGAACAGTTGCGAAACCCTGTCAAGGAGATTCTTAGGAATCCTACCTGATCACAGGCAGTACTTGTACTGATCAACGGGGAACCGTGGGCCGTGTACCTCAATTCAACGAAAGTGATCAAAGACACTTTCATGTGTGTTTTATTGCTAACTGTTGTTTGCAGGTACATTTGGACGGTTGCAGCTGATCAGAATTGAGGAGTCATTCCAAAGCCGCATGCTCACAACATCCACACTTAATTGAAGAAATCATGACTTGTGCATATCTACAGAACCTGGCTCTGATATTTTTATACTATGTTTCCTCTACGCTGCTGCAAATATCATGGGCCAGTAAAGCTTCCGCTACTCTGATGAAAAGATGTCATGATCCAGAAAGTGTGAGCATGTCGGTCCGAAAGTCACAACATCACATGATGAAAAAACAACAAAGGGTGATCCAGAGATTTACTGTGGCTGATGATCTCAAAGAAAGCTCGAAGATCATCAAATATGTGGATCAGTTAAAGGCCTCCACTAAAAGTATAATTCAATGCGGACTTTGAAAAATCGCTACTAATGCACAAAGATTGCGGAAGTGAAGAATTCAAGTCTACGAGCTCAAGAACTAAAGACAAAGATAGAATGCTAGGATGAAAAATGTATTTCATGGGGTGACCTCCCTTAGGGGGAGATTGTTAGGAATTGGAAATTCCATGTTAAAGTGTCGGTCACCCCAATTATAGTCTAGCATATGTTAGCTCGTAGACTTGTCGTTAGTTACGTTATTTAGTAGTTTATTAGTTAGTTTGTAGCGTATATTAGTTTAGTGTAACACCGTGGAGGAAGGACGGGTCTTTACCCACTGTATGCCTGATCCACAGTCCGAAGGAGGACGTTTATTATGTAACTATAAATACCCTCTACCTTCCAAGGTAGAGGGTTGGACCTTTCTCACTCTTAATCTAACCTTCTATGTTTTCTTTCACTTTCTCTCTCTAGAAAGGATCCCACTTTCTCTCTCTAAACTCTATACTATTCGATCCATTGTTGAGCTTATTTGTGTTTATGAAATCCAATATCTTACATTACTTCAACTGAACAATGACTGTGTGTGTGGCTCAGGTTCTGCTGAATGTGATACTATTCAACGCGGTGGTCTATATTTTAATAAGATCTTCTACAAGCTCACTCTAACTTTGCAATAAGCAAAGTTACATTGAGCTTGTAGGGTGTTTGGTTCATACACAGACATGCGGGTTCAATAGCATCACAACGAGCAGCTAAGCCACAAACATAGCTAACACTCAGTTGGAGTGTTTGTACACCGAGTTTCATGTCGCATTGGCAAAAACTATGCACTTGAGTTTCCAAGAATAACCTCATGAATAAACAAGGTTTTACAAAACATTGTATTCACTAAATGATCGGTTTGTATTTGTAATTTGCCAACATGGGTACGAGGATTTCTTTTTTATAAATGTCAGGATTTGCCAAACACTTAAGACAAGTTATTACTGTTCACAGGGCTTTTGCCAACAATTCTTTGCTTCAACATGTGTTTCATGATTGTGAAAGGATGTGTGAATTGTGAGATTTCAATGAAACAGTAAAACGGGTATAATGAAAATAATACTAAAGAGACTTTTATAGATAATTGTTGCTATGTTTTCTAAAGCAGAAAACAACTATATATACTACATGAAACGTCACCACTAATCATCCAAACGTTGTGTTGCTTGGTGATGTAACTGTTTTCTAATAACTGCCCTAACTGCCTGCATATGGGCTTGATTGGGTTAACAGACTTGGACCCATTATGCAGACTAATAAACGACCAAATAAACATAATACAAACTTAAGTAATAATGTCTTAACATAAGTAATAATACTTGATCTAAAATATTAGAGGCTAACATTCTCCCCTCTAATGTTTTAGCATCAAACTTCTGAGTTAACTTTGTTGATCTTTCAAGTAATGACTTTAAAGTCATTACTGCCTTGGCTGCTACCTTGTTGTTCTTCATCTTTAGCTTCCAATCTAACATCAAATTTATTTAAACCTGCTTCTTGTGCTCCATCCTTCACTGTGCTATCCTTCTGGCCTGGTGGGTCCCTGGCTTCTGCTACTTTGCTTGTTTCACCCACTTCTGCTGGATTTTCACCCCAAGGAACTTGGGCAGTTTCATGGTATATCACAACTAGATCAATAAATTTCTTAAAACAGTTTCTAACTGCTTCATCATCTTTGGTATTTAGACCCTGCAACTGTGCTATTATTCCCCACTTGTCACCCAATGTGACTGAGAAATAACCTCCTAAACTTTCAACAACCTTATGCAAGCATAACAAATTCAACTTTACATCCCCAACAACAGGTGGTATAACATCAAGTGCATCATAGTTCAAATGCACAAGATAAAACCATCTCAACAAATCTATAAACCTTTTACTAAAGACCTCCCAATTCTTATATAATAGACTATCTTTCTTCAACAGATTCATAAAAGAAAGGAATCTTGAAAAAGAATTTATCTTTAAAGCATAGAGAGTTCCATTCCAACGGAGATACTCATCATCAACATAATCATGAGTATCTTCCCTGTTCCAGTCCAAATCCTTCAATCCTCTTATCAGAGAGCATTCATTTTTGGGTCCATTGTTTCAAAATAATCTTCTAAATACTGATTGTGTTCATTCACAACTTCTTTTGGCCAAACTTGCTCTCCTGATTTCTCCACACATGGTGACTGCATACCAGTTTGTTCATCATCATACATGTAGTAAATACTACACATATCATCTTTGATTTTGACATTATATCCTTGTGTTTCAAGCAATTCTAAACTGAGCATATTGAAAGAGACTTCTGGGGGTGTACTGTACATTCCTAACCACTACATCACCATCATTTGTGCTAACTGTAACATCTCCAATCCCATAGGAGAAAATGAATTTCTTTTCATTTTCCTCCTTTCCTATCATCTTAAACTTGTATTGAATCTCATTGAATAAAGCTCTACTAAGACACATGTGGAATTTATAAATGTTACTAGCATACCAAATCTCATTCCATGTGTTAGTATTCGTACCTGCCACCATATAATTTGTAGTCAAATACACCTTCTCAGGGTATTTTGTTTCTTCTACAATGATTCTGCTTGTGGTATCCATCTCTTGTTGTAGTTCTATACCAGCGAGTTTCTTTCTATCTTCACATGCTCAAAAGGCATGTCCTTTCTCCTTACAAATGTAACACTTGGACCTTTTATCCTTCTTTGTACCAACAACTTTTTTCTTTAACTTGTTTGACCCTTCTGATTTCTTTGTGGCATTGAACGCTGATAACGCTACACACGTCGTTCGGGGTCAAAGGAACTTCCTTTTCGTCGAGCAAGTTTTATAACACCCTAGGCAGTGAACCTAATCGTTGTAGTGTAGTATTAGGGTAAGCCACGGGTATTGATATCGTTCTATAGGGGAATAGTGTCGTTAGGCTGAAGTGTATGTCGATTTAAGTCTAAAGGTGAGGGATGATTATTTTTGTATTTTTATATTTTATGAAATGGAAAGGTACGAATCTCGAGGTTTGGATTTGGGGGTTGGTATTTCTACCGATTACTCTACTTATCTAATTAACTAAGCTAAGGTGTATGTAGTCTATGTCTAATTATTGTGTGCTCGTATGATAGTTTAAAGATGTGTTCACTTAGGTTTTATTACTCCTTAATTATCTCCTATTGATGGTTGAATTGTCACGTCCTTATTCTTAATCGCGTTGTGTGTCTAAAGTCGTAGGGTATGCGTTTATCCCTAACTCTTTGAACTTACCAAAGGGTCTCGTCTACAAAACCCTCTAGGGATTATAAACTCTAACTCTAAGGCCCTCTTTGGATGGTTTAGCCTACAACTGCTCTTTAGATGGTTTACTCCAAAAGACTACACACTAATACTGAAAAATTCGGATTCTATATATAAGATTACATATGCGACGGCGTCACCTTATGATTTGTGACGCCGTCGGGTCGCCGTCATTAGGGTTTCGTCTTGGCCACGTTAGTCTTGCGACGGCGTCACCTTGTGCTTGTGACGCCGTCCTCTTCAGCTTCTGACGCCGTCTGGATCAAATCTAGGCCGTCTGAGTTGCGACGGCCTACTCTTTTAAAGCCTGACACCGTCACTTGAAAATAAGAAATTTGGCTTCTGTGCCGTCAAAAAAAATGCTCTGACGGTGTCGCAGTTAAGCAGTGACGCCGTCACCTTGTATTTCAGCAGCTTGAGTATCTCGATTCTTGACTTTGGCCATTTTCTTCGTATATCCGCGTCTTTTCGTCCAAATAAGTGCCATTACAGCAATTTGCCTTCAAGAGACCTAAAAAGTGAAAATGAACGATATTAAGTAATAACGGATACAAAAGTGATCAAATAAGGGCTTAAACGACCCCTCAAAAAGGTACATTTTAAAACCTTATCAAATATCCCTACACTTGGTATTTGCTTGTCCTCAAGCAAATGTGCTTTTAGCCAATTAATTTATAAGTTAGGGGTCATGAAGCATTAGTTTAAAACAGTCCACAACACATACAAGCCCCGCAAAAGTCATAACAAGCACGAAAATTACATACTAGCACCTCACATGGGGTGTTTGGATACTCACATCTCTCTCAGGTGTATATGAAATATGACAAGTTGGAAATGGAAGATAAACACTCATTAACCGGTCCTAGTACATAGATTACCATAGGCTTGAGAATAGATCAAACCTCCATCGCTTTGGCGTAAGCACCTAGGAAAGACTATCAAAGAGGTCTTTAAAGGGTTGTAATGTTAGGCTTACGGTAGGGAAACAAAGGGTTTGGTGGGATAGGCTATTTAGTGGTGGCAAGTCAAAAATCTCTATGTTATAAGCATACGAAGAATGGCATTGCTAAGCCAAGACTCGACACTCTAAACTCTATATAACTGAAACAAACAAACATAAATTTAAAGGATAGATGTAGGATGGTAGCCCGTATGCTTTTTTTTTTTTTTTTTTTTATATTTTTTTGAACACTCTATTTTTTTTCTTTTCTCTTTTTCTATTTTTTTTTCATTTTTTTTCCATACACTTTTACTCTACCATCATCTACGGTAACATCAAATTGATAGGGATTTATAGGCACATCCCTACACTCGAGTTTTTATTACTCTAACACTAATTTGACCCGAATTGAAAAGATCAAAAACACTTGGGGTACGTTATTACGCAAATAAGGGAATTTAACGTTCCCTTCCAGTCATTTCATAAACTTTAACTTTTTCTCATGAGTCCCAATTGTCCCAAAACTGTGTACAAAGGATTTTTTACTCGACTTAGCAACTCATGCAAGCAACTAGATAATTGAACTAAGGGTTTAGGGTGATAATAATAATGCACTAAAAGTGAGTGCATATAAGGTAGGCTAAGGCGATTTGGGTGTATATTTGGGGGTGGGGTGTAAACAATGCTCTTCATTGATATTCCGGAAAAACCGAAACATCACGAGAACCGCGAAAAGGATAGGCTCTGAGGGGTTAACTAGGGGTATCGTGTACTAAAGATGAGTACAACGCAAAGGTGTGGGGGAATTACTCAACCGATGTGGAAGAAGTAATTATATTACGGGTATCAAACAAGGGTTATCCTAATGCCTCTTATCATTTAGTTATTCCTAACTACACAAGTGTAGTCTTACTAGCGATCTCGGGATGCATCACAAAACAAGTTCTAGAATCTATTATACTACCGGTTCACACTCTAAGCATTAAAGATGAATGCTTTAATTCCTACTAATCTAAGGGCGATCCTCACATTTTGGGAGGAATTTAGGTGGTAAAGGATTTTTTGTGCTAGTCATGCAACTTCCTATCCATGAGACGCTTTATTAAGACTAATGGCCTACTCTTATATGTCGTGAAAAATTTTAAATTTGGTGCCAAAATTACCCTAACCGACATTTTCTCATGGTTTATTACACAAATACAATTGGACAAAACAAATAATCAACGATAAGCATAGTTTCAAAGTTCCCGTTTTATTTTCCCTCCCTACACTTAAACTGAACATTATCCCCAATGTTCCCAGAAAGTATCAAAGTTATGATAATAGAAGGTGATTAAAAACGAAAGGAACTAATACTCCCCTGATTAGCTCGGTAGGATACGTGTAAAGTGGTGGTTAAATCCTTTCCAAGAAGAATGTATGCGTGAAAAGCTCCTTCCAATCTTATGTATCTTCTTCTTGATAAATAAAACCTGCACACTTGAAGAAAACAAACAACCCAACGCATCAAACCGAACAAAGAAAAATTACAACAAGATGTAATTCCAGACTTAAATAAGATATAATGCTTGTGGAATGGATGTTTACAGAATTTCTGGAAAATTAAGACCTGGAAAATTCCAAAAATTTATAAGTAGCTCAGAAAACGAGAAAAAAGTAATCTGTTGTTTTTACTCCTTCCTGACGTCGTCAGGTTGCGATCCTGACGCCGTCAGGTTATCCTGACAAAAACTAGTCTGCGATTTTTTGGAAAAAATTCTAGAAAATTTACATCTTTAGAATCTGGAAAAATTTCCTGCAAAACATCCATTATGACTCGATACAAGCATTTGACTCAAACAAACACACATGTATATCTTTTAAATAATTGTAATTCTCATGTTCACGTTCGTTGAAAACGTGTGTAATCCTCCCTACACTTATTCCTTATGTAAAATACCTTTATATGTAATTAAGACGAGGTTAAAGACAAAATAAAGCATTTTTACAAATTCAAACATGAGAATAAACAATCAATAAAAGATATACGACACACAATTAAAAATGAAAAACAAATACACATGGGTTGCCTCCCAAGAAGCGCTTGTTTTTGTTCGAGTCACGAGCTTGACTCTACCCTTATTTAACGGATAAAGGGGAGGTTGTCCCTACACTTAAGTTTAAGTGTGGGTGATAGTAGCGATACACACCCTTAGGGTGGAAATTTTCTACGTGAGGAGAGGGTGATGGGTGGTTTATATGCTCAAAGGAGTGTACTCCATTCATTATAACCTTACCTAAGTCTATTGATATAGTGGGTGAATCAAATTTCTCTCCTAAAAATGGATCATCTTCTATTAACTTCAAAAGATTCTTAGTTAAGGATCCATCTTGACCTAATAAACCCGGTTTAAACCCATAATGTTTCTTGTTATCAACCATGAATGGGTGATATAAGTGTGTAAGGTCATGAGTTACTCCTATATTAGCTTCCAATCTACATGGACTAGAGTCTACCACCTTTATCAAGCAACTACCCAGATTATTTATTTTGATGGGTGGATTGGGGCCTAATTCAATTCCAAGATTCACATCTAAAGACGGAAAATTGGGTAAGGTTTTTAGTTGAGGCTCCGGTTCATCAAAATTAGAAACTTCCCTAGGACTAAGAGAGAGGTCATGACAACAAGCATCTAAACCTACATTCTCTAGTGGCGTTTGGTCCAAAGGTTCTATATCAATCGAGGATCCTATAGTCTCTTCTACTTCTTCCGGGTAAGTTATAGGCGATGTGTGTTCCTCAAGTGATAGTCGGGCTTGTGGCCTTGGAGTTTCCATCTTATTCTCCATTATATCTAGATCTCCTAAATGTTCATCATGTGTTTTAGTATGATCTAACCCAAATACACTGCTAAGCATCTCAAATCCTTCTTTAGCCATTTCAAATTCTTGGTCCGATTCATAAGAATTATTCTCAAAAACTTGACTACTATGTTCTATTTGCCTAAAGGATTCCTCACGTGCTTTATCCATTTCCTCAAGTTGTACCAGCTGAAGGTTTATGCATAGGAGGCTTTTCTGAAAAATTCTCCAGATGGTCTCACTAAAAGGAGTTGATCCTGACAAAGATTGTTGAATAGAAGCCACACAAGTACAGAATATATCAAATCCATCCAACCTTACACCCATCTCCTTTTGGATATCTCTAAGTTTACTCACAAAGTCATTAGAACAATAAAAACCAATCCAATCTGCGAAATTCAATTGTTCCTCTTTTGTTAATGATGCAAATGCAATTTCACTTGCCATAGCGACAAATGAAAAGGATTTTACGAACACAAACACAAAGAAGGGGGATAGACTACAAGGAAGCTAATAAAAATAAAAAATCTCACTTGATAGGAATCTTGTGAGTAGACCTAAACGAGATATAAATCAAGCCTAAACAATAACTATTCCCCGGCAGCGGCGCCAAAAACTTGATAACGCTACACGCGTCATTCGGGGTCAAAGGAACTTCCTTTTCGTCGAACAAGTTTTATAACACCCTAGGCAGTGAACCTAATCGTTGTAGTGTAGTATTAGGGTAAGCCACGGGTATTGATATCGTTCTCTAGGGGAATAGTGTCATTAGGCTGAAGTGTATGTCGATTTAAGTCTAAAGGTGAGGGATGATTATTTTTGTATTTTTATATTTTATGAAATGGAAAGGTACGAATCTCGGGGTTTGGATTTAGGGGTTGGTATTTCTACCGATTACTCTACTTATCTAATTAACTAAGCTAAGGTGTATGTAGTCTATGTCTAATTATTGTGTGCTCGTATGATAGTTTAAAGATGTGTTCACTTAGGTTTTATTACTCCTTAATTATCTCCTATTGATGGTTGAATTGTCACGTCCTTATTCTTAATCGCGTTGTGTGTCTAAAGTCGTAGGGTATGCATTTATCCTTAACTCTTTGAACTTACCAAAGGGTCTCGTCTACAAAACCCTCTAGGGATTATAAACTCTAACTCTAAGGCCCTCTTTGGATGGTTTAGCCTACAACCGCTCTAAGTGCTATAGCCTAAGGTTCACAAAGATTAATCAAGCATTAATTACACAACGAATGACCTATCACATTACTAGATCGTTAATCAATTAAGATAAGAGACAACCAATCAATATTTAATAATTAAGTTTCATATTCCCTAAGCAAACACACAAGTAAATTAGCCGGACATGGAGAACATGCAAGCATACACACAAATAATTGAAGACATAATTGAATTAATGAAGCAAAACACATATCTTGATGTAAGATAGGGTTTGGAACCCTAAAATACTGTACAAGACAGCCTTGGTTTGGTTTAGGTTTTTACTCCAAAAGACTACACACTAATACTAAAAAATTCGGATTCTATATATAAGATTACATATGCGACGGCGTCACCTTATGATTTGTGACGCCGTCGGGTCACCGTCATTAGGGTTTCGTTTTGGCCACGTTAGTCTTGCGACGGCGTCACCTTGTGCTTGTGACGCCATCCTCTTCAGCTTCTGACGCCGTCTGGATCAAATCTAGGCCGTCTGAGTTGCGACGGCCTACTCTTTTAAAGCCTGACACCGTCACTTGAAAATAAGAAATTTGGCTTCTGTGCCGTCACAAAATGCTCCGACGGCGTCGCAGTTAAGCAGTGACGCCGCCACCTTGTATTTCAGCAGCTTGAGTATCTCGATTCTTGACTTTGGCCATTTTCTTCGTATATCCGCGCCTTTTCGTCCAAATAAGTGCCATTACAGCAATTTTCCTTCAAGAGACCTAAAAAGTGAAAAGGAACGATATTAAGTAATAACGGATACAAAAGTGATCAAATAAGGGCTTAAACGACCCCTCAAAAAGGTACATTTTAAAACCTTATCAAACGCCTCATTTTCCAAGACAGTTTGTGCCAATACTTCCTTTCCTTTGGGCGATATACTCTTCTTCCTTCTTGTGTTCCACTGCTACATTCTTTTGGGAGTTTCTCTCAATAGATAACGACCACTTTGGAAACCAATCATTGGTTTGATTGTTGGCCTTTCCCATGGATTAGAGCCAAAGCTCTGATACCAATTGTTCACAGGGCTTTTGCCAACAATTCTTTGCTTTAACATGTGTTTCATGATTGTGAAAGGATGTGTGAATTGTGAGATTTCAATGAAACAGTAAAACGGGTATAATGAAAATAATACTAAAGAGACTTTTATAGATAATTGTTGCTATGTTTTCT
Source organism: Chrysanthemum makinoi (assembly GCA_910596185.1). NCBI lineage: Eukaryota > Viridiplantae > Streptophyta > Magnoliopsida > Asterales > Asteraceae > Chrysanthemum > Chrysanthemum makinoi. Next base: position 336,833,779 of record OU343225.1, read on the forward strand.
AAAGCAGAAAACAACTATATATACCTCTATTGTAAAAATCGGCCCAGGCGGCCGATTAATCCCCGCATAATCGCTAATCGCTCACTAAGCGCATTGATTTATCATAATCGGCCTATTTAATCGGTTTGGTCCAAGATTGCTTAAAAATCGGTCAACAAACCAATTAATCGGACAAAATCGGTCTAATTGGATGAATCGGACAAAATCGCTTAAAAATCGGTCAACAAAATCACTTAAAAATTGGTCAACAAACCGATTAATCAGACAAAATCAGCCAAAGATTGCTTAAAAATGGTCAACAAACCGAGTAATATTTATTTTTGACTTTGAACTTTGAAGAATTATGTATTATGTTTGTATTTTAACACTTCAAAATATTTGAACTTTGATGCACTATGCTTATCTCATACATATAATACAATATAATATCTAAAATTACAATTTCGTGCATAAAAATTCCAATCCGATTGATCCCCGATTAATCCCCGCCTAACCGATTAATCGCTAGGCCCTACCCGACCGCCTCACTAGCGCCTAACGATTTTTACAACCTTGATATATACTACATGAAACGTCACCACTAATCATCCAAACGTTGTGTTGCTTGGTGATGTAATTGTTTTCTAATAACTGCCCTAACTGCCTGCATATGGGCTTGATTGGGTTAACAGACTTGGACCCATTATGCAGACTAATAAACGACAAAATAAACATAATACAAACTTAAGTAATAATGTCTTAACATAAGTAATAATACTTGATCTAAAATATTAGAGGCTAATAATTACCTTACTGCATTCTCTTAACTCCTTCCTACATATCTTTTTAATGGGCGGGGTTTGACACAAATCTATACAAATACAAAAGCTACCATAGTTCTTTTTTGTCAAGGACTTGTATTTAAAGATGATATATAACTACTCTTGAATTCATTGTTACATGAAAAGATAAAGTAGAATAAGATCTAGGTTTTCTCAGGACTATCATTTGAGTTCTTTGTGTTTCTTATAAACAAGGTTATAGATATTGAATCGGCAAGTCATCTTGGTATAGAATGACCTATAAAAACAGTCACAATTTGTTATTAACGCTCCTACGGAAAGTCCATTTTGGGTTAAAGTGCAAATGAAAGAAATCCCATTCTTTTGTTATGTGAGGATTGTTTATGGGTCGTGGCAATAAAATTCATAGAATGAAAAACTATTTACTCTACCTGCTACACCATTTACACCCATTCTCCAGATCAACCCATGTTTTGACTCGTGACCCAACCTGTCCGTTTTGCCACCTTAAACAACAACTTTTAAAATCCAGCTATGAATGTTTCACCTCCGACTTTTTGGGTGCATCATTCTTGGGTGAACTTGATTCTGTATAGCAAAGAACCATAATGAACATATCACTTCATATAGATAGTGGACTAATGGTCAAAACGGACGATTTGTGGAACATGTAGGAACATGTTAGGTCAAACTAGATTGACCCGAAACACTTTTCTCCAAATTCTTTTACATATTTTGTGAAAAACGAGGGAGTCAGATATGATTACAGAATACATACTATTTCGATGATAATCTTAGCTTATAAGAAAATATTACACTTTCGGCAACGTTTGAGTATTTGACCTGTTTAATCCATGTCAACAGTATTCATTTACGCTATAATTTTACAACTTTACCCGTTATGCAAGTTAAAGATAAAAACATCATCTGATTTGACCCATATACATGGCTCAAATTGCCATCTCTAGATTCACTGTAATGATAAAAAGGAGACACTTACGAATGAGATGAACAAACTTTTTTCGGTTTACAGTTTGAACAGGTCATAAATCTCTGGCAGCCATTCCAAATCTACCTCAAATAATATAGTTGTGTCACTTGATTTGATTGCTAAGGAATTTAGAGTGATAGACCTACCAAATAGCTTAACAAACGAAGTGCTCTCAGGTGTATACAAGAACATAGGACCAATTCCACTTGAGTTGGTGATTTCCCTTGGTCGACTTTTGTAGTAGTCGATTACATAAACCCTAATTATTTAGGGTTTTGGTTTCTTTTTTATTTGATTGCTTGGAATTGCTAAAAGGTACGCGTTTCTTTTGTTTTCGGTTAACTAATTACAAGTATTTGATCCTTAGACTTCCGCAGTGTGCTTTGATGTTTACTTTGTTTATTTTTATGCTTGCCATGATTTATAAATTCTAACAGAAACATGTGTTGGTAAAGGTAAAAAGGGTGGCACAAGATGATAAAGAAGTTAATGTAGTAGATGATGAAAATAGGAAACATGGTAAATGGTAATGACAATGATGGTGTTAATGCTTAAAACATAGAAAATGAAGATAGGGATCATGATGGTAATGAAAGTGATGTGTTGGTTGATGAGAAACATGAATGGATTTAGTAGTCGACATGGATAATTTTGACAAAGCAAATGCTACCATTATGGGTAATGTGGACAATGAAGAGTTTGAGAGTGGTTTAGATGAAAATGGAATAGACAAAATAAGGAAAAGGAAACTAAAACAACTAAGGCGGGTCGGTAAGGACTCATTTTGAGTCACCTTAATTGCTGATTCACGCGCGAGCCCCATGCCCCAATTCATGCGCCACTCACACACCCCTATGCAACTTAAGGTGAGTTACTCACCTTCTTTAAAGAAGAATTTTTTTTTTACCGTTGGGTTTGTACGTTAGGATTAAAAAAAATGGACCGTTTGGTTGTAAACAAAAACAAAAAAAAAACAAAAAAACTCTCCACTACCTACTAATTCATTTTCTAAAACACACACTACACTTTATAGCTACATCTTTCTTTTAAAAAACCATGTCTCAAGAAAAAACCCAACAAAACACCAATCGATTACGTAATGTTTTAATTTCGTACGTTCGCGTTTTTATTTTCGTTAGTTACATTTATATATTTTGTAAAGTAATAAAAAAAATTAAGATAAGTAGAAGTGAGTGCCTTGTCCACAAAAAGGTGAGCAAAAGTGAATGAAAGAAAAAGGAGAGATAAAGCTGATGTGGCGCTGAGGTGTAAGGTGACTTTGTTGTTGTCTTGCCTTCCTGCCTAAGAAAACAAGGTAAGCCTAAAGATGGTGTTTTGCATAAGGTCTAATTCTATGTTGGGTAGGAATTTCGTAGTGCTGCTGAATCAGCGACGAAGGGTATGTTTGGCACTGAGCGGTGTGAAGCTTTTTGGAGCGATGAGCGGTGAGCAATGAGCATTTTAATTTTTAGTAGTCGTTTGGCAAAGGAGCGGTGAGCTTTCCCATTTTTTAGGAATGTTCAATTTTCCACTGCTTCTTTAAGAAGCTGTGAGCGGTGAGCGGTTAGCTGCACAACTACTGCTCACAACTTACAACTACTGCTCACTGATACTGCTCACAACTACTTTTGCCAAACACACCCGAGGTCCCATTCTATGCTGGGCAGGATGGAAGAAATTGTATCACATATTACATCATTAGTTCTTTTGACTTCATATTAGTGATCACATCCTTAGTCCTTTTGAACTTTTTTTCTTCTTATTTTTCATATATTTTTAGTCTTTTAAAATGTATTAAATTTGGTTTGAATGTATGTAATGAAATGTATTTGTTAAAAATAAAAAAATAAAAAAAAAATAAAAAAAAAGAATAATAATTTCACTTCCGCCGATAAGTTGGACTGAGAGGGTGTTTAGTTATAGTAGTGTTATAGGTGTATGCTGAGGTGGCGACGTGAACTATTGAATCTATTAGCTATTATTTCATAAAGTAAAAAACTATCATATAAACTTATAATAAACTATTATATAAACATTAAAACAAATCGGAAAAGACAAATCTTACCTCACATAATCTAAAATGAAATAGGGGGTGTTTGTTTAAGCTTATATATGGGCTTATGAGCTTATTTGATTTCGGGTTATATTTTATAAGCCTCAATTTTCGGCTTATTTTGAGACTTATTGGCTTATATAAGTTTATCATATCATTTATACTACATTATAAAGGATTTGAGACTTCTTATAAAATGAAGTATTAAAATTTTAAAAGAAAAAACATTATTATAAAAGGAAATTAGAAAATTAATGTAAAATCCGAAAATTTAAGTTTCATTTAAACCATATAGTAACCTCTCTAATAATGATACATTTTCATAGAATTGTTTATAAAAAAATCTCACTAAACTTATACACCAATTTAATGCTAAAATTTGACAAATAAAAGTGCTAATTATTTACACTATTAATAATAATTTAGACGTTATACTTTTGAAAAACATATGTCTACTAACTATATTATAAATTATTTGGCACATGTTAAATAAAAAAAAAGTTTAAAATGATAGACATTTGCTCGCTTCACCGGATACCCGCCACCGTATTACGCGGATACACCTCTAGTTTAAACTTATATAAACCCATGAATCTCAAAATAAGCCGGAAAGTTAGAGCTTATTAAACATAAGCTGAAACATAAATAAGCAATAAGCTTAAACAAACACCCCCATAACCCTACCAAATTTCATACCATTCATTTCAACAGTTGTTCTTATTGCGGGTTACATAAACCCTAAAAAAAATTGAAAAATGTCAGACAACATTCCTTTGGACATCCAAATGGAAATCATACAATAAGTATCTAATGTCAAATCATTGATTCGATTCAGGTCCGTTTCGAAACCATGGAAGTCTTTTATCGACAGCTCTGACTTTATCAAAGGTTACGGCGCAGCCACATAGTTTTATTCTAAGATGCAAAGTGGATTATTCAGATATAAGGTACATTTGTCTCATACACGATGATAACGAAACTTTTAAGGCACAACAACAACAAGAGTTAGCTCCTTCTGTTATGTCTCCTTTGCTTAAACAATATAGTCTTTTAGACTTCGTTAGTACGTGTCATGGGTTACTGTGTTTGTATGGTTTTAATAAAGTTTATCGTACAAGGATGGTTGTTTTTGGTTTCGGGGTCTGTCCGGTCACTAGTGATCCTACCGTTGTGAAAATTTTGCAAAAGCCCGACAAGCCTAGGCATGTTGAATTTTTTACATTGAGTTCGGGGATTTGGAATGTGATTCCAAGTGGTAATTTTCCTCCTCAATCAATTAAACTTATCTCAGGAACTCAGGTTGTTATAGATTGGTTTATGTATTGGGGTGGTTGGGAGAAGACTTTTGATGATGACGGAAAATCTACCACAAATAATATAGTTGTGTCATTTGATTTGATTGCCAAGGAAATTAAAGTGGTACACCTACCAGATAGCTTAACAAAAGTGATCTCACATGTCTCAGTTTCTAAGCTAAGTGAATCTCTTGTTGTGTATGGAAAAATTATGGCCGAGGATGGAGTTCGTTGTGGTGTATGGGTGATGGACCATGACTCGTCTTTTAGAAAGCTATTCACAACTCGCACACCAGTAGATAAAATACTTACTGGGGTTTAAGAAGAATGGTGAACCTATATTTGAAATTTCAAAGGAGGTGGGAGTTTCTACACTTGATGTTTACGACCCCTGTTCTCAACAAATCAAGAATCTTATTTCTGAAGTTGAGGACTCATTCTTCATGGGCCCCTACAAAGAATCGCTACTTCTCCTTGATCACTTGGATTTACGTGTATATTATAACAATAATTGATCAAAAAGATGAAGGCCACCTTTCTAGTTTAGTTTTTTATCACTAATTTGATGTTGTTAAGTAATGTCATTTATGGAATCCTATGCGATTGTAGATGCAATATATGCCACATATTTCTCAAATATGTGATTTGTAGCAAGGTTAGTGAAATCGGTATTACTATCAAGTTCAATGTGATTTATATTATTCCATGGATATGTTCCTTATTGCTTATATAATTAATTGTGACAAACCTTTTAGATGTTCATTACTTGTTGAAATCTTGTTAGCGTTCTTTGCTTCACTACATTCTCATTTCATCATGCTTGGCGGTTGCTTTGGATAATCTGTAAATACAAACACAGGTTTATCGATCTTTGAATATGCATCGTCTGAATATGTAAACTCTTATGTGTGAACAAGAAATGATTATCCATTTACTTTGACTCATGATTAGAGTAGGGAAGGCATTAGTAGCGGGTAAGTGATGTTTGGAGAAAGCCATTAGTTTTTATTAAAGAATCTTATCGTCAAGGGTGAAAGAATTTATATATAAAACATGAAAATCTTGCGTGTTGCGAGGCAAAATATGCAATCTCCCAACTATACCATCCAAAGTTTGGATTGTGTGGGTCAGATGGCTATGTATCATGGTGCTGAACTCATTTGTGCTTGGATCTCATTCCCTTGTGATTGTGTATCTTGAAAGATTAGGTAACATTCATTTGGTGTATGTTGATTTTTGTAGTTAATGATAGTAGCTACATAAGGATAGTTCCCTGGTCCTATACTCCTAGTGATGTTGCTGATATGGTTCTTCTTGATATGTTCACTAAATGAGTTTTGAGAGAAACTAGCAATGTTTATGAGATTTTATTTCTGATTAATGAGCTTTTGTTTTGTTACCACAAACTCAGGGAGTATTTGGATGTTTGGTTTAGTTAGGGACAGATGGCTATGTATCTTGGTGTTGAACTCTACATTGTTTGATCCTCTTCTACCTTGTGATTGTGTACTTTGAAAGATTAGGTAACTGTTAAAATTAACCCGATATCCCCTTGTGTGTTTCTTTGTTTTATGTCTTATGTTTCAGGCTGTTTGAAGCCCAAGTTTCTCTCTAGCCCAAGCCTTTCTCAGCCCAAGTCTTCTCAGCCCAGCTTGTTGTGACCGTTGCAAGTCAGAGTATATAAGTGCTCAATATCTCCTCATTTAGGGTTAGACGAGTATATTGGTTTCTGCTGCCGCTAAAAAATATCTCTCTCATTTCTACGGATCTTGAGACTTTAACTCAAGATCCTATCTATCCTTTTAGTATTGTTGTTTATCTTGTATAACTATTATCAAGTTAGATAATAGGATCACACCAGAGTAGCTGTGGTGATCTTTTATGGTTGTAAGCTTCCGCTGTTGAACTTTGAGTTATTTGATCTCTATAAAGTGGTTTTGTTCCTGCATATCATGTTTTTCTACATGGTATCAGAGCAAAGGTTGGTTTAAAAAGGAAAAAAGGGTTTCTATATCCCTGGGGATCTTGGATCTGGTGTTTTTTCATCGATTGGTGTTGGTATCCTAATTTGTGGAAAAATTGGGCTTGGTTGTTCGTGGCTTGGAGGTTCTGTTGCCTCCTAGACTAAGTGAATCTAGGATAAATAGTTCGATTGTCTTTGCGGAGATTGCTCTGTAACACCTCTTGTCTCTCTCCTTTTATTTATGTCCTTTATTTTTCTGTTTAGAATCTTTGGAGGATAGGTTGAGGTACATTTGAGAAGTTTTTGATTGGTTGTTGGAGATTGATTGTTATTTGTGGAGATATAAGGTGTTGTTGCTTTTATTTATCATTGTTTTTGGTTGTTTGGTTGGCTGTTTTTAATTTTTGGTATTATGTCTGAACATGGTAATTCTGACGATGAGGGTTTCAGTGATCCTGTCACTCTTATTGGTAAACTTGATGTTAGTAATCCTCTTCATTTGCATCCTAATGACTCTGCTGTGCTTACTGTTATCTCTGTCAAACTTAGAGGGACTGAAAATTATCAAATTTGGGCTAATGCTATACTTCTTGCCCTAGAGGGTAAGAATAAAATTGGTTTTATTGATGGCTCTTGTAAAAGGTCCATTACTGATGAGGTTCTAGCTAAGCAATGGGATAGAGTTAATGCTGTTGTTTTAGGATGGATTTTGAATTCTATCTCTGAGGAGTTATTCCTTGGCCAAATTTTCTCTAAAAAAGCTAAACATGTTTGGAATGAGTTAAAGGAAACATATCATAAAGTTGATGGTTCTGTGATATTTAACCTGCATCATAAAATCAATTCTTTGAAACAAAATGGCTCGAATCTGTCTGACTATTATCATAAGTTGAATGCTTTGTGGAAACAGTATGATGCCATGGTTGAGTTGCCTAATTGTGTGTGCACTGCATCTGATGAATTTAAAAAGCATAATCAACTGCTGAAACTTATGCAATTTTTGATGGGTATTGATGAGTCTTACATGAGTATTAGAAGTTCTATTTTGTCTAGAGAGACCTTACCTGATGTTAAAGGGGTTTATGCCATTATCTCTAGTGAGGAATCTTACAGAGTGGCATCTGGAACCAATTCTGGTACCTCTCAAAGGGGTCAGACCTCTGCCTTCTTAGCTAGTGGTCCTGCTATAAACAATTTTCAAAAGAATCAGAACTCAATTACTAATGCTAGACATAACTCTATTGCATTCAGACCTAATTCCAACACTGGGTTAAAACCTGGTGGCACTAATGTGACAAGACCTAATGTGAATGTTAACTCTAAAGTTGTGTGTGAGCATTGTGGTTTTATTGGTCATACTATAGACAGATGCTTTAAAATCATTGGGTATCCTGCTGATTTTGGAAAAAAGAAAGGGGGACAAGGTGGTAAGGGTAAAAATGTTGCATACAACTCTGTTGGGTCCTCAGGGTCTGATAGTCCCTCTGGATCCTCAGGGTTCACTGATGAGCAACTTGCCACTTTGGTCTCCCTCATTAAGGAAACCAAAATGTCTGAGAAAAATGTCCAAGCCAACATGGCAGATACTTACTTTAATTCTAGCAAACTGTTCTATGACAATTTTGATAAATTTTTTTGTTCCAGTTCTAGTTCTATGACAAAAATGAATTATGTTGGTAAAGTTGTAGACTCTGGTGCTAATCAGCACATGACCAATAGTGAGAAAGAGTTAGAAAATGTATATGATATATCTCATCTTAATATCAAAGTGTCTCACCCAAATGGTACTAATGCTATCATTTCCAAAATTGGAAACCTTAAACTTGGAAATGGTCTTGTCCTGTTTGATGTGCTTGTCATTCCTGATTATTGTGTGACCTTGATTTCTGTTCATAAACTTGCTAAAGATAATAAGATCTTAGTTGTATTTGATGAAAGTAAATGTTTCTTTGTGAATTAGGATTTGAATCTGAAAAACATTCTGGGGATTGGTAAACATTGTGGTGGTTTATACTATTTAGATACTGAAGGTACTAAATGTGATAATGCTAAAATTCAGTATAAGAGTTGTTTATCTAGATATGATTGGCACTCTAGACTTGGCCACCCTGGTGACCCTGCTCTTGATGTTCTAAAAAATTATTTGAAAATTGAAAAAAATGATAAAATTGAGGTTTGTGAAATCTGTCAAAGAGCTAAACAGACTAGGGAACCCTTCCCTTTAAGTGATCATAAATCTAAAATGCTTGGAGATGTTGTTCATCTTGATCTGTGGGGACCATATAAGGTGGTCAGTCACTCTGGCCATAGATATTTTCTTACCATTGTGGATGATTATACTAGAGCTGTGTGGGTGTATCTTATTAAATCCAAGGATGAAGTTTTTGAGTCTATTAAGATCTTTTACAATTTGATTAAAAATCAGTTCAAAAAGACTGTTAAAGTGTTTAGAAGTGACAATGGAACTGAATTTCAAAATCAAACCTTTAACAAGTTTTGTGATAACATGGGGATTACTCATCAAACTTCTGTTCCTTACACCCCACAGCAAAATGGGGTGGTTGAAAGGAAACATAGACATCTCTTGAATGTGGCCAGATGTCTTATGTTTCAGGGGGTAATACCCTTAAGATTTTGGAATGAATGTGTGCTAACTGCTACTTATCTCATTAACAGATTACCATCTTCTGTGCTAAATGGAAAATCCCCTTACCATATGATTTATAATTGTCCTCCTAATCTCTCTCTTGTCAGAATGTTTGGTTGTCTTGGTTTTGCTACTATTCTTAATAGTCATGATAAGCTCACCAGCAGGTCTGAAAAATGTGTTATGATGGGTTATTCTAGTTCTCAAAAAGGATACAGGCTCTATAGTCTTGATAGATGTCAATTTTTTGTGTCTAGAGATGTTAAATTCTTTGAGTCCATATTTCCTTTTAAGGAATCTGAGTCAAATGGTATTAAGAACAAGCATATTGAAACTGATGTCTTTCATGAAAATAACCTGTTGAATTTTTTTGATCTAAATGACCCTGAGCTTCCTAATGATGATGAGAGAGATGTTTCTAGACATAATAGTGACCATGAGTCACTGAGTGGAGGTAGCCCCTCTGCAACTCTTGGCGACAATGTGCAAACTGATGATTCCCCATCTGGATCATCCAGTGATAACATTGATGCTAGATTGCATGATGTTGAGGCAGCCACACTTGATGAAAACCATACTTCTGAAGGAAATGTTGATCCCAACATAAATACTCAGGGTACTCAAACCTTAAGAAGATCTTCTAGAACTTCTGTTTTTCCAAAAAACTATAATGATTTTGTTGTTAAAACCAATGTGAAATATGGGATTGAAAAATATGTTGGGTATTCTAACTTAAATGTTGAAAACTTGTGTTTTGTCACTCAATTGAATAAGAACTGTGAACCCAAGTCCTTCTTTGAAGCATCACAAAACCCCTTATGGGTTGATGCTATGAACTTAGAAATTGCTGCCTTACTTGAAAATGATACTTGGGATGTTGTTGAACTACCCATAGGCAGAACAACCTTGAACTCCAAATGGCTGTGGAAACTTAAATATAAAGCCAATGGTGAAATTGAGAGGTACAAGGCTAGACTTGTTGCCATAGGGTGTGCTCAACGGGAAGGGGTAGATTATGAGGAAACTTTCTCACCTGTTGTTAAAATGGTCACTGTGAGATGTGTGCTTAATATTGCTGTTGTGAATTCCTGGCCCATTTTTCAACTTGATGTTAATAATGCTTTTTTATATGGTGAGCTTGATGAATCTGTTTACATGAGACCTCCTCAAGGGTTCTATGTTGGTGATAAGAATCTTGTTTGCAAACTTAAAAAATCTATCTATGGTCTTAAGCAGGCCCCTAGACAATGGAATGCTAAACTCACCTCTGTGCTCAGTGAAAATGGATTCAGTCAAAGTAAATCTGATTACTCTTTGTTTACTAAATCTGATAATGGTGTGTTTCTTGCTCTCCTTGTTTATGTTGATGATATAATTGTGACTGGAAATAATCTTGGTGAAATTGAGAAATTTAAAATGTTTTTGGAAAGTAAATTCAAGATAAAGGATTTAGGAAAACTTAAATACTTCCTTGGCATATAAGTGGTTGATTCTAATAATGGAATTTGTCTGAATCAGAGGAAATATGTGCTTGATTTGCTATCTGAATATGGTATGCTTGCCTGCAAACCCTCTAAGACTCCCTTGATGGCCAAACTGTCTATATCCAATATTCCCACTGCTACTGATCCTGCTCTTGTGAATATTGTTGATTATCAAAAGCTTATGGGAAAGTGATAAGTGAAATTGTAGGCTTAAGGTTGTGTGTATGGATGAAATAGTATAATAATATCAATATCAAAATAAACACGAGAATCGAATCGAAAACCTCTTAGGAAAAAGGTTAGTCAATCAAATCCCGTGAGTGAGATATGTGATACCGGATAAGGATATCCGGGTCGTGTCCCAACGAGGTGTGAATGGACAACGTCGTTTTTAGGTTTGTTATTAAAATGCTCGATGTTTTGGGTTTTTGTGTTTTTGATTATGTAAAATTAAGTGACGGGAAAGTAATTAAGGCTAGGGGAACAAAGTAAATGATCAATTAACTACTACTAAGCATACGAAACAATAAAATTAAGCTAAACTAAGTCCTAGGGTGCTAAAATGCAAAAACGCGAAAACCCGGGCTATTCCCGAGCCTCCAAAAGTGAAATATGATGCAATTTAAGGCCTACGGATGCGAAAGTAATTTTCCTACGTTCTAAACTACTAAAAATAATTTTAGGAAAAAGCCGGGTATTTTTTCGACTTTTAAATTATTTATTATGAATAAAAAACTAATTTAATCTAATTTAATTATAAAAAAAAATACTAAACTAATTTCGAAAATTCTAAAAAAATCACTAAAAATACTTTGAGAAATACTGATTCTAAGAAAATTATAAAAAGGTGGTACTGGTTTTGTAAATAAGCAGTTAAAAAGCTAAATACTCCCTCCGTCCCAAAATTATTGTCCACCGACAAAAAACACATAGTTTAAGAAAAACATTATCATTACAGCTTTCTCTCTCCTACTTTTTGCACAATGACAGTTTTACCCTTAACTAATTAATTATAACTTCTTTAAAGTTTGTAATAATAAATTCAAGTGAGGGTAATATGGTAAACTTAATTTACATTCACTATCCATTTATGGAAGGGGACAATTAATTTGGGACATCCCAAAAAGGAAACATGGACAATAAAAATGGGACGGAGGGAGTAAGCTATTAGGCTAAAAACTGAGCTTGTATTTAAAGTTTAAATAATGCAAGATTAAACCGAACAAAGACCTAAGGGCAGTTGGTTGGGAGCGTTGTGTTGTGTCTGTGAGCAGAAGGTCCCAGGGTTCGATTCTTGTGCTACCTTTTTGAAAAACAATTTTTTTTTTAACTTTTTCTTTTTGAAACTTGTTTATAAGACCAAAATAAGTACTTTTTGTAAAGAACAAATTTGTAAAAAGCTTTAAATAAGCTGTTTGCAACAACTTATCTCATCAGATAGTGACAGAAGCAAAACAAACACACCTTTAAATGATTTTAGGGAGCAAAAAAAGCATATGATAAGCAGTAAATGGACAAGGTCTAATGAAATAAGTTAGCATGCATTTGTAGGAACTGAAATAAGCTAAAGTTAACTGGAATTTAGGGGGATTAAGCAGTTATAGAGAAATCCTAAGCTAATATGGTAATAAGCTAAACAAGGATAAATAAGCACTAAATAGCATTAAATGAGCTAAAGACTACTACACCTAATCTATACTATCTAAAAAGCAACTAAAGGATGTAAAATAAGCAAATGAGATTATCTAATAAGCTAACAAAGGGAGCTTTAACTCTACTGTGGTGCTACCGATATCAGGCCAAAGGGACCTGTTTAAGCAGGGATTAAGCTAACTAAAGCATTACCTAAAAATTCTTAAGAATAAGTTTTAAGTGCACTACCTGTCCTAGATTATAAGTACTAAATTTCAGAGATTAAGGCCTAAAATTGAGCAAATGAAAAATCTAAAAGTGAATGGGATTGGGACACTAGGCTGCAAGCAGAACAGGTACAGATATGGATTTTTTTTCTTTTCAAAACTTAGCAAAAGGAGTTAAAACAGCTTTGAGCCTACTTAAACTATTTTGAAAACTCAAAACCACTTTGACTTGTAAAGTCAAAGTGGGTAGAAATGTGTTTTGGCCCTCAAATAAGCTTAAGCCAAACACCCCTGTACAGGGTGTAAAACACTTTTAAAACTGATTTCAGATACTAGACTCTATGAACTTTTTATGAATACTTAATAATAAGGTGAAAATGATTAATAACAAGCAAAATAAACTTACTAATAAGCACGTTTTGACAAGTGCTTAATGACTACTTTTAGGACAGAATTTGTAAAAACAGACTTGTGAATAAAATAAAACTTTCATTAATTAAAAACTTACAATACTGAAATAAATCTAAAAACTATTTTTAAAACTAACTCCTACTGCCTTCAAAGGCTACAAATGGACTACTATTTATACTAAGAGAGGTCTTCACAAATGAGGGCTTGTGTGTTTCTTTACTGAGAGAGAATGAGACTTGGACAACATTTGTGTTTCTTTTGTTCAATCTCCACCATCCATTCATCTTGGAGCCCAAGGGAAGTGATCTTGGTCGTCCATCTTGAGGGCACCAATGGGGATTTATGGGATTGCCAACATGGCATATGACCCATGTGGGTGTGGGGGAGCCTTAAGCTTGGGAATCAGTGGGTGTGAAAGTGAAAGGTAGAAGAAGACAAGGTATTTGGGAATCAGTTTTGGCGGGCAAAATTAAGAGTTTGGGTGAGTTTTATTGTTTCTGGGTTGACAGGGATAAAGGGTGAAAGAGGTGGGTCAAAAGGTGGTTTAATTTGGAAAATAGAATTTGTATTTTCTGTTTTTGCTTTAAAACTTTTTTTTTTTTTTTTTTTTTTTTTTGAAGGAAAATATTTTTAATAATAAAAAAAATGGTTTTAGAAAAATAATTGGTTTTAAATAAAAATAAGGTTTAGAGGAATAAAATAGGAATTTGGATTTTTGGTGACGGGTGAACGGTCATTTGGGTTCGGGTGGAAGGGTAAAATGGCGATTTTGGTTTAGGTTAGGTTTTTCATCTGATTCCCCAAGCTCACTCCCAAAAATGTATCCCGGGCTCTGAAAATGTAGAAATTCATCCTCCGGCTCCGTCTGCAATGCACGTTTTCCAATCCGAGCTCATTTATGTCCGTTTTTGCCCTATTTTCGATCCTTTGTACCTGAAATACATAAAAACACATTCCAAGGATATCTGCATCATAATTGGTTATATTTCCGTGTTTTTAGATGTTTTTGTGGTCTTAGATGGGTAAAAATGATGAGTGAATAAGCACTCATCAAATCCCCCACACTATCAATTGCTAGTCCCTAGCAATCCGATCATATGAAGTAATGAAAGGATGAAAAATACCAAGAATACCCCGTTTCGACTTTTTATTCAACTACAAGAAATTTAAAACTTGAACATAAATAAATAACATGCTTGATTTTCAAAACATGGCATCATGGAACGGGATTCACACAAAATGGGTGTCTCCGGGGAATTGTAATCGTCGTCCTCTTTTTTATACTCTCAAACCAAGCTTAAACTTATTGTGCAAACGTTTTTGTAAAATGCTAACACTACTTATATCAATAATCTATGTAAGTCGAGACTTAACTTTTTACTCCCACAGTTTATAAAATTTAAGTGAGTGTGCTCATTTTCAAAAGTTTGACCGTTGAAATCGACATTTGTTATGGTTTTATCCACTTAACTAAAGTACTAACTCACCGGAAACGATGAAAGTCTAAGGATCGAAAGAGCCTTTTCCATGTAGCGGCTTTCTTCTCAGCTTGTCCTTTTAAGGAGGCTAGGTTTTCACCCTTGAGAATAGTACCGGAATCAGCGGGAATTCGATTCCAAAGATTTACGAAGCTACCGTTAAGTTAAAACTAAACCTAAATGGATTACAACCGACGACAATTTAGAAATTCGAGATTCAAAGGTGAGATCACTCCATGTTGCGACTTTCTTCTCAGCTTGTCCTTTTAAGGAGGCTAGGTTTTCACCCTCGAGAATAGTATCGGAGCTTTCGGGATCTTTGAAATCAAGGATTTCTAAATTACCGTCAAACTTTTAGACAACTTTGACGAATACGAGTTCAACTTCCGATTTGAATTTAAGAAAAAGCAAGTTTCGCACATTTATTCATAAGCAACTTAGTGCTTTTATTCACGCAACTCATATTTTTCATTTTTCATTTTTCAACTTTTTCATCACTTCCCTTTTTTTTCTTCTTTTTTTTCACTTTTTTTTTTTTTTTTTTTTTTCACTTTTGACTTTAACTTTAAACTTTGCAACTTTTGCAGCATTCAAGCACTTTACGGTACTTTCATTTTGCAACATTATTCAGATTTAAAGAAAGTATGCTTTTTCGGAAATTCAAATAAAAAGTTGAACTCGGACTCTAAATCAATTTTGCTTAAAAACTTTTTATTGTAACAAGACGATTTGAATGTTCAAAAGTTTGACAACGAGCACGTATTTAAGTCCGATTAGTTAGCTTCTGGGAGAAAAAGCCATAGATTACTTATATAAGCTCTAAAGAGAACCAGCTACTCCACGCTTAGCATTTTCATTTGCACAACTCGTAAAACCTTAGCCTGATTGTTAAGAGAGCAGCTAGATCAACACTCTAGCAGAGTCGGGATTCCCCTTGTTCTAGCCTAATCAAGACTAAACTACCATTAACATCGAAGCATTAACGCATTATTTTTGTGCAAAGCACTTCTTTTAAATGTAAATACTTGAGCTAAAGCGATAAATTTTAAAATTTTTGGTCAAAACGGGGGTGCTAGGGTACTAGGAGGTACACATGTGATCAAAATTCGTTTAGAATTCCCCCCCACACTTAGAATTGAATATTGCCCTCAATATTCAAAGTACCGGCCAGAGCCGAAACTATAGAACGGAAAAAGGTAATACTACTAGCCAAGTGTGGAAGCGAAATCTTTTTTCACAAAAAGGATTAATTAAGATATCCCTAGATAAACGTTACTAAAAAGATCGGATATTGGGCGGCTGGATTGAAAACAGGCGCATCAATCATCACGATCTACGGGAATCCTGAAAACAGAAAGCAAACACACAACAAGCAAACAATAGTGGGGGTTTCCCCCCACACTTAGTGTTAGAAAGTAGAAAGAAGATAGAAACATGGGTGGACACCCATGAAAGGCTAATGTTTTTGGTAACCGAGTCGCTAGCTTGACTCGACCCCGAATTCATTTGTCCTTGGGGAAGCAAGCGGAAGGGATACCCGGATCAAAGATGGTATCCTCACTCCGGAAATAAAGAGAATGGGTGGGTTGGGAGGGATAGAAAATGTCGGGCTCAAGCACATAAAAGGTTAAATCCTCCCAAACTTACAAAAGGTTTATCAAGAAAGAGTGATCCATTATCCGGCGGTTTAGCGGGCGGACATCTGGATGACGGATCAAAGTGAAACGACTCCATAGAAGAAAGGAGTCCATGGTACAGAAAAGTGTTACTTGAAGGTGCAACAATGAAGGCATCCAAGATAGGATCCTTTTTCCGAATAACTTTGGTGATATGAATGTATTCTCCGATGAGTATCCCAGGGTTAAAAATCTTGTCCTCAGAGAGGAATGAAATCAAGGTATCATCTACGTGAAAATCCTCACGAGAAGAGGAATCACTCTCGGATAAAATTTGTCGTGGGACCTCAGTATCAACAAGCTCATCAGTCGTAATCTTTGCTTCCTTTTCTTTCTTCGGGTAAAATGGATCATCGTATTCATTTTCTTCATTTGCGAAAGGAATTGAGTCGGTAGGAGCGAGTTCATCGGTGAACTCCTCGAGAAGTAAATCGATAGAAATATCCTTAAGCTCGGGTTCCGTTTGTACTTCTTTGGTTTCTTCAATCGTGATCTCTTTCGGAGGGAGTGACGGTGATGGATCTTCATTCAACAATTGTTCAAGATAAAGGATATCTCCCTCCGAATCATAAACACCATCATCAATTCCTGGTGGAATCGATTCATCAATAGCAAGAAACTCATCGATCTCTTTCAAGAAAAAGTCTTCTCCCTCAAACGGAGTAAGAGAGGGGGAAGAATTAGAAGGTTCCATAATTTCAGAAGAAGGAGTGGGATTGCCACTCAAAGAAATCTCGATGTTCTTAGGAACAAGATCAATTCGATACACAGAAAACAGAGGTGGGACAAGTGGTGTGCTCTTAGAGCTAGCAATTTCCACCACTTACGTTATGGTCTCCGGTTTCTTAGTAATCGTTTTAAGCTCAGCACTTTTACTCAAAGATCTCTTAACCGTAAATCGTGAAAGACTTTGATCGATCCTAGATGGAGAATTTTGGATAACCATAGGTTGGACGTTTTCGGTACTTCCGTTATTAGTAGGAAGCACCGGGTCCTTTGTCACCTTGGTTTCACGGCTTTCAACATTATCAATACCACAAATGGTAGGCATAGATTTCAAATCTTGGTTAACATTGAAAGTCACAGCTTCCTTGTTTACCCTCAAAGTAATTTCCCCTTCATCAACATCGATCAATGCACGACCAGTTTTTAAGAAAGACCTCCCAAGGATGAGGGGCACTCGGGGATCGGCATCGAAATCGACAACAACAAAGTCGGTGGGGAAATGAAATTTTCCTACTTTCACACAGACATCCTCGGCTATACCTAACGGACGAGAATTTGTACGGTCGGCAAGCTCGAGGATCATACATGTAGGTGTGAGTGGGGGTAAAGAAAGCTTTTTCCACATGGAGTGTGGCATCAAGTTAATGCTCGCACCAAGATCGGCCAAAGCGGAGCATTGAACTAGTCCTTGAAAATCACACGGGATGAGGAACTTTCCGGGGTCTCCTAACTTTTCGGGAAGTTTTTAAGGATAACCGCCGAACAATTCTCGTTCAAGGAAGTTTTAGCCAACTCGGAAAGTTTTTCTTTGTTGCTCAACAAGCTTTTGATCGTCGGACCAAACTTGGGCATTAGAAGGAGAGCCTCAGCGAAACTAATCTCGAAGTGCGTATCTTGAAAGATTTGGATAAGCTTCTCCATTTGTTGAATAGTTTTGTCGCGGGCCTTTTGATCATTAAGCCTTGAAGGATAAGGAATTGAAGGCTTAATCTTCGGAACATCGGGCTCCGGAATGAAAGTTTGGACTACCGGAGGTTGGACGTGTGCGGTACTTTGTGGGCTTGTAGAATGCACTTTGTCCTTTGTCACCTCGGTTTCTAGTGCTACTTCCCTCACCGGAGAGGGTGTAGGCATCGAGGGTCCATCATATGACTTACCACTTCGGGTGGCAATAGCATTCAACTCTCCCTTCGGGTTAGGAATCGTATTACTTGGAAGAGAACCGGAACTCGAGGGTTGAGAATAAGAAGTAGAAGGTTGATTGAATTGAAAGAAACTAGCCATCATATTCCTCATTTCAGTCATCTGTTTGTTACTTGTAGCTTCAATTTCCTTTTTGAAATCCGTCCTCATGCCGTTAATTTGAGTTTGCAAACATTTAATGGTGTAATCGGAATTCTTCATGTAAGTTAGAAACTCGTTGTTCGGAGTAACTTGAGGAGGTGCTTGATAAGGTTGTTGAGGAGGAGGTGGTTGATATTGATGTTGAGGAGGAGATGGTTGTTGGTAAACTTGAGGTGGAGGAGCTTGGTATTGTTGATTACCATGATTAACATTAGCTCCTCGGTTCTGATTAACATTGTGGTTACCATTGAAACGGTTTTGATTTTGGTTTTGGTGTTGAGGTTGGTTGAAACCGGGAGGTCCGAGATAATTGTTTGAACGGTAGCTAAGAAGATTTCGATCTCCTTGCGGTTGATTGTAGTTTCCCGTAGCAGCATAAACATTCTCATGTGCGTAGCCACCGACGGCTGGGCACTCGGAATAAGAATGTGGACCTCCGCAAGTCTCACAAGTCGGTTGAACCGCTTTCACTTGTTGATGTTGATTCTGATTATTCATCTGAGTAATCCGTAAGATATCGTCGATCTTTTTGTTCATGGCGGCTATTTCGAGGGAAGAAGACGTATTTGCTCGAGTCGATTCACCCCTTTCGGCGGTAGAATCCCAATAATTGTGATGGGCGGTCATGTTCTCAATAAGATCGTAGCATTCCTCGGGACGTCTTTTCATGAAAGTTCCACCGGCAGCAGCATTGATTGTGTCACGGTGTCTCAATGTCAAACCATTATAAAACGTATCTATTTGAGTGACAAGCAACATGTTATGATTCGGACATCGATCAATTGCAAGCTTATAACGTTCCCAAGCTTCAAACAAAGATTCGTCGGGATATTGTCGAAAATTACTGATATCGTTTCTCAACTTCGTCACCATCGACGGTGGAAAGTACTTTGCCAGAAACTTAGAAACCATTTCCTCGAAGGTATGAATCGAATTCTTCGGGAGTCGATCAAACCAAGAAGTAGCATGATGAGTCAAAGAGTATGGGAAGAGATAGAGACGAAGGGCGTCATCGGAGACCCCATTTTGTTTCATACTCTGAGTAGCGGTCAGAAATTTATCAAGATGCTTGTTAGCATCTTCATCTGGTAAACCATGAAATTGACAACTGTTTTTTACTTGTTCTATCATATGATGTTTCAAGCTAAAATCGGTAGCTTGAATATTAGTCGGTGCAATGGGTCCTCCCCTCCCGTACATTGTAGGTTGACATAGCTCCTCCATCGTTCGGAGATCGGGAGCTACATTTTGATTAACTGGAGGAGGATCGGGACCGGGGTTGGGTGGTACGTTGTTACCAGCCATATTACGTAACTCGGGTACGTTCTGATTCTGATTCTGAAGTCGTCTTGATTGAGAGCGAGTGCGCATGCACTTTAAAAACCAAGGCAATTAAAATGATACGGTATTCGAAAACAACAGTGAACTTAAACCAATAATCCCAAGTGAATAAATCACTTCTATAAGACAAACGCACAAGGGAGCGGAGAAGCTTTATGAGGTCAGCGCGAAGCTTATTAAAAACCCGCCTCTTTTCAGCCGCAATTTAATGTCAGGCCGTCCTTATACCCCCCACACAGTTTGTTTATCCGATAGAAATAAATCGATTCACAAGCGACACAAAGGCAAGTTTTTGATCTTTAGTTCAAGAACTTACTAATGATAGCACCTCCGTTGAGAATGTTATATAATTGGTGTATTCTTTTTTAGCTCAAAAACAAAAGGGAAAATCTTTTTGTATTTTTAATATGATATATATATATATATATATATATATATATATATATATATATAAAAGAAAAAGGAAAATATTTTTTACTTTTTTTGATTTTTATAAAAATCAATAACTTCACGAAGGAAGGATCTCGAGTCACTAATCGTTAAACCTTCAACGATATTGTCGCGACACAACCTCTCCGGCAACGGCGCCAAAATTTGATAAGTGAAATTGTAGGCTTAAGGTTGTGTGTATGGATGAAATAGTATAATAATATCAATATCAAAATAAACACGAGAATCGAATCAAAAACCTCTTAGGAAAAAGGTTAGTCAATCAAATCCCGTGAGTGAGATATGTGATACCGGATAAGGATATCCGGGTCGTGTCCCAACGAGGTGTGAATGGACAACGTCGTTTTTAGGTTTGTTATTAAAATGCTCGATGTTTTGGGTTTTTGTGTTTTTGATTATATAAAATTAAGTGACGGGAAAGTAATTAAGGCTAGGGGAACAAATTAAATGATCAATTAACTACTACTAAGCATACGAAACAATAAAATTAAGCTAAACTAAGTCCTAGGGTGCTAAAATGCAAAAACGCGAAAACCCGGGCTATTCCCGAGCCTCAAAAAGTGAAATATGATGCAATTTAAGGCCTACGGATGCGAAAGTAATTTTCCTACGTTCTAAACTACTAAAAATAATTTTAGGAAAAAACCGGGTATTTTTTCGACTTTTAAATTATTTATTATGAATAAAAAAACTAATTTAATCTAATTTAATTATAAAAAATACTAAACTAATTTCGAAAATTCTAAAAAAATCACTAAAAATACTTTGAGAAATACTGATTCTAAGAAAATTATAAAAAGGTGGTACTGGTTTTGTAAATAAGCAGTTAAAAAGCTAAATAAGCTATTAGGCTAAAAACTGAGCTTGTATTTAAAGTTTAAATAATGCAAGATTAAACCGAACAAAGACCCAAGGGCAGTTGGTTGGGAGCGTTGTGTTGTGTCTGTGAGCAGAAGGTCCCAGGTTCGATTCCTGTGCTACCTTTTTGAAAAACAATTTTTTTTTTAACTTTTTCTTTTTGAAACTTGTTTATAAGACCAAAATAAGTACTTTTTGTAAAGAACAATTTTGTAAAAAGCTTTAAATAAGCTGTTTGCAACAGCTTATCTCATCAGATAGTGACAGAAGCAAAACAAACACACCTTTCTGTTCTCGAGTTATTTTTTAAAGGAAGGGGAGGGGACGGGACAGTAAGGTGGAGAAAGGGAAGAGAATATCAAGAAACTTGTTATTTTGTTTCGTGTTCTCGAGAAGTAAGGAAACGAAAAGGAAGATAATATTATATTTACGAATATACCCTTTTAGTTAAATGAACATAGTTTGATAATTTTATGTCAGATACGAAATGAAATAAAAAAAGGATCATAAATTTTTTAGTTTTATACTGTACTCGATTAGCTAAAACCCACGATGGAAAAATTTAGTTTTACCCAAAATTTTATGCCTGTCATAATATCCAATAAATGCTTAATTTAATTGTTTTCAAATTCACTGCACCAATCGGTATGAACAACAAAGCATTAGTTAGCTTCCACTTTACATTAATTTGAGTTATTAAATTTATAACCATGCACCATTCATTACTTGTTTAATTGTTTTTAAATTCACTGTTATAACAACTTGAATGATCGTGGAGTAAAAGGGTTCGTGAGGTAACTTGCAGATCGTGGCTGGAAAGTGATTTAACAAGGCTAAAGTTGTAATTTTATAAAATTGTTAGACTTTGATAAGTGCTTTCCTCACCAGTCATCCCAATTTTGGACGGATCACTTTGTTAACAAAATACATTGGGTATCCCTTCCTTTCCCCTTCCACTGCTCCTTCCTTCCTTTCCTGAAAAAACTTAAGAACACCATTTTTTTCGGGTTCCCTTCCTATTCCATTCCTTTCTTTAAAATAAAAAACTCAAGAACAGAGTGATGATTTTAGGGAGCAAAAAAAGCATATGATAAGCAGTAAATGGACAAGGTCTAATGAAATAAGTTAGCATGCATTTGTAGGAACTGAAATAAGCTAAAGTTAACTGGAATTTAGGGGGATTAAGCAGTTATAGAGAAATCCTAAGCTAATATGGTAATAAGCTAAACAAGGATAAATAAGCACTAAATAGCATTAAATGAGCTAAAGACTACTACACCTAATCTATACTATCTAAAAAGCAACTAAAGGATGTAAAATAAGCAAATGAGATTATCTAATAAGCTAACAAAGGGAGCTTTAACTCTACTGTGGTGCTACCGATATCAGGCCAAAGGGACCTGTTTAAGCAGGGATTAAGCTAACTAAAGCATTACCTAAAAATTCTTAAGAATAAGTTTTAAGTGCACTACCTGTCCTAGATTATAAGTACTAAATTTCAGAGATTAAGGCCTAAAATTGAGCAAATGAAAAATCTAAAAGTGAATGGGATTGGGACACTAGAACGTGCAAGCGAAGTACAGATATGGATTTTTTTCTTTTCAAAACTTAGCAAAAGGAGTTAAAACGACTTTGAGCCTACTTAAACTATTTTGAAAACTCAAAACCACTTTGACTTGTAAAGTCAAAGTGGGTAGAAATGTGTTTTGGCCCTCAAATAAGCTTAAGCCAAACACCCTGCAGGTGTAAAACACTTTTAAAACTGATTTCAGATACTAGACTCTATGAACTTTTTATGAATACTTAATAATAAGGTGAAAATGATTAATAACAAGCAAAATAAACTTACTAATAAGCACGTTTTGACAAGTGCTTAATGACTACTTTTAGGACAGAATTTGTAAAAACAGACTTGTGAATAAAATAAAACTTTCATTAATTAAAAACTTACAATACTGAAATAAATCTAAAAACTATTTTTAAAACTAACTCCTACTGCCTTCAAAGGCTACAAATGGACTACTATTTATACTAAGAGAGGTCTTCACAAATGAGGGCTTGTGTGTTTCTTTACTGAGAGAGAATGAGACTTGGACAACATTTGTGTTTCTTTTGTTCAATCTCCACCATCCATTCATCTTGGAGCCCAAGGGAAGTGATCTTGGCCGTCCATCTTGAGGGCACCAATGGGGATTTATGGGATTGCCAACATGGCATATGACCCATGTGGGTGTGGGGGAGCCTTAAGCTTGGGAATCAGTGGGTGTGAAAGTGAAAGGTAGAAGAAGACAAGGTATTTGGGAATCAGTTTTGGCGGGCAAAATTAAGAGTTTGGGTGAGTTTTATTGTTTCTGGGTTGACAGGGATAAAGGGTGAAAGAGGTGGGTCAAAAGGTGGTTTAATTTAGAAAATAGAATTTGTATTTTCTGTTTTTGCTTTAAAACTTTTTTTTTTTTTTTTTTTTTTTTTTGAAGGAAAATATTTTTAATAATAAAAAAAATGGTTTTAGAAAAATAATTGGTTTTAAATAAAAATAAGGTTTAGAGGAATAAAATAGGAATTTGGATTTTTGGTGACGGGTGAACGGTCATTTGGGTTCGGGTGGAAGGGTAAAATGGCGATTTTGGTTTAGGTTAGGTTTTTCATCTGATTCCCCAAGCTCACTCCCAAAAATGTATCCCGGGCTCTGAAAATGTAGAAATTCATCCTCCGGCTCCGTCTGCAATGCACGTTTTCCAATCCGAGCTCATTTATGTCCGTTTTGCCCTATTTTCGATCCTTTGTACCTGAAATACATAAAAACACATTCCAAGGATATCTGCATCATAATTGGTTATATTTCCGTGTTTTTAGACGTTTTTGTGGTCTTAGATGGGTAAAAATGATGAGTGAATAAGCACTCATCAGAAAGCTTATATATTTAACCAATACCAGACCTGATATATCCTATGTTGTGCATTGTCTTAGTCAATTCATGCATTCTCCTTTAACTTCTCACCTCAAAATTGCTTTTAAAATTCTGAGATACCTTAAAGGATCTCCTGGTCTTGGCATTCATATTACTAAGAATACTGGTGTGATCCTTAAAGGTTACTCAGATGCTGACTGGGCAAAATGCATTGTCACTAGAAAGTCTGTTACTGGTTATTGTGTTTTTATGAATGAGAATCTCATCTCTTGGAAAAGCAAGAAACAAAATACTCTCTCCAAATCTTCTGCTGAGGCTGAGTATAGAGCCCTAGCATCTTTAACCAGTGAGATCATTTGGATTTTGAAAATCCTTCAGGATTTGCAATGTATAAATCTGCTGCCAGTTGATCTGCACTGTGACAGTAACTCAGCTATCAAAATAGCTGCTAACCCTGTATTTCATGAGAGGACTAAACACCTTGAGATTGATCTCCACTTTGTGAGAGAAAAAATCTTAAATGGTGTTGTTAAAACTGTCAAAGTAGATTCAGCAAAGCAAATTGCTGATATCTTTACCAAAGGGTTGGACACTTCTCAGCATCAGTGTCTTGTTGAAAAACTTGGAATGATTGACCTCTTTGGAATATCGGATTAAGGGGAGATGTTAAAATTAACCCGATATCCCCTTGTGTGTTTCTTTGTTTTATGTCTTATGTTTCAGGTTGTTTGAAGCCCAAGTTGCTCTCTAGCCCAAGCCTTTCTCAGCCCAAGTCTTCTCAGCCCAGCTTGTTGTGACCGTTGCAAGTCAGAGTATATATGTGCTCTATATCTCCTCATTTAGGGTTAGACGAGTATATTGGTTTCTGCTGCCGCTATAAAATATCTCTCTCATTTCTACGGATCTTGAGACTTTAACTCAAGATCCTATCTATCCTTTTAGTATTGTTGTTTATCTTGTATAACTATTATCAAGTTAGATAATAGGATCACACCAGAGTAGCTGTGGTGATCTTTTATGGTTGTAAGCTTCCGCTGTTGAACTTTGAGTTATTTGATCTCTATAAAGTGGTTTTGTTCCTGCATATCATGTTTTTCTACAGTAACTTTTAAGAGTTTTGGTTTCTGCGGCAGCGGTGCTGATAAGCTCTATAAGGATAGTTTCCTGGTCCTAGTGATCGAGTTTGTAGAATCCTGAATTGGTTGAGTTTTGTTTGTCTGGGATATGGTCTTGATTATTAGCATAGATTCTGTGATGCTGCTGATATGGCCCTTTACTGGTATGGATCCTTTGGCAATTTCCTATTGATTGTGGCCTATGGATATATCACATTTGATCTCATATGCTGTAGGTACCCGTGTATTCAGAGGTGTTTCTTTGTTGTTCCGTCAGTCTTTTGTTCTGGCTTGCAGTTAGTATTGGTTTTTTTGTGTCTAATTCGGTTTTAGTATGTTGTGTCTAGTTCGGTTTTAGTATGTTGTGTCTAGTATGGAAGTCTGTATTGTCATCTTATGTGGCCATGGGAAATGTCCACATACTAAATGGTATGCCATAATTTGACTCTTATTATTTGGTGCTTAATATATTTTTCACTTTTTACCGGGAAAAAGTGTAAATAACATAGCAGAAAGTAGAAGCAGAGCTATGACTAACAATGCGTACATAGATTGAGTACCAACAGGAGGGTTACAATGCAATCAAGCTCTTATTTCACTTGCATTTAAACTTCTTACCAGTGATATAGAACACAAATGCATAAATTAGATATATAGATATGTAGCCCCAAATGCATCAACTCATGAAGTTTGAACAATGTACAACAATTATCACGTGACTATATTCCTTACTCTACACTTTATACTCTATCCAGTTTATCATTCTATTTTTCTTTTTATTCTTTTTTTTTTCTCATAAAACAAAAAATCGAATATGATTCTCGCTGGTCAGAAGAGTCGGCCTATACATTTCAATAATGTTTCAAAAATATACGAGGGTGTGTATGTATAGAAAATGGACACATAGTTACGCAAAGATGATGGTTCCATTTTAGGTTGATCCACAAGGGGTATAGTGTATGCAGGTGAAACTATTTGTCTTTAGTAGTAAAATGATAGTTCTTTTTAATGTAATATTAGCGCATACTGTGGTTAAACCCCTGGATCCATGTTTTTGTCTCGCTAACGCCTGGTTTTGGGATATTTTTATGCCACTTGTGTTGAAAAGTGACATGCTTCCACTTGGACTAAAGAGTGAAGAGAGTAATTTATAAGTAGCATACCACTTGTGTTCGAGCAGCTCTTCAGTTATCTCCTGTGCTTGACTTAAATCAACAACCCTTGAAAACCACATGAAATCAGATTGGATAAATCTGTGTTTAGAATTATAGATCTTTATCGGGATCCCAGATTGACCCTTTTCCTCATATATACACAAGCCAACCTGTTATAGCTTTTATACGTTCTAGTGAATTGCCTCTAGGTCCCAGAAGCCGGCCAACAAAGTTAAACCAAAATCCTAAAAAGAATATGCCATCTTAATGAATGAAATGTAGTAAAAAAAGTATAATGACTAAAACATGACTTACGTGAAAAAATCCTTCGAATAAAGATGTGTTTGCATCTTACTGAAAGTTGACATTAGGAAAAGAATCAACAGGAATATCTAACCGCAAGATACGCTTCACTGTGTATGGACTAGGACTAGCTGGAGCTCCTTGCTAGTCCATTGCCGTTCCGGAGGCCCCACACATCTGCAATAACACATGATTTATTACAAGTGTACTATCATTATTATGAGTCTATACTAAGTTTTAATTTTGTGTAAATTAGACACCTCTTGTGGAAAACCACTCCAGCCAGTAACACCTGCAGAAGCCATGAGGCTCAGGATTCTATGTCGCAACCATATTGGTTTAGTCTCATATTGTTCAGGTTATTGCATTTTTATTCAAACAAGGTTCAGTCGGGATTCAAACATTCTTTTTATCATATATGACTAATTTATAACTTCGCAACTTTCATGCTATAACCATAATAAACAGGAAAAGAAGATAACCTGGCCGAGCACGTGCGCCTGATCAAGTGGGTTGGATTCTTAAGGAAAAGGAAATTGGATTGAGCAGGTGTGCAGCCAAAACAAAAAAAGTTTGTGACATTTTTGGAATCATAGACATTTCAATGCCAGTAGGGCTGAGCATTGGGTCGAACCCGAACCCAACCAGGTAGACCCGAACCGAAACTGAAATATGTTCAAAAGATGGACCGAATCCGAGCTGAATGGGACTCAGGTTTTCTTGGTTTAGTCGGGTCGGTTTCGGTTTTAGACAGCCATGAACCGAAATTTAAAAAACTGCAGCTGCTTACTTTTGGTGGAAAAAACTGTAGAGCAGCAGTGTTGGTGGAAAAGTGCAGTTACATAGCCAAGTTCAACAAACCTCAAGTTCCGTATCAACTTAAACACAAGTACGACTAAAATCCATTACCACAAATCCCATTACAAAGTGCAACAAAAATCCATTACAGTAGCAACTTAAACACAAGTTCAGTAGCAACTTACAAAGTACAAGTTCAACTACAGTAGAAACTTAAAGCAACTTAAAACAAACTAAACAACTACACTAGCAACTAAAACAACACAAGTTCCACATTTTCCATTTAGACCATTACAATTAAACAACTTCAGTAGCCATTCCAATCATGCTGCAACATTTCCCCCCTTTGCATGAGTTTGTTCTCGCTCATGTTGCTCTAAGCCATCTTTGATTTCTAAAAAATAACATGACAACAAACAAATCTATAATCACTATAGAAAACTATATGTAAGTACGCATTTTGTGGTAAATTTATGTATGAGTTTACCTTTAGCAAGCTCGTCGTCTTTCATCAAATTTATGTAAGTACACATTTTGTGGTAAATTTATGCATGAGTTTACCTTTTACTTAAAGTAAATTTATGTATGAGTTTACCTTTAGCAAGCTCGTCGAGCAAAACAAGAGTTATTAAATTCTTAATAAAAAAATCCATCTTTTAACTCAATCACGGTTTTCAACATATCATGTGTAGAATTTCATTTTGTACGGCATTTGGAAATTAAAGGCTTATTTGAAGTAAAAGCCTTCTCAACACTTTCTTTAAAGTTAGTAAATCTTTGGCTCGAATGTTTTATGTATTTCACGGCCAAAGCTATGACATATAAGCCATAAGCTACTTATATAACATAAGCATAAGCCGAACTAATAAGCTTAACTCAGTCCTACCTGGCCCATACCCGTTGACCCAAACCCATTTTACCCGTTATCCAACCCGACCCGAAAATTTAGCTAATACGTGAAACAAAATCTACAATGGGATAGACACTTACCAGTTACCAACTAGATTATTAGGTTTAGTTTTGTACAAATCAGCTTTATTAACCATTGTCATCAATCACCGGCTCATTGTTTATCTTGCGCCTTAAGAAGTAGATTATTTCAGGTTCCGTTGGGTTGAAACAATGAGCATATGGCCTATCAGGAGGACATGAATGTCGGGGACGTGGGGCGGACACACGTTAGGCCATGGTAACTATCACACACTGTGGGGTACGAAACACCAATATAAGCTTATGAGCAAATACAAATGTTGGACATATAATTATAAAGATATTGTAGACGTGTTAAGTAATAAACTTTGCGATTTTGCAAGAGATATCCTCATTTAAAAAAAATTGCGAGAAATATCCTTGACGTTTCATTTTTTTGCGAATTTTACCCTTGAGCCGTTACTGTAGTTGTAAATTCACGTTTTTGGCTAACGCTCGTTAGTTTTCTTCGTTAGTGGCCATGTGAAATGATTATTTTACCCTCGCCTACTCCAGGGACATTTTTTGCAAAAACATTTTTTGCAGTTTACTATTAATTTTATTTTGAGTTCCTAGACCATCACCACCACCCTCTACCACCACACAACCATCACCACCACCCTCCACCACCACCACCACAACCCGACAAAACCCGACCCAATAAGCCTTATCGGGTTTGGGTTCGGGTCGGGTCAACACGACCCGTTTGACACTCCCTATCTCGAACTAATAAACTCAACCTAACAGGACTCGGGTTCAGTATACAAGGGTTTTCAATATGTTGTCCACATCAGATCACATGTAACCAAATGCATAGCAATCCTAGCAAAAAGGCACAAGTCCAATGAGGGACATATTGCTCTTGCCAACATCAACCATCAACATTCACAATAGTTACTCCCCACTTCATGCTTAAAGTGATGGGTGTAAACAATTTAGCATAAAAATTTACCATCAAAAGTATCAAGGCTGCTAAAACGTTTGGTGCCTTTAACGAATGTACAGTGATCACCAAGATGACCCACAAACTACAGTTACAGATTCTAGTGCATTAAAGGGAATAGGAAATAAGCACCACCAGAAGTTATTCTACTACAAAAAGCATAACTAGTTCATACTCATATTGGGTCTGAGTTGTAAATTCACAAACTCATAATGTGGACTACAAAATCTTTGAAGCAAAAGCCAAAACTACAGTTCTATCCCGCAGTTTTTAACGATAAAGGGAAAGAATATGAGCTTTCATCAACATAAAATAATTCCCATGTGGTGGCATCTTGGCGATTGTATTGTACCAAGCATGTGCTGTAGGGTAGTAGCCCATATCCATTTCCTCTTTGAAGAAGTTGAAACAATTAAAACATGTCATTACTTTTTTGTTCACAACCCAATTAACCCTGCTTAGTTAACGGTGTTTGCAAGATAAATGTGGTGGTGAGCTTACCCATTTAACACTCACGTAATCATATATGGAGTAGGGTAGGTTTGAATTATTGAATTCATCCCATACTTCTGAAATTTCATCTTCTGTGAATCGCGCATCAAGTAAACTCCAAAGCAGAAATTGATGACCTTTTCTTGATGGGGTAGCGAATGGTTCAAGATCTTTTTTAGGATCCTAAAAAGCTCCAACCCAAAATCTGGTTTCTGCTGGTCCGTTATCTTAAAGAAAATCTGATTCAAATAAATTAATGAATAATTGCTTTATGTTTAATACGTACCGCATGTGTTAATCAAGCTTATGTATCTCATCCGTTAAGTGTGGTTTTGTGAAATCCACGCTCTCATGCCATTTGCTAAGGGCATCTTTTAAATAGGAACACAGTTTCCTAATTCAAATGTTAAAAAAAGGCTTAAGTTATTAATACGTGGCTACTATTTTATTTCAACGGGGTCTACCCCTAGACCCAGGCGTGGCCCCTCCCACATGCAACTTTGTTTTTTTTTTTTTTTTTTATTTGATTTGATTTGTATAGTTTATTTTGTATGATATATTTAGTTTGCGTGTGTTTTTATATGTATAGTGTATTTATTTGTGTGATATATTTAATTTGTGAAATGTTTTTATATGTAGAGTATTTATTTGTGTATTGTTTTCATTTAATTAAACAATAACAATAAAACATTTTATAAACTTTTTTTACGTTACTTTTTATAAACTTTTTTTTATAAACTTTTTTATAAACTTTTTTATTAACTTTTTTTATAAACTTTTTTATAAACTTTTTTATAAACTTTTTTTATAAACTTTTTATAAACTTTTTTATAAACTTTTTTTATAAACTTTTTATAAACTTTTTTTATAAAAAGTAACATAAAAAAAAGTTTAAAAAAAAAATTATAAAAAAAAGTTTATAAAAGTTTATAAAAAAAAGTTTACAAAAAGTTTATAAAAAAGTTTTTAAAAAAAGTTTATAAAATGTTTTATTGTTATTGTTTAATTAAATGGAAACAATACATAAATAAATACTCTACATATAAAAACACTACACAAATTAAATATATCACACAAATAAATACACTATACATATAAAAACACTACACAAATTAAATATATCACACAAAATAAACTATACACATCAAATCAAATCAAATCAAAAAAAAAAAAAAAAAAAGGACGAAAGTGGGAGAGAGAGGGGGTGGTAGGCACCGTATTAATAGTGTGTCCCTAAAAAAAACAATTGTCAGTTACATGCTTTTTAGCCATATACAGTACCTATTTATAATAAATCATACAACTTTACCCCATCTTTTGCTTGTGAAAGTAATACAAAGCAACATAGTAATAAGTAACAACTGTGCACCCACTTGGAAGGTGGCTCGTCACACAGATCTTCTAATAGCACATGAAGTGCTTTTTCAAAAAATTATTCTTCACTTTTCCTCACCTTTTTTAGGCTGATTTGTTCAATTAAAATTTTGCCAGCGCTTAGTGGCAGACAAGCTGTTTTTGTTTTTATGCGCATATAAAGTTTAAATGCTTCCACGAGTGCACCTTCTTTAGCCATGGATGTTACTAAAGCTCCTTCAAGGTGGCTTATCGAGCCTTTTGGCATCCTTATCCAACAAAACCTGTTAAAACAGTTTATACCATAAGCATAAATTGAATATATCCTATCTATTGAAAGAGGCATGGGCCGAATATTACACACTAACATAAAAATAAGATATTTGCATCATTAGATAGAACATATTTCCCAATGCCTAGCACATTACTCATGAATACAATCACTATTATGGTAAAAAGGCATGGCTAGTTCGTATAGTATGCATCTAAGCTATTTCCAAATAATTGGTTGTGCTTACACCTAATACTTTCCCATTGCCGTTCCCTTTAGTGCTTCACACCTATGAGACGGAGAGAGGAGATTTTCTTGTGGACAATAAGGGATTATTGTGCAGAGAGAAGAGTTCAAGTAAAATAACTCTTTAAAATGAAAAAGGTAGGAGAAAATAATAGTCATTATATTATTGGACTTTGACTTGATCAATGGTTCAAGATGCATATGGCATCATGATGCAAAGATGATATGTAGATGCAAAACAAAATATAGGGTGTAAAAAAGATAAAGATAAATCATTGAAATAAATGACATCATGATTATCAATATCTTAAATGCATTTTAATTTGAGTTGACGAGTAAATCAGAAAACCTGAAAATAAGATACATAGACTAATATAAAGAAACAAAAACAAACCACGCGAGAAAGATGAAATGTAATAGTATGTTAAGAGGCTGCCAAATAATCAGGTCAAATAATCTTACCATGTGTGCTTTTGTGTACTGTTTGCTTCTTGAGTAAGCATAAATCAGCTCCTCAAGCACTTCTATAGTTGGCTTGATGTTGTAGTATTTCATCCTCACTGGCAAAGCAAATATTCATGATAAGTTTGGCATTGAATCAATGTGTTTACTTCATTTGCATAGTCAGATTAGGTGGCATCATTCTTAAAACCCTTTGGTGGATACTTTTGCATAAATCCATATTTCAAATGTTTTGTTGGCATGCAGGAGTACATAAAGGCTTTACAAGATTGTAGAAGGTGGTGGTGGTGGAGGGTGGTGGTGATGGTTGTGTGATGGTGTAGGGTGGTGGTGGTTGTGTGGTGGTGGTGGTCGGGGGTGGTGGTGATGGTCGTGTGGTGGTGACGGGAACTCAATATAAAATTAATAGTAAACTGCAAAAAATCTTTTTGCAAAAAATGTCTCTGTAGTAGGCGAAGGTAAAATAGTTATTTCACATGGCCACTAACGAAGAAAACTAACGAGCGTTAGCTAAAAACGTGAATTTGTAACTACAGTAATGGTTCAAGGACAAAACTCGCAAAAAAAAAATGAAACGTTAGGGACATTTCTCGCAATTTTTTTAAAATGAAGACATTTCTTGCAAAATCGCAAAGTTTAGAGACATTTTTCGCATTTTACTCTTTTTTATATTAGTGATTCACCTATCAAGATATCTATATCTATAATCTATAATCTATAATACTTATAATAGAGGGATGACCTTCTCTCTTTCAATTTTTTAAGATTTTCATATATAGATTTTAAGTAAATACAACTACTTAAGCCATATGTATAATTACTTTATGCATAAACACTTACACATATTGATTGGTTAACATTTATAATTAATGTCATATTTAAAATACCCATTTGATAAAAAGTATAATTTATAAAACACAATGTACAAACTATTTGAAGCACAAATACAACTAAAAACACTATTCAACACATACAATTAATACACTATTTAATTTACCACTTTACTAAAATATACAACAATTTAACCACAATATACAATCTAATCAAGCTACTAAGCCAAACATTTAAAAATAAAGCCACAGTGGTCGGTCGACTGGTTCGGTTGCCGCTGCGCCGACCGAGTCACCGCCATTGCAACATGAGGGTCGAACTGGATCGGTCGGCTCCAAAATTGATGAAGGGTGATTGTGCTTAAGGAAAGAATCAAGATTTTGTATGTGGTAGATTCAGTTAACAGGAGATGAATTATTTCCACGGTCTTAACTAAAGTTATTTTTATTTGAAATTTAATTGTTTAATAAAAGTATGACCGCATAACATTACATTGTAAGAAAATATAGTCACAAGATACCCGTCGCCGCATCGCGCGGGTACCCTGCTAGTAAATATTAATAATAAGAGGTAGTGAAATTATACCTTTTTATTTCCGAGACCACCTATTTCAACAAGGCATGGTTGTTTTGCTCTTATATCATAAAATAAAAGCCGAAATCGTATAGGGTTTCGAGCAAACATATTAACATTGGTAGGTTTGCAGATGTAACACGGTTGCCGTTGGTAAGCGATGTCCTCTGCGAAAAACAGCAAAGTGTTTATAAAAACTAGTAAAGAGTATAAATAAACTTTAATGTAAGTGAATATCTTTAAACATTGGTAGATGAAAGTAAATATTGATAGATAGAACTTGTGACGTGGTTGAAATTCTTTAATGTTGGTTAAATGAATCAACATGGTAACTACATTCTAGTATAAAAATAAAATAAAATGAGTGTAATAAAGTGAAAAATGATATACCTTATTAAAATCTTCTAGCCAGGTTCTTGCAACCAGCAGATCTACACAAAATTTTTGTAAAAAATGTGTTATAACATTTCAGAACTGTAAAACAAATATTGATCTATAAAAGGAGAATCTTCAAAACATGAAGAAAGAAAATACAGATATATAAGAAAGTAAGAAACACTACCTTAAATGAGATGAGAGTGTATGTTTGTTTGCTTGTGTTGTGTTTATTTATGAGGGAGAAAGGATAGTAGGTGGGTGATATTTATAATTCGTAAAGCTGCACAACAAGGAAAGTGTCAAGGGGTTAAGTTGTTTGCATGGGGTTTTTCTCATGTTGCTTGTGATTAGGGGTCTAGAATTAGCCGATTTGACTCATATCCGAACCTGTTTAAACCTATTTGAGTTCTTTGGGTCAACCTAAGTAACCCGAATTTTAAATAGCATGGGGTGCCGGGTTAAAAAATTTTGGCTAACTCGTGTGCGGGTCGACCTGATTGACCTAAATAAAGTTTTTTTTTTTTTTTTTTTTTTAAATTTGTTATATTCGGGTTGACATTAACCGAATACACCCGACTCAAATAGACCCAAACCCGACTAACTCGAGATTTTAATTTGGTCGGGTTCGGGGGTATACTTCTTCTAGTCTCAACCTGCAGAATTGACCCGAAGCCGACCATCTAGACCCGACTAACACCCTTGCCCGTGATATAAAATGATCTAAAGATAAAATGATATCATGCGTAGGTGTTTAATTGAATGTATAACAATAGCTTATTTTTAAAATACAAATACTACTCTACTTAATTTTGCAAAGAGCTTGCAGTTATTTATAAAAAAAGTTAGTCGAGTATGTCGTATGTAAAACAAATATATATAATACAGATTTATTTGCCCGCGCTTTGGCGCTTTGCGGTGGATTCTAAAGATAAAATACCTTGTAATGTCCAACATCAAACGGGTCAACTCGACTCGAACTCGAACCCAAAACCGATAAAGACTTATAGGGTCGGTTCCATTCATGACTTACTTAGCTTATCGGGTTAATCGGATCAACCCGATGGCCTCACAGGTCAGGTTAAGGTATTTAATTAGTTCGTTATCAGGTTTGAGTTGACCCGATAAACCATAATGACAAATTTATAAATCTATAATGTTTGAACTAAACTTCAGAGTCCACTAGTCGTGAATTTTAGTCACTAAGCCCACTTTAGAGATAATCTGAATATGTAGTTGCACTTGTATATTAAACTTTGCATGTTCAAATAAATGAAAACATGGGTATTGACGTGTTTCATCTTTAGTTGTTACATAATTTTAGTATTCTCATGGTAACACTATTTATTGAAGAATATTAGTATTGTAAATTTGTATTAACTTCCTGTTGAATGGTAATTTTAGTGAATGAGGTGAATTGTGGGATGAGATTAACATGTAACCCGATAAACCTAATCAATAACCTGTAACATTATAGACCGGGTACCTTATACTTATAGAGTTAGGATGTGTGTTAATTTTTAATTTTTCAAAACCCGATAAACCCAACTCGAAAAGCTCTCAACCCGACTCGATAAACCTATTGACACCCCAGCCCCTATATGAGATTGATTCTTTTTTGGTCTACCTTTCCTTTTACTTGAACAAGCATAAATTTGGATGCAACTTATTGCCCTTTAATTTTTCTTTTTCCATCATTTTTCTTCCTCAACTTTTCACATACCAGGCATCTACACTCACCATCTTGGTGATTAACGTTAGTAGGCACAACAAAAGTACCATCTTTATTTTCTTACCAAAAGAAAGTTGCTTTGTCACATCCTCACTTATTACACTTTCCTCCAAAGATGAAACAACTTTTTCTGTAACACTGCAATTTTGGAGAAGTACATCTAGTTCTTTCTTATTTTTGCAACGTCTCTTTCTTGTCTTGAAGCACAATTTTTGAATTTTCAAAACTTGTTGTTGTGGTAATGGCGGGAAAACTGTTAGACGATAAGTCTTAGGCTATTTGTATTTAGGTCCGTATGTATTAGGCTCGTATGTATCTTACATATACTCTCATATGTACCGAATATTATGAGATCAATATACAGAAGATTATAATTAATGACTTACATGGTATCAGCCACCAGAAAATCTTCGATCCTAACAACCCTAAACATCCGTATTGTTCAGTTTATCAAACGGCCAGAAATGACTAGTTTATTTAGAATTAGTTGACAATTTAAGCAGGGTGCATGATACCTCCTCCATAAACTACGTAGAACAAAATAAACTAAAAGACATTCGAAGTTAGAAGAATTACAAAAATTACTATCAGTTAAAAAGGTTGAATGAGTCAATTAGAAAATCACGAAAACTCATAGTTCTATAACGTAACTCATAAGAGTATGTACTTTGAGATATTTTTCTTCGGCATATCAAACACTTTAATCTATATCTTTAGAATCTATACTTAAATCATAAATTGTTCAAGAAAAAATTCATAATATTTTCTTTAGGGCAGTTTATACGGACTCCCCTATAGGGGGTTTCCAATCATTGCACGCATTGGAGAGTTGTAT
This sequence comes from Chrysanthemum makinoi, assembly GCA_910596185.1. NCBI lineage: Eukaryota > Viridiplantae > Streptophyta > Magnoliopsida > Asterales > Asteraceae > Chrysanthemum > Chrysanthemum makinoi. The sequence goes on from OU343225.1 coordinate 336,870,497, forward strand.
TGTGTGCATCGCGGTGTTCTACTATGTGCTTCGCATTTTGTACGGTGAACCATAGGGGTCCTTATAGTATATCCCATTTTCTTTATATCTGATTCCCACTACCTAAATCTCTAACAAAACAAATTGATATTATTTGTCACAATCATCCTTCGAAATGGGCTTTAACACACCATGAGCAAATCATTGATTTTGAACATAATCATCACATAAGCTCCCTTATTTTAGTTTTTTGGAAGCTCATGATATTGATGTCTTATACACCTAAATCTTTTGCTTGATAATTTTAGTTCTTATATCTAACTGTATTATTAAAAAAAGCTAACAAGATGCTAGCAGATATAATGTCATACACCAAGAAACAATGAAAAGTGAAAACCGAAACATGACCCTAAACACCTAAAACCTAACACGAAAAAAAGTAACAGCTAAAACACCGGAAGACCTCTATGAATACCACGATTACCCATAAAACTAACAACTAACTAGGCAAGAACTACAAAATACTGCAGAAATATAGCACAAAATCTATACGTGCAAATCCTTCAACACAAGACGTTGTTTTGTACTAGAATATAAGAAAAGAAAACTTAATTACTCAAGTGAACCTTGTTTATAACAAAATAATCCTGTCAACATTTATGCATATCAGTTCTAATAATGTAAATTCATTTGTGAACAGGTATCATATTTGTGTATAAACTTCAAAACTAAATAAAAAAAGAAGCCGATTTCATTTCTCACTAAATAAAATAAAAAAAGCAAGCTCAATGGTGTTGGTGGTCACACCTAGCTATACAAGGTTTTATTTCTGTGTTGGTAATTACCAACGGATTGTTTATTAGGAACCGAGGTTTGACCATTTAGTGCATAAACTGGTTACCAAATACTGTTTATATATAATGTTATTGTTGGAAAATTGCATGTTTTGCCAATGAAACGTCGAGTTTGGTGAAGAATTACTTCAACTGAACACTGACAATTTGTGTGGCTCAGGTTCTGCACGGTGGTCTATGTTTTAATGAGATCTTTTACAAGCTCACTCTAACTTTGCACTAAGCAAAGTTACATTGAGCTTGTATGGTGTTTGGTTCATACATGGACCTGCGGGTTCAATAGCATCACAGCGAGCAGCTAAGCCACAAACATAGCTAATGTTCAGTTGTACTGTTTGCACACCAAGTCTCCCGTAGCATTCACAAAAACTACGCACTTGAGTTTCCAAGAATAACCTCATGAATAAACAAGGTTTAACAAAACATTGCATGCACTAAATGGTCGGTTCGTATTTGTAATTTGCGAACATGGGTACGAGGACTTGTGTTTTGAAAATGTCAGGATTTGCCAAACACTCAAGACAAGTTATTAGTTTACTGCATTCTCTTAACTCCTTCCTACATATCTTTTGAGTGGGCGGTTTTGACACAAATTTATACAAATACAAAAGCTGCCATAGTTCTTTTTTGTCAAGGATTTGTATTTAAAGATGATACATATTATAATTAATCTTGAATTCGTTGTTAACATCAAAAGATAAAGCAGAATAACATCTAGTTTTGCTCAGAACTGTCATTTGAGTTCTTTGCGTTTCTTATGGATATTTAATCGAAAAGCCATCTTGGTCTAGAATGACCTATAAAAACAGTCACAATTTGTTATTAACGCTCCCACGAAAACTCCATTTTCGGTTAAAGTGCAAATGAAAGAAATCTCATTCTTTTGTTATGATTACTGAATGAGTTTTGAGAGAAGCTAGCAATGTTTCTGAGATTTTATTTATGATTAATGAGCTTTTGCTTTGTTACCACAAACTGAGGGAGTGTTTGGATGTTCGGTTTAGTTAGGGACATATGGCTATGTATCTTGGTGTTGAACTCTGCATTGTTTGATCCTCTTCTCCCTTGTGATTGTGTACTTTGAAAGATTTAGGTAGCTTTTAAGAGTTTTGGTTTCTGCGGTGCGGATAGTAGCTCTATAAGGATAATTGGTTGTGTTTTGTTTGTCTGGGATATGGTCTTTGATTATTAGTATGGATCTGTGATGCTGCTGATATGGCCCTTTACTGGTATGGATCCTTTGGCAAATTCCTGTTGATTGTGGCCTATGGATATATCACATTTGATCTCATATGTTGCTGGTACTGGTGTATTCAGAGGTGTTTTCTTTGTTGTTCCGTCAGTCTTTTGTTCTGGCATTAAACTTCTTACCAGTGTTATAGCAGAAAGTAGAAACAGAGCTATGACTAACAATGCTTACATCGATTGAGTACCACCAGGAGGGTTACAATGCGATCAAGCTCTTATTTCACTTGCATTAAACTTCTTACCAGTGTTATAGAACACAATTGCATAAATTAGATATATAGATATATGTAGCCCCAAATGCATCAACTCATAAAGTTTGAACAATGTACAACAATTATCAAGTGACTAAATTCCTTACTCTACACTTTCTACTCTATCCAGTTTATCATTCTATTTTTCTTTTTATTCTTTTTTTTTCCTTATAAAACAAAAAATCGAATATGATTCTCGCTGGTCAGAAGAGTCAGCCTATACATTTCAATAATGTTTCAAAAATATACGAGGGTGTGTATGTATAGAAAATGGACACATAGTTACGCAAAGATGATGGTTCCATTTGAGGCTGATCCACAAAGGGTATAGTGTATGCAGGTGAAACTATTTGTCTTTTGTAGTAAAATGATAGTTCTTTTTAATGTAATATTAGCGCATACTGTGGTTAAACCCCTGGATCCATGTTTTTGTCTCGCTAACGCCTGGTTTTGGGATATTTTTATGCCACTTGTGTTGAACGGTGACATGCTTCCACTTGGACTAAAGAGTGAAGAGAGTAATTTATAAGTAGCATACCACTGGTTCGAGCAGCTCTTCAGTTATCTACTGTGCTTGCCTTAAATCAACAACCCTTGAAAACCACATGAAATCAGATTGGATAAATCTGTGTTTAGAATTATAGAACTTTATCGGGATCCCAGATTGACCCTTTTCCTCATATATACACACGCCAACCTGTTATAGCTTTTATACGTTCTAGTGAATTGCCTCTAGGTCCCAGAAGCCGGCCAACAAAGTTAAACCAAAATCCTAAAAAGAATATGCCATCTTAATGAATGAAATGTAGTAAAAAAAGTATAATGACTAAAACATGACTTACGTGAAAAAATACTTCGAATAAAGATGTGTTTGCATCTTCCTGAAAGTTGACATTAGGAAAAGAATCAACAGGAATATCTAACCGCAAGATACGCTTCACTGTGTATGGACTAGGACTAGCTGGAGCTCCTTGCTAGTCCATTGCCGTTCGGGAGGCCCCACACATCTGCCATAACACATGATTTATTACAAGTGTACTATCATTATTATGAGTGTACACTAAGACTATGTTTATTGCATAGGTTGACAACCCAACCTTATAGAAATACATACAAGTATATTATTTTTATAATGTTGTATACAACCAACATCAACAACCTAGATCACTTGGCAACCCAAGATCACAACCCCAATCTGCCACATGTTTTTATTTTACTGGCTATTTGCTTTTTTTCTTTACTTTTTATTTTTTATTTTTAATACTTATATTATTTTAGGTTGGGTTGTTGATAAATGGTATGGATTGGTTGTATGTATTTTGTGTAGGTGGAGGGAAGAGAAAATAATATTTTAATAAAATATGGGGTTGGGTTGGGTTGTTGATAAAGATAGTCTAAGAGCATTGGGTGTGGGAGGAATATCATTGCTCTTCATCACCGCCACATCAGCATAACAAACCTCCACAACTAACCACAACAACCCCCCCCCCCCCCCCCCCCCACTCACAACAAACCTCAACTTACTCATTTGGGTCCCACATACACATTTATTCACACACACAACCATACTAATTAAAAAAAACAAAAAAAAAAACAAAATGTCAGAAATTTTACCTCGTCGTGGTGACGAAGAGGTTTGTATGAAGAGCCACGACAAGAGGGGGGTGAAGAGCCATGACAAGGTGCCATGTCACCTCCACCTAGGATGATGGCGAGCCACAACAAGCCCACACCCAATGCTCTAAGTTTTAATTTTGTGTAAATTAGACACCTCTTGTGGAAAAACACTCCAGCCAGTAACACCTGCAGAAGCCATGGGGCTCAGGATTCTATGTCTCAACCATATTGGTTTAGTCTCATTGTTTAGGTTATTGCATTTTTATTCAAACAAGGATCAGTCGGGATTCAAACATTCTTTTTATCATATATGACTAATCTATAACTTTGCAACTTTCATGCTATAACCATAATAAACAGGAAAAGAAGATAACCTGGCTGAGCGAGTGCGCCTGATCAAGTGGGTTGGATTCTTAAGGAAAAGGAAAGTGGGTTGAGCAGGTGTGCAGCCAAAACAAAAAAAGTTCGCGACATTTTTGGAATCATAGACATTTCAATACCAGTAGGGCTGAGCATTGGGTCGAACCCGAACCCAACCAGGTAGACCCGAACCGAAACTGAAATATGTTCAAAAGCTGGACCGAATCCGAGCCGAATGGGACTAGGGTTTTCTTGGTTTAGTCGGGTCGGTTTCGGTTTTAGACAGCCATGAACCGAAATTTAAAAAACTGCAGCTGCTTACTTTTGGTGGAAAAAACTGCAGCTCAGCAGTGTTGGTGGAAAAGTGCAGTTACATAGCCAAGTTCAACAAACCTCAAGTTCAGTATCAACTTAAAAACAAGTACGACTAAAATCCATTACCACAAATCCCATTACAAAGTGCAACAAAAATCCATTACAGTAGCAACTTAAACACAAGTTCAGTAGCAAGTTACAAAGTCAAGTTCAACTACAGTAGAAACTTAAAGCAACTTAAAACAAACTAAACAACTACACTAGCAACTAAAACAACACAAGTTCCACACTTTCCATTTAGACCATTACAATTAAACAACTTCAGTAGCCATTCCAATCATGTTGCAACATTTTCCCCCTTTGCATGAGTTTGTTCTCGCTCTTGTTGCTCTAAGCTATCTTTGATTTCTAAAAAATAACATGACAACAAACAAATCTATAATCACTATAGAAAACTATATGTAAGTACGCATTTTGTGGTAAATTTATGTATGAGTTTACCTTTAGCAAGCTCGTCGTCTTTCATCAAATTTATGTAAGTACACATTTTGTGGTAAATTTATGTATGAGTTTACCTTTTACTTAAAGTAAATTTATGTATGAGTTTACCTTTAGCAAGCTCGTCGAGCAAAACAAGAGTTATTAAATTCTTAATAAAAAAATCCATCTTTAAACTCAATCACGGTTTTCAACATATCATGTGTAGAATTTCATTTTGTACGGCATTTGGAAATTAAAGACTTATTTGAAGTAAAAGCCTTCTCAACACTTTCTTTAAAGTTAGTAAATCTTTGGCTCGAATGTTTTATGTATTTCACGGCCAAAGCTATGACATATAAGCCATAAGCTACTCATATAACATAAGCATAAGCCGAACTAATAAGCTTAACTCAGTCCTACCCGGCCCATACCCGTTGACCCAAACCCATTTTACCCGTTATCCAACCCGACCCGAAAATTTAACTAATACGTGAAACAAAATCTACAGTAGGATAGACACTTACCAACTAGATTATTAGGTGTAGTTTTGTACAAATCAGCTTTATGAATCATTGTCGTCAATCACCGGCTCATTGTTTATCTTGCGCCTTAAGAAGTAGATTATTTCAGGTTTCGTTGGGTTGAAACAATGAGCATATGGCCTATCAGGAGGACGTGAATGTCGGGGACGTGGGGCGGACACACGTTAGGCCATGGTAACTATCACACTGTGGGGTACGAAACACCAATATAAGCTTATGAGCAAATACAAATGTTGGACATATAATTATAAAGATATTGTAGACGTGTTAAGTAATAAACTTTGCGATTTTGCAAGAAATATCCTCATTTAGAAAAAATTGCGAGAAATATCCTTAACGTTTCATTTTTTTGCGAGTTTTGCCCTTGAACCGTTACCGTAGGTGTAAATTCACGTTTTTGGCTAACGCTCGTTAGTTTTCTTCGTTAGTGGCCATGCGAAATGATTATTTTACCCTCGCCTACTCCAGGGACATTTTTTGCATTTTACTATTAATTTTATTTTGAGTTCCTAGACCATCACCACCACCCTCTACCACCTCACAACCATCACCACCACCACCACCACAACCCGATAAAACCCGACCCAATAAGCCTTATCGGGTTTGGGTTCGGGTCAGGTCTACACGACCCGTTTGACACTCCCTATCTGGAACTAATAAACTCATCCTAACACGACTCGGGTTCAGTATACAAGGGTTTTCAATATGTTGTCCACATCAGATCACGTGTAACCAAATGCATAGCAATCCTGTTATAGCAAAAAGGCACAAGTCCAATAAGGGACATACTGCTATCGCCAACATCAACCATCAACATTCACAATAGTTACTCCCCACTTCATGCGTAAAGTGATGGGTGTAAACAATTTAGCATAAAAATTTACCATCAAAAGTATCAAGGCTGCTAAAACGTTTGGTGCCTTTAACGAATGTACAGTGATCACCAAGATAACCCACAAACTACAGTTACAGATTCTAGTTCATTAAAGGGAATAGGAATAAGCACCACCGGAAGTTATTCTACAACAAAAAGCATAACTAGTTCATACTCATATTGGGTCTGAGTTGTAAATTGACAAACTCATAATGTGGACTACAAAATCTTTGAAGCAAAAGCAAAAACTACAGTTCTATCCCGCAGTTTTTAACGATAAAGGGAAAGGATATGAGCTTTCATCAGCATAAAATAATTCTCATGTGGTGGCATCTTGGCAATTGTATTGTACCAAGCATGTGTTGTAGGGTAGTAGCCCATATCCATTGCCTCTCTGAAGAAGCTGAAACAATTAAAACATTTCATTACTTTTTTTTTTTTGGTTTGGTCAACCCAATTAACCCTGCTTAGTTAACAGTGTTTGCAAGATAAATGGGATGGTGAGTTGACCCATTTAACACTCTATAAGTATTTCAATAACCATCATGTAATCATATATGGAGTAGGGTAGGTTTGAACTATTGAATTCATCCCATACTTCTGAAATTTCATCTTCTGTGAATCGCGCATCAAGTAAACTCCAAAGCAGAAATTGATGACCTTTTCTTGATGGGGTAGCGAATGGTTCAAGATCTTTTTTAGGATCCAAAAAGCTCCAACCCAAAATCTGGTTTCTGCTGGTCCGTTATCTTAAAGAAAATCTGATTCAAATAAATTAATGAATAATTGCTTTATGTTTAATACTTACCGCATGTGTTAATCAAGCTTATGTATCTCATCCGTTAAGTGTGGTTTTGTGAAATCCACGCTCTCATGCCATTTGCTAAGGGCATCTTTTAAATAGGAACACAGTTTCCTAATTCAAATGTTAAAAAAAAGGCTTAAGTTATTAATACGTGGCTACTATTTTATTGCGTGGCCCCTCCCACATGCAACTTTGTCCTTTTTATTTATTTATTTTTTTTTTTTATTTGATTTGATGTGTATAATTTATTTTGTATGATATATTTAATTAGTGTCGTGTTTTTATATGTATAGTGTATTTATTTGTGTGATATATTTAATTTGTGAAGTGTTTTTATATGTAGAGTATTTATTTGTGTATTGTTTCCATTTAATTAAACAATAACAATAAAACATTTTATAAACTTTTTTTACGTTACTTTTTATAAACTTTTTTTTATAAACTTTTTTATAAACTTTTTTATTAACTTTTTTTATAAACTTTTTATAAACTTTTTTTATAAACTTTTTATAAACTTTTTTTTATAAACTTTTTTATAAACTTTTTTTATAAACTTTTTTTTATAAAAAGTAACATAAAAAAAAGTTTAAAAAAAAAGTTTATAAAAAAAAGTTTATAAAAAGTTTATAAAAAAAAGTTTACAAAAAGTTTATATAAAAAAGTTTTTAAAAAAAGTTTATAAAAAGTAACGTAAAAAAAGTTTATAAAATGTTTTATTGTTATTGTTTAATTAAATGGAAACAATACACAAATAAATACTCTACATATAAAAACACTACACAAATTAAATATATTACACAAATAAATACACTATACATATAAAAACACTACACAAATTAAATATACCATACAAAATAAACTATACACATCAAATCAAATCAAAAAAAAAAAAAAAAAAGGACGAAAGTGGGAGAGAGAGGGGGTAGTAGCCCCCGTATTAATAGTGTGTCCCTAAAAAAAACAATTGTCAGTTACATGTTTTTTAGCCATGTACAGTACCTATTTATAATAAATCATACAACTTACCCCATCTTTTGCTTGTGAAAGTAATACAAAGCAACATAGTAATAAGGAGTTTGGTTCATCGAAGATCACATTTTTTTCAAAGAACAAATGGTAAGATCCTCACCATCCATCCCATATAATCTAACGGCGGAGAATAAAAAAGATATTTTAATAAAATATCAATAAAGGGGCAAAATAGTCATTACATACTACCACATTGGTCACGTGACTGGCACATTTGAGTCATTTATCACACAACAAACTAACATCACTCACTATGACTCTCTCCACCCACCACTCATTATCTCACCACCAATTACATCTTTTTCACGCACAATTAACACACACACGCACATAACCTCTCTCAACCACTAAACTCTCGATTGATCCCCAAATTCATCACATGTATCTGGTTACATCATAACAACAATCGAAATTATGGATATTAAGGGTGAACTGATGAAGGATAAGAACATTTCTGGTAAAATTGTAACTCGTCTCCATATTGATGTATTTTTTTGATTATTGTATATATTACGCCGATTTGATATTGACGTAGTCATTTTGTGATTATCTTACTGGATTTAAGTTAGTTATGGATTTGTCAATTTTCTATGTGATTTTGTTACCGATTTGATTCTGCTCTACTAGTTATGGATTTGTCCATTTTTTGGTCTTTTACGTCTTAAGTTAGTTATAAGTTATGTTGTTCGTTTGATAGGTGTTATTCTAAAAGTTTCACTTGTGGTATTCCGTTATCGATATAATATTTGAGATGGTGTTACATGATAGTTAAAGATTATTATTTAGCTTTGTCCGGTGTAAATAGTGTGCAGTTGTAGGACGGTGTAGTCAAGTAGTGGTTGACTGGCCTAGTGTTGAACAATACAATGCCTAAGTTTCAGCTGACTAGAATTGGAGTAGAAGTATGTTTTGAAAGAATGCCAGGTTGAGTTCAAAAATTATCGTTGGTTGCTTACTTATAACTGAAAAATCAGTAACTATCAAAAGCTATTAGGCAAATTAGCATTGGTACACTTATTTTGCTTTTCCGAATGTTGTAGGAAACAAGTAATCAATTTATAAGATTTACCTGCTGTGAAGTCCTAGATATTATATGAAATACTCTTGTTTATGACTTTGGTTATGATATAGGAAATAATTTGACGGTATGGTTGATCGGTTTAATCTTCTTGGACCTCTGTATGAAACTGAGTTTACCGTTTGATTCCAGGTTGTATGTTGTCTTGGTAGCGAAAGTGATCTTTGTTGTTTATAATGAACTGTTATGGTACTTTCTTTATTTGTAGGTTTGCAGCCTTTGCGTACTTCCTATTAAGGTGATTTAAGATGCTTAGATGAATCTTATGCATGAATATTTGAATATGATGTTTGATTTATAAATGCCCAAAGATTGTAATTATTCTTTTTCTTGTTATTTGAATGTTATCAGAAGTTGTGGTCTGTTTGTGTGAAACGCCTGTTGTGGAGTCCTACATCTTAAGTTATAGGCTCTCATATGATGATACATTGGTATTTTTATTTTTTACTATATTTGCTTTAATTGCTTTGAATGGGTGGTTGCTAAATTGCTGACTAAATCTTTAGTGGCTCTAAGTTTTTTGTTTCTAAATGATTGCTATTTCATTTGGTGGATTTTGTAGTCTTGATAGAGAAAGTGGTCTCGGGTAATTATGATACTGTTTCTAATTTGAGTCGACTGTTCTTCATCTTAAACTTGAGTGTTAAGGTGTTCGCTTAAAGTCAAAACAAACTGTTGAATGTGTAAAATATCTCTGCTTTAGACACAATGTGCTTGAGAAAACGAGCAAGTGGATTTGTGTGACAATCCGTCAATTTCCCGGCTATTATTTATATCAGAATATGCGTGTTATTTATTTTCTGACCATTATAACTCAAAATCGAGTAGTTATCTAGTGTTTTCGCAAGTCTTGGCACCACACGCGTACCGACACCATAATAAAATTGACGTAAAATTTACTTTCAAATTTCAAAGTAATAATAATACCATAATATTTCGCTCGTCAAAACGTCTCCAGAAATATAAAATTTATAAAATACGGATACCCGAATAATATTCTACATAATTTAACGTTATCTTGTACGGAACAAATTATACAGTACGATGTACATATAATACACTAAATAACAAAAATACATCTCTTTGTCTTTCTTATCCCCACACACGACAAAAGACCAAACCCAGATATGAAGATATCATATCTTCTTCTTCCTCATCTAGCCCTGCAAATCCCTCCTAGACCGAATCTCCCAAAGAAGGAAAACCCAACATGATATCTCACCATATCCTTCTCTTTCTTACCAAAAACATGCAAGTTTTTGTCCTCCAAATCCTCCCTATGATGCGCTGGCTATGAATCGAATAAGCCAAGAAGAATCAAGATATAATCACTCAAGAGAATCATATCTTCACTTCAATCTACCTTGAGCAAGTCCAAGATTCGCCTAAGGTTTTGGAAGCTAGCCAAATTCGGCTTCAAACCAAGACCAAGAGAAGAAAGATAACCAAACTCCTCCTCAACATACTCCTATATTTCTAGTCGAATTTGCTAAAGCTCCAAACTCAGTTTCTCATCATCACTTTCACAAAAATTAGGGTTTGGTAAATCATAGGGCTTTTCAAAATTGATTGAGGGGTTTTGTTAAGGGAAGTATAAAGAAGGTTTTGCAAGGGTTTAATTTTATCAATTTGGTTCGAGCCCCTTCCAATTGAAGCAAAGTTTCGGTGTTCATAGAAATAAGTGTAAGAGCATATTTTGATTTTCCTCATTATATTTCATTGTAATCACAGTTAATATTAAATTCGGATTATATTTTGGTTATAATGTGGTTTGACTTTTGTAAATCGATCAACCTGAAAACCCTCGAGTATTATTATTTTCTTGTTGTCGATGTGTGGTCAGTTAATAAATATTAAATCCAGAACTTAAGTATTGGCTTCATTATGGATGTGCTTATTTTTGTTTTCGTTTATTTATGGGCATATTTGCTATGTTAAAGCTGGTGATAATAGAGTCTTGAAACATAGGTAGTTAGCGCCTTTGCATTAAAGAGTACGGTTGGTTCGCGCCTTGTTCGAAGGCGAGTATGCTCAGTTTGCTTGAACTTGGTCATTCATTTGGTTCACGACTTCACTCTCCATACGTTAAAAATTCATACTTTGAAAATAAAACCTGGTCTTGTTATGCTTGTTATTCTTCCCAGATTAGGCCAAAACTTCTTTGAGTCAAAAACTGTCACAGCTTGGGCCCAATATATTTTTTTATGCACATAGAGTAAATAGGAAATTTTCAATTTGGGTCTTGTTAGACATCAAGATTGTTTGGTTGTTTATCCGGATTCGACTTAAACACCCGACTTACTCCATTTCGCTCGTCCACGAGCTTACAATGAAATTTTCAACAAGTACACAAAAATCTACTCTACCACTCGAAGTTATATATATATATACTCAATACATAAGACTATAAACCATTACACATATTTGAAACTTATAAGAACTAAACTTGTAAGCTTAACCACGTCTAATTAATTTATATCACCTAGTTAACTAGCACATTAACTTGACATATTTTACGAAAACGTATAAGAGATTTATAAATTATAGAACGGCGGTATACTTAAGTATATATACCATGTAATTTATAATTATCACAAGAAAGCTACTATATATACACGAGTCATCTTTAATATAAACTTTTTTTTTTATAAAATCATCACTTAGAGTATGATTTCAATACACTTTTATTATCAACTAGTATTGATCATATATAAATGTATATACTTTAACGACCTTTGATTCTAATTAGTTGACGTCTAATATTATGAGTAATTATTTTCCGTACATCGTCTTTCGTTTGCCATCGAACCGAAGATTCTTTCGTCATTGATATTTTCTTATTATGTACTTATGCACATCCAAGAGCCAAAATCTACAAAAATTATATTAAACACTAATCGTTGCCACACAAACAACAACAAAAATTTTATTAAACCTTGTCGAGTCATAATCATGAATAAAGACTAAATTTGCCATACTAATCTAGGTCGCGTGTCGGTGCCATCCAATAATTCTAATTGACTGCTGCTTTAGACTGCTTTTTACCAAGGTGAGTATTCACAGCCCCTTTTTACTGTTTTACTTATTTGGGGTGAAATGCATGAATATAAACTTAAAATGTTTTCTTTGAACTATTTGATATATTTTGAACCCTTAGACTTAATTATAAATTTATGACTTGTTTGAACCTGATGGACCGTACGTCCTTGACCTAAAGTCTCCCCGTTCGGAGCACTGCCGAGTCTCCCATGTTCGGAGCAGTCTTAATTGATAGTATATAATAGTTGTTATGATGTACTGTTCGTACATTCGCATTGTTAGTCCCCTATTGGTTTGCCGTTCGCACTCCAATTATACGTACCGTTCGTACGGCCTCCTTGTGTGGGGCAGTAGATAGTATGAGTAGCGCTATTAGAGGTCGGCCAACCTCTCGTTCCCTGTCTACGGAATGCATATTATTTATTTTAGGGGCTTTGCCGCATACTTTATTATATACGAGGCGTTATTGTGCATTGTTTATTAGACTTAAAATATGGAAGTGTATGTGAATTCATATGTTACAAGTCTTGTATGGGCGGGATTTGTAACATAGTGAGTTGACAGGACATTTTCCAGTTAGACCTTCAAATCGGTATTTTATTTTACATAAAACCTGTGTACTCACCAACTATTTTCATAGTTGACCCGTTTTCTCATGCATTTCGGTGATCGTTGTTTAGCTTATGTATTGAAGATTTTAAATAAAGGAGTCGTCACAAGTCAACTGGGTCGTTATGTATTAAAGTGTCATCTTTCAAATGTCAAACTTTATGTTTCAATTGCCAAGGTCGGCTAGAACCTTGTTGTAATGTTACAATATTTCTTTAAATTTAAATTATGGTATTGTACTATATCTCTTTGCGATGTATATTGATTATGTTACACCTCGCGTTTCCGCCTCCGGCGGGGTGTGACAGATTGGTATCAAAGCCAGGTTATAGTGAATGCCGGTTTTTATAAAATAAAAATCGCAACTATAACCAAAATAAAATTTTCTTAAAACACGGAAACATCATACGAGTCGACTAGCACCAGCATTGCATCGTTACTCCTAAATTATGCATAGCCTGTACACCTATGCATAATTCAGGAAGAATCATATGATGATGGGATTAGTAGCCTCGGATTATGTTTGGTCGAGTCTTAAAGATTCTGATCACCTGGAACTGCATTAGTCGCGTGAGTATGCATAACATGTTTATATGTCCATCATACCTTATATACATTTTATATATGCCTTGTTCCTGCTATATTATGACCTGATAGGCTAGGCACGTCCTTGTTCCCGTCACATCACACTCACTACCTGTCGCCGTCCCACACATCATCCGCCATGACTCACTCAACCAAATGCCTTGGCCTATTGTAGAATCATGACTACAAGGAACACCCGTTCAGGAAGCATCAACAATGAAGCCCCAAGAGACAGTGCTGCTGGATTGGCGGATCTCCTCACTCAGATTGTCGCACACATTGATGCAGGACGAGCCAATGAGGGAGCTGGTACCTCGACCAATGGCCACGGATGCAGCTATAAGACTTTCATGTCATGCAGGCCAAAGGAATTTCATGGCACTGAGGGTGCCATTGGCCTGCTATCATGGTTTGAGAATGTGGAGTCGAAACTTAGCATCACTAAATGTGCAGAGGGAGATAAGGTTGAGTTCTCTGCAGGCCTGCTTCAGAGTCGAGCACTGACATGGTGGAACAACCAGCTACAGACCAGAGGAGAGAAGCGCAAATGGATTATCTTGGGAAGAATTCAAGAAGCTACTAACTGAAGAGTACTGCAGGAAGGACGAAGTGCGAAACTGGAAGCGGAATTCTGGAACCATATGATGATAGGAGTGGAAGTTGACAAGTACACAGCCCGCTTTCATGAGCTGACCAGAATGGTCCCCCACATGGTCTCTACTGTGGAGCAGTTGATTGATCGATACATTTGGGGTTTGATTCTTGAGATCAGGAGAGATGTCACCTCATCCAAGCCAACTACCCTGCAAGCTGCTGTGGGAATGGCATACCGCTTGACTAATGACGTGATCAGTCCGGAGAACTAGCAAAAACAAACGACAATGGGCGAAAGCGATATGAGGATCACCAGGGAAGCCGAGACCAGGACCATCAAGACAAGAGGCAACGAGTGACCAGGAACTATGGAGCGACGACTCAGGAGCGCAGAGGATATGCAGGTCCACATCCTAAGTGCACTCGATGCAACCTCCATCACATAGGAAAGCGCCTAAGTGTAACGTGTGCCAGAAGATGGGCCACATTGGTCGGAATTGCCCGCAGAAATGGAAACCAGGTACGAAGGCTAACATGCTACGAGTGTGGAAGTCCGGATCACCTTCGGAACACATGTCCTAAGTTGAATAGGGCACAAAAGTCGGAGCACGGTAGCATGACTCTCGCGTTAGCACTTGATGAAGATAACCCAAACCGTGGACGCAATGTCAGCCCAGCTCGGGTCCGAGCATACTTCTTGGGCACCAAGGAAACTCACTAAGACACAAGCACCGTGACGGGTACATTCTTTTGATCACCCACCTTATTTCAGTACCTTCTAGTTCTAATTCATGGCATTGATTAGTGTAGAACCTTGCATCATGAGCCTTAGTTTAATTGTTGCCTTCTCATTAATCTGAGCACCCCACTATTAGTTGATTTGAGTGGTTTAAATGATTTCAAACTCGAGCCAAACTTTCAAAAGGTCTCTTACATATATGAGAAGCCATCTCTTTACGACAACTTGCTTTCTAACTTGATTTAGTGACAGTTCTTGTTTGATGAGTTGCGAAAATCAAGTTAGAATCAAGTTGTTACTCAACCTATACAACTTAAACAAATGACCGGTCAGGTCGACAAGTTGTGAAAAGTCACCAACTAAGAGTCTTTTGAGGGCAAAGCTCGAGAATGAGAAAGTTTGAACCATGAAAATGTACGCATGTAGTGTAGACGGACTGAATCTCGAGGACGAGATTCTTTTTAAGGCTGGCAGACTGTGACAATCCGTCAATTTCCCGGCTATTATTTATATCAGAATATGCGAGTTATTTATTTTCTGACCATTATAACTCAAAATCGAGTAGTTATCTAGTGTTTTCCCAAGTCTTGGCACCACACGCGTACCGACACCATAATAAAATTGACGTAAAATTTACTTTCAAATTTCAAAGTAATAATAATACCATAATATTTCGCTCGTCAAAACGTCTCCAGAAATATAAAATTTATAAAATACGGATACCCGAATAATATTCTACATAATTTAACGTTATCTTGTACGGAACAAATTATACAGTACGATGTACATATAATACACTAAATAACAAAAATACATCTCTTTGTCTTTCTTATCCCTA
Organism: Chrysanthemum makinoi; assembly: GCA_910596185.1. Classification (NCBI taxonomy): domain Eukaryota; kingdom Viridiplantae; phylum Streptophyta; class Magnoliopsida; order Asterales; family Asteraceae; genus Chrysanthemum; species Chrysanthemum makinoi. Next base: position 336,886,333 of record OU343225.1, read on the forward strand.
CACACGACAAAAGACCAAACCCAGATATGAAGATATCATATCTTCTTCTTCCTCATCTAGCCCTGCAAATCCCTCCTAGACCGAATCTCCCAAAGAAGGAAAACCCAACATGATATCTCACCATATCCTTCTCTTTCTTACCAAAAACATGCAAGTTTTTGTCCTCCAAATCCTCCCTATGATGCGCTGGCTATGAATCGAATAAGCCAAGAAGAATCAAGATATAATCACTCAAGAGAATCATATCTTCACTTCAATCTACCTTGAGCAAGTCCAAGATTCGCCTAAGTTTTTGGAAGCTAGCCAAATTCGGCTTCAAACCAAGACCAAGAGAAGAAAGATAACCAAACTCCTCCTCAACATACTCCTATATTTCTAGTCGAATTTGCTAAAGCTCCAAACTCAGTTTCTCATCATCACTTTCACAAAAATTAGGGTTTGGTAAATCATAGGGCTTTTCAAAATTGATTGAGGGGTTTTGTTAAGGGAAGTATAAAGAAGGTTTTGCAAGGGTTTAATTTTATCAATTTGGTTCGAGCCCCTTCCAATTGAAGCAAAGTTTCGGTGTTCATAGAAATAAGTGTAAGAGCATATTTTGATTTTCCTCATTATATTTCATTGTAATCACAGTTAATATTAAATTCGGATTATATTTTGGTTATAATGTGGTTTGACTTTTGTAAATCGATCAACCTGAAAACCCTCGAGTATTATTATTTTCTTGTTGTCGATGTGTGGCCGTTAATAAATATTAAATCCAGAACTTAAGTATTGGCTTCATTATGGATGTGCTTATTTTTGTTTTCGTTTATTTATGGGCATATTTGCTATGTTAAAGCTGGTGATAATAGAGTCTTGAAACATAGGTAGTTAGCGCCCTTGCATTAAAGAGTACGGTTGGTTCGCGCCTTGTTCAGAAGGCCAGAGTATGCTCAGTTTGCTTGAACTTGGTCATTCATTTGGTTCACGACTTCACTCTCCATACGTTAAAAATTCATACTTTGAAAATAAAACCTGGTCTTGTTATGCTTGTTATTCTTCCCAGATTAGGCCAAAACTTCTTTGAGTCAAAAACTGTCACAGCTTGGGCCCAATATATTTTTTTATGCACATAGAGTACATAGGAAATTTTCAATTTGGGTCTTGTTAGACATCAAGATTGTTTGGTTGTTTATCCGGATTCGACTTAAACACCCGCCTTACTCCATTTCGCTCGTCCACGAGCTTACAATGAAATTTTCAACAAGTACACAAAAATCTACTCTACCACTCGAAGTTATATATATATATATATATATATATATATATATATATATATATATATATATATATATATATATATATATATATATATACTCAATACATAAGACTATAAACCATTACACATATTTGAAACTTATAAGAACTAAACTTGTAAGCTTAACCACGTCTAATTAATTTATATCACCTAGTTAACTAGCACATTAACTTGACATATTTTACGAAAACGTATAAGAGATTTATAAATTATAGAACGGCGGTATACTTAAGTATATATACCATGTAATTTATAATTATCACAAGAAATCTACTATATATACACGAGTCATCTTTAATATAAACTTTTTTTTTTATAAAATCATCACTTAGAGTATGATTTCAATACACTTTTATTATCAACTAGTATTGATCATATATAAATGTATATACTTTAACGACCTTTGATTCTAATTAGTTGACGTCTAATATTATGAGTAATTATTTTCCGTACATCGTCTTTCGTTTGCCATCGAACCGAAGATTCTTTCGTCATTGATATTTTCTTATTATGTACTTATGCACATCCAAGAGCCAAAATCTACAAAAATTATATTAAACACTAATCGTTGCCACACAAACAACAACAAAAATTTTATTAAACCTTGTCGAGTCATAATCATGAATAAAGACTAAATTTGCCATACTAATCTAGGTCGCGTGTCGGTGCCATCCAATAATTCTAATTGACTGCTGCTTTAGACTGCTTTTTACCAAGGTGAGTATTCACAGCCCCCTTTTTACTGTTTTACTTATTTGGGGTGAAATGCATGAATATAAACTTAAAACGTTTTCTTTGAACTATTTGATATATTTTGAACCCTTAGACTTAATTATAAATTTATGACTTGTTTGAACCTGATGGACCATACGTCCTTGACCTAAAGTCTCCCATGTTCGGAGCAATGCCGAGTCTCCCATGTTCGGAGCAGTCTTAATTGATAGTATATAATAGTTGTTATGATGTACTGTTCGTACATTCGCATTGTTAGTCCCCTATTGGTTTGCCGTTCGCACTCCAATTATACGTACCGTTCGTACGGCCTCCTTGTGTGGGGCAGTAGATAGTATGAGTAGCGCTATTAGAGGTCGGCCAACCTCTCGTTCCCCTGTCTACGGAACGCATATTATTTATTTTAGGGGCTTTGCCGCATACTTTATTATATACGAGGCGTTATTGTGCATTGTTTATTAGACTTAAAATATGGAAGTGTATGTGAATTCATATGTTACAAGTCTTGTATGGGCGGGATTTGTAACATAGTGAGTTGACAGGACATTGCCAGTCAGACATTCAAATCGGTATATTATTTTACATAAAACCTGTGTACTCACCAACTATTTTCAAAGTTGACCCGTTTTCTCATGCATTTCAGGTGATCGTTGTTTAGCTTATGTATTGAAGATTTTAAATAAAGGAGTCGTCACAAGTCAACTGGGTCGTTATGTATTAAAGTGTCATCTTTCAAATGTCAAACTTTATGTTTCAATTGCCAAGGTCGGCTAGAACCTTGTTGTAATGTTACAATATTTCTTTAAATTTAAATTATGGTATTGTACTATATCTCTTTGCGATGTATATTGATTATGTTACACCTCGCGTTTCCGCCTCCGGCGGGGTGTGACAGATTGGTATCAAAGCCGAGGTTATAGTGAATGCCGGTTTTTATAAAATAAAAATCGCAACTATAACCAAAATAAAATTTTCTTAAAACACGGAAACATCATACGAGTCGACTAGAACCAGCATTGCATCGTTACTCCTAAATTATGGATAGCCTGTACACCTATGCATAATTCAGGAAGAATCATATGATGATGGGATTAGTAGCCTCGGATTATGTTTGGTCGAGTCTTAAAGATTCTGATCACCTGGAACTGCATTAGTCGCGTGAGTATGCATAACATGTTTATATGTCCGTCATACCTTATATACATTTTATATATGCCTTGTTCCTGCTATATTATGACCTGATAGGCTAGGCACGTCCTTGTTCCCGTCACATCACACTCACTACCTGTCGCCGTCCCACACATCATCCGCCATGACTCACTCAACCAAATGCCTTGGCCTATTGTAGAATCATGACTACAAGGAACACCCGTTCAGGAAGCATCAACAATGAAGCTCCAAGAGACAGTGCTGCTGGATTGGCGGATCTCCTCACTCAGATTGTCGCACACATTGATGCAGGACGAGCCAATGAGGGAGCTGGTACCTCGACCAATGGCCACGGATGCAGCTATAAGACCTTCATGTCATGCAGGCCAAAGGAATTTCATGGCACTGAGGGTGCCATTGGCCTGCTATCATGGTTTGAGAATGTGGAGTCGAAACTTAGCATCACTAAATGTGCAGAGGGAGATAAGGTTGAGTTCTCTGCAGGTCTGCTTCAGAGTCGAGCACTGACATGGTGGAACAACCAGCTACAGACCAGAGGGAGAGAAGCTGCAAATGGATTATCTTGGGAAGAATTCAAGAAGCTACTAACTGAGGAGTACTGCAGGAAGGACGAAGTGCAGAAACTGGAAGCGGAATTCTGGAACCATATGATGATAGGAGTGGAAGTTGACAAGTACACAGCCCGCTTTCATGAGCTGACCAGAATGGTTCCCCACATGGTCTCTACTGTGGAGCAGCTGATTGATCGATACATTTGGGGTTTGATTCCTGAGATCAGGAGAGATGTCACCTCATCCAAGCCAACTACCCTGCAAGCTGCTGTGGGAATGGCATACCGCTTGACTAATGACGTGATCAGGTCTGGAGAACTAGCAAAAACAAACGACAATGGGCGAAAGCGATATGAGGATCACCAGGGAAGCCGAGACCAGGACCATCAAGACAAGAGGCAACGAGTGACCAGGAACTATGGAGCGACGACTCAGGAGCGCAGAGGATATGCAGGTCCACATCCTAAGTGCACTCGATGCAACCTCCATCACATAGGAAACTGCCCTAAGTGTAACGTGTGCCAGAAGATGGGCCACATTGGTCGGAATTGCCCAGACAGAAATGGAAACCAAGGACGAAGGCTAACATGCTACGAGTGTGGAAGTCCGGATCACCTTCGGAACACATGTCCTAAGTTGAATAGGGCACAAAAGTCGGAGCACGGTAGCATGACTCTCGCGTTAGCACTTGATGAAGATAACCCAAACCGTGGACGCAATGTCAGCCCAGCTCGGGGCCGAGCATACTTCTTGGGCACCAAGGAAACTCACTAAGACACAAGCACCGTGACGGGTACATTCTTTTGATCACCCACCTTATTTCAGTACCTTCTAGTTCTAATTCATGGCATTGATTAGTGTAGAACCTTACATCATGAGCCTTAGTTTAATTGTTGCCTTCTCATTAATCTGAGCACCCCACTATTAGTTGATTTGAGTGGTTTAAATGATTTCAAACTCGAGCCAAACTTTCAAAAGGTCTCTTACATATATGAGAAGCCATCTCTTTACGACAACTTGCTTTCTAACTTGATTTAGTGACAGTTCTTGTTTGATGAGTTGCGAAAATCAAGTTAGAATCAAGTTGTTACTCAACCTATACAACTTAAACAAATGACCGGTCAGGTCGACAAGTTGTGAAAAGTCACCAACTAAGAGTCTTTTGAGGGCAAAGCTCGAGAATGAGAAAGTTTGAACCATGAAAATGTACGCATTTAGTGTAGACGGACTGAATCTCGAGGACGAGATTCTTTTTAAGGCTGGCAGACTGTGACAATCCGTCAATTTCCCGGCTATTATTTATATCAGAATATGCGAGTTATTTATTTTCTGACCATTATAACTCAAAATCGAGTAGTTATCTAGTGTTTTCCCAAGTCTTGGCACCACACGCGTACCGACACCATAATAAAATTGACGTAAAATTTACTTTCAAATTTCAAAGTAATAATAATACCATAATATTTCGCTCGTCAAAACGTCTCCAGAAATATAAAATTTATAAAATACGGATACCCGAATAATATTCTACATAATTTAACGTTATCTTGTACGGAACAAATTATACAGTACGATGTACATATAATACACTAAATAACAAAAATACATCTCTTTGTCTTTCTTATCCCTACACACGACAAAAGACCAAACCCAGATATGAAGATATCATATCTTCTTCTTCCTCATCTAGCCCTGCAAATCCCTCCTAGACCGAATCTCCCAAAGAAGGAAAACCCAACATGATATCTCACCATATCCTTCTCTTTCTTACCAAAAACATGCAAGTTTTTGTCCTCCAAATCCTCCCTATGATGCGCTGGCTATGAATCGAATAAGCCAAGAAGAATCAAGATATAATCACTCAAGAGAATCATATCTTCACCTCAATCTACCTTGAGCAAGTCCAAGATTCGCCTAAGTTTTTGGAAGCTAGCCAAATTCGGCTTCAAACCAAGACCAAGAGAAGAAAGATAACCAAACTCCTCCTCAACATACTCCTATATTTCTAGTCGAATTTGCTAAAGCTCCAAACTCAGTTTCTCATCATCACTTTCACAAAAATTAGGGTTTGGTAAATCATAGGGCTTTTCAAAATTGATTGAGGGGTTTTGTTAAGGGAAGTATAAAGAAGGTTTTGCAAGGGTTTAATTTTATCAATTTGGTTCGAGCCCCTTCCAATTGAAGCAAAGTTTCGGTGTTCATAGAAATAAGTGTAAGAGCATATTTTGATTTTCCTCATTATATTTCATTGTAATCACAGTTAATATTAAATTCGGATTATATTTTGGTTATAATGTGGTTTGACTTTTGTAAATCGATCAACCTGAAAACCCTCGAGTATTATTATTTTCTTGTTGTCGATGTGTGGCCGTTAATAAATATTAAATCCAGAACTTAAGTATTGGCTTCATTATGGATGTGCTTATTTTTGTTTTCGTTTATTTATGGGCATATTTGCTATGTTAAAGCTGGTGATAATAGAGTCTTGAAACATAGGTAGTTAGCGCCTTTGCATTAAAGAGTACGGTTGGTTCGCGCCTTGTTCAGAAGGCCAGAGTATGCTCAGTTTGCTTGAACTTGGTCATTCATTTGGTTCACGACTTCACTCTCCATACGTTAAAAATTCATACTTTGAAAATAAAACCTGGTCTTGTTATGCTTGTTATTCTTCCCAGATTAGGCCAAAACTTCTTTGAGTCAAAAACTGTCACAGCTTGGGCCCAATATATTTTTTTATGCACATAGAGTACATAGGAAATTTTCAATTTGGGTCTTGTTAGACATCAAGATTGTTTGGTTGTTTATCCGGATTCGACTTAAACACCCGCCTTACTCCATTTCGCTCGTCCACGAGCTTACAATGAAATTTTCAACAAGTACACAAAAATCTACTCTACCACTCGAAGTTATATATATATATATATATATATATATATATATATATATACTCAATACATAAGACTATAAACCATTACACATATTTGAAACTTATAAGAACTAAACTTGTAAGCTTAACCACGTCTAATTAATTTATATCACCTAGTTAACTAGCACATTAACTTGACATATTTTACGAAAACGTATAAGAGATTTATAAATTATAGAACGGCGGTATACTTAAGTATATATACCATGTAATTTATAATTATCACAAGAAATCTACTATATATACACGAGTCATCTTTAATATAAACTTTTTTTTTTATAAAATCATCACTTAGAGTATGATTTCAATACACTTTTATTATCAACTAGTATTGATCATATATAAATGTATATACTTTAACGACCTTTGATTCTAATTAGTTGACGTCTAATATTATGAGTAATTATTTTCCGTACATCGTCTTTCGTTTGCCATCGAACCGAAGATTCTTTCGTCATTGATATTTTCTTATTATGTACTTATGCACATCCAAGAGCCAAAATCTACAAAAATTATATTAAACACTAATCGTTGCCACACAAACAACAACAAAAATTTTATTAAACCTTGTCGAGTCATAATCATGAATAAAGACTAAATTTGCCATACTAATCTAGGTCGCGTGTCGGTGCCATCCAATAATTCTAATTGACTGCTGCTTTAGACTGCTTTTTACCAAGGTGAGTATTCACAGCCCCTTTTTACTGTTTTACTTATTTGGGGTGAAATGCATGAATATAAACTTAAAACGTTTTCTTTGAACTATTTGATATATTTTGAACCCTTAGACTTAATTATAAATTTATGACTTGTTTGAACCTGATGGACCGTACGTCCTTGACCTAAGTCTCCCATGTTCGGAGCAGTCTTAATTGATAGTATATAATAGTTGTTATGATGTACTGTTCGTACATTCGCATTGTTAGTCCCCTATTGGTTTGCCGTTCGCACTCCAATTATACGTACCGTTCGTACGGCCTCCTTGTGTGGGGCAGTAGATAGTATGAGTAGCGCTATTAGAGGTCGGCCAACCTCTCGTTCCCCTGTCTACGGAACGCATATTATTTATTTTAGGGGCTTTGCCGCATACTTTATTATATACGAGGCGTTATTGTGCATTGTTTATTAGACTTAAAATATGGAAGTGTATGTGAATTCATATGTTACAAGTCTTGTATGGGCGGGATTTGTAACATAGTGAGTTGACAGGACATTTTCCAGTTAGACCTTCAAATCGGTATTTTATTTTACATAAAACCTGTGTACTCACCAACTATTTTCATAGTTGACCCGTTTTCTCATGCATTTCAGGTGATCGTTGTTTAGCTTATGTATTGAAGATTTTAAATAAAGGAGTCGTCACAAGTCAACTGGGTCGTTATGTATTAAAGTGTCATCTTTCAAATGTCAAACTTTATGTTTCAATTGCCAAGGTCGGCTAGAACCTTGTTGTAATGTTACAATATTTCTTTAAATTTAAATTATGGTATTGTACTATATCTCTTTGCGATGTATATTGATTATGTTACACCTCGCGTTTCCGCCTCCGGCGGGGTGTGACAGATTGGTATCAAAGCCAGGTTATAGTGAATGCCGGTTTTTATAAAATAAAAATCGCAACTATAACCAAAATAAAATTTTCTTAAAACACGGAAACATCATACGAGTCGACTAGAACCAGCATTGCATCGTTACTCCTAAATTATGGATAGCCTGTACACCTATGCATAATTCAGGAAGAATCATATGATGATGGGATTAGTAGCCTCGGATTATGTTTGGTCGAGTCTTAAAGATTCTGATCACCTGGAACTGCATTAGTCGCGTGAGTATGCATAACATGTTTATATGTCCGTCATACCTTATATACATTTTATATATGCCTTGTTCCTGCTATATTATGACCTGATAGGCTAGGCACGTCCTTGTTCCCGTCACATCACACTCACTACCTGTCGCCGTCCCACACATCATCCGCCATGACTCACTCAACCAAATGCCTTGGCCTATTGTAGAATCATGACTACAAGGAACACCCGTTCAGGAAGCATCAACAATGAAGCTCCAAGAGACAGTGCTGCTGGATTGGCGGATCTCCTCACTCAGATTGTCGCACACATTGATGCAGGACGAGCCAATGAGGGATCTGGTACCTCGACCAATGGCCACGGATGCAGCTATAAGACTTTCATGTCATGCAGGCCAAAGGAATTTCATGGCACTGAGGGTGCCATTGGCCTGCTATCATGGTTTGAGAATGTGGAGTCGAAACTTAGCATCACTAAATGTGCAGAGGGAGATAAGGTTGAGTTCTCTGCAGGTCTGCTTCAGAGTCGAGCACTGACATGGTGGAACAACCAGCTACAGACCAGAGGGAGAGAAGCTGCAAATGGATTATCTTGGGAAGAATTCAAGAAGCTACTAACCGAGGAGTACTGCAGGAAGGACGAAGTGCGAAACTGGAAGCGGAATTCGGAACCATATGATGATAGGAGTGGAAGTTGACAAGTACACGCCCGCTTTCATGAGCTGACGAATGGTCCCCACATGGTCTCTACTGTGGAGCGGTGATTGATCGATACATCTGAGGTTTGATTCCTGAGATCAGGAGAGATGTCACCTCATCCAAGCCAACTACCCTGCAAGCTGCTGTGGGAATGGCATACCGCTTGACTAATGACGTGATCAGTCCGGAGAACTAGCAAAAGCAAACGACAATGGGCGAAAGCGACATGAGGATCACCAGGGAAGCCGAGACCAAGACCAGCAAGAGATGAGGCAACGAGTGACCAGAAACTCTGGAGCGATGACTCAGGAACGCAGAGGGTATGCAGTCCACATCCTAAGTGCACTCGATGCAACCTCCATCACATAGGAAACTGCCCTAAGTGTAACGTGTGCCAGAAGATGGGCCACATTGGTCGGAATTGCCCAGACAGAAATGGAAACCAAGGACGAAGGCTAACATGCTACGAGTGTGGAAGTCCGGATCACCTTCGGAACACATGTCCTAAGTTGAATAGGGCACAAAAGTCGAAGCACGGTAGCATGACTCTCGCGTTAGCACTTGATGAAGATAACCCAAACCGTGGACGCAATGTCAGCCCAGCTCGGGGCCGAGCATACTTCTTGGGCACCAAGGAAACTCACTAAGACACAAGCACCGTGACGGGTACATTCTTTTGATCACCCACCTTATTTCAGTACCTTCTAGTTCTAATTCATGGCATTGATTAGTGTAGAACCTTACATCATGAGCCTTAGTTTAATTGTTGCCTTCTCATTAATCTGAGCACCCCACTATTAGTTGATTTGAGTGGTTTAAATGATTTCAAACTCGAGCCAAACTTTCAAAAGGTCTCTTACATATATGAGAAGCCATCTCTTTACGACAACTTGCTTTCTAACTTGATTTAGTGACAGTTCTTGTTTGATGAGTTGCGAAAATCAAGTTAGAATCAAGTTGTTACTCAACCTATACAACTTAAACAAATGACCGGTCAGGTCGACAAGTTGTGAAAAGTCACCAACTAAGAGTCTTTTGAGGGCAAAGCTCGAGAATGAGAAAGTTTGAACCATGAAAATGTACGCATTTAGTGTAGACGGACTGAATCTCGAGGACGAGATTCTTTTTAAGGCTGGCAGACTGTGACAATCCGTCAATTTCCCGGCTATTATTTATATCAGAATATGCGAGTTATTTATTTTCTGACCATTATAACTCAAAATCGAGTAGTTATCTAGTGTTTTCCCAAGTCTTGGCACCACACGCGTACCGACACCATAATAAAATTGACGTAAAATTTACTTTCAAATTTCAAAGTAATAATAATACCATAATATTTCGCTCGTCAAAACGTCTCCAGAAATATAAAATTTATAAAATACGGATACCCGAATAATATTCTACATAATTTAACGTTATCTTGTACGGAACAAATTATACAGTACGATGTACATATAATACACTAAATAACAAAAATACATCTCTTTGTCTTTCTTATCCCTACACACGACAAAAGACCAAACCCAGATATGAAGATATCATATCTTCTTCTTCCTCATCTAGCCCTGCAAATCCCTCCTAGACCGAATCTCCCAAAGAAGGAAAACCCAACATGATATCTCACCATTTCCTTCTCTTTCTTACCAAAAACATGCAAGTTTTTGTCCTCCAAATCCTCCCTATGATGCGCTGGCTATGAATCGAATAAGCCAAGAAGAATCAAGATATAATCACTCAAGAGAATCATATCTTCACTTCAATCTACCTTGAGCAAGTCCAAGATTCGCCTAAGTTTTTGGAAGCTAGCCAAATTCGGCTTCAAACCAAGACCAAGAGAAGAAAGATAACCAAACTCCTCCTCAACATACTCCTATATTTCTAGTCGAATTTGCTAAAGCTCCAAACTCAGTTTCTCATCATCACTTTCACAAAAATTAGGGTTTGGTAAATCATAGGGCTTTTCAAAATTGATTGAGGGGTTTTGTTAAGGGAAGTATAAAGAAGGTTTTGCAAGGGTTTAATTTTATCAATTTGGTTCGAGCCCCTTCCAATTGAAGCAAAGTTTCGGTGTTCATAGAAATAAGTGTAAGAGCATATTTTGATTTTCCTCATTATATTTCATTGTAATCACAGTTAATATTAAATTCGGATTATATTTTGGTTATAATGTGGTTTGACTTTTGTAAATCGATCAACCTGAAAACCCTCGAGTATTATTATTTTCTTGTTGTCGATGTGTGGCCGTTAATAAATATTAAATCCAGAACTTAAGTATTGGCTTCATTATGGATGTGCTTATTTTTGTTTTCGTTTATTTATGGGCATATTTGCTATGTTAAAGCTGGTGATAATAGAGTCTTGAAACATAGGTAGTTAGCGCCCTTGCATTAAAGAGTACGGTTGGTTCGCGCCTTGTTCAAGGCCGAGTATGCTCGTTTGCTTGAACTTGGTCATTCATTTGGTTCACGACTTCACTCTCCATACGTTAAAAATTCATACTTTGAAAATAAAACCTGGTCTTATTATGCTTGTTATTCTTCCCAGATTAGGCCAAAACTTCTTTGAGTCAAAAACTGTCACAGCTTGGGCCCAATATATTTTTTTATGCACATAGAGTACATAGGAAATTTTCAATTTGGGTCTTGTTAGACATCAAGATTGTTTGGTTGTTTATCCGGATTCGACTTAAACACCCGACTTACTCCATTTCGCTCGTCCACGAGCTTACAATGAAATTTTCAACAAGTACACAAAAATCTACTCTACCACTCGAAGTTATATATATATATATATACTCAATACATAAGACTATAAACCATTACACATATTTGAAACTTATAAGAACTAAACTTGTAAGCTTAACCACGTCTAATTAATTTATATCACCTAGTTAACTAGCACATTAACTTGACATATTTTACGAAAACGTATAAGAGATTTATAAATTATAGAACGGCGGTATACTTAAGTATATATACCATGTAATTTATAATTATCACAAGAAAGCTACTATATATACACGAGTCATCTTTAATATAAACTTTTTTTTTTATAAAATCATCACTTAGAGTATGATTTCAATACACTTTTATTATCAACTAGTATTGATCATATATAAATGTATATACTTTAACGACCTTTGATTCTAATTAGTTGACGTCTAATATTATGAGTAATTATTTTCCGTACATCGTCTTTCGTTTGCCATCGAACCGAAGATTCTTTCGTCATTGATATTTTCTTATTATGTACTTATGCACATCCAAGAGCCAAAATCTACAAAAATTATATTAAACACTAATCGTTGCCACACAAACAACAACAAAATTTTTATTAAACCTTGTCGAGTCATAATCATGAATAAAGACTAAATTTGCCATACTAATCTAGGTCGCGTGTCGGTGCCATCCAATAATTCTAATTGACTGCTGCTTTAGACTGCTTTTTACCAAGGTGAGTATTCACAGCCCCTTTTTACTGTTTTACTTATTTGGGGTGAAATGCATGAATATAAACTTAAAACGTTTTCTTTGAACTATTTGATATATTTTGAACCCTTAGACTTAATTATAAATTTATGACTTGTTTGAACCTGATGGACCGTACGTCCTTGACCTAAAGTCTCCCCGTTCGGAGCACTGCCGAGTCTCCCATGTTCGGAGCAGTCTTAATTGATAGTATATAATAGTTGTTATGATGTACTGTTCGTACATTCGCATTGTTAGTCCCCTATTGGTTTGCCGTTCGCACTCCAATTATACGTACCGTTCGTACGGCCTCCTTGTGTGGGGCAGTAGATAGTATGAGTAGCGCTATTAGAGGTCGGCCAACCTCTCGTTCCCCTGTCTACGGAACGCATATTATTTATTTTAGGGGCTTTGCCGCATACTTTATTATATACGAGGCGTTATTGTGCATTGTTTATTAGACTTAAAATATGGAAGTGTATGTGAATTCATATGTTACAAGTCTTGTATGGGCGGGATTTGTAACATAGTGAGTTGACAGGACATTTGCCAGTTAGACCTTCAAATCGGTATTTTATTTCACATAAAACCTGTGTACTCACCAACTATTTTCATAGTTGACCCGTTTTCTCATGCATTTCAGGTGATCGTTGTTTAGCTTATGTATTGAAGATTTTAAATAAAGGAGTCGTCACAAGTCAACTGGGTCGTTATGTATTAAAGTGTCATCTTTCAAATGTCAAACTTTATGTTTCAATTGCCAAGGTCGGCTAGAACCTTGTTGTAATGTTACAATATTTCTTTAAATTTAAATTATGGTATTGTACTATATCTCTTTGCGATGTATATTGATTATGTTACACCTCGCGTTTCCGCCTCCGTCGGGGTGTGACAGATTGGTATCAAAGCCAGGTTATAGTGAATGCCGGTTTTTATAAAATAAAAATCGCAACTATAACCAAAATAAAATTTTCTTAAAACACGGAAACATCATACGAGTCGACTAGAACCAGCATTGCATCGTTACTCCTAAATTATGGATAGCCTGTACACCTATGCATAATTCAGGAAGAATCATATGATGATGGGATTAGTAGCCTCGGATTATGTTTGGTCGAAGTCTTAAAGATTCGATCACTGAACTGCATTAGTCGCGTGAGTATGCATAACATGTTTATATGTCCGTCATACCTTATATACATTTTATATATGCCTTGTTCTGCTATATTATGACCTGATAGGCTAGGCACGTCCTTGTTCCCGTCACATCACACTCACTACCTGTCGCCGTCCCACACATCATCCGCCATGACTCACTCAACCAAATGCCTTGGCCTATTGTAGAATCATGACTACAAGGAACACCCGTTCAGGAAGCATCAACAATGAAGCTCCAAGAGACAGTGCTGTTGGATTGGCGGATCTCCTCACTCAGATTGTCGCACACATTGATGCAGGACGAGCCAATGAGGGAGCTGGTACCTCGACCAATGGCCACGGATGCAGCTATAAGACTTTCATGTCATGCAGGCCAAAGGAATTTCATGGCACCGAGGGTGCCATTGGCCTGCTATCATGGTTTGAGAATGTGGAGTCGAAACTTAGCATCACTAAATGTGCAGAGGGAGATAAGGTTGAGTTCTCTGCAGGCCTGCTTCAGAGTCGAGCACTGACATGGTGGAACAACCAGCTACAGACCAGAGGGAGAGAAGCTGCAAATGGATTATCTTGGGAAGAATTCAAGAAGCTACTAACTGAGGAGTACTGCAGGAAGGACGAAGTGCAGAAACTGGAAGCGGAATTCTGGAACCATATGATGATAGGAGTGGAAGTTGACAAGTACACGGCCCGCTTTCATGAGTGACCAGAATGGTCCCCACATGGTCTCTACTGTGGAGCGGTGATTGATCGATACATTTGGGGTTTGATTCCGAGATCGGAGAGATGTCACCTCATCCAAGCCAACTACCCCGCAAGCTGCTGTGGAATGGCATACCGCTTGACTAATGACGTGATCGTCCGGAGAACTAGCAAAAACAAACGACAATGGGCGAAAGCGATATGAGGATCACCAAGGAAGCCGAGACCAGGACCATCAAGACAAAAGGCAACGAGTGACCAGGAACTATGGAGCGACGACTCAGGAGCGCAGAGGATATGCAGGTCCACATCCTAAGTGCACTCGATGCAACCTCCATCACATAGGAAACTGCCCTAAGTGTAACGTGTGCGGAAGATGGGCCACATTGGTCGGAATTGCCCAGACAGAAATGGAAACCAAGGACGAAGGCTAACATGCTACGAGTGTGGAAGTCCGGATCACCTTCGGAACACATGTCCTAAGTTGAATAGGGCACAAAAGTCGGAGCACGGTAGCATGACTCTCGCGTTAGCACTTGATGAAGATAACCCAAACCGTGGACGCAATGTCAGCCCAGCTCGGGGCCGAGCATACTTCTTGGGCACCAAGGAAACTCACTAAGACACAAGCACCGTGACGGGTACATTCTTTTGATCACCCACCTTATTTCAGTACCTTCTAGTTCTAATTCATGGCATTGATTAGTGTAGAACCTTGCATCATGAGCCTTAGTTTAATTGTTGCCTTCTCATTAATCTGAGCACCCCACTATTAGTTGATTTGAGTGGTTTAAATGATTTCAAACTCGAGCCAAACTTTCAAAAGGTCTCTTACATATATGAGAAGCCATCTCTTTACGACAACTTGCTTTCTAACTTGATTTAGTGACAGTTCTTGTTTGATGAGTTGCGAAAATCAAGTTAGAATCAAGTTGTTACTCAACCTATACAACTTAAACAAATGACCGGTCAGGTCGACAAGTTGTGAAAAGTCACCAACTAAGAGTCTTTTGAGGGCAAAGCTCGAGAATGAGAAAGTTTGAACCATGAAAATGTACGCATGTAGTGTAGACGGACTGAATCTCGAGGACGAGATTCTTTTTAAGGCTGGCAGACTGTGACAATCCGTCAATTTCCGGCTATTATTTATATCAGAATACGCGAGTTATTTATTTTCTGACCATTATAACTCAAAATCGAGTAGTTATCTAGTGTTTTCCCAAGTCTTGGCACCACACGCGTACCGACACCATAATAAAATTGACGTAAAATTTACTTTCAAATTTCAAAGTAATAATAATACCATAATATTTCGCTCGTCAAAACGTCTCCAGAAATATAAAATTTATAAAATACGGATACCCGAATAATATTCTACATAATTTAACGTTATCTTGTACGGAACAAATTATACAGTACAATGTACATATAATACACTAAATAACAAAAATACATCTCTTTGTCTTTCTTATCCCCACACACGACAAAAGACCAAACCCAGATATGAAGATATCATATCTTCTTCTTCCTCATCTAGCCCTGCAAATCCCTCCTAGACCGAATCTCCCAAAGAAGGAAAACCCAACATGATATCTCACCATATCCTTCTCTTTCTTACCAAAAACATGCAAGTTTTTGTCCTCCAAATCCTCCCTATGATGCGCTGGCTATGAATCGAATAAGCCAAGAAGAATCAAGATATAATCACTCAAGAGAATCATATCTTCACTTCAATCTACCTTGAGCAAGTCCAAGATTCGCCTAAGTTTTTGGAAGCTAGCCAAATTCGGCTTCAAACCAAGACCAAGAGAAGAAAGATAACCAAACTCCTCCTCAACATACTCCTATATTTCTAGTCGAATTTGCTAAAGCTCCAAACTCAGTTTCTCATCATCACTTTCACAAAAATTAGGGTTTGGTAAATCATAGGGCTTTTCAAAATTGATTGAGGGGTTTTGTTAAGGGAAGTATAAAGAAGGTTTTGCAAGGGTTTAATTTTATCAATTTGGTTCGAGCCCCTTCCAATTGAAGCAAAGTTTCGGTGTTCATAGAAATAAGTGTAAGAGCATATTTTGATTTTCCTCATTATATTTCATTGTAATCACAGTTAATATTAAATTCGGATTATATTTTGGTTATAATGTGGTTTGACTTTTGTAAATCGATCAACCTGAAAACCCTCGAGTATTATTATTTTCTTGTTGTCGATGTGTGGCCGTTAATAAATATTAAATCCAGAACTTAAGTATTGGCTTCATTATGGATGTGCTTATTTTTGTTTTCGTTTATTTATGGGCATATTTGCTATGTTAAAGCTGGTGATAATAGAGTCTTGAAACATAGGTAGTTAGCGCCCTTGCATTAAAGAGTACGGTTGGTTCGCGCTTGTTCGAAGGCCGAGTATGCTCGTTTGCTTGAACTTGGTCATTCATTTGGTTCACGACTTCACTCTCCATACGTTAAAAATTCATACTTTGAAAATAAAACCTGGTCTTGTTATGCTTGTTATTCTTCCCAGATTAGGCCAAAACTTCTTTGAGTCAAAAACTGTCACAGCTTGGGCCCAATATATTTTTTTATGCACATAGAGTACATAGGAAATTTTCAATTTGGGTCTTGTTAGACATCAAGATTGTTTGGTTGTTTATCCGGATTCGACTTAAACACCCGACTTACTCCATTTCGCTCGTCCACGAGCTTACAATGAAATTTTCAACAAGTACACAAAAATCTACTCTACCACTCGAAGTTATATATATATATATATATATATACTCAATACATAAGACTATAAACCATTACACATATTTGAAACTTATAAGAACTAAACTTGTAAGCTTAACCACGTCTAATTAATTTATATCACCTAGTTAACTAGCACATTAACTTGACATATTTTACGAAAACGTATAAGAGATTTATAAATTATAGAACGGCGGTATACTTAAGTATATATACCATGTAATTTATAATTATCACAAGAAAGCTACTATATATACACGAGTCATCTTTAATATAAACTTTTTTTTTATAAAATCATCACTTAGAGTATGATTTCAATACACTTTTATTATCAACTAGTATTGATCATATATAAATGTATATACTTTAACGACCTTTGATTCTAATTAGTTGACGTCTAATATTATGAGTAATTATTTTCCGTACATCGTCTTTCGTTTGCCATCGAACCGAAGATTCTTTCGTCATTGATATTTTCTTATTATGTACTTATGCACATCCAAGAGCCAAAATCTACAAAAATTATATTAAACACTAATCGTTGCCACACAAACAACAACAAAAATTTTATTAAACCTTGTCGAGTCATAATCATGAATAAAGACTAAATTTGCCATACTAATCTAGGTCGCGTGTCGGTGCCATCCAATAATTCTAATTGACTGCTTTAGATGCTTTTTACCAAGGTGAGTATTCACACCCCTTTTTTGTTTTACTTATTTGGGGTGAAATGCATGAATATAAACTTAAAACGTTTTCTTTGAACTATTTGATATATTTTGAACCCTTAGACTTAATTATAAATTTATGACTTGTTTGAACCTCGATGGACCGTGACGTCCTTGAACTAAAGTCTCCCGTTCGGAGCACCGCCGAGTCTCCCATGTTCAGAGCAGTCTTAATTGATAGTATATAATAGTTGTTATGATGTACTGTTCGTACATTCGCATTGTTAGTCCCCTATTGGTTTGCCGTTCGCACTCCAATTATACATACCGTTCGTACGGCCTCCTTGTGTGGGGCAGTAGATAGTATGAGTAGCGCTATTAGAGGTCGGCCAACCTCTCGTTCCCCTCTCTACGAACGCATATTATTTATTTTAGAGGCTTTGCCGCATACTTTATTATATACGAGGCGTTATTGTGCATTGTTTATTAGACTTAAAATATGGAAGTGTATGTGAATTCATATGTTACAAGTCTTGTATGGGCGGGATTTGTAACATAGTGAGTTGACAGGACATTTGCCAGTTAGACCTTCAAATCGGTATTTTATTTTACATAAAACCTGTGTACTCACCAACTATTTTCATAGTTGACCCGTTTTCTCATGCATTTCAGGTGATCGTTGTTTAGCTTATGTATTGAAGATTTTAAATAAAGGAGTCGTCACAAGTCAACTGGGTCGTTATGTATTAAAGTGTCATCTTTCAAATGTCAAACTTTATGTTTCAATTGCCAAGGTCGGCTAGAACCTTGTTGTAATGTTACAATATTTCTTTAAATTTAAATTATGGTATTGTACTATATCTCTTTGCGATGTATATTGATTATGTTACACCTCGCGTTTCCGCCTCCGGCGGGGTGTGAGAATTTGTATCAATAAACATTGATGAATTGTTTAACCATAAAAGTGTTTAATAAAATGTGATTTAAGTACACATAACACTAAATCACATGTGATTTGGTGATAGAATACCACTAAATTAAAGTAACTGAGTTTTTTGTTCCTTGCATGGACACGCATCGCTTATGATTACTTGATCTTACAATATCAATTGTTTTACGCAGGTGCTATAGTTTCTGAAGTTTCTTGACTAAATCGGAAAAAACAAATACCCCATAAAAAATCTAAACCATTGGTTACGGGTAAGCATGTCGAGCAATCAATCGAAACACAAACACCATTTGCAGATGTTGTGGCCCCTGTGATTTAGGCATAAAGTTATTTATAGGTGCTTGAATCACATGATCGCCCCTGGTGTTTTAAATCACTTATAATTACAAGTAGTTTATGTTTTCTTACAAATCTGTCAATTTTTTTATGCAGGTCTTGCTGAATCTAAAACAACTACTTCCCAAAGGTGAAGCCTGCTGAGCCGCCTTGGCTTGATGTGCGAAAATATGAACAAGAACTTGAAAGTAATCTGCATCCGCCGGGTATTCTTTATAAAAATAAGCATGTGGAGAAGCCGCGAGTAGAAGAAAGAGATTATTTAGAATGTGGTCATGGCTAGGAAGGAACACGCTCAAAGATAGGGAACTGTTTTCTACTATTGTTTGTTTTTCAGGTCTTTTGTTTTTGTGTTTTACTGCAAGTACTTGACTTTTCAAACTTTGTTGGTATGTAAAAGTCAGGGTGTAGTTATGGACAAGTATTTAGTACCAAGTTTCGGGAAATGAATGTTTTAAATAGTTCTCTTAATTGTTACCCGATGTCACTGTAAGTAATAATTATGTGAATCACAAGTGATTTGACCCAAATCACTCGTGATTTGGCCCAAATCACTCGTGATTTGGCCCAAATCACAAGTGATTTGACACAAATCACAAGTGATTTGGCATGATCATTTATCTAATCTCCTAAATATTGTAACACATGTATAACAAACTTGTAATTATAATAGAATAAATGAATCAAAATGACTATTAAAATTGAGTATATTTTGGCACAAATCACTTGTGACCCACAAATCACATGTGATTTGGCATAAATCGCTTGTGATTTGCAAATCACATGTTATTTTGCCTAAATCGATAAGATGTATTGTTTGTCATTAACATTTGATTCTATTTAAAATCATATGTGATTTATCCTAAAATACATTGATTTGGCAAAATAACAAGTGTCAGAATAACGCAAATCACCTGTGATCCACAAATCACACGTGATTTGGCATAAATCGCTTGTGATTCACAAATCACAAGTGATTTGACCAGAATCACAAGTGATTCAACATGATTATCTGTTGTTTAATTTCTTAATTTTTATAACATCTGTATAACAAACTTGTAATTATAACATAACACCTAATAAAAAGTGTAAATTAATATTCAACTAAGGGGATTTAATCAAAGTTTATTCCAAGTTACTATTCATAGCTCAAAGTTTCAATTCAAGTAACAATTAAAAACTAATAAGTAAATTATTTGCAGCAGTGTTTTAAGTACGCATCACTCGTGTAGTCATCTTTCCATTTAGATCTAATGCACAAGTCGTTTGGTATGATCATTAGTCTTCTCTACACCACATCGACATTTCTTCTTTAGCTTCAAACTGGCGTTTGATGCGTAAACATGTTTGTCATCCACTTATGTTCTTCCAAGCGAAAAACTTTATGTAGTTTGCCCGTTCTTCCTCGAATTCCAATGGTTCCAATACATATTCTACAAAATTTCATTGAAACGCTTTATGAAATCGGTTTCATCATACATCTCCTTACAAACCTGTCAGGAAATTAACGATAGTAGTTACTTTCTAATTATTTGGTTTATGTCCATATTTATACAAAATCACTTGTGATTTAGGCAAAATAACATGTGATTTTAGGATAAATCACATATGATTTTAGGTAGAACCAAATGTTAATGACAAACAATACATTTGCCGGTACCTTTTGGGTGTTATGCCACATGAAAAGACACCGGGCGTTTTAATATAATTGATTAAACATTATATAGGTGTGCTCATAAGATCTAAAGCTATATACGGAAACTTTGTTTCAATCACATTTTTTAAAACACATAACTAATAAGAATCTAGAAATATACATTCATCATCTGATACTTGCATGTATAAATGACATGTTGATTTTGATACTTGCAGGTACAAATCACATATGATTATGATACTTGCAGGTCGAATAAAATATCATTTGTGATACTTGCAAGTTAAATTCTAAACTCTAAACATATCCAAATCGCATATGGTTTACTCAATTTTAGATATAAACATAATCACAAGTGATTCTACAATATACTTCATAATAACACATTTATAATCAAAATTGAAAATTTTTTAAGCAAATTACATACGATTTACCTTTAACATTATCTGACTTTTTCATTTTCATCATCAATTTCAACACTTAGATCTTATTTTACAACAAACTGAACTCGTTAACATCATCAACATTCATTTTTTTAATACCTTCTTCAACACTCTAAATTCCTTCTACATCACCAGCATTCACACATCGAATACTTTCTTCAACAATGTGAGCTCGTTCAATATCATCAACATTCATACCAAGGCTACCTTTTCCAACTGTCTAAACTCGTTCAAAATCATTAACACCTTCAACACTTTGTTTGACACTTCGAACTTGTTCAACACCTCTGTTATCATCCATAGTTTTGATGTTTTTTTATATGTGAGTTTGCGTAATTATGTTCAATTACAAAGTAATTGAACGAAATTGAAAAAATATTGTAAATTGAATGATCTTGATGATGAATGACAAATTTAATAGATGAGTTTGATATTTGATCGGTTGTTTTATGTGTGTAGAGAGGATATTTTGAGGACTTTAATTTTTAGAACCTGATTTGGTAAAGAAAATGTAGAAAAGAGAGAAAGAATGACTTTTACAGTTGACTAAAATGCCCATCAAGTATAAATGGGAGATTTAATTAGAGCCATAGGATGGAAACAAGATGAATGGTCAAGATCTAACCATTTGATCTTTGAAATATGTCTGATCCGTATGGATCTCACCCCTAGTAATAAGTAACAAATGTGCTTGTTCAAAAAAAAAAAAAAAAAAAAAAAAAGTAACAACTGTGCACCCACTTGGAAGGTGGCTCGTCACACAGATCTTCTAATAGCACATGAAGTGCTTTTTCAAAAAATTATTCTTCACTTTTCCTCACCTTTTTTATGCTGATTTGTTCAATTAAAATTTTGCCTGCGCTTAGTGGCAGACAAGCTGTTTTTGTTTTTATGCGCATGTAAATTTTAAATGCTTCCACGAGTGCACCTTCTTTAGCCATGGATGTTACTAAAGCTCCTTCAAGGTGGCTTATCGAGCCTTTTGGCATCCTTTCATCCAACAAAACCTGTTAAAACAGTTTATACGATAAGCATAAATTGAATATATCCTATCTATTGAAAGAGGCATGGGCCGAATATTACACACTAACATAAAAATAAGATATTTGCATCATTAGATAGAACATATTTCCCAATGCCTAGCACATTACTCATGAATACAATCACTATTATGGTAAAAAGGCATGGCTAGTTCGTATAGTATGCATCTAAGCTATTTCCAAATAATTGGTTGTGCTTACACCTAATACTTTCCCATTGCCGTTCCCTTTAGTGCTTCACACCTATGAGACGGAGAGAGGAGATTTTCTTGTGGACAATAAGGGATTATTGTGCAGAGAGAAGAGTTCAAGTAAAATAACTCTTTAAAATGAAAAAGGTAGGAGAAAATAATAGTCATTATATTATTGGACTTTGACTTGATCAATGGTTCAAGATGCATATGGCATCATGATGCAAAGATGATATGTATATGCAAAACAGAATATAGGGTGTAAAAAAGATAAAGATAAATCATTGAAATAAATGACATCATGATTATCAATATCTTAAATGCATTTTAATTTGAGTTGACGAGTAAATCAGAAAACCTGAAAATAAGATACATAGACTAATATAAAGAAACAAAAACAAACCACGCGAGAAAGATGAAATGTAATAGTATGTTAAGAGGCTGCCAAATAATCAGGTCAAATAATCTTACTATGTGTGCTTTTGTGTACTGTTTGCTTCTTGAGTAAGCATAAATCAGCTCCTCAAGCACTTCTATAGTTGGCTTGATGTTGTAGTATTTCATCCTCACTGGCAAAGCGAATATTCATGATAAGTTTGGCATTGAATCAATGTGTTTACTTCATTCGCATAGTCAGATTAGGTGGCATCATTCTTAAAACCCTTTGGTGGATACTTTTGCATAAATCCATATTTCAAATGTTTTGTTGGCATGCAGGAGTACATAAAGGCTTTACAAGATTATAGAAGGTGGTGGTGGTGGAGGGTGGTGGTGATGGTTGTGTGATGGTGTAGGGTGGTGGTGGTTGTGTGGTGGTGGTGGTCGGGGGTGGTGGTGATGGTCGTGTGGTGGTGATGGGAACTCAATATAAAATTAATAGTAAACTGCAAAAAATCTTTTTGCAAAAAATGTCTCTGTAGTAGGCGAAGGTAAAATAGTTATTTCACATGGCCACTAACGAGCGTTAGCTAAAAACGTGAATTTGCAACTACAGTAATGGTTCAAGGACAAAACTCGCAAAAAAAAATGAAACGTTAGGGATATTTCTCGCAATTTTTTTAAAATGAAGACATTTCTTGCAAAATCGCAAAGTTTAGAGACATTTTTCGCATTTTACTCTTTTTTATATTAGTGATTCACCCATCAAGATATCTATATCTATAATCTATAATCTATAATACTTATAATGGAGGAATGACCTTCTCTCTTCCAATTTTTTAAGATTTTCATATATAGATTTTAAGTAAATACAACTACTTAAGCCATATGTATAATTACTTTATGCATAAACACTTACACATATTGATTGGTTAACATTTGTAATTAATGTCATATTTAAAATACCCATTTGATAAAAAGTATAATTTATAAAACACAATGTACAAACTATTTGAAGCACAAATACAACTAAAAACACTATTCAAAACATACAATTAATACACTATTTAATTTACCACTTTACTAAAATATACAACAATTTAACCACAATATACAATCTAATCAAGCTACTAAGCCAAACATTTAAAAATAAAGCCATTAGGCTGTAGTGGTCGGTCGACTGGTTCGGTTGCCGCTGCGCCGACCGAGTCACCGCCATTGCAACATGAGGGTCGAACTGGATCGGTCGGCTCCAAAATTGATGAAGGGTGATTGTGCTTAAGGAAAGAATCAAGATTTTGTATGTGGTAGATTCAGTTAACAGGAGATGAATTATTTCCACGGTCTTAACTAAAGTTATTTTTACTTGAAATTTAATTGTTTAATAAAAGTATGACCGCATAACATTAAATTGTAAGAAAATATAGTCACAAGGTACCCGTCGCCGCATCGCGCGGGTACCCTGCTAGTAAATATTAATAATAAGAGGTAGTGAAATTATACCTTTTTATTTCCGAGACCACCTATTTCAACAAGGCATGGTTGTTTTGCTCTTATATCATAAAATAAAAGCCGAAATCGTATAGGGTTTCGAGCAAACATATTAACATTGGTAGGTTTGCAGATGTAACACGGTTGCCGTTGGTAAGCGATGTCCTCTGCGAAAAACAGCAAAGTGTTTATAAAAACTAGTAAAGAGTATAAATAAACTTTAATGTAAGTGAATATCTTTAAACATTGGTAGATGAAAGTAAATATTGATAGATAGAACTTGTGACGTGGTTGAAATTCTTTAATGTTGGTTAAATGAATCAACATGGTAACTACATTCTAGTATAAAAATAAAATAAAATGAGTGTAATAAAGTGAAAAATGATATACCTTATTAAAATCTTCTAGCCAGGTTCTTGCAACCAGCAGATCTACACAAAATTTTTGTAAAAAATGTGTTATAACATTTCAGAACTGTAAAACAAATATTGATCTATAAAAGGAGAATCTTCAAAACATGAAGAAAGAAAATACAGATATATAAGAAAGTAAGAAACACTACCTTAAATGAGATGAGAGTGTATGTTTGTTTGCTTGTGTTGTGTTTATTTATGAGGAAGAAAGGATAGTAGGTGGGTGATATTTATAATTCGTAAAGCTGCACAACAAGGAAAGTGTCAAGGGGTTAAGTTGTTTGCATGGGGTTTTTCTCATGTTGCTTGTGATTAGGGGTCTAGAATTAGCCGATTTGACTCATATCCAAACCCGTTTAAACCTATTTGAGTTTTTTGGGTCAACCTAAGTAACCCGAATTTTAAATAGCATGGGGTGCCAGGTTAAAAAAATTTGGCTAACTCGTGTGCGGGTCGACCTGATTGACCTAAATAAAGGCTTTTTTTTTTTAAATTTGTTATATTCGGGTTGACCTTAACCGAATACACCCGACTCAAATAGACCCAAACCCGACTAACTCGAGATTTTAATTTGGTCGGGTTCGGGGGTATACTTCTTCTAGTCTCAACCTGCAGAATTGACCCGAAGCCGACCATCTAGACCGACTAACACCCTTGCCCGTGATATAAAATGATCTAAAGATAAAATGATATCATGCGTAGGTGTTTAATTGAATGTATAACAATAGCTTATTTTTAAAATACAAATACTACTCTACTTAATTTTGCAAAAAGCTTGCAGTTATTTATAAAAAAAGTTAGTCGAGTATGTCGTATGTAAAACAAATATATATAATACAGATTTATTTGCCCGCGCTTTGGCGCTTTGCGGTGGATTTTAAAGATAAAATACCTTGTAATGTCCAACATCAAACGGGTCAACTCGACTCGAACTCGAACCCAAAACGGATAAAGACTTATAGGGTCGGTTCCATTCATGTCTTACTTAGCTTATCGGGTTAATTGGATCAACCCGATGGCCTCACAGGTCAGGTTAAGGTATTTAATTAGTTCATTATCAGGTTTGAGTTGACCCGATAAACCATAATGACAAATTTATAAATCTATAATCTTTGAACTAAACTTCAGAGTCCACTAGTCGTGAATTTTAGTCACTAAGCCCACTTTAGAGATAATCTGAATATGTAGTTGCACTTGTATATTAAACTTTGCATGTTCAAATAAATGAAAACATGGGTATTGACGTGTTTCATCTTTAGTTGTTACATAATTTTAGTATTCTCATGGTAACACTATTTATTGAAGAATATTAGTATTGTAAATTTGTATTAACTTCATGTTGAATGGTAATTTTAGTGAATGAGGTGAATTGTGGGATGAGATTAACATGTAACCCGATAAATCCAATC
Organism: Chrysanthemum makinoi; assembly: GCA_910596185.1. NCBI lineage: Eukaryota > Viridiplantae > Streptophyta > Magnoliopsida > Asterales > Asteraceae > Chrysanthemum > Chrysanthemum makinoi. The sequence goes on from OU343225.1 coordinate 336,912,556, forward strand.
AATAACCTGTAACATTATAGACGGAATACCTTATACTTATAGAGTCAGGATGCGTGTTAATTTTTAATTTTTCAAAACCCGATAAAACCCGACTCGAAAAGCTCTCAACCCGACTCGATAAACCTATTGACACCCCAGCCCCTCTATATGAGATTGATTCTTTTTTGGTCTACCTTTCCTTTTACTTGAACAAGCATAAATTTGGATGCAACTGAATTCTCTTTAATTTTTCTTTTTCCATCATTTTTCTTCCTCAACTTTTCACATACCAGGCATCTACACTCACCATCTTGGTGATTAACGTTAGTAGGCACAACAAAAGTACCATCTTAACATCTTTACTTTCTTACCAAAAGAAAGTTGCTTTGTCACATCCTCACTTATTACACTTTCCTCCAAAGATGAAACAACTTTTTCTGTAACACTGCAATTTTGGAGAAGTACATCTAGTTCTTTCTTATTTTTGCAACGTCTCTTTCTTGTCTTGAAGCACAATTTTTGAATTTTCAAAACTTGTTGTTGTGGTAATGGCGGGAAAACTGTTAGACGATAAGTCTTAGGCTATTTGTATTTAGGTCCGTATGTATTAGGCCCGTATGTATCTTACATTGTATCAGCCACCAGAAAATCTTCGATCCTAACAACCCTAAACATCCGTATTGTTCAGTTTATCAAACGGCCAGAAATGACTAGTTTATTTAGAATTAGTTGACAATTTAAGCAGGGTGCATGATACCTCCTCCATAAACTACGTAGAACAAAATAAACTAAAAGACATTCGAAGTTAGAAGAATTACAAAAATTTCTATCAGTTAAAAAGGTTGAATGAGTCAATTAGAAAATCACGAAAACTCATAGTTCTATAACGTAACTCATAAGAGTTTGTACTTTGAGATATTTTTCTTCGGCATATCAAACACTTTAATCTATATCTTTAGAATCTATACTTAAATCATAAATTGTTCAAGAAAAAATTCATAATATTTTCTTTAGGGCAGTTTATACGGACTCCCCTATAGGGGGTTTCCAATCATTGCACGCATTGGAGAGTTGTATTGTGTGCATCGCGGTGTTCTACTATGTGCTTCGCATTTTGTACGGTGAACCATAGGGGTCCTTATAGTATATCCCATTTTCTTTATATCTGATTCCCACTACCTAAATCTCTAACAAAACAAATTGATATTATTTGTCACAATCATCCTTCGAAATGGGCTTTAACACACCATGAGCAAATCATTGATTTTGAACATAATCATCACATAAGCTCCCTTATTTTAGTTTTTTGGAAGCTCATGATACTGATGTCTTATACACCTAAATCTTTTGCTTGATAATTTTAGTTCTTCAATCTAATTGTATTACTAAAAAAGCTAACAAGATGCTAGCGGATATAATGTCATACACCAAGAAACAATGAAAAGTGAAAACCGAAACATGACCCTAAACACCTAAAACCAAACACGAAAAAAAGTAACAGCTAAAACACCGGAAGACCTCTATGAATACCACGATTACCCATAAAACTAACAACTAACTAGGCAAGAACTACAAAATACTGCCGAAATATAGCACAAAATCTATACTTGCAAATCCTTCAACACAAGACGTTGTTTTGTACTAGAATAAGAAAAGAAAACTTAATTACTCAAGTGAACCTTGTTTATAACAAAATAATCCTGTCAACATTTATGCATATCAGTTCTAATAATGTAAATTCATTTGTGAACATGTATCATATTTGTGTATAAACTTCAAAACTAAATAAAAAAAAAAGCCGATTTCATTTCTCACTAAATAAAAAAAAGCAAGCTCAATGGTGTTGGTGGTCACACCTAGCTATACAAGATTTTATTTCTGTGTTGGTAATTACCAACGGATTGTTTATTAGGAACCGGTGTTTGACCATTTAGTGAATAAACTGGTTACCAAATAATGTTTATATATAAGGTTTTGTTGGAAAATTGCATGTTTTGCCAATGCAACGTCGAGTTTGGTGAAGAATTACTTCAACTGAACACTGACAATTTGTCTGGCTCAGGTTCTGCACGGTGGTCTATGTTTTAATGAGATCTTCTACAACCTCAATGTAACTTTGCTCTAAGCAAAGTTACATTGAGCTTGTAGGGTGTTTGGTTCATACATGGACCTGCGGGTTCAATAGCATCACAGCGAGCAGCTAAGCCACAAACATAGCTAATGTTCAGTTGTACTGTTTGCACACCAAGTTTCCCGTAGCATTCACAAAAACTACGCACTTGAGTTTCCAAGAATAACCTCATGAATAAACAAGGTTTAACAAAACATTGCATGCACTAAATGGTCGGTTCGTATTTGTAATTTGCGAACATGGGTACGAGGACTTGTGTTTTGAAAATATCAGGATTTGCCAAACACTCAAGACAAGTTATTAGTTTACTGCATTCTCTTAACTCCTTCCTACATATCTTTTGAATGGGCGGTTTTACAAATACAAAAGCTGCCATAGTTCTTTTTTGTCAAGGATTTGTATTTAAAGATGATACATATTATAATTAATCTTGAATTCATTGTTAACATCAAAAGATAAAGCAGAATAACATCTAGTTTTGCTCAGAACTGTCATTTGAGTTCTTTGCGTTTCTTATAGATATTGAATCGAAAAGCCATCTTGGTCTAGAATGACCTATAATAACAGTCGCAATTTGTTATTAACGCTCCCGCGGAAACTCCATTTTGGGTTAAAGTGCAAATGAAAGAAATCCCATTCTTTTGTTATGTGAGGATTGTTTATGGGTCGTAGCAATAAAATTCATGGAATGAAAAATAATTACTCTACCTGCTACACCATTTACACCATTCTCCGATTTCAGATCAACCCATCTTTTGACCCGTGACCCAACCAGTCCGTTTTGCCACCTTAAACAACAACTTTTAAAATCCATCTATGAGAGTTTCACCTCCGAATTTTGGGTGCATCATTCTTGGGTGAACTTGCTTCTGTACAGCAAAGAATCCTAATGAACATCACTTCATATAGATTGTGAATTAATGGTCAAAATGGACGATTTGTGGAACATGTTGGGCCGAATTAGATTGACCCGGAACACTTTTTTCCAAATTCTTTTACCACATATTTTGTGAAAAACGAGGGAGTCAGATATGATTACAGAAAATGTTACACTTTCGGCAACTTTTGAGTATTTGACCTGTTCAATCCATGTCAACAGTATTCATTTAAGCTAGAAATTTTACAACGTTGCCCGTTAGACAAGGTAAAGATTAAAACATCATCTGATTTGACCCATTTATAAATACATGGCTCAAATTGCCATCTCTAGATTCACTGTAATGATAAAAGGAGACACTTACGAATGAGATGAACAAACTTTTTTCGGTTTACAGTTTGAACAGGTCATAAATCTCCGGCAGCCATTCCAACATGACCACATAGCTGTTTTCCAGGAGCGACAATCGCATGATGACCAACAATACTTCCTTCTGCAACAGATATTAGAGACACATCACATTCCGGAAACTTAAATCTTTAACATAAAAAACGTTTCAAATAGTAAAATGAATATAACTTACTCGGGTTTATCGGTTTTGTGATCAGTTAAAGGGGATGATTCACATTGTTGACCTTCTAAAGACGCTCCTTCATCTGCATGATGTTCAACTTGTGTTTTCCACCGAACAACCTTTTGTGGCTCATTTAAATCATCCAATGTTTCCATATCTAAAGCATCCACATCACTTTTACTAAAACTTTTAATAAAGGTCAAAGAATCATGTACTGCAAACGCATCTTCAGCCAATAAATGGGCATGGTCATGTCTGTCACTATGTGAAATATGAATACTGAAAAGTGACTCATTAGAAACAGAACTCCATTCAGACGATGACGAGCGTCTGCTAGAATGATCTTCGGGTCTTTCCATTATTTGAAGGGGCGGAGATTTTGTGGATGATATGCTACAAAGTGCTGATTCAAGAATTCGCTCTGAAACTGGTGATAGTACTGCATCAGAAGAAGGGCTGTTATGCTCCTCTGATATGATGGATGTTTCATCTCTAATGGGTGATTGAGCTGTAGTCTGGTGTCTAGGAGAAGCAATAGGAGTCGTGGGCTCAGAGATTGGTTCTGGATCCATTTGGTTTATAGCTACTCAACAGCCGTTCTGATTGTGATTCAAATATGGAAAAGGGGAGATTATAGAACTTCTTGCGCAACGATTATCATCATCCAGATTAGCGTAGGAAATTCTACCTTTTCCACGGTAATGCTCAGGACCCAGTCTAAAGAAATGTCAGTTATAAATGCATAAGATACAATGTTCATCTCTATCTTTCTAACGAAATAACAAGCAAAGTGTGAGGACACGAAGATCACATCCACAGAAACTCATATAGTGAACAAAAGTTTACAACCTGTTAGCAGTTTGCAGAAAGTGGAAAGCAGCATTCTGTAACGGTCAAACAATGCTTTTAAGCGATCTCTGTATTCATGTATACGACTAGGATTAACTCCTAACAGATTTACTAAAAACCATCTCATAAACGAGATAATCTTTAAGAGTATGTTAATAACATTAGTCTTATGCTACTCTCCATTAACGAATGCTTCCGAATGGAGTGGTATAAAACACGAGCTAGTATAATCAGACCCATCATTACGCCAATAAGAAAACAGTTCATTTTATACCATATCTCAGGACTAAATAACAAGTTCGATCTAAAATAGTGTGTCTATCCAACTAATAATGTATTTTCATTCTTAGTTTCCATGAAGGTATTTGCTCCTCATTTGCAAGCATTTGCAAGTAACTAAATGTTAACGCACAGTTATCCTTTATTAATTATCAACGTAAAACACAAACTAGCATCATGATAACAAAACATACAATAATCTAGAGACATGTTTCATGGTCATTAGGTCTTAAATCATTTAATTTCATGATCATTCGGTACTTATATCTTCAACAAAGGCTTGCCTTCTGCCTTTTTAACGAGTTTCGTACCAGTTTAAGTGTTCGTCTTTCTCCCATTCCAATTGTGGACGGTTGTTAGTTTATGTCGTGCTTAGCTCATTAATTATGTATTATTAGTATCCATGCATATATACTTTGCATGAACTAATAATTCATATGAGAAATTAAACTAAAACCGAAAAATAAGACTCACCTCGAGCTCGAGTTTTAATTCAAATTTCACAATAAAAACCTTACATAACACAACCTAAATCATATATCAAAAGTTAAATTCTAAACATAAATAAATACGTAATTGTATACGAATCAAGAACAAATGTAAGTATGTAACATAAATTACCTAAAGTGGAAGTGATGTCTATTGAATCATAAATTCCCCTTTTTGTAATGTGCGAAAAGGGGAAATTGACAAATTAGGGGTTTTTTAGGGTTTGATAAAATGTAATAAGATCGAAAGGTGTTGCTATAAATTCGGTTAGTTTCTGTTTTTTAGTGTGACATAACTAACTCTCTTTAATTTACGTTCGCGCCATTAACATTAAAACGCTTTCTCTAGGGCATTTTTGTCAGTTTGCTTTTTTATTAGAGCACTCAGTATATAGCTATACAACTCAGCTCACAAAATTCACCCGTCCATGTTATAGGGCATTTTTTATTTTTATTTTTGGTGTCTTATAACTTGAGTGATGGAAAGACGATATTTTTAGGTTAAATTACAAGTACTTAGTTATAAGAAAAAAATGAAAAAAATGTTGAGGTGACAACATTTTTTATTACTACCTCCGTCCCAAAATATAAGTTCAGTTTGACTTTTGAAATTCAACTTTGACATTAAATAGTTTTGTTTTTATTATATAATACTTAATGAAAATTATATTAATGAAAAAAATTTAAAACCCAATCCATTTACATAACTTGCATCAAGTATTGTATAATACAAATAAAAATATTTGAGGTCAAAGTTTGATTCATAAAGTCAAACAGGACTTAAATTTTAAGACGGAGGGAGTATAAAATATGCCTTATGGGGACCTAGTGCTCTTATTGTTTTCTCTTAATTAGGATACCGGCTATCTCACCACTTTTATCTTGCAAGAGTTTTGTTGTCACTATGTCATTAACCATTTTCTTCACATAAATATATTTTTCTCACTCATATACCCGTTTAAAAGTAAAAAGTATACGAAGCTCGGTTTCCACACCACAAACTCACCACTAATCATACTACAATGGTGAATATGAGTTTACCGTGATTGACTGTGGATGCTCTTTAGGGAATTCACATTCGTTATTGTGGTTAAGCGGAATATGGCTAAGTTCTTTATGTAGTACCACTCACCTTAGGTGTAATAATAAACGATTGCTCTGTGAATCTTTATGATACCCACAGTGACGGAGCTTCAACAAATCTCTTACACTGTGTTTTCAGATTGAGTAAAAATGAGTAAAAAAAAAATTGGTTTCTGTTGTGTTCTCAAAATTTGTTGAAAAATGAAAGTAAATGAATGAAAAATGAAGAATTTTACTTATAAAACTTTCAGCCCACTTATATGTACAAGAGAACGTGCATAAATGCATAATTCACTATTTTCAGCCAATGTTACTTATGTAATGAGATAAATCAGCCAATGTTACTTGTGTTTTGACTTATGAGATAGCCCTTTGGTAATCGGATTATTTAGATACAATTGAAATATTAAACTGGTTTTTGTTTTAAAAGGAATGCAACTACACCACGTATCTTTATTTGATTTTGACCATCATAGCTTATTTTACTGTTGTAGGTAAAAACAAATGATCGCTACTAAGATACAAGATTTACTGTTTTTTGATGTATGTGGGCCCCGTATATCTCTCGATGGATCCGAAAGCTGAATAAAATAACATATATGCATGTCCTCATATATATAACACCAAAACAAAAAACAAAAAACAAAAACATGTCTAGGTAACATGATGGTCGTAAAGCTATAGTGGTGACAAAACAAATACTATTAAAGGCCCACTCAACGTCTCAAATTACAGGCTATGTTGTTATTTTTTTTGTTGTTACAAAATAATTAATTGCTGTTAAAAATGTAAGATAGTTGCTGTTAAAAGAAAATAAATAGCTATAAGTTGAAACATTTCAACAAGCATAAGTTTCATTATGACAAAATAATTTGTTATATAACTTGAATAAAGTAAGTATGTAATATGACTTTATTCTATAAGATGTGATTGACACACTTTTAATTTTTATTAAAATACTTTGTCGTATACATTGAATAGTTGTATTTTAAATATAACATACTTTAATTGCTTGTACAATATAATATTTTAATAAAAACATAAAATGCTCTAAGGGTACTGGCAACCCATTCGGTTTCACCATCGGCATGGTTGATACCGATCGATGTGGGTATTGCCTCCAATTCGGCATGAAACGGCATGGACCTTCGGTTTGTAGAATCGGTATGTTATACCGAATTGACATGAAACGAATTAGAACGTTGGACATTAAATGTTGTGGCCGTTGCATGGTGTAAAAAAAATAGTTGAGGTATGAGTTAGGCATGATTGTCACTAAAAATATATTTTATGTATGATATTGGTATGAGATGAGAAGGATGTTATTGGTGGGTGATTATGCATGAAAAAAAAGCTTAGGCATGATTGCCTCCACCCTAACCACTTCCTTTGTTCTATATGGTTAAGTATTAAAAGGAAAGAGACAGATGTCGATACATGTAAACTGAATAGTAAATAAAATATGACAACTACACGAAACCAAGAAAAGAAGGCTCCAATTATAGTGGTAAACTCATTATGAGTTGCATAAAAAATTACACAAAAGCTAGGGACCCTCTACCTCCACCAACCAAATATATTTTTCAAAACCAATCAGCTTTATTCATCATGTTCTTTGGTTTATAGGATGAAACAAAAGTATGAGGCAAAGGTTAATATGAATAGAAAGATAAAAATACTATGTTAATTTTGTCTACTTTTTTCATGTTGACCAATTTTTTTCTTCTTCATAATTAGAAGTGATTTTTACTTTGATTATACTTACGTAAGCAGATTTAGAAAAAGAAATTTACAAATAACCGTAATTGAAAGATCAAAATCGCATAACATCATGATTAGAGAAACGTATTGCAAGTAATTTGAACTCATGCTTTTTGTTCAATGTTGTGTGTCCCTTCATCATTTGAACTATTATCGATTTATCGTTGAAACATTTTGTAAAGTTTATGATGAGGGTTAGTGAAAAATATATGCAAGTTTCTATTTGCCTTGTGATCTCATTTCACGGATTGCTATATTTATTTTCATATGTGATCAGTGTCGAATCCATGACAAAAAGACCCTGATGCTGTTCATTGAAAACTTCCAGTAAAAATATTCTAATATACAGCATTTCAATAAAATCGAGACTCCTACTGTGTTTTACGTAGTACATTTTTTTTTAAAAGGAGCACCCTGGTATATATATTACTTCAAAAAACGTTTAAGTACAACGGATGAGAGTAAGTCTCTCATCTCGGTACGTTATTATAGACATTGAACAAGCATCAAATGTGCAACAACCAAAATCACTACATAAGAAAGACATGTCAATCTTATGACCTACCAAACATAAAATTACTTCCTACCACGACTTTGAAGCTTGATGTTGGCGTATGTCCCAACATACACCTCCCCGGCAGATCAGCAAACCGCCGGATAGCCTAACTCCCCGGCAGATCAGTAAAACTGCCCGGCACATTATGCAATCCCCCGAATAAAACACGCAAACCAACTTAGACGAAACAAACCTAGTCCAGCATATACCGAGGGGACAAACATAATCCTCGGCCTAACGGACACCTGACATCACCATGCATAAGAGGAAAGGAATCTTGGTCAGAACTACTGACCCGTTCCAGACGGAATCCAAACAGGGTAAAGTCAACTCCCGCCTGAAAGAGTCACTGTCGCCCACGTGACCTTCGGGTGAGGACAAAAGCTCCTCATCTATAAAAGGAGCTAAGCAACAACATTCAAGGTAGACCATTTTTCTTATTCACTTTTTACACACATTACTCTAACATATCATCATACTCATTCTCACGCCAGAGCTGGGTCTAGGGATAAAACCCTAGGCGAGGCTAACGCGTGTTGTTTTCGTGTTCACAGGTCCGACGAGTTTAATCCGAAGAGATTTACTGAAGGATTAACCGAAAGATTCGCTTGTTTGGAGTAATCACAGACTTTTACTTCAACAAATTGGCGCCATCCGTGGGACCCGCTATTCTAACTACCAACACTAGAAAATGGCAGGTCCTACCACCGAAACACCCCCGGGTACCTCCACGGAAACACCGTCCGGAAGCAACCCACCTAGCCTAGAAGAGCAGATACAAAACCACATATCATCGTTGAAGGCATTGATACAAAGAACATAACACCCAAGGAAAAAGCCCGTTACAACCCATACGAATAGATTTCGGAGATGAAGTCGAGGGACCCACCATAGCAGAGAAGGAGAAAGATCCGAAAGGAAAGCAAGTCATGGAGGATCTACACAAGCCATACAGAGATGCCCCAGTGTCCCCGTTCACGGAGACGGATAGTAGAATTCGCCGGGCCAAGATACGAGTTGCCCAAGAACATAAAACTCTACAACGGATCTTCGCACCGGATGACCATGTAACTCGTTTCTCCGGAGCAGCTAACCACGGAGGTTGGCCAATGCCGGTATGGTGCCGGATGTTCCAAAAACTCTGGACGGTCCAAGCAAGCGGGTGGTTCGAGCGGTTACCCAACGGCAGATTGACAACTGGAGGAGCTCGAGATAACTTCGAGAGATTCGCACTCGGAGGAAGTGCCTAAAGACCGATGGAGCTCACGAAGATCGTGCGGAAGGCTCATGAAACCCTGCTAGAATTCAAGGAAAGGTGGACCGACGAAGCTAGCTACATCCCCGGGTGCCGAAATAATGCAAATATCCTCATTCACCAACAGAAGCAAATGCCCGGAATTGGTAAAACGGTTCTCAGACAGGATCCCCAAAACACCACGGAAATGATGAAGAGGGTAGAAGATTTTGTACGTTCAGAGGAAGCCTACAACACTACGGAGCTCCCTAAAGGGGAATGGAACCGCAGGATATGCACAGGAAGCCATCCAGATCGAACCCCTCGAGTAGCAAACCTCCCCGACAAACGAAGAGGAGACAGGAGGACGGAACAAAAGCCCTGAAACCAGTACAACCCCTACTACCCGACAAAGACCGATAATTACAGTGTACGACCACCAAAGTGATTACAAGAGGAACCAAAGACAGAACGAGGCCACCCATAGATTTGAACCTCCTCTCAAAAGCCCCTAAAGAAATTTTGGCTACGGAACTTCAACTAAACCTACCGCCACCACCGCCTCTGAGAGGAGCACCAAGAAGAGAAAACTTAGACAAGTTCTGTGACTATCACGGAGAAAAGGGCCATCTCACCAATGACTGCTACCAACTCAAGGAACACCTCAGAAAAGCCTTGGAAATAGGCAAGTTAGATCATTTATTAAAAGAAGTGAGGCAAAGGGAAGGAACCCACCTGAGAACATCACCAGGCAGAGGAAGGGTGATAAACATGGTGTACGGAGGAAGAATGGATGAAAACGAAAGAGCAAATGCCGAGAAGAAGACGGATGAACGTCCTATAGCTTTCCCCTCGCCGGGACGTTCCGAAGAGCCACTAATAATCGGGCGATGTTGAAGGATACACCGTAAGGAGAGTTTATGTCGATCCAGGGGCAGCTGTGGAAGTTATGTACGAACACTGTTTTCAAAACCTATGTCCAGAAATCAAAGGGAAGTTAAGAGGAACGAACACACCTCTAGTGGGATTTTCAGGAGAGACGATAAAGCCCCTCGGGAAAATAGACCTAAAAGTGTGTTTCGGAAACGATGGCCTCTATCGCCGAGCCGTAATGACGTTTGCAGTGATAAGATCCCCCTCTCCGTATAACGTTATCCTGGGACGATCAGGTATTAGGGAATTAAGGGCGATCCCCTCGACCATCCACTCCATGATAAAATTCCCAACGCCAAGGGGGGTGGCAACCCTGGTTACCAGATCAATAGTCATCTCTGAATGTAGGAGGCTAGAAAGACATTTCATAACAAAGGAGTCGGAAAGTAAGGGGAGAGAAGACCCTCCGAACGAAGAAGGATCTAATGGTAAAACAGAAGAAGTAATGGTAAACCCCCAATTCCCAGAGCAAATGATCACTATCGGGAGCAATTTTTCCCAAGAGTGCAAGAGGCGATTGGTAGAACTGCTGAAGAACAACAAGGACATATTCGCTTGGCAACCGGCGGACATGACAGGGGTCCCCCGTCGAATCATAGAGCACAAACTAAATGTCAATGTGAATGACGGACCAATAGCTCGAAGAAGAGAACCTTCTACGGTGAAAAGAATCAGCGATCAACACCGAAGTAGAAGAATGGTGAAAGCAGAATTGTCCGGCAGTGAAGTATCCTACATGGATTTCCAATCCTGTGTTGGTAAAGAAACCGGATGGATCATGGAGAATGTGCATGGATTTCAAAAGCATCAACGCTTCATGCCCAAAGGATTACTACCCACTCCCAGAAATTGATTGGAAAATTGAATCTGTAATGGGTTACAAGTACAAGTGTTTTCTCGATGCATACAAGGGATACCACCAAGTCTAGATGGCCAAAGAAGACGAGGAGAAAACAGCCTTCTATACAGAGCATGGAACCTTTTGCTACACCAAAATGCCGTTCGGTCTAAGGAATGCCGGGGCGACATACCAAAGACTGGTGGATTCAAGTTTTAAGGAGCAAATCGGCAGAAATTTGGAAGTATACGTCGATGATATGGTAATCAAAAGCGAAGTGAAGCGAGCTGTTGGCGACATGGCGAAACGTTCGACAACCTCCAAAGGATCAACATGAAGCTCAACCCTAAAAAGTGCTCTTTTGGAGTGGAAGAAGGAAAATTCCTCGGTTACGTCGTAACATCCGAAGGAATAAGAGCTAATCCGAAGAAAACAAAGGCGATAGCCGACATGCGTCGCCAAAACACTCAAGGAGATGCAGAGCCTCGAAAGCTGGCACTATGAACAGTTCTGTCTCGACGGCTGAGAAAGCGTTACCTTTCTTCAACACTTTGAAAAATGTCACGAAAGATAACCAAAAGGAGTACCGGTGGAGCAAGGAGGCCGAGGAAGCGTTCCAAAAGATGAAAGGAGTGATCTTAGAGCTACCCAATCTAACGGCCCCGATGGCGGGAGAAGATCTCTTCGTATACCTAGCAGCACCAAGAGGCCATAAGCGCCGTTCTAATGGTAGAAAGGAAGGGGAAACAAATGCCGGTACACTATGTTAGCAGAACACTTCACGACGCCGAGCGAAATTATGCTCCCTCGAAAAATTAGCTTTAGCACTACGGCACCGCTCTAGAAGACTCGGAGGTATTTTGAAGCACATCACATCAAGGTGATCACGCACCAACCCATCCGAGATGTATTAAACAAACCTGAATCTTCTGCAAGCTGATGAAATATGCAGTAGAATTGGGAGCATACAAGATCACTTACCTTCCCAGAAACGCCGTCAAGGGTCAGGTCCTAGCAGACTTTATCAACGAGATACCATCAAAAAACAGAAGAGAAGGGAAGAGCCAGGAAGTATGCAACGTCTCCGCTACAAAGGAGGAATGGACACTGTTCACGGATGGAGCATCTAACAAAAAAGGGTCCGGAGCAGGTTTGGTGTTGATAAGTCCTGACCAAACAGAGTATACATACGCCGCTTAACTTCCCAAAGACAAATAACGGCAGAATACGAGGCGTTGCTGGCCGGACTAAGGATAGCAAAGGACATGAAGATCCAGGTACTAAGTGCCAAGGTAGACTCCAACCTAGTGTCAAGTCAAATCAACGGAGAGTTCACCACCTACAAAGAGAGCATGACCAAGTATTTGGCTAAGGCGAAGGAATATATCGGATGTTTCGACATTCGAATACAAAATATTCCCAGAGCACAGAATCAAAAGGCCGATGTGCTGAGCAAGCTGGCATCAGTCGCATTCGATCATTTAACAAAAGAAATACTCGTCGAAATATTGGAAACACCATCAACCGAAGAGAAAGTTATCGGAGCAATAGTTGAAGAAGAGGAAGAAAACTGGATGTCTCCCATCATCCGTGCATCATGAAGGAAAATGGCCTAGCGATGAAAACGAAGCAAGAACCTTGCGGATGAAGATACCTCATTACACCATGGAAGACGGGGTATTGTTCAAGAAGTCATATTTAGGCCCAATGATGAGGTGTGTGGGTCCTCTGCAGGCCAATTACGTGGTCAGGGAGGTACACGAAAGGGGCATGTGGCATGCACTCCGGACCAAGATCCGTGGTAGCAAAGCCGATCGACAAGGATACTACTGGCCGACAATGCACAGGGACACCGAGAGGTCATTCAAAAATGTGAATCCCGCCAAATACACTCCCCGGTTCCCAAACTACCGAAGACTCTCATGACTTCTATCATGTCACCTTGGCCTTTCTTCCAATGGGGAATGGATGTATTGGGACCTCTTCCTGAAGCACCCGGGAAAGTCAAATATGTCATCGTGGCCATCGAATACTTCACAAAGTGGATGGAAGCAAATCCTCTAGCAAAACCACGGCAAAGAAGTCATAAAATTTGTGTGGAATAACATTGTATGCCGCTTCGGCTTGCCACACATAATTGTGACCGACAACGGCAGCAACTTCATCCATGATCCCTTCAAACGGTGGTGTGAAAAGCTAAACATCAAACAGATAAATACTGCCGTAGCACATCCTCAAGCTAATGGTTTGGTAGAACGTGCGAACAAAAGTCTAATGCACGGTTTCAAGACGAGGCTAGGCAAAAGTAGGGCCGGATGGGTGGATGAACTGCCAAACGTTTTGTGGGCTCATCGGACATCCTTAAAGACGAGTAACGGTGAAACGCCGTTCACCGACGTACGGAAGCGAAGCCGTAATTCCCGCTGAAATTGGCATGCCTACATTCCAAACAATGATGATGACCGAAGAAGGAAGTGAAGAGGAGAGGCGTTTAAACCTTGATCTGTTGGAAGAAAGAAGGGACTCAGCGGCCGTTGAAGAGGCCAGGTACAAGAAAAGGGTGGAGCAAGATACAATCGGGGTTAAAGGCGAAAAACACAGAGTAGGAGACTTCGTCTACAGAAAGAATGAAGCCAGCAGACAAGAAGACTTAGGAAAGTTGGGACCCAACCGGAGGGCCCATATCAAGTAATAGAGGCATACGATAATGGTTCATACAAGCTACGCATACCGAAGGAAAAGAAGTTCCCCGCACTTGGAACGCAGTGAACTTAAGAAAATGTTTCTTGTAGGAAAATCTTTGTAATAGTAAAAGCCCATGAGGCAATTGTGGACGTATGTTACTAATGAAATGATTAGCCACCCGGATATCGGAGAGGCAATTTTCCGCATACTTTATTTTCTGAACATAATTAGTAAATGATCTCCCCGATAGGCTCGCGACCTCCGGGGAAAAGTGATCAGTGTTCAAAGATGGTTTATATCCAAAAAGGATTGCCATGAAAGTGCCGAACGGTTTATACCCAAAAAGGGTTGCCCAGGCGAAATATTAGATGGTTCATATCCAAAAAGGATTGCCATGAAAGTGCCGAACGGTTTATACCCAAAAAGGGTTGCCCAGGCGAAATATTAGATGGTTCATATCCAAAAAGGATTGCCATGAAAGTGCCGAACGGTTTATACCCAAAAAGGGTTGCCCAGGCGAAATATTAGATGGTTCATATCCAAAAAGGATTGCCATGAAAGTGCCGAACGGTTTATACCCAAAAAGGGTTGCCCAGGCGAAATATTAGATGGTTCATATCCGAAAAGGATTGCCATGAAAGTGCCGAACGGTTTATACCCAAAAAGGGTTGCCCAGGCGAAATATTAGATGGTTCATATCCGAAAAGGATTGCCATGAAAGTGCCGAACGGTTTATACCCAAAAAGGGTTGCCCAGGCGAAATATTAGATGGTTCATATCCAAAAAGGATTGCCATGAAGGTGCCGAACGGTTTACCCAAAAAGGGTTGCCCAGGAAAAATTTCAAACAGTTCACATCCAAAAGGAAAGGCCATATACCGAACGGATACATCGAACGAATCATACTTAAACAAGAGGGCCGAAGCAAACATAAAAGCACACATAAAAAAAAGAGGGGGGAAAAAATACATAACACATGGATGTGCACACTGAGAGATACATGAAAAAGAACGACTAACGATTTCATGAAACAATTATAGGTTCCCAAAATAAATTTCCTTAAACATTACAAGCTTCAACTAATAACATTGTTCGACAAGATATCCCTTACATACAAAAAAAAGGGGGGGTAATAATAACTAAGTTTCACTTCGAAGCACCGGTTTCTCCGCCCTTACCCTCGTCTAATCCTTCCACCAAGACATGCTCCGGTGCAGGGTCAGGCACCAGAGCCACAATGTCAGCAATCGGGCGGTGACAAGCATTCCGGACCTTGGCAACATAGGGATACTTCTTTACAAACAACTCGTTATACATTGCCAAGTATTTGTTGGGAGCATCCAAATCTAAATCCTCAGATCCACAAAATCTTCTTCACCTCCTCTTCGGAACGATCAATGGACACACCCTCCAACCATCCGGCCATTCCACTCAAGCTAAAAGGAGCAGCCAGAGAAGCTTTGTACTCATGACTGCCGAGGAGGCGAGCCACGAAAGTAGGAATAAAGTCACGGACCAGGTTCGACCGATCAATCTCTAAATTCCCAGCCGCCACGGCCAGCTCTTGGCGCTGTTTCGAAGGGCAAGATTCTCCTCCTCCTCGTTCTTCAAAGCCCCTTGGCCTCCATCAATTCTTTCTCCAAGTCGGCTATCTTTTCACCCTGATCATGAGATAACTTAGACCACTCAGCTTTCTCGCCCTCTAAGGTACGCACCTGTTTTTTCAAAATTTCTTCCCGGGCGGAAGTCTCGCCAAGTTCATCCCTCGCAGCCTTCAGCTCTCCCAAAGTTTTATCCAAAAACTTGAAATTGTCCTTGGCACGCCTCACACCCACCATGCTCTTCGACCAACTCCCTATGCTCCAGCTCAAGACTCTCAAAACGGACAAGCAAATCGACGAAGAAAGAGAACTCGGGCTAGGAGACCCCATGATCTCTGAAAGCGACCTCGTCCGTTAAAATCTGCATATATTCCTCTTCGCAGGGGGGCAAATGAACAATCATATCCCTATAGTTTTCATATCCCTTGACCCTTTCGTCCTTTTTGATCGACCACCCCGACACGTAAGTGGCACTGGACGAAGCGCCTTCCTCTTCAACAGTACCCTTACCTTGGCGGCGCGGAGGAGGAGAAGTTGCTGGGGCAATCCAAAGCAAATGTTAAGAACACCAAAATGAAGCAAGACACATACATACATAAATAAATAATAGTGGGGAGAAAAACGAGCAGAAATAATAAACCAACTCACCATCATCTTGAAGAGCAGGTTGTTCAACAAATTGAGAGGCCCCAGCGCCAAGACCCTTCGGATCGGGATTTTGCTTTTGAGGATCCTCCCCGGCATTCACAACAACATCGGCACCAGCATTCTCCAACCGGTTGCTGGAATGACCCTCCAAATTCTCTTTCTCAACGACGGGAGGATCATTCAGCTGTTGACCATCCGGAGGCGTCGGATTAGCGGTAGAATCCAAGTTCACCACAGAGATAGGGCTTTCCTTCCTTCGTTTTGGTTGCACGGAACCACCTTCCCCAACCTGACGCTTACGCGGCTTGTAACCCCCAGCTTTGGCCTCAGCAGCTTTTTTCTTTTTTTCTTTAGCCTCCAAGACTTTTGGATCACCACTTCAACCTTTTCATAGCATCAGTTTGGCGGAACCGGTGCCAGCGGAACCGGAAGTGTCACATGCATCATGTGAGCTTGACCCTCCTGATACTTTTCTCCGCGGGTCATAGCTGCCCCCTTGCGATAGCTAGGCTTGATGAGATACTCAGACATGGTGATAGCTGCAAAACACACAAGAAATACTAAGTCACAAGAAAGCATAAAAACTCAAACTAAGTAAATAATGTACAGGCCAAGTACCATTCCCTCGGCATCCTTCGAGCCGCCCGATAACCGGATACTTCCATTTGGCGATAACCCAACGGCATAAAGAAAACCCGCGAAATTTTATCAAATCTATAACATTAGCCGACAAAGAAGTCAGATAAGACATAGAAAACTCCCCGGTCGGAAAAGGATCGGAGACATCAGAATCCGGATGCCTCCACGGCATAGCAAAAGGTACTGCCCGGCGATCAATCAGAAAGAACTGCCTTTTCCAACCCTTCAACGAAGACAAAATCTCTTGAAAACAGACTTTGCGTTGCTTACCATCCCGCTTGGCAAAAGTGAACCAATGCCCTTGCTTATGCAATTTATAAAAAGCTCGGAACAAAGAAGTCGTGGGAATAATGTTAAGACTACGACAATACACTTCAAAAAGAGTAACCCTATGCAAACCTATCGGCACTAACTGAGAAATATGGACTTTATAATAGTGTAGAACGCCTAAAAGAAAACTAGAAAAAGGGACGGAAATTCCACCTTCAAGGAAATATTCTAGATACAATCCTATAGCATCATCTCCTAGTTGACCCATCGTAAAATTAGCCGGTGGGAGCCTCGGATGAAGATCGGAAGGTATACCAAATTCCTTCACGCCCATCAAGGATTTATCAGTCATGACTGAAGTATACTTGTCCAAATCAAATTTGGGTTTTGGTTGGACCTTCGGAACTGGTCCGGACCCTGGACAGTGAAGAACCGGACGGTTCTGACATTTTAGCCGAAGGGGAATGATTAAACCTTAAAATCTAAAGAGGATAAACTAGAAGAATACCTGGGTAGTAGACGAAGAGCAAATAAAATCGTCCGGCCAAATAACGCACACGAGTTGTGTAAATGAAAAATTTTACTGTGGTAAAAAGAAGAAAAACACGATTTATAGGCAACCAAAGGAGGTAGCTGGGCGCCTCATCATGTCAGAGGATGACGTGGCACCATCGTCACCACACAAGGTCCACCCGCTGCCAGGTGTCCTCACGCCGTCGCAACAAATCGCGGACATGTCTTGCTGACGTGTCGTCGTAAAAAAAAAAAAAAAAAACGGCGGAGGTTATTAGAAAAGAAAGTTAAACGGCCGAGACAACACTCACCGAAGGTCGCCACATACCCCAATATCATGCAAATGAAGACACCCATTAACATGATACTGGGACATGTTGGCGTATGTCCCAACATACACCTCCCCGGCAGATCACAAAACCGCGGATAGCCTAACTCCCCGGCAGACAAGAAACTGCCCGCACATTATGCAATCCCCCGAATAAAACACGCAAACCAACTTAGACGAAACAAACCTAGTCCAGCATATACCGAGGGGACAAACATAATCCTCGGCCTAACGGACACCTGACATCACCATGCATAAGAGGAAAGGAATCTTGGTCAATCCATCGACCCGTTCCAGACGGAATCCAAACAGGGTAAAGTCAACTCCCGCCTGAAAGAGTCACCTTGCGCCCACGTGACCTTCGGGTGAGGACAAAAGCTCCTCATCTATAAAAGGAGCTAAGCAACAACATTCAAGGTAGACCATTTTTCTTATTCACTTTTTACACACATTACTCTAACATATCATCATACTCATTCTCACGGGAGCGGGTCTAGGATAAAACCCTAGGCGAGGCTAACGCGTGTTGTTTTCGTGTTCACAGGCCCGACGAGTTTAATCCGAAGAGATTTACTGAAGGATTAACCGAAAGATTCGCTTGTTTGGAGTAATCACAGACTTTTACTTCAACACTTGACATCATACAGGTCACAAAAAGCATCCAATTGCCCTGGTAAATCGTAGACTTGAGAAGCATTATCTGTTGGTTTAATGGACAATAAATTAATAGAAGTGTGTTAGGATCGAACTCGAGACCACGGGATTGCACACTTTGCGTATGAGAATTAAAGTTAATAATTAAATATAAATGTTGTATTTATTTATTAATTAAACGAAATAATTATAACGGACATTAAGTAATTAAGTGTAATGGACTAACGGTCGTTAAATGTAATTGGAAAGGACTAGAATGCAAATTAATATTTGGAAGGTTCCGGAACACCCCTTGGGATATAGAACCGATCGGCCATAGGGGTTATCCCAACCCAACCCAAACTCAACTTGTTCTCCAAGTTTAGTTAAGTATATATACAAGGTTAGGGGTCTTGTGTTTTGCATCTCTTGTTGTGTGTTTTTGCTTAGAACCGGTCGACTACCTCTCTTGGGTGTCGACACACTTACTTTTCCAACTAAAATTGTTTTGTTTAATTAAAACTAGCATTCCTTTAATTCAGTATAGTACATGTGTACAAGAAAGTGGTACTAACACATTATTGTTAGTTATCTTGGATTGAATTACAAAAAGGTAAGGGGTAATTCATATAATCCTATAAACCCTAATTAGGGTTCATTCAATTGCTAGTTTTGTAGAATTGATTCTTGTTCGGCTAGAATCAAGAAAGGTACGCATACTTTATGTTTTAGTTAATTAATTATTCATTATATGTTCCTATACGCTTCTGCACTTACTTGATGTTTATTGCTTGTATTTATGATTAGTCATGTTATATAATTCCAACAGTGGCATCACGAGCTTGGTTTAATGAGTAATTAATTACTAAACACGTAAAAAACGAATATTGTATTGTGTTTGATATGATTAATTCTAGTGTTTGGTTATTATTATGTAAACCCTAATTTTATGGTTAGGGCTTTTGCCCTAATTGGTTTTTAAATTTTTTTTATGTCGACCTAATTTTTTTTAGTCGATTTTTATAAATTTTTTTTAGGGTTTATAAAACTGTTTTGTTAATTGATATCTAAACCTAGAATTGTATATATGTTACGTGAATTAATTTGTGAATAATTGTTATGTGACATGGAATTGTATGCGATCTTGTGACAACGTGAATAAATTGTTATGTTAAATCCATGAAAACGTGCATGTTTGGCATTGATTATTGTCGATATATATTTAATTGTTAAGATCGGTTATGCTAATATTAATTGTTAAGTTTTATACACATGTATATTTATGATAAATCTTGAATTGGGGACAACTCCAATTATATACATTAATGAATCAATTATGTGCAATTTGGTATATTATTAATTATGGGTTTACGCAATCGATTCGTCGATGTATGTGGCTTACTTTCAATTGAGAGAGTGAAAGCCCTAATTAATATATACATTAATTAACCTAGACATTGATTATTAATAGGGTTTTATCGAATAAGTTGCATGTGGCTACTTGTATACACGTATTAATTGTTAGTTATGTGCGCATTGTTTATTAGTTGTTTATTTTTTATTTGTTTACTTGTTTGTTTATTATGTTAGACAGTTTTAAGCAAAGGGTAATTTTGAATAGAAAAATAATACGGACTAAACAATGGTGAAATTTGATTTGTTTTTAAAGAGTTAAGTTTTCAATAGTTTAATTGATTGATGATTCTATACTAAATGGTTAGAACGGCTCACCCACAGGAACAAACTATAAAGGGGTTAATAAAGAAGTGCGCACAGTCACACTGAAAGGATGTCTAAGGTTATGCTTTTGCGCTTACCTGGTCCTCTGCCCCATGTGAGTTCGATTGGAGCTACTTAGTAAGCCATAAATGTACAAAATCATCTTAAGGGCAAATTAGTTTTAATTCCATATGCCACTTTGGTGGTAATTACCCGAAACACTAAGTGTTTACATTTATGCAAAAGTACGGTATAATGGACGATAATTAACGCTAAATTCCTTGATTGGTGAACTCAATACCTCAATCAAAACTTTGATAATTTGATCTTTATGAATTGGTAATAAAAATTTTTTATTAAATTTATACTACAAGATGAATGCATGACATCTTTGTACATATTTGATTTGACCACATAAAATCAAAACTAGTACCCTCATAAATTAAGTTATGTGCCATCTAATTAAAATGAACACTTGAAGTTGCAATTTACGTCATAACAGTACTTGGCGAGATTGTGATGGACAGGTAAATCTTTATGTAAAGTCAGACCTTACATGGACATATTTGCAGTTCTTTAAGTTAGACACTTAAGTTGAGTAGAAAGTGAGAACTGGACTCAAGGCATAAGATGGGATGAAACATGTTTATATTTGCAATAGCGTTGGAAAATATAAATCCCATAATAATCTAGGAATTGGAAATTGTTTGCCAATTATTGTTCGACAGATTACCCTATTATGTGCTTTCGTTACTAGCAGATCAACTGATGTAATGGAACTACGATAATTTGGATCCTAGTTTTCGAGAAAATTCTATGGTTATATGAATATTACCTTGGGTATTTTATTTTCTTGAAAAATTTAATTATCGAAAATACTAAAATTGAATTTTGAAAATTCTTTAAATGTATTAATGCAACATTAAACCATAAACATAGATTATTCCTGTATTGGTAAATTGATCTACACATGTAAGGGTTTTTGGTAGAGTCAACTTTGCTAAAAGAATAAACCTAGTCCTCTTTTCATAAGAAAGAGTGAGATTCAATCATATTCCTTTTCATGAATGAGGAAAGGTATGATAGGACAATTAGAATTGTCTAAATTCTAAATACATAACTCGTAAGCAAATTTTAATAGTTAAGAAAATTACATATTTTCTGAGTTATTAAATTAGAAGCTAGACTAATTACTGTATAATTGATAAAAGACTAACTAGCATATTTTATCTAGTTGTTTTGTTTTGACCATTTAAAAGTACTACTTACAATTGTTGGAATAGTAGAACTATTAAGAAAGAAATTGCATGCCCAATTTTTCGAGTTAATAGCATTGATGGATAGTTCATCATCTACATAGTAGAATACACTCTTTTAGTACATAAGTAATTGTTATGTATGGACTTTCTCAAATGTGTGGGGAAGTAAATAGGACACTATTTTCTTTCACTGGTTAATGAAACACTTACAATGTTGTCAAATCCAGTGGGAGTATTGTGTTCTTATTACTGAATAAGGAATTAATGTAATGATCTCTAATTCAGTGGGAGTTACAAGCTTTGTCATATTGGTAGTAACCCAGATTATCTCTAGAATGTCTTAAGATAATTACTTTCCATTTGTAGACACTTATGTTTTGAAGGATAGTCATGTACGTTTCCTTATTAGACAATGAAGTGGTTCTACATCTACTAGTTATGCTAATATCAATGACACAATCATATTGGTCACATAAACAAACATATGTCGTGTTGTTTATCTGCTACATGATGTTGTTCCATACACAAGTGGGAGAAATCTATATTGTGTGCAAGGTACAACATATATGTATATGATTTAAAGGATAATCTTGACTGCAAGGTAAGAGACTAACATTCTAATATAACTTGTACATATCTAATTCAAGAAACACTTGGTGTTGAAATTTACGTCATGTGAGAACTTGGCGAGATTGCAACAACAAAGTAAATCTCCATGTGAAGTCAGACCTTGCATGGACATATTTGCAGTTTCTAAATTAGACAAGTATTTAGAATATGTGTCAAAATGATATATAAGACTACTTCAAATTAAATATTTATGTATTATTAGAATGACATAAATAAATGAAGTAATCTAATACTACTTCAACTTGTTTATTTATGTATTTTGGAATGACATAAATGAAAAAATAATGTAGTCCTACATTATCGTGAAGTAAATAAATTAACTTGAAATTACTATTGAAACCAAAAGTTGTGCTCATAATTACTTTAGTTAAACATGTTTATGATTCATTGTAAAGACATAAACATAAAGTCTTTTTAGACTTATAATAAAGTAAGACGTTAACTTGTTAAGTTTTTTTTAAGACATATACAAGAAGTCATTGAGTTGATCAATGATTTATAACGTATAATGGGATTATAACAGTTTATGTTTTCTTGGTGAGACATGGATATGAAGTGACTTGGTTAAAAAGTACTTGTGTTATAAAGCATGTAATTGGCTTGAAAAGTCAATTATACCATTAAGTTGACTTAGTTGGTAAATAGGTAAGCCAAAAGGAATATGTTTATCTTATATATTGTTAGATTGTATTACAATTTTAATTTTAATGAATACCACAAGTTGATGGTATGTTAAGTTAGGAGAATCAAACTCTATTTGATTTGTTTGATTCAAGATAACCATAACTTCTTTCTTAAAAAGTAACAAGGTTAGAAAATTGAGTATGGATTGAATATACTCAATATAACTCCAACCTAGAAGATTGATAAAACACCATTTTATTATGGAATGTGATGAATCACATTAAGTTTTAAAAATTGAAGATTCTGAAATTTTGTTAAACTACTAATGAATAGGTTATTAACAAACAAAAGTCAGGAATTATCAATGTGTATTTGTAATATCCCAAAAAGAGAACAATGTAGTTTTGCTCTAATTGCTAAGTATATATAGATAGTCTATATATATTACAAAAGGCAAGTGGGAGTTTTTTTTTATCTTGAAAGATAAAATTACAAGATACATAATCTTCTAAAACACACTAGTAAATATCATGATGAGGTTAGACATGTAAATGATAGACCTCATGATGATGGAATTTTCATTCATGGATCTGCAAGGATATTTCAGATATTTGATTTATATGCTGAGAAGAACATGAGTAACAGGATTATAGTAAACATGATAACCATTATGATGAATTACCAAATATTGAATTGGGTAAATTACTCATACTATGAATGTTAAAGATGCTGTCCATAAAGATAATCAATTTTGAAAATTTGGTTTATCTTAATAGTTAGACTAGAGAATGGAAATGAGTTATTCAAAGAGATGAAAAACCCTAGTGGTTTGAATTTCTATGTAGAAATCATATGGAAAATATTATACACATATTTAATGCATGTTTTATAACAAGATTATTAATCATACTTAAGCAATTAATTATGATTTAATATTCTTTCCTAGACACATTAAATATATAAAGATGATAATTGTCATACTTGTTTTCATTAATATGAAATATGACAATGGAATATCAAAAATTTTTCTTGAAGAAATTACTTGAGCGAGGACGGTAAGTAGTTGAAAGGTTTTTTTGAATTCATATAATCTTTGGAAATGTACGAAGTGCAATAATTCATGAATGGATAAATGCATGCATCTATAAAATTATTCTTATGTTTAATTATTAAATCCTAGTTTTGATTTATAATTGGAATAAGATAAATTTGAAGTATTCCTGAAAGTTAGTGGGAGTATTATGTTAAAGTTTTAAATCTTATATGTTGTATAACATATAGGAAGTAACATTCCTTGTAAGCTGAATGTTAAGTCTTAGATTGGAAGGAAACTTCACTTGTAAGATTTAAGAATTAAAACATACAACCTTGAAATATATGTTTATTATTTATAAACATATGCAGTAAAAATAAATGACTCTAATAAAACATGATATATTATTTGGGAAATGGATAAATATTTTTTGACAATATAGAACATGAATGAATTTTAAGTTTGACATGTAGATTCATCATGTACATCATGTTGTGTATATTAAAATTGTTGTATCATTCTTGAATAAGAAGTGATTTGACAACATTGATATCTAACTAAAAGTTATTAGATAACTTGTGTAATGAATATTCTAAAAGAATTGCATCCTCAGCCTAGAATTGCTCATAGATTCTATAGATGAAGAATATGTCAATTGTTGTGAAAATTGTCATCAGCTACAAAAGTTTGGAAGACATCAAACATTACACAATATATATTAAAGTTTATGAAGTTTTAATGAGCATATTGTTGTTTGTATACAATGATGCTGGTTTAATTGAGATGACACTCAATACTAGTCATGGTAGGATTTCATCCTTGTTAATGGCCACGTGAACTAGTTGTGCTACTAAGAGCGCAGTTGCATTATACATTAAAAGAATAATAATACTTTAAACTTTAAAATGTTTGAAAGTTTAAATTGTCATAAATTGGTGATAGAGGATGTCACACACTTTATGATTATTATGTGGATTGGTGAATGCACACATACAAGGATTTCACTAATTGAATTCTTAAAATAAGTATTCTCAAAATTACGATAGATCAGGTTGGGTGATTTATGTCTTGTCAACAAGTATGATTGTCATTACTTGAGGCATAATTTATCAACTGCAATTTTCATGCATTGATCTATTTGGTATTTGGATAAGGGATGTTAAACAATTGTTATAATAAATCAAATATTTGATATGTTTGATTTTATAATATATTGTATCATATATTTGCATGTTTAATCCGTGAATAAATTTATTTATTCTAAATCGTCCGTTGTCAATTAATGATATGGGAGTATCATTAAACTAAGAAAAATCTGAGAGATATGGTAGAATATACTTGGAAGTATATTGATGAGAATGCATACCAATTTCAGATGATATTCAATGAATTGAATATAGGACTTATCCCAACTACATGATTTTACTTTATGGATATTGTTATTAAGTAAATCATGAATAGTTATCTTGAGACTTGAGATACTAGATAAGTGTCATGAATGTAGTGCACTTCTGTGGAACAACTTAACGCTATACGTAACTGGTAGTCATAAGGGTTGTTTCCAGAAGTGTTGCAAAGTTCATGGGTTATTCTTGTAGTCAAGATAGAATTTTTTCCTTCAAATTTATTTTGGAGTTTAATCATTGGGCCCCTCGTAGGGTTGACAAGATGTTTGCGTGGCCACGCCCAAAGTTCTCCCTGAATATGTTCAGAAGATTTGGTAATCTTGCTCAATCACTTATAACGAGAAACAGAATAGTTGAATAAATAATTACTTAATTCCATATCTTTATTTAACATGGTATTAGAAACAAAAGGATAATAATAATGAGAAATCAATAAAAGGTTTTCCAGGAGCCTTGCTCGAGTTGTACTAGAGGCATCGAAGTGTTGCTAGACGCTAACCGATGTGATCACACTATTAAGATATGTCCAAGTGGGAGCTGTTGGTTTAATGGACAATAAATTAATAGAAGTGTGTTAGGATCGAACTCGAGACCATGGGATTGCACACTTTGCGTATGAGAATTAAAGTTAATAATTAAATATAAATGTTGTATTTATTTATTAATTAAACGAAATAATTATAACGGACGTTAAGTAATTAAGTGTAATGGACTAACGGTCGTTAAATGTAATTGAAAAGGACTAGAATGCAAATTAATATTTGGAAGGTTCCGGAACACCCCTTGGGATATAGAACCGATCGGCCATAGGGGTTATCCCAACCCAACCCAAACTCAAACTTGTTCTCCAAGTTTAGTTAAGTATATATACAAGGCTAGGGGTCTTGTGTTTTGCATCTCTTGTACTCATAAGCTAAAACCTAAATTGTTTTGTGTGTGTTTTTGCTTAGAACCGGTCGACTACCTCTCTTGGGTGTCGACACACTTACTTTTCCAACTAAAATTGTTTTGTTTAACTAAAACTAGCATTCCTTTAATTCAGTATAATACGTGTGTACAAGAAAGTGGTACTAACACATTATTGTTAGTATTCTTGGATTGAATTACAAAAAGGTAAGGGATAATTCACATAATCCTATAAACCCTAATTAGGGTTCATTCAATTGCTAGTTTTGTGGAATTGATTCTTGTTCGGTTAGAATCAAGAAAGGTACGCATACTTTATGTTTTAGTTAATTAATTATTTATTATATGTTCCTATACGCTTCCGTACTTACTTGATGTTTATTGCTTATATTTATGATTAGTCATGTTATATAATTCCAACATTATCATCATCAAAATAATCTTCAAGCTCATGATAACAAATCTATGTAGTTTATACTGTAAAAAAAAAGTGTTTTTTTTTCACTTAATAAGTTAACTTAACAACATTTATTTCCTCTTATTAGAAAGGCCTTCAAAAACATTTTTATATCAAATAAGTAGCTAAACTAGACATCACTCCAAACTAGGGGTGAGCATATGACCCGAACGGACCGGACCGACCGTCGGACCGACCGAGACCGGACCGACCACATTCGGTCCGGTCCGCGGTCTCGGCTTTTGGGCTAATTCGGTCCTCGGTCCGGTCCGGTCCGGACCAAAACCGACGAATTTGGCCTTGTTGGACCGGACCGACCGAAGGACCGACCGGACCGACACGGACCGACCACATTCGGTCCGGTCTCGGTCTAGGCTTTTGTCCGAACTCGGGTCTTGATCCGGTCTGGTTTTCAGACCGTGCACACCCCTACTCCAAACTGCTTAATTTAAGAAATAACCCCCAAAGTCTAACCTTGTATGTGGTAATCATGTTTTAGTTCAAGCATGATTCTTTCAAATAATTGAACATTTCCTTTTTTAACATTTTCCATATGCAAAAAGAAAAGCAAGCAAATAATGGGTCCTCCTATGCAGACACCCCATGGTAGGGGGTGGCTGCACTTTGCAAAGGGACTGCCTCGATTTCCGTGCCAATCATGGGTATCCAACCATTGGTAATGATTAATTTCTCGATTTCCGTGCCAAATTTTTTTACAACTTATTTTTTACCACTTATACCACTTATTTTTTACAAGTTTTTATACACTTTTTTTTACATGTTTTTTTTTACAGTTTTTTTTTACAAGTTTTTTTTTATAACTTATACCACTTTTTTACAACTTTTTTTTTGGTTTTACAATTTTACAAGTTATTTTTTGGTTTTACAAGTTTTTTAAGATATAAATTCAGCTTTTAAAACTTTAAAAAAAACCGTAGTCGGAAAATTTTTGAGGCTCAGTTCGAAGGTTGCAAAAGTGAGATTTTATCCCACTTTGCCGTCCATTTGGTTTTCATCATCGCCTCGAAAAGTTTTTAGGCTCAAAAATCATCATCGCCTCGGAAAAATTTTAGGCTCAAACCCGAAGGTTGCAAAGTGAGATTTGATCTCACTTTACCGTCCATTCGGTTTTTATCATCATCGCCTCGGAAAGTTTTTAAAGTTTTTAGGCTCAAAAATCATCATCGCCTCGGAAAAGTTTTAGTCACAATCGTACAAAGTCACCGTTCACATGAACTCGCACAAAACTGCACTAACAAAACTGCACAAGCCTCACAAATCTGCACAAGCCTCACAAAACTGCATAAGTTTCACAACTGCACAAGCACAAGACTCACCAGTTTCACAGGTTTCACAAGTTACACAAGTTACACGTTTTGAACATGATTCTCACAAATTACCACTGCAAAAGTTCACAAGGTGTACTAAGATTCTCAAAAGTTCACAAGGTGTACTAACATTCTCAAAGGCACCCCATATAATCCCCGGTGAAAGCAACAACACCAACAACAATACCAGGTGAAAGCAACAACACCAACAACAATACCAGGTGAAAGCAAGCTATACCAACAAGTGGTCCAGAAACAACACCAACAACAACATAATCCTAGGCAGGCACCCCATATAATCCCAGGTGAAAGCAACAACACAAACAAGTGGTCCAGATCAACAACAATCAACCAACAACAACTAGTGGTCCAGATCAACAACAACAATCAACCACCATGTCTAGTTCACCATTTAACACACAAGAGTTAAACAACTTATCAAAGGCTCAGATTATTAGCTTTATAGCTCATGTTGGCTGCAAATTCAGTTTTGCCTCGCCAAAACTCTTTTTAAGTTTTTTAATAAAAAAAATCATCATTGCCTTTTTTATTTCATTAAAGTTGCAAAATGACCTTGAATGGTCACTTTACCATCCAGTAATGGAATTTTTTTATACAAAACAAAGTTTTTCATTACAGTTGCAAAGTGAATCACTTTACCATCCAGTAATGCCAAGGATAACGTGGGGTGCCTGCCAAGGATAACGTGAGGTGCCTGTGTAGGCTTTGCCCACAACAAAAGGGTCCTCCTATGCAGGCAAACCTGCAAAACAAACATACAAACATATAAGCAAACGATTTTTAGATCTAAAAGGCAATGATGATTTTTTTTAAAAAAAAACTTAAAAGAGTTTTTTTAACAACGAAACATACGTAACCACCACAGTCTCACCAGTACCACCACATCATCACCACAACAAGACAAAACTTTAACAACGAAACATTGTTTTTAAGAAAATCAAACAGATTTAACGTTTTTTTTACAAACCTCATATTTTTTTAACAACATAGACGTTTCAAGATATAAAAAAAGTTTTAGATCTAAAAAAAGTTTTAGATCTAAAACAAGGTTTAGATCTAAAAAAAGGTTTAGATCTAAAAAAATTTTAGATCTAAAAAAAGTTTTAGATCTAAAAATAGTTTTAGATCTAAAAAGTTTAACAACGAAACATACGTAACCACCACAGCCTCACCACTACCACCACATCATCACCACAACAGTACAAAACTTTGACAACGAGACATTTTTTTTAAGAAAATCAAACAGATTTAACGTTTTTTTTTACAAACCTCATATTTTTTTAACAACATATACGTTTCAAGATCTAAAAATAGTTTTAGATCTAAAAACTTTAACAACGAAACCACCACAGCCTCACCAGTACCACCACATCATCACCACAACAGTACAAAACTTTGACAACGAAACATTTTTTTTAGTGGAGGGACATTCATTGTGTCAACCACACACCCGCTCGTGTTGAGAGTCCAGATTATGTGCTTTCTTCACAATCTTATGTGCCTCCCTCTCCAGCTATATCTCCAACTGCAGATGAGGACAATTTTATACACAAGTCCTCCGGTTCTTCCTCATCTTTTGATACGCCGTCGCGTTGACGAGTACAAGCGAGAGATTGACGGATTGAGGAGACGCATTTCAGAGTTAGAGTCTCGTGTGAGACATATGGCAGCATCATTGGAGCGACTACGCCTCGGGCGTGATTGATCTTAGTTTCTAGTTATATTGTAATTTTGTGAACCATGTATCAACTATTAATCTATAACAAGATTGGTTATTTATGTATTCGAAGCTTCTAATTTTGTGAACCATGATATTACTAATTTATGTTGTGAATAATTGTACAAATTTTTTTGGCCAGATGCAACAAGAAAATCCTTACTTGTGTCGTTGTCAACGTGGATTAATAATTGAAAGAACATCTCACAAGCCCAAAACTTGTGGTCTGAAGAATTATGCATGTCCTTTGTCAAAGGTAAATAATTAAACGTTTGCTTATTTGCGTAAATATATCAATAACTTGTTTGTTTAGAATACATTTCTTATAATTGTTTCGTCATGTAAATGCCAGAGACTAAAGACTATGGGTGTCGATACTTCATGTGGAAGGAAATATTTCAACAAAAGTGCTTTGGTGAAGCCTCTTCTTCAACGCAGTGCTCAAACTGCGAAACTAAAGATACAACGATCAACATGCTATTGGTTGAAAACAATTTGTTGCAGGCAAAAATAAAGGCGTTAGAGGCATCACTGGAATTGGCAAGAAATCCAGTTGATCACGCATGTCAGCCGAGTGGAATACTCTATGAGCTTATAGATGACATTAATAATCTTCATGTGGAGTAGATTTCATTTTAATATTGAAAACATTTGTTGTTTTACTTGTTTAATGTTTTATTGTTATTGTTTAATTAAATGAAAACAAACACACAATTAAAAAGCATAACGTAAAATAAATATCATATAAAAACACTACACAATTAAATACACTATACATATAAAAACACTACACAAATTAAATACACTATACAATATACTTAAATTAAACACTACACACACAATTAAAAAAAAAAAAAAAAAATCAAAAGTCGCCACCGTACTACGGAAAAGGGACCCACCCTACTTGAGGTGCCTGCCAAGGAGAACGTGTGGTGCCTGCGTAGTTTAGCCCAATAAAAAAGGTATGTAAGGTGACAGGTGAGGTAGGGCTGGGTTAAGTTAACCAGCTTGAGTTAGCATTAATCATAGAGATGAGTTTAAAGACGTTAAGATCCTGCCACACAGGTGTTCCTCCCTTTTCACATTTTTAACCTATTTTCATTTTTCTATTTTTTACTTCGTACAAATTTAAATCAGTTACCGGATCTCAAAGAATATCTAACATATACTTACACGTGTTAGTTAAGAACCATATTTTGTAAATTGTAGTACAATGTTATTACATATACCATTTTTTTTTTCAAACCAAATTACTATAGATATTTTTTATCAAGGCCATGCAAGGGATAACATATGCAACGAAACTAGGTAAAAACTTTAAGGGAACGAAACTAATTAAAAAGTTTAAGGGTTAAATGTGTAAAATGCAAATGAGTAGTTTAAGAGTATCTTTTAAACATGAACTAAACTCGCAACGTGGCCATTAAAATAAATATTTAGGTTCAAAACTTATTAGTTACACAATTTGGGTGGTGGGTGGTTTATTTACGTTTTGTCTAACCAGTAACATTGAAGCATTAGTCTAATGATCGGAGTATTTGTGCTTGAGTTAATTGACCCAAGTTCAAGTCTCATTTTTGGCATTTGCTTTAGATAGGTACCTACCTCCGCAAAACCTATGGACACACTGAAGAATCTTTGTGGAACAAGAGCTTCGGGGTCCGAGTCTTGGCTCGTCACTCCAGTTGGTGCCCCACTAAGCTAGGAGAGTTACCGAAGCTATTCCTTGTTACGTAAAAAATAGCTGGGTCAGCCCTTTTATGGATTTTGTCTAACCAGTGCTTTACTGTTTGAGCCTCACGGGCTTTAGAGTCAAGACGCGTCTCAGGCACACTTTTAATAATTATGAGATGGTCTATTTATGTTTACTTTCTTATATGGGGTTTATCTAATCAGTATCATCAAAACACTTATTTAAATGATTAAATAAGAAAATTTTATTGATAACAAAATCAGAACTAATTAATTTTAATTATAAAATCAACTAATGAATATTAAATGTATTTTCAATTAAAAAAAAGAAAAAAATCAAGATGACCTTGACGCGCTAAAGTCACTTATTTGACATTCCTTTAAAAATACTACGTAATGCACTAAGCTATATATTGTCACTTTTTTTTTTTTTTTTTTTTTTCAACTTAGATAGTTAATATTATGAGTACACTATACATAAGGTAGGACGGAGTGGAGCTCGGGCTCAACATCAAGCTCAAGTACCCGATCGGGTACACCGTTCCTAGTACTTAGGGTAGTTGAAAATTTGGAACAAATCGAGTTCAGAACCCGATTGATTATTAGCTTTGTTCTATATTTTTTTTTGTCTTTTTATGAAATGTAGTGTTAGGGTAGGATCGGGTACCACTGCTCTACAGTAGGGTAGTGTTAGGGTAGTATTGGGGTAGTTTTGAGTTGGAATGTTTTTATTGGATAGAGGTGATGTGACACCCCCAAGATATTAGGGTATTAGGGTTCCATTCCTCCCTCCCTAACTAAACAAAAAAATTATTCCATTTCTCTCAAAACCACAAAAAGTTGCCACCGAATAATCTGCCACCTCCACTCACACTCACACTCACCGTCATTGTCGTATCATTATTTGTCTATAAATCTTGGTTCATTTCACCTATCATTCTTTCCCTTTGCTAGTACCACTTTATATCATCAATAATAGTAATATTCACACCACCTTTATATCATCACATCACTAAACTTGCTTTACCATTTTGGCTTCAATCATGAATGCTCTTGCTCTTTCTATGGTGATTTTCCTAGCTATGGCTGGCTATTCAAGTAAGATTTTGTTTAAACCAACTTAAATACATTTTGAGTACATTTTTGGATTTTGTTGCTATTGATAATTTGATAATTTGATATCAAATTTGTACTTACTTTTTAATAGTGCTAGTAAAATCTGAAGCTCGTTTCTTTAAAAAAACCGAGCTTCAAATATATAACTAGCTAGCTAGTTTCGGCTCGAGATCTTATGATCCTTTAACTAAATGTATATATTTTTGAGATATTCAAGTACAAATCTAAGATTTATATATATTTGAAATGACATTTTTTATCTAAGGTTTTTATACATTTTTTAAAGCTACTCTAGCCTTATTTTCACAAATTTTCAAATGG
Source organism: Chrysanthemum makinoi (assembly GCA_910596185.1). Lineage (NCBI taxonomy): Eukaryota > Viridiplantae > Streptophyta > Magnoliopsida > Asterales > Asteraceae > Chrysanthemum > Chrysanthemum makinoi. The sequence continues at coordinate 336,945,683 of OU343225.1, forward strand.
GTATTAATATTTTTGCTAGTTCTCAAATGGGTTACTTTTAGATTTTGTTTTTAGTGTCAAAATTTATCACTTTTTAATGCAACTTTTATATGGTTTTTTTCATGAAAAACAGGTGCAGCTTATTGTGTATGCAACACTGGAGTAAGTGACACTGCAATGCAATCAAACATAGATTATGCTTGTGGTGCTGGTGCTGATTGTAAACAAATCAACCAAAATGGTCCTTGTTATAATCCTAACACTTTAAGAGACCATTGCAACTTTGCTGTTAATAGTTACTTTCAGAAAAAGGGTCAAACCCCAATGAGCTGTTCATTTCAAGGAACAGCTACTGTTACCCAAACACCACCATCTGGTAATTTACAGTTTTACTTTTACCCTTTTTGATAGTGTCCATTTTTTTTTAATGGTTTTTTACTTTTTGTGTTGATATCTTGATTTTCTTGTTGGTTTATAGGGGCAAGTTCTGCTTGTTTTTCTGGATCCTCAAGGTGTGTTTCTGACCTAATTTTGGATCTTTAGAAAATTGTTACACAGATCTTGTGGTTGTTTATTTTTTAACTATAGATTTGCTTAAAATATACACTATTATGGATTTTGTCATTTCACTAACTATAACCCTCTACCCTGGAATAGATACCCTTAACCATACCCTTGTACCTTGTAATAAATACCCTTGTCACATGGTTTGAAAAATATCTAGTGACTATGTGAACATAAAATGTGATGTAAAATATATATATTTTTTACAATATTTATTTACCAAAAATAAGCAAATATGTAGTTTAATACAAACACCCAAAACCAACGGCATCCATAAGTCAAACTTTGATAATTTTTAAAAACTACAGTACAAAATAGTTCTTCAGGGGCAAATTACAAAAATAGTCACATACTTTAAAAAATTTCCAGTAGAATTTTTTTCACTAGGGGGCACGTGACCACCCCCCACTGCCCACAAATGTTTATCTTTTTTTGTAAAAAAGCATATTAACACCTAAATAAACATTCTTGAACACACACGAAATATATAGTTTTTAATACTCATTGGTTCCTTGAAAAATGGTAAATATGTTTTGAACTCTTAGGGTACTGGCAACCGAGTTTGGCATAACCATGCCGATCGGGTTCCCCACTGCCTCAAGCTCGGCTTTGTTCGGTGTGGTATCAATTTGACCAATTTCGACAATCTTTGCCGATTCTACATCAACAAGAAGCATGCATGTGTATTTGTGTTATATTAATTTCCACCAATCATATTGCTTCATTTTATATTAATGAATGTGAGGCATGGGTTAGGCATGGTTGACACTAAAAATCTATTGTTAGGTATGAGATGAGTTGGAAGAATATTATTGGTGAGTGATTAGGCATGAAAAATCTTGTTAGGCATGGTTGCCAGTACCCTTATGAGTGTCTTATAAAGTGATTGAGAGAATATGATACCTTTTGAATGGTCTTATGAGTGCTCTTTTTTCATTTCTTGATGAGGACCCCAATGGACCATATATGTTTTGCTGGTTTAAGCGTCAAAATGCCTAGTATTAAGTCGTTACAAAAGTTTGTTAAGTATCGATAAATCTGGATTTCTTGCTTAATTTACTCATAACCTTAGTTACACTATGTTAGTTAATTTGATAGGCTCATTAACGTTAGTTACATCACTTACATGATACGATTGTGAGTCGACATGACTCATGAAAGTTGAATTATGAGGTGGTGTTTGGTATTTGATAAGATGCAACCTAGTCTTTTTAGGCCACTTTGTGCTTTTTACTTTGATATCATCACAAATAATGGTGTGGTCACACTTATACCTTTTTATAAAGCGGAAAATATCATCACAAATAATGTATGTTGCATGATCATCAACACTTTAGTAATTCACCTAACGCGTAGTACCAAATAACAAGATCGTTCGAGATTGTTGTGTTTTCATGTACTAGCTTTAATGGTGTGAACCTTTTTTTTGGCTTTTTTTTTTTTTGTCTAGAAAGGTTTTAGGTAATATACTATATGTTAATTGTCATTCTTAATTTATGTAGTGGCACTTCAACTCCAACAAACCCAACCATGGCGCCACCCGGGTCAAGTACCGGAACTGGAACTGGAACTGGGACCGGCACAAGCACTGGCACGGGTACCGGCACAAGCACCGGTACAGGGACTGGGATCAATACAAACCCATCATTTGGCGGTGCTATGCCTCCTTCAGGAAGTATTACCGATAACTCTGGTGCTGTGACCATCCACTCAACCACGACCGGGTTCTTGCTACCAACCCTTTTGTTTTTGGGCTTGGTATGGTCGAGACTGATCTAAGTTTCATATGTACAATGAGAGATTTCGCCAAGGTTTTGGACCTTTTGGTTGTTATCTCGAAAGCAACTATAAGTTGTATTTGTTGGATTCCTTAGGAGTAGATTTGACTTACCTTTTGTATATCTAAGAGTCAGCTATTTTTTTGTTCCACTTGTTGTAATTTAATCAGCAGTTTATTCTGTTTGAATGGTTGGTAGTTGGTATTATTATTTATGCATTATTATGTACTACATTTTGTGCAAATGGTCATGATTTTTTGGTGTGATGTAAGAAAAGCATAAGATTATGTTGTGTGTTTGATTTAGCTAATGTTTAATACGTAGTAGTAGCTAATAAGCTCAAGTGTTAGGTTTATCTTATGCTACAAAAGGACCAAGGACATGATCTATTCGTAAGCTAAGGTGTTTGGATTAGCTCATAACTGAGGGTAAATTAAGGTCATGCTCAGTGTTTAAATTACTTATTTTTAATAAGCTAATAAGCTCAAGTATTTGGTTTAACTTACATTAGTAAATGATCAAAAAGGATATTGGTAAAGAAGCTCATAAGCTAAGGTGTTTGGAATAGCTCATAACTGATGGTTAAATTACAATTTGTTACGGAGTATCTTATATAAACGCAACCCCTTTCAAAATTCACGATTTTAAGACTTATCAAAAACCTTTTATATAAGCTCGTACGTTTACTCATATAAGTAAGCTTATCATGCGCTAATACTCTAATAGGCATACATGTTAACGAGCACGTAGGTCCATCATACAATCTTAGCTAAACATCTCTGAATATTGTTTGTATCTGGTATATCCAACCGTCTGTTATTTGCTGTAGTAAATAATTAAAGAAAATGCTAAACGTAGTCACATCGCTACGTTTAAAAAATTTGACATACATAAATTGCATGTATTTTCAAAATAACCGTTCATCTCTTAAATTTAACTACTCTCAATTTACTAAATATACTACCTTTTATTGTATATTTTTCTTTATTAAACATAATCCTAAAGCTACAAATAACAAAATCCAATAGCCAATGTGCTTGTGAAAATACACATAACATCTGTCATCTGTATGAATGAATGTGACATATGTATCTAGGGATTAGCATTTCGAACCGAATCCCGGAACTCAACCGAACCGCATATGCATCAGATCGAAACTACCGATTCTTGAAATACGGCACGGTACCGGACTACGAAATAAGATGAAAAAATCGGGACCACTAATTCGCACGGGACCGGTACTAAATCGGAAATTCAAAAAGCGGAAAACCCGATTTCCGGTACCGATATCGGTACCGATATCCAAATCCCGTTCGGTACGCACGGTACCACTAATTTATGCTCGGGAAAAAATCGGTACCACTAATTCGGTACGAGACCGGTACCGTGCTCATCCCTATATGTATCATTACAAATTTACCCAAAATGTTGTATTTGTGACATTTTTTACCATATCAATTATTGATGACTATAAATTAGACATTGACGAAAAGAATTAACAAAAAGGGCATTTGGTCTAGTGGTATGATTCTCGCTTAGGGTGCGAGAGGTCCCGAGTTCAATTCTCGGAATGCCCCCTAACTTTTTTAGCCATAATTTAAATTTTAGAAGCCTTTTTAAAGTTAAATTGACAAAACGCTAGAAGGAGGGCTTGAACCTCCGACCTTGTGGTTAACAGCCACACGCTCTAACCAACTGAGCTATTCCAGCTTTTGTTTTATACTCAATGATTTACTCGTATAAATCTAGTTTGAATAATAAAAAATACTATCATGTTAAGGTTTTTTCTTAGGTATTGATAAGAGTAAATTAAAACAAAAGGTTTTCAAGATACGCATCAAACTTAGAATCATTTTTGTCTTTACAAGATTAAAATTGTAATTTCGGATCAGGATTCTAAGATCCTACTATAATGTCGTTCTCTTAATAGTTTTTGTAATATTATTTAAATCTACAAATTATTATATATTATAATCATAAAATTACATGAATTATTCATGAAAATGATAGGTCTAAATTGCTAAGATCCTACGTAAGATCCAGATCATTTTTGTTTTGTAGTATTATAAAATCGTAAGATCCTAAGATCATTATCGAAATCTTAAATCTTAACAATTATAAAAACAACAACCTCTAAGATCTTTCCCCAAATATTTTTAAAATATAGAAAAATGCAATATCTTAAGTTCCTAACTACCGGCTGACAAAGCTGGTAAAATGGCTTGTAACTCTTATTACAAAGTCTGAAGTCACAAATTTTAAACTTTAAAGTGGTTATGTCAACTTATTTTAAAGAAAAGCTTTACGTTATTTAATTATGTGTCATGATGACTTAAACATCATAAATTAGTCGGACAAAATGTCAAAAGCATTGTCTAAAGAAAATGTACCAAATATTTTATGATTTAGGTATATTCTAAAGAACACACGGTTTGAGTATTCTCTATAGCTCTAACAAGACCACAAACTTTTTTAGAAAGCTTGCCTGTATTCTCATTACTTTAGGTACAAGTACCTATTTGTTGGTTTCCATTCAAGTTTTGAAAATTTAAAAGTTCTAGTGTTCTTTATGCTTTCTGCTATACTTTTCCTTTTCTAACAATCTTAATTCTTAAACATATATTGACTACCTTTTGTTTAGTTTCTTACTCACTAAGGATTGAAATATGAAGCTCATTTGTATTAACATTCGAGCAATACAAATGCCGAAAGTTGTTGAAATACATAAACAACTAGTGTGGCGAACAAGTCATATGTCGACTTTATTAGATTCCTTGATGTACACGTTACATTGGCCGGGATAAGTTTCGGCTAGCATTGTTGGATATCAACATTTTGTAAGAAAAATAGGAGAAGATGACGACGACGGCAAATAACAACATGGTGGTATCATACAAAGAAGCGTACATTAAAAACTCGACCGCTAATAGTAGAAAGTTTACAAACCACTTCGACCATAATCGCCTATACAAGTAAGCACGCATCTATAACAAACACATACAATTGTATAAACCATATGTGTATTGAAAATGAACTTTTGTAATCCATCATTTATATCCAACTAATTTCGCCTATTGTGTAAGGAATAAAAAACCATTTATGCAAATAGTTTGAATAAGAGAACATGTTTGAATAAGAGAACATTTTTATGCAATAATCTTTTTTGGTACAAATTATATCACATCTTAGTAGACATGGCAGGAATTCACCAGACGGGTTTAGATGGGTTTATATGAAAAAGTTGTAACCTGTACGTTTATGTTAGTCTAACAAACCCGTTGGACCCAACATACTTCTTCAACAACTTTGGAAGAGACCCGATTAGAATCATGAGGTGTTAAGACTAATATCAACGTACAAGTTACCACCTTTCTATAAAACCTATCTAGACCAGTTGGGTCCAGATTGCACATCTTAGTTTGTCTAAAATGTGATGTGGTATTTTAGATTTGGACTAAGCATGCTATCACTTTCAATAACTACTATACAAATGCACTAATCTTGAAAACTTGAAGAGACATTTTCTTTTTCCTCTTTTATCCAGTAAAAAGTGGCCAGATTGAGCTTATTTCCCTTTTATGCCATCTAATTTATCCAACTATTCAAGAAATTAGAACACGAAATCGAGAAAGATGACGTTTTAAAACAGTTAGAAACCGGCAGTGTACAGAAAATTTCACAAGTTTCTACTCCGCCTTTAAAATTGCAGCTCCTACTCCGCCTTTGACTTCTCCGCATTCTTCTAAAAAAAACGACACATGGACAGTTTGTTTATGTTAAATTTCAGAGGTGGCAAAACAGGTTGGTGATCTATGTGCAACTTAGATATGACAAAACAAAGGTTATTTAACATGATAAAATAAGTTTCGGCCAAACCAGTTTAGTTTTAACTTTTAAGTGTAGGCTGTAAGCATTTGAATATATGGTAAGTAGCTTTAAAGACATTCGACGCAATGAGACATGTTTCCTTTTAGCTAAGGCATTGTTTGTTTTTTGACAAACACATATATCTCAATGGCCACCTCTTACTCGTCAAATGTCATAGTCGGATTCAAACTAAAAACATCTTAATCAAACAAACATAACCTACGTGTCATTTTATCGTATTTTACCATTATCAATAAAGTATGAAAATGACCCATTTTAATATGGTCCAAATGTAACCACTGGTTTGAAACTAGTTAGCTGATGCATTAGTTTACTACCTATGGAAGAGTGGGCAAACAAAGTATGGACAAGAATCGTACCTTTTTTTGGTCTTCAAGGTTAGCTTTAATAACTGAGTAGATTGCAACACCAGCAATCGCTATTGCAGTACCAATTCCAGTTTGTGTCGAGATCCTATTCCCTGTCATAGTGCGTGCCTCGAAAATCTTAGAATAATGAACAAAACTCGAGTTATGTTAATGTATACATTCTATGGTTGAAATATGGATTTACCGAAAACAATAATGGAGAAACCAATCACGAAAACACGTTTCAATACATTTCCTACAGCATGAGTAAGCGGTGCAACTCTCTCAAGAGTGTTGGTAGCAATCTTGAAACGCAAGAAATCGTTAACAATTATATAATGAAATATCACATTTTGATTAAGTAATATTGATGTTCGAAATGAAGGATTTGTGGTTTACTTACTTGGTTATATAAATGGTAGAACATACCAATCCAAAATAAATCGGACACGAACTTAACCATGCCAACTTTGGCTATCGCATCTCTGAACCCGTATTGCATCAATTTGGGTCCTTCGATCTGAGAAACAACAAGAAATGTTGGAAATTACAGGTTCAAATCCGCATTCGGTAGCAAAATTAGTGTGTCATAAGTTATCACTAAAACCGTTCTTCTTCATAAGAATTCTATATGCATTTCAGAACATTGATTTAGGAGGTTTAAGGCTTTAAAAGTATGTACTATGGGAGATTTACGTCCACTTTTGACCCGTATTCTTCATAACATTTTTCCTTGAATTACACTTGTGACTCACTAGAGATAAAACACGACCCGTATTAACATGTCTTATGATCAATATATTGTAAATTTTCCACATATACTTTTTAAATCAAGCAAACATATATATCTTACAAGTATTGCTGGCGGGAGGCAAAACAATAGGGCAATTATCGAAATGTAAGCGTACACATTTGTGCTGTCCATACCCGTCTGCCATATGTCAAAACCAAAAAATCAATCCATGTCAATTTGGTTGATATTTTCGTTTATAGAAATTGCTTTCACTGCTTAAAATCAGTACAAGATTGATCTTACCATGGCTTTCTTTGAATAGATGCTTCTGTAAGTAAAAGAAATGTTGGAAATCATGGCGCTAGTGAACCCAAGCCAGTTGAAAGAAAGTTCGGTCAATGAGGCCATCGATACACCTACAAATACGAGTCATTAACCATATTAGAAAACCATAATCTTAGAAGGCTATAATTTCAGCTCTTTTATAACATAAAAGTCTACTCAGTTTGTAAGCATACTAATTAGTCAAATGCTAAGAAAAAACAGGTCAAATGGGTCAAAAGAGATATGTACCTAAAACAACAGGGGCCAATGACAGCCACAGTGGAAGTGGGATTTGGTGGCCTAAAACAAACTGGGAAGCTGCAGCGCTGAAAAACGGCTCCAAAGCTGTTGACAACATAAAAAAAGTAAATATCACATTTGAAGGAGTTGACTCAGTGAAAACGTGCCAACAAATCAAATTCAGTAAACAAATATTGACCTTTGATGGTATGTGTAAATGACACGGCGACTGCTGCAAATGAAACATTAGACATGACATGTCCAAGAGCATGGCACGCTGCAACGGGAGTAAGGACTCCTAGGAGATCCTTGTCGATTGGCTGTAACATGAAAAGATAATGTATTTGTATTATGGTACAAGTACATTCTTAAAAAAAAGGTTGTGCAATGTAACGTGACGGAAACTTACTGCACGTTTAGGGAGACCGATTGACCAACTAATGAGACAGTATGTAACACCAACTAGAAGATGAACAACCGAAACAAAGCTGGAAATTCGAGAAATGAATACTGTTAATTGTTGATATAAGTATGGTAAATGTAATTCACCGTCAAATCGCCTAGTGGTAAGGTCCATGGTTTCCTCACTAGAGGACAAGGGTTCAAACCTCGCCAGGTGTGTACATTTTTGGGGTGGCCAGGGCGAAAACACTCCTTGGATTAACCCACATACATCTGAGTCAAGCCCCGCTGCAGGTTAAGCTAGAAGTAAGAAAAAGGCTTGATTTGGGCCGGCAGTATGGACTATGGACTTAGAGATTGGTTCAATTGTTTCAACTTTTGGTTAAATAGGAAACTTATTGTTTCCACAAAATTTTAAATTTTATTTACAAGAAAGACTCAAAAAGTTTCCGCAATGTAGTATTAGATAGCATACAAAACAAACAAATTTTACGCTTGTATTACATGTGATGTTAATTTAACTAGTAAAATGGTTAAAATAGGTGGTACGGCCACGTTTTCAGGATTGAACACATGAAACTAAAATGGGCTCATAAACGATTTTTGGATTCATCTGGCGATCAAAAAACATGATTAAACTAAATCAATGGGCTAAACAAGGTCTTATATCGCAACATGGCATTCTAGTCACCAGTGTACAAAGAACCGGTACGTAGGTATGCATATAGCCATATATGACTAGTTTGTAGTTTTGCTTAACTCTAATTATTAATCAGAAATATAATGAACTTACTAAGGATATGGGAAGTAATTGTAGACCTTCTTGTTAAGTATATTGAATATAACATTCAAAAAGTACCTGCATAAAAAAATTGCAAGTATTTTATTAGAAAAACACAATACTTGCCAAATGCACATAATCAAGTAGCGATCAATTACCAAAACATGAAACGGGCTTATGCTCACGACATGCCTTGAGCTCACCTCGAGGAAACATATAAAATCTCGGGTTTAACTCATACTTGTATAGTATGAAAATGTAACTTACCAAGTGAAGAAAAAGAATCCAGTAACTAGAGCTGGGTATCGTTGAAGAAAGCTCTTTGGAGGCTCAGCTATTGCCAACCTGTTGTTAATACACAATTACACAGTTACGAACTAAAAATAGGTTGCTTTTTAAAAAAAAAAAAAAAAGAGTTACATTTATGTATAATAAACCAAAATCTTAAAACATAGAATTCATAAACACAAACCCTTCAGAAATATCAAACTCTTCACCACCACCATCCGCCGCAGCCGCAGCTTTAACCACCTGAAAACCACCCAAACCGCGCGGTCTCACCACCTGGTCCCACCCGGAAAATCTCAACCCACTGCCAGACAACCCAAAGGGTACCTTGCTAGACAAATTATTAACCTTAACCTCAACAACACGTTGACTTCTACATAACGTTACACAAGGCGATATTTTACTCGTAAAACATTTGTTACTAGACAATTTCGCAGGGTGCATAGACAAATGAGACATCAATGAAGCCATGTTGTCGTAAACAAATTCGACACGTTAGATTTTGTTAGAAAAAAATAGAGGATCAAAAGGGTTTTTAAGAAATGTTTTATTTGTGAGCATGAGATATAAGGTTATGAATTATGATTATTTGTTGTTTGGTTAAACGATGGAAACAAGGTTTTGTTGTTGATGAATAATGATTAATGGCGGATAAAACATGGGGAAATTGAGTTGTTTCTTTTGTTTGTATTAATGGAACAAAATTTTGAAATGAATATGTGAAGACAACATATTATATTGAGAGGGAGGGACAGGATTAGAACTTTTATATTGGAATAGAAGTGTGTAATATTATCAAAAGATATCAAATTATATATTTAAACAAAATTTTGCATTGAATTTATGTTTTTTTAGCGGCAACTACTTAGAATATACAATCTCACACGTTTTAAACATAGCTTAAACCAATAATCATAAATGATGCCATTGAGACACAAATCATTTATGTATTAAATATGCATAAAGACACTCAAATATATAGGAAATTTGCAAAACTGACACCCAAAATGACATTTATTTTCAGCTTGACTCAACTTTATGGCATATTGCTAAAACTAGGACACTAAATCACGTTTTGCCGAGTTTACCCTTCTCCACCAATTGCATACATATTTCTCACTTATTTATCATTTTATATAATATCCTACAACTCCTACAACATCACATAATTGGCCATATCTCCTCGCACGCACCTTCATTCTACCTAAAAATTACACCGTCTTTACCGCTGTTTCATTTCGAGCACGATGATACTTGTCTCGTCTGTTTTCATGCACACCAGATTCAGACTCGGAACCATGTCAAAGATGTTCCGATCCAGTTGCGAAGTGAGGGTCAGGTGCTAAAGAAATAGGACACCGTTCACACCCAGAGGTTTCTACACTGCGACATCCAACGATTTTATTATAATTGTTTCAATAGAACGCAGTGGGCCCCGCGACATATGACAAGGTTGGACTTCCCTTACCAATAAAAACACAAATTATAAGTTATGCTTTAAAAATACATATCGTGAACTTCCTATAAATCTGTACTCATCCAATTTCAAATAATTTATACAATAGGATTTCGTCCTCTTACCATGTCACTACAATTACAATGGATCATATCTTAGCACATCAATATCTTCAATAACCATAAAAGTGGTAGATGTTTTTATCGAAGGCTAACAACATGGTTCAAAGGACCTACAAGAATTCTGATTAGCATGAATTATGTCAAACACTTTTTACATGTTTTTTACATCGATGCTTTCGTTCACCAAGTTATGATGGTATCCACAGTTGCACAAAAGTATATTATTTTTTGCGCACTAGTTTACAACCAGGAGTTGGTTGTTCACAAGTAAAACAAGACCTACTTTGAGTTATGACGCTTCTTTAACGGTGAATTTGGAAAGACATGAACGGTTTATAATGTTAAAGATGGTGCTTAGGATGTCTGAGTAATTGTTTTTATTTTGATTAATCCGTATTGCGATTGCAATGCGAACCTACTACGAATGTATTGTCGATGTATTTAATCTAGAGTAAATTACATCGTTCGTCCCTATGGTTTACCCAAAATAACAGTGCAAGTCCCTTCGTTTTTATTTTTGCGCCATAAGTCCTTATAATGAAGTTTGGTAACACCATCCGTCCCTATCTCTAACGGTCGTTAGCTTTCTCCGTTAACTCCCACATGTGCGTTACATGTGCCGTCCATTTCTAACGATCGTTAGCGTTTTTGCACGTTTTCGTCCGTTTTTTCACGTTTTTGCACGTTTTTACACGTTTTCGTCTGTTTTTTCACATTTCCGTCCGTTCATTCATGTTTTTTCACGTTTTCGTCCGTTTTTGCACGTCTTCGTCCGTTTTTCACGTTTTCGTCTGTTTTTGCACGTTTTCGTCTGTTTTTGCACGTTTTCGTTTGTTTTTTCACGTTTTCGTCTGTTTTTGCACGTTTTCGTCCGGTTTTCACGTTGCTCGCTTTTTCACGTTTTGCATGTTTTCGTCAGTTTTATCACGTTTTCATTCGTTTTTGCACGTTTTCATCCGTTTTTGCACGTTTTCGCCCGGTTTTTCACGTTTTCGTTTGTTTTTTCAGGTTTTCGACCGTTTTGGCATGTTTTTGCACGTTTTCGTTCGTTTTTTCACGTTTTCATCCGTTTTTGCACGTCTTCGTCTGTTTTTTCACGTTTTCGTTTGCTTTTTGCACGTTTTCGTCCGGTTTTTCACGTTTTCGTTCGTTTTTTCACGTTTTCGTCAGTTTTTGCACGTTTTCGTCAGTTTTATCACGTTTTCATCCGTTTTTGCACGTTTTCGTCTGCTTTTTGCACATTTTCGCCCGTTTTTTTCACTTTTTCACGTTTTCGTCAGTTTTTGCACGTTTTCGTCAGTTTTTTCACGTTTTCGTCCGTTTTTGCTCTTTTTCCTCCGTTTTTTCAAGTTTCATTCATTTTTTCTCGTTTTTACACGTTTTCGTCTGTTCATTCATGTTTTCGTCCGTTTTTGCACGTTTTTGCCCGTTTTTTGCACGTTTTCGTCCGTTTTTGCACACTTTCCCCTGTTTTGCATGTTTTCGTTTGTTTTTGCTCTGTTTTGCATGTTTTTTCTCGTTTTCATCCGTTTTTGCATGTTTCATTTCTGATGAAAACGTGTAAAAACGGATGAAACACGCAAAAACAGACGAAAACGAGCAAAAACAGACGAAAACTTGAAAAAATGAACAAAAACGTGCAAAAAGAAACGAAAACGAGCAAAAACGGACAAAAACGGATGAGAACACGCAAAGAACAGACGAAAACGTGCAAAAACATACGAAAACGAGCAAAAATGAACAAAAACGTGAAAAAACAAAAAAAAACGAGCAAAAACAGACGAAAACTTGAAAAATGAACAAAAACATGCAAAAAGAAACGAAAACGAGCAAAAACGGATGAGAACACGCAAAAAACAGACGAAAACGTGCAAAAACATACGAAAACGAGCAAAAATGAACAAAAACGTGAAAAACGAACAAAAACGTACGAAAATGTGAAAAAATAAAGAAAAACGTGCAAAAACAAATTGAAACATGCAAAAACGGATGAAAACGAGAAAAAACGAACGAAAACGTGCAAAAACATGAGAAAGGTGCAAAAACGGACGAAAACGTGTAAAAACGTGCAACAACAGACGAAAACGTGCAAAAACGGACGAAAACATGAAAAAACTGACGATAACGTGAAAAAACGGACGAAAACGTGAAAAAACGGACGAAGACGTGCAAAAATGGACGAAAAGGTGAAAAAACGGATGAAAACATGAATGAACGGACGGAAACGTGAAAAAACGGACGAAAACGTGTAAAAACGTGCAAAAACGGACGAAAACGTGGAAAAACGAACGAAAACGTGAAAAACCGGACGAAAACGTGCAAAAACTGACGAAAACGTGAAAAAACGGACGAAAACGTGAAAAAACTGACGAAAACGTGAAAAACGGACGAAAACATGCAAAAACGCTAACGATCGTTAGAAATGGACGGCACATGTAACGCACATGTGGGAGTTAACGGAGAAAGCTAACGACCGTTAGAGATAGGGACTGATGGTGTTACCAAACTTCATTATAAGGACTTATGGCGCAAAAAAAAAAACGAAGGACTTACACTGTTATTTTGGGCAAACCATAGGGACGAACGGTGTAATTTACTCTTTAATCTATGTGCATCGGGGAATCGGTTTGTCTTCTTTTAGTTATTACCAATTATTAATATATTTAATTTTTTTTTCGTTAGTTTATTCTTGAAGGTGTTACAAAGGTGAATAATTGTATATATCTATTTATGGTACAAATTTTTATTGTGCGGGTACAATGATTTTTATGCATATTTTAAATGTATATGAAATTTTGCATCTTTAGAGGAGTATTATATGCAATTGTCCTTGTTGTTTTGCCAAGTTAATGCCAACTTCAAATTAAAACGTTTTTTTATAAGAAAAACTTACATTAATCAACTCCCATATAAAATAATCAAATGAACTAGCTTTAAATTCTTTAGGTAAGTGTGTGAATAAATATATGTAAATGAAAAAATGAATATAAATATGGGAATTTCTAAATATTTGTGGATGCATAACTTTGACTTGTCCTATTCACATATAACTACAACTGATATGATTTAAATAAGCAATAATCTTGTATCAAAGTTTCAGAATTGTTCCTTTAATGACATTCGAAAAACCACTCAGTGAAACAAAAATGAATTTTGACGCATGACTTACACTCTGTTCCCGAGTTTTAATTTGGAGAGAAAAGAAGAGAAGTGAGAAGTGAGGAGGAAATTAAAAAAAAAGTTGCATTCTTGAGTTTTTTTCAGAGAGAAGAGAAGAGAAGAGGGGTGGAAATTATGCCAAAACTTCTCTCCTAATCTTCTTCCCAAATTTGAATGATTTGGAGAGAAAGTGATTTTAAAACCTTTTTTGCTTACAACCCCCTTCTTTTCTTTCTAACTCGGGAACACAACATAAAAAATAAAATTCATTTCTTCTCCTCTTTTTTTCTCTCTTTTTTTCACTCTTCATTTCTCTTCTTTCCGTTTTATACTCGGGAGTGGAAAATGGAAAACTAGTGATATATGGATATGCAGGACCGTCTTTAAGGGTGTGAAAGGTGAGCGACTGCTCAGGACTTCAAAATTTTTAGAGGTCTCCGAATTTGTCCCGTTAATAATTATATGCATGTGTACATATTTTTCACGAAGAAAAAATATTTAGATGATAAAATATCTTAAATAAGTAATATTTTAGAACATTTAGATAACTAATTGCATTATATATTATAAACGGTGACACTTTATATATAACATACGACCTCATTATTTAACATGGCGAAATACCTCGGAGACAAGGTGAAAATCATCATTCTATTTATTCAATTTTTTTGGTATCAACATGCATGTATTAAAAAATGGATAATATGATGTTGTTCTATTGCTTATAAAACAGAATCACCGAGATTTGGCTAGGGAATCAGTAAGGAAATCATTAGTGTTGTTAAAGAAAGGAAAATCTGTAGACGAGTCAACACTTCCACTAAGATTGAAATAACATTTAGCATGGCATCGTATCTTCGGGTGACAAACTTGAGCTAAAGAAATCGGGTATTACAAGATTATTTGCATGTTTGATTCACAATCATGAGGTAGCCGTTTGCTGGTACGGCCAACACAGATTTCTTTAGCTCAAGTTTATCACCGATGATAAGATTATGTTGTCTGGGACGAGTGTAGTGATTCTAGAAAAATGACAAAAAAACGAGGTGGGGTTTGTTTGTTTATATAGGAAAAAACAATGTGTGGTGTGATTGATGGAGAGGTGGTTGTGCGGATTGGAAATGTGGGCCATCAATTCTCAAAGGGTGGGATTGGACGGTGGAGATTAGTTTGAAATTTTGAAAGGTTGTGTGTGTGATGGAGATTGCCAACGTGGCACCCGACTCCATCTATATGTTTCAATCTCTACTACAGTATACAAAATGATAAAGGGTAGCAATAAGAGTGCTAGGTGTGGTAATGCAGGAGCCGGCGTTGGGGGCTGATGTGGCACATGCGTTATCGGCTTTATTCAACCTGTTTTTACGAAGTTTTTTTTTCTTACTAATTTTGAAACTTTTTGTACCAATTTTTATTTTAAAAACGAAAATTTTACAATGTTAACCAAAATCAATTTCAAGTTTGACTTTTATTGGCCAATCAGGAGGCTCGATTTTGGAGTTGAGCTCTCTTGTTGGTCAATAGAAGAATTAGTTCGCATTTATATATACTCGTATTATATAAAGATGATCCTATAATACATTGATAAAAGTTTAATTAGAGATTATTATTTTCTTGCATGTTGGAGACATATCTTAGAAACTCATTTTATAGAAGGAATCAAATGAGGGGATTAGTAGGTATTTTCAATTAAAACCCACTTCTAGCCCAACCTTTTTTTTTTTTTTTTTTTTTTTTTTTTTTTAAAGTTATATATCTCAAGAAACGTAAATCGTTAACTTACATAACTTACATCATCGTGACGAGCATTTGATTAATTTTCAATAGATAAGCACTTTCATATACTTTCGATTATTTTATTTTTACGATACAATATTTTGTTTGATATATCATATACTATAATATAACACTAATATTTAAGTTCAAATACTCAACATGTTTTCGTAAAATGCATATAAGTATTTGTGTAGAACTCTACATGATTCATCGTTTTTGGCATTGAAAAATGCACATCCTTAGCTTGCCAGCCTTATATCATGTATAATTTTTGAACCTCCAAATCAATACAGCTTATTTATAAAAATTGGAGAAAAAAGAATAATTTAAAAATTTAAAGCCAAACTTGCTTGATGTATCACATGTGATATAACATCAATTTGTAAGTTCGAACACTCAACATGATGTTATAAAATGGGCATAAATATTTGTATAGAACTCCAAATGATTCATCGTTTTTGGTTTCAAAAAGACACATCCTTAGTTTTTCAACCATATATCACATACAATTTTTGAACCTCCAAATCAGTATAGTTTATTTATAGAAGTCGAAGAAACTAGAAAAAAGAATTATATAGTCAAACTCGCTAATGTATCACATGCGATATAGCATTAATTTGTAATCTCGAACACTCAATATGTTGTCATAAATTGAGCATAAGCATTTGTATAAAACTCCAAATACCCATCCTTAGCTTTCCAACCATATATCACACATAGTATTTAAACCTCTAAATCAATACGATTTATTATAAAAGTTGGAGAAAATAGAAAAAAAAAATGATATTCAAACTCGTTTGATACCACATTTGATATAACACTAATAATACCCATATCTATTTTACGACAACATCTTCAGCCTTCGAATCTACAAAATTAGTGTTATACTACATGTCATATATCAAACGAGTTTAAATATAAAAAAATCATATATTTTCTTCAACTTCTATGAATAAACTGTATTGATTTGTAAGTTAAAAAAATTATGCGTGATACAAGGTTGGAAAGCTAAGGATTTGTAATTTTAAATGCAAAACACGGTGAATCATTTGTTGTTCTACACAAATATTTATACCCATTTTATGACATTATGTTGAGTGTTCAAACTTACAGATCAATATTATAGTACACGTGATCAGGGTCGTCCCATGAATCGGCGACATTTTTGAGGGCCATGTACGAAAATATATAATGAGGCATTTCGTTAAGCAATATTATATATAAAGTGTCACCGTTTATAAGATATAATGCAATTAGTTATCTAAACGTTCTAACATATTACTCATTTAAGATATTTTCCCATCTAAATATTTTTTTTCTCCGTGAAAAATATGTCTACACATGCATATAATACTAACAAGACAAATTTTGGGGCCCTGAGCGGTCGCTCACCTTGCACGCCCTCAAAGACGGCCCTGCATGTGATATATCATGCAAATTCCTGTACAAAGAAAACTTGAAAAACAAAAAAAACAAGTTTGTCAAAAGTATATGTAAGTGTCATTTTATTTAAAGATAATTAAATACTTGTCGTAATCATGTAATTTGTTTTGCTTAACAATTAACAATTTTTAAAATATGTTATTTTCAAAAAAGAATGATGAAAGTCAATTTTATTAGAAAAGGGAACCGAGTTTTAATGTTGTTCCACTAAAGACACTCAAACTTTGTTTTACTTACAAAAATCACTCAAGTTTTATTATTGTCTCATGAAAGTTACTCAAACTTTATTTTCACTACATAAATCATTCAAGTTTAAATATTGTTTTTAAGATTGTGAAATTTTTTTGAACATTAATTTAATAACAGGAACATAAACATATGTAATTTGGTTATTATTTTGTAATATATAAAATTAGTTTGGAGAAGTTAAACTCAGAGGGCTGATATTATTTAAGGTACAAGTGATTGATGCGTATTTAAATACTTTAAAGACAAATGTAAAAGATAATTTTTACCAGTTTCCATATAAAAGTCACTAAAGTTGGATGAGTGGTTTTTACAGTTGAAAAAAACTTTATTTGATTTTAGTTAAACAGTTTTAAAATTTGAGTGGTCTTTATAGTTGAAATAAAGTATCGGTAACTTTAGTGAAACAATAATGAAATCTAATTACTATTAAATGACATTTTCCCTTTATTTTATTAAAAATAAGTGAATATAAATATTCTTGTTATAAATAATTATTTGTGGATATCCATATAACTCATAAGAGGCCATTAGTTATTAGGGTTTTTACCCTAATATTCATATATATATACCCTTTATATCTTCTACATTATTATTAATTGAGAATACTTTTCATTCCCTCAATTCTTGTTCACGTTATCAGGACACTCTAAAGATAAACGAATATCATATACGTTAATGACAAGAAAGAAGGGTCCTGATTTAATATATATTACGGCTCATAGTTGGATTGGTCAATTCAAGTTTAGAGTTCGTCTTCTATTTAACTTTTTAGTTGATCAGGTAAATCTTGAACCCGTATTATATAGTATACTGGTATAATATATATGCTTGTTTGTGCCAGTTTTCTAATCGATTTTTTTTAAGCATGTTTGATAGGTTATTGAGTATTAAAATTAAAACAATAAAATAACGTGAATGTACTCATTATTGATTCGTGGTATTTAATAATTAAAAATCATTATGATCTATATGAGTTATAACTATCAATCTTGCTTTGGAACGAATTGCAGTCATGTACCAACCAATTTGTATCGACATAATGATTACAACTCACATAATTTAATACTCCGTAATATCTATTTATGTGTAAATTTCTTTTTAAGTAAACATGTTGGTAATTATTTTAATCATTTAAATGTAATTGATTAACGGTGTATGGTAATCAATCTTTTGTGAATGCATTTATAGATATTGATTCTTCTTTATATAATCTTATTACTTGGCTCGTATAAATTGTCTGCACCTATATAAATTTAGAATAAATGATGCTTGCTATGCTAAGAGATTTGCTACTATGTATGCCTCTTAATCTCTTAAGATTGGTTTAATGTTAGAATATATGATGCTAATATGTACAATTTCGCATAATGCATGCTTGTAACTCATCACATCCGTGTAATTAAAAATCCCCACTAAAGGAATAAGTAGACTAGTTTATGTGAGTGATACTTTGTTAATGTTTATCTATATAATCTGTCGATTAATAGAATTTTTATTATCGAGTAATAGTGTACGGTATGTATCATGTTTATCAATGCTTTAATTTTAAGGCCTGTTATGTATATATCACTAGTACAATAAGGTTTATTTGTTGTTAGTTAGTTTATTAAAAATTATTTGTATTTATTTTCTTCGGAAAATAAGGTTTATTTGTGCGAGAACTCCTCTAAACCAATGAGATTTTTTTAAATATTAAAAATTATTATTAATCCAAAAGGGTATTATAGTAAAATACAATTTTTTATATTATTTTTGATTTTTTTATTAATTCCCGATTTTAAACATTCCTAAAATTTCGTATTTTTATTTTTTTTATTTTTTATTTATTTTTTTTTAAGGCATGGTTTTATAATATTACAGGTGCATACATGTTTTTATTTTTACTTTTTTTTAATGAGATACATGTTTGTTTTTAAGCACGTGTATGTATGTTTTTTAAATGAGGTGCATGTATGTTTTCTTGCTAGCATTATTTTTTTTTGAAGTTTGAAACATAAATTAAAGAACATAAGTTATTATAAAATAAAAAACAAGATTCATATACTTATATGTTACATTTCACTTAATTACAAGTACAAAAAACACATATGCAATAATCGTATATCTTCAAAAGTCGCAAATTATCTTCATGTATATTTGTATTCATCCACTTCAGAGTCTTCAATGATATCATCGTCTTAATCAATCTGAAACAAGCATGCACAAATACAATTAAACCACAAATAAATACGAAATGAAAATTAATCATAACTATCAAACACATATGCACAATTTAGAACATATGCGTATAACTTTTTCGTTGATTTTATATCAAACTTAAAACACATATGCATACCCTTTTTATTAATTTTATACCATCTAGAAAACACATATGCACAATATCACTTATTTTAAACCAATTAACAAACACATATGCACACCTCTTTCATTGATTTTATACCAAACATAATTCAGTAGGTAATCTAAACGCATATGCACACCTGTTTAATTGATTTTATACCAAACGTAAAATACATATACACATTGTCATCATCACCAGATGTGGATCTAAGTATCTGATTACAGTACCAACAAAAACAAGCCCCCTTTTCTCAACAAAACCATATTACCTACTGAATTAAATATGATCCATAATCAAATAATCCAACTGAAAACAAACCTGGTTGTGAAGGTCGTCGTCCCAGGTTTATAACCTTTTTACACGTACAATACAATACGAAATAATTAATATATAAGAAAAAAGATCTAGACCTAACAAAAAAAAAGTTTTTCTAATGAAGTAAAATCGTTAAGGGAACAAAGAAAAAAGAAAAAGAAAAAAAAAAAAAGGAAACGAAACCTCATTTATTTTTTGTGATATAAACAAGAGACAAAATGTTTTATGTATGCGAAACATATATAATCCAAAACAAAACATATACGTTTTGTAATTGAAACACAAAGCATATATGTTTTATACGTAAACATATATGTTTTTATACGTAAACATATATGTTATAAACGTAAACATCTATGTTTTATGCGTAAACATCTATGTTTTATACATAAACATCTTTGGTAATATATGAAATCTTGCAAACTTTATTCATTCACAAATATTGGTACTTGAGAATTACATACCTGCATCGGGTTAAGATCATCCCAAGGGATCTTCTCAGTCGTGATTTTCCACAATTCCACTCCATAGTTGTATACGTCAGACCTACATGATACCTAAGAAACATTTACTAAAATCATATAAAACGACGATTGGATTGTTACAACAAGAAAAAACTATGTTTTAGCCTACAATCTTACTTTTCATCTGCTTGCTCATAACGAAGTATTTCTAGAGCCATCCAAGTGCCCTTAGTCATAATCTCACTTTTCATCTGCATGTACAATTACTGGTATGAAAAGCCAAAACACTTACAGATTAAACATCAGAAACGAGAACAGAACTACACTTCAAAAACACATCATATAATTATTTTATAAATTCCAAATAAATAAATATCAAATTATTTGAGAACAAAAGAACTACACCATAATCTTAATGTTAACGATGGCTCATATTTGGATAATAATACATGTTGCTAAGATTCAATGAATTCATCCATATGGAATCTTGCCAAAGATTTGCAAAGATTTTCAAGATTTGAAGATAAGCAAGTTGTGCAAGTTGCTTGCTACTTGAGAATATTTTGAGGCTATAAATAGGAAGCTTTGCATTTGGTTTCAAGCACACCATAACACACATACAAGCAATCTTGTAGTATTCTCTTCCTTTCTTTGTTGTAGTAGAAGTAGTATATGTTTCTATAAGAAATATATAAGAATGTTTGGTGTTTCATCTCTTGATCACTTTCATATTGTCTAAATTTTCAATAAGCTAATTTGGGTTATAGTTGTGGTGTTGAAACATTCACACTCTTTACCTAGTCGGTGGGATATTATCGCGGTTATTCCACAACAAGTGGTATCAAGAGCCGAGGTTATTCTTAGTATGCTCTGTGGTTGCAATTAAATTTGATCCTCTACATCAGAAAAGAATTCCGTTGGTTTTTTTTGTTGAAGCTATTGAAAATTAATTTGTACACGAAATGGTGGATGGCATAGTTGACAAACCTTCCACATCGGTGGATCCAACATCTACAAGTTGGGCTAGACCAGTCTTGACGAATGCAAGATTGGCGGTGGAGGTTTTTGATGGCACAGGCCATTTCGGTATGTGGCAAAGTGAGGTTCTAGACGTTCTTTTTCAGCAAGGTCTAGACATTGCCGTTGAAGAAAGTAAACCAGAGGATGTAGAAGAGAGGAATTGGTTAACCATCAATCGGTTAGCTTGTGGTACGGTTCGTTCATGTCTTTCGAGAGAGCAACGATATGCTTTCTCAAAAGAAACATCCGCCTATAAACTGTGGGTGGCGTTGGAAGAGAAATTTCTGAAGAAAAATTGTCAGAATAAGCTCTTTATGAAGAAGCGACTCTTTCGCTTCACTTATGTACCCGATACCACGATGAATGATCACATTACCAGTTTTAACCAGCTGGTAACCGATTTGATGAATATGGATGAGGTGTTCAAAGACCAGGATCTAGCATTGATATTGTTGGGATCGCTTCCGGAGGAGTACGAGTTGCTTGAAACAACTCTACTTAATGGAAAGGACGATGTGTCTCTTAGCGAAGTTTGTGCCGCCTTGTATAGTAAAGAACTAAGAAGGAAGGACAAGCAGATTAGTTCAAGTGGAGACGCAGAGGTTTTGCTGGTCAGAGGTCGTTCGCAGAAGAAGGGCACCGATAAGAGATGGAGATCCAAGTCGAGGCAAAGATGAATGTGCCTTTTGCCATGAAAAAGGCCATTGGAAGAGAGATTGTCCAAAGTTGAAAACCAAGGACAATCATTACAAAGGGAAAGCTGTAGCAGAGGCGAATGTCACCAAGTGTGATGATGAAGAATCAGATCTCTCACTTGCAACATCGTCAAAAAAGAATGCTTCCAATGTATGGCTATTAGATTCCGCATGTAGCCATCATATTACACCACATCGAGAGTGGTTTAGTAATTTTGAAGAACATGAGGAAGTTTTTATACCAGACGAAACTCCCCTAACTACACATGGGATTGGTTCCGTTCGATTGCAGAATGAAGACGGAACAATTGTGACCTTGAAAGGTGTTCGTTATTCGCCAAAATTGAAAAAGAATCTCATTTCTGTCGGTACCTTAGAATCTAAAGGATTCGAAGTAAGAGCAAAGGATGGGGTTATGAAGATCATCTCTAGCGTACTTGTAGTAATGAAGGGTGCTCGTAAAATAAATAACACGTATCACTACAAGGGTAGAACAGTTGTTGGAACTGTAGCAGCTGTTACCGATGGTGATAGAAATTCAGAAGCTGTGAAGCTATGGCATATGCGCTTAGGACATGCAGGAGAAAAATCCTTGAATTTTCTCATAAATCAAGGATTATTGAAAGGAGTGAGTTCCTGTAAGTTGGATCTCTGTGAGCATTGCATCAACGGGAAGACGACAAGGGTGAAATTTGGGACTGCTATCCACAAGACGCAAGGTATATTGGATTATGTCCACTCTGACGTATGGGGTCCCTCAAAGACAAGATCTTTAGGAGGGAGACACTACTATGTGACCTTTGTTGATGACTTTTCTCGAAGAGTTTGGGTGTACACGTTGAAGACAAAGGATGAAGTGCTAGGAGTGTTCATCAAGTGGAAAAAGATGATGGAAACTCAGACGTGCAGAAAGATCAAACATCTCCGAACAGATAATGGCGGAGAGTATAAAAATGATCAGTTCACAAAATTTTGTGAAGACGAAGGCATTGTCAGACACTTCACTGTCAGGCATACACCACAACAGAACGGGGTGGCAGAACGCATGAACCGAACTTTGCTGGAGAAAGTTTGGTGTATGTTATCCAATGCTGGGTTGGGTAAAGAATTTTAGGCTGAAGTGCGTGGCGTATGCGTCACCTCGTTAATCGTTTTCCATCTACTGCTATTGATGGGAAAACACCATTTGAGAAATGGTATGGAAAACCTGCTACAGATTATGATTCCTTGCATGTGTTTGGTTCCGCTGCATATTATCATGTGAAGGAATCAAAGTTGGATCCCAGAGCAAAGAAATCATTATTCATGGGGATTACCTCTGGAATCAAAGGCTATCGTCTATGGTGTCCAGAGACGAAGAAGACGATCTTTAGCAGGGATGTCACCTTTAATGAATCTACCATGTTGAAGAAGGTGAATGCTAAGCAGTTAGATGGAACTCCTAAAAAGGTGGAGTTCGAAAGAATAATTGTACCAGATGATAGAGAAATAGTTGATGAGTCTCCTGTGGTAGAAGGAGATTATGAAGAAGAGGAGGTTCAAACCGAAGAACCTCAACAGCAACAACATGAATCAATTGCTACCAGCAAGCCCAAAAGAAACACAAAAAGGCCTGCTCGCCTTAATGATACGGTGGCTTGTGCATCTTCAATTGCAGCTGATGATGTTCCTACTACTTACTCTGAAGCAGTTCGAGACTTAGAGAATGAGAAGTGGAGGATTTCCACGAGCGAAGAAATGCAGTCTCTTCAGAAGAATCAGACATGGGAGTTGACCAACCTCCCAAAAGGGAAGAAGGCAATTGGATGCAAATGGGTGTATGCAAAGAAAGAAGGATTTCCTAGCCAGGATGAAGTTCGCTACAAAGCAAGATTGGTAGCTAAAGGCTACGCTCAGAAAGAGGGAATTGATTACAATGAAATTTTTTCTCCAGTGGTAAAGCATTCCTCTATTAGAATTTTGTTGGCTTTGGTAGCACAGTTGGATTTGGAACTAGTTCAGATGGATGTGAAGACTGCATTTCTACATGGAGACTTGGAAGAGGAAATCTATATGGTTCAGCCAGAAGGATTCAAAGTTGCTGGAAAAGAGCATGAAGTATGTAAGCTTCATAAATCATTGTACGGATTGAAGCAATCCCCAAGACAGTGGTACAAGCGATTTGATAAGTTTATGATGGAATCGAAGTACACAAGAAGCAAATATGACCATTGTGTCTATTTGAAAAAGCTACAAGATGGGTCCTTCATATATCTTCTTCTATATGTAGATGATATGTTGATAGCTTCTCAAAGTCTAGACGAGATTGAAAAGTTAAAGACTCGGTTGAGAAGCGAATTTGAGATGAAGGATCTCGGTGAAGCAAAGATGATTCTCGGCATGGAGATAGTCAGAGACAGAAAATTGAGGAAGCTCTGTTTGACTCAGAAACAATATCTGAGAAGGATTCTAAAGCGTTTTAGGTTTGACAAGCAAACAAAACGAGTTAGTACTCCACTCGCTTCTCAATTTAAGATCAGTGCTGCTATGTCACCGAAAAATGATGTAGAGAGGGCGTACATGGAGAAAGTGCCTTATGCAAATGCTATCGGTAGCTTAATGTATGCTATGATATGTACTCGACCGGATATTAGTCATGCTGTTGGTATGGTGAGCAGGTATATGCATAACCCTGGAAAAGGACATTGGCAAGCTGTGAAATGGATATTACGGTACATCCATAACACGGTCGATGTAGGGTTAGTATTTGAGCATGGAAGTAGTCAGTGGGTAGCGGGATATTGCGATTCTGACTATGCTGGAGATTTAGACAAGCGAAGATCTACTACAGGCTATGTTTTTACTCTGGCAAAAGCTCCAATTAGTTGGAAGTCAAACTTACAGTCAACAACTGCTTTGTCAACTACGGAAGCAGAGTATATGGCGATTACAGAGGCTGTAAAGGAGGCAATTTGGCTTCAAGGGTTGCTCGGTGAACTTGGAATCAATCAGAAATTTATCACGATGCATTCTGACAGTCAGAGTGCAATTCACTTAGCGAAGAATCAAGTTTATCACGCAAGGACGAAGCACATTGATGTTCGTTATCATTTCATACGAGAGATACTGGAAGAAGGTGGAGTTAGAATCCAGAAGATCCATACTTCTAAGAATCCCGCAGATATGCTGACTAAAGTATTAGCTGGGATCAAGTTCAATTATTGTTTGGACTTGATCAATGTTGTGAAAAGTTGAAGATTGGTTTGAAGACTCCACCAACGATGGTTGATGAGCCAAGGTGGAGATTTTTTAACGATGGCTCATATTTGGATAATAATACATGTTGCTAAGATTCAATGAATTCATCCATATGGAATCTTGCCAAAGATTTGCAAAGATTTTCAAGATTTGAAGATAAGCAAGTTGTGCAAGTTGCTTGCTACTTGAGAATATTTTGAGGCTATAAATAGGAAGCTTTGCATTTGGTTTCAAGCACACCAAAACACACATACAAGCAATCTTGTAGTGTTCTCTTCCTTTCTTTGTTGTAGTAGAAGCAGTATATGTTTCTATAAGAAATATATAAGAATGTTTGGTGTTTCATCTCTTGTTCACTTTCATATTGTCTAAATTTTCAATAAGCTAATTTGGGGTATAGTTGTGGTGTTGAAACATTCACTTGATCAAGATGAATATATCACTATATAAGTTAAAGGCAATATGATATTGGTTAAAAATGAGCCATTGAAATCGCAAAATTTACCCATGTTAGTTTTAAAGAGATTTATATGTGAATATGGTATAAGTTACATATGTTTTGATGAGGTAAATGTGAATGGAACTCATGAGAAGACTTTCAAGACGGTTGAATATCTTGAAATGAAATACAAAGTTTTGTCTTGTTTTATGAATTAAACATCTTAAAGATAAAATCATTGTGCATAATGAAAGATAAAGAAAGATGCTATATATCTTTATATGGATATATAAACGACGCTCATGTTTATGAGGTCAATTGATGAAGAAAGACCCCTTTAATTATAAAGATGATGATCATCGATTTATGGATGTCATAGTTATAATGTAAATAAAATATTGATTGTTCTCACTAGTGGTCATAAATGATATAATGTATCATTTACTTTGCATTCGTTATACTATATAACTTGTGAAGTACGAGGATGTACTCGTATAATGATAAGTATGACATATGTTTAATCCTTCTTGATATATGAAGGTCAAGTGGAGAACACTTGTTTATATGAGAATTAAACATATATTCTATCAAGGCACTTACTATATTGAAATTAAAGAAGTTGGTTTATTATATTGGATTGCACCAACTAAAAGATTTAAGTGATGTGATCATCAAGAGGAGAGAAGATACGTGTTGCAGTCTTTTTCCCTTGACCATGGTTTTGTCCCCATAGGGTTTTCCGGCAAGGTTTTTAATGAGGCTACATCCCCGAGCGTATAAAGGAATTATGTATTTTTTTTCTTGCACTAGATTTTTGTCCCAATGGGTTTTGTCTAGTAAGGTTTTAACGAGGCATAATCCTCAAATGGACATCCAAGGGGGAGTGTTATGGATAATTACAATATGGATGTCCATATCTTATAGGATACTAATTAGAGGTATTTGAGTTATATTAGAAGATTACATATCTTACATAATGTCTGACCCTCACAATGGTCGATCTCAAATTGGATATGTATTTACAAGTGGAGGAACCACAATTTCACGCCGTTCAGTTAAGCAGACGATCTCAGCAATTGTATCCAACCATGCAGAAATTCTATCGATACATGAAGCAAGTCGAGAATGTGTTTGGCTAAGAAGTGTGATACAACACATACGTAGATCATGTGGTAATTCTTCAGAGAATGAGGCACCAACAGTTTTGCATGAAGATAATGCAACATGTATTGCTCAACTTAAAGAAGGTTATATCAATGGCGATAGGACAAAATATATTTTACCAAAATTCCTCTTCACTCATGACCTACATAAGAATGGTGATATTATTGTTCAACAAGTTGATTCAAGCGACATTTTGGCGGATGTATTTACCAAGGCACTTCCTACCTCAACATTTAGGAAACTAAGTCACAACATTGGGATGCGTCGACTCAAAGAGCTCAAGTGATGTAGTCATCAGAGGGAGATAATACGCGTTGCACTCTTTTTCCCTTAGTCATGGTTTTGTCCCACCCTGGGTTTTCCTGGCAAGGTTTTTAATGATGCAACAATTTCTAAGCATATTAACAATATGAACATCTCCAAGAGGGAGTGTTATGAATAATTATTTGTGGATGTTCATATAACTCATAAGAGGCCCATGGCCCAATTAGCTATTAGGGTTTTTACTCTAATATTCATCTATATATACCCTTTATATCTTCTACATTATTATCAATTGAGAATGTAAAAGAGGAGTTGGTTAAAAGTTGAAGGACTCAGATGGAACATTGAAATAGTGTAGGGTTTGTTTTGTAACTTTTTTGTTATTTTCTTCTCCTCTGTTTTTCTTCTGCATAAAAACCTCTTGTATAATTCATTTTGGAGAATAAGAAGAATCATTTTCACTGTGTGAAATGTGTGTTTCTCTCTACTCATTACTGTTAACATGGTATCAGAGCTCAGTAATGAGTTCTTGATCAGTTACAACCGTCACAACCGTAACCACCATAACTAACTTTTCCGATCACCATGAACCACCGTAACTAATTTTTTCCGATCGTTATCATAACATCATTTCTCCATCATTTCTATCATTCTCTTCATAATTCTTTCATCTACGATCCGGTAAAGTGATTTAGGTGTGTGTTCAAGGCTGAGTTTGTTGAGTCATTTGGTTGTTGTAACGGTTCTTTCAAGATTGTTGAAGCTTCCGCAACGTGTTAACAATGGCAGCATCATCTTCTTCAACTGATGCTACTAGCCAAAACAGTCAATCTCTTTTGTTCCAAAATCCACTGTATTTGCATCCTTCTGATGGCCCTGGTACTCTTGTGGTGAATGAGAAATTGTTAGGAGCACAAAACTATCGTTCTTGGAGAAGATCAGTTAAAATTGCTCTTTCTACAAAAAGAAAGTTAGGTTTCATCAGAGGAACAGTTCCAAGATCACAAGATGATGTGAATTTACAAGAACAGTGGGATACATGCAATAACTTGGTGATTAGTTGGTTAATGAACTCAGTGTCTGAATCAATTGCAAAATCTATTATGTTCATTGGAACTGCTTATGCAATTTGGATTCAACTTGAGAAAAGATTTGCTCGACAATGGGTCACATAAGTACAAGTTGAACAAAGAGACTTATGAGACTATGCAATCAGGAAGATCTGTGAGTGAGTACTATACAAGTATGAAGTGTGTTTGGGAAGAATTGGATTCAATGAATGAATTGCCAAGAATAGTAAATATTACCCTAGAAATTGTTGTTTTTCTAACTGCTTTGAGTACTCAGAAAGAAGAGCAAAGATTGTTTCAGTTCTTGAATGGTTTGGATGACAAATTCTCTCATCAAAGGAGTCAGTTATTGTTAAACTCTCCTCTGCCAAGTGTTGAGACTGCTTGTGCTTTGCTTCAACAAGAAGAGTCTCAAAGGGGGGTCTTTGGATCAGGACAATCACTTGTTGAATCCACTGCTCTCTATAGCAAAGGTGAGGTAAAAGAGAAGTGTAACATATGTGGCTACAAGTGGCATCCACCAGAAAAATGTTGGGAGAAAGTTGGTTACCCCACATGGCATTACAAGTATAAGCAGTCACGGAAAGGTAAAGCTCCTCGAAGGTGGTTCAGGGAATGTGAAAAAGACAACTGCATTGGTTGAAACTGATGGTCATGTGGTCTTTACTTCAAAGCAGTTTGAACAACTCATGAAGAGTATTCATCATTTCAATCAGACTACTGATGAGACCAATGTACTGGAACATCCTTTTGGAGAAGGTACACTCTACTGTTTTTCTTGTATTAATGGGGTTATAGAAGGATGGATAATTGATATAGGGGCAAGTGATCATATGTCACCAGATAGCACTGATTTGAATGATGTTGAGGCTCTTAAGTGTAAACAGGTTATTAATTTTCCAAATGGACATACTTTAGTCATTTCCAAAGTAGGCAATGTTGCTTTACAAAATGGACTTAAGTTGAACAATGTTCTCATAGTCCCTTCCTTCAAATTCAGGATTTTGTCAGTCTCTAAACTAACAAAAGATTCTCATTGCTTTGTTACATTTTATGAGAAATTCTGTGTTATCCAGGACTTGAAAACCAGGAAGGTGTTAGGCTTGGGTAAAAAGCAAGCTGGCCTCTATCATCTACTCAATCTTCCTCTGGATCAAATTCATGCTCAACTTTCTTCAATGGTTGTGTCTGCCCTTGAAGATTGTAGTCTATTTTCATTTTTCTCAAACTGTTATGTCCCTACCAACTATGCTTTTAGTGTTTTCAATAACTCTTACAGTTTGTGGCATCATAGACTTGGTCACATTTCTGATTCTACTTTCCAACATATTACTTCTGTTCCTGAAAGTGTATCTCATTCTAATGAAAATTCTTGTTTGACTTGTCCAATGGCAAAATTCACTAAACTTCCATATTCTGCTAGTAAATCTCATTCCAAAGTTCCATTTCAGCTTATTCATATAGACATTTGGGGACCCTATAAAGTTCCAACCATAGGGAATCATAAGTATTTTCTTACTATAGTTGATGATTGTAGTAGAGCTGTTTGGACATATTTACTAGTCAGAAAGTCAGATGCCTTTGCCACTTTCAAGTCATTTGTTATTTTTGTGAAGAAGCAGTTTGAAAAAGATATAAAAGTGGTGAGATCAGACAATGCCTTAGAATTTCTCAAAGGATCTATAGGCCCTTTTATGGACTCACTGGGAATAGAGCATCAAACTTCATATGTTGATAGACCTCAGCAAAATGGGAGGGTAGAAAGAAAACATAGAAACATATTGGAGATAGCTAGAGCCCTAAGATTGCATGCTCATTTGCCTGTACATTATTGGGGTGACTGTGTTATCACTGCAACATATCTCATTAACAGATTCCCCACTGCTGTGTTGAAATTTAAGACACCTTATGAAGTTTTGTTACAATCTAAACCTGAGTACAGTCATCTAAGGGTGTTTGGTTGTTTAGCAATGGCTAGTAATCCTTCCAGAGTTGCTGATAAATTTGATTCTAGAGGTGTACCTTGTTTATTTTTAGGTTATCCACAACATTAAAAGGGGTACAAACTTCTGAATTTGCTGAATCATACAAGATTTGTGTCAAGAGATGTTGTCTTCTATGAGCACATATTTCCCTACTCTAAAACAAGTATGTTGCAAGTTCTTCAACCTGTGCCTGCACCCATTTCTTCACCATTGTGGTATGAAGATTTTGTATCCACAACACAACCTGTTCATGAGCCTTGTGTTACTGCTGATGTTGTTCCTGAATCTGCTGATGTTGCTCATGATTCTGCTGATGTTGTTCATGATTCTGCTGATGTTGTTCAAACTGCACCATCTTTTGTTCCAACCACTAGTGTTCAAGATGCAGGCATCAGAAGATCCACTAGAGTGTCAAGTGCTCCAAGCTGGCTAAAAGATTATGTAACACCAATTCATCAACCAAAGGCTAATCAAGTATCAGTTACTCCTCTACAGTCTCAATTTCATGCTTTTCTATGTGCTTTAGTGGCTCAATCAGCACCTACTTACTTCAAAGAAGCAGTTAAAGAAGAAGATTGGTGTAATGCAATAAATTTGGAGCTAAGAGCATTAGAGGAGAATGATACATGGGAAGTGACTGTTCTACCTAAAGGGAAGAAAGCTATTGCTTGTCACTGGATCTACAAAATCAAACTCAAAGCTGATGGTACACTTGACAAGAAGAAAGTTAGACTTGTAGTGAATGGGAATAGGCAAAGAAAAGGTGTTGACTATGAAGAAACTTTTGCTCCAGTGGCAAAAATGGTGACTGTTAGAGCTTTACTTGCAGTGGCAGCCATGAAAGGTTGGGAAATTTGTCAAATGGATGTATCTAATGCATTTTTACATGGTGATCTCTTTGAAGAAGTGTATATGCAAATGCCTCAAGGGTATATTGGAAAGGGGGAGAGTGTAAAAGATGTTTCCTCTAATTCAAGTTTAGTATGCAAACTCAAGAAGTCCTTGTATGGCCTCAAACAAGCACCTAGACAGTGGTTTGCCAAACTCTCTTCAGCATTGTTGTCCTTTGGTTATACTCAATCTAAAGTTGATTACTCATTGTTCATCAAGACAGATCTTTGAATCTTTCACAGTAATCCTTGTTTATGTTGATGATCTTTTAGTCACTAGTTCTAGCAATACTCAGATTCAAGCTCTTAAAACACAATTAAGTACTCATTTTCACATGAAGGATTTGGGACAGATGAACTACTTCTTAGGACTGGAGGTGTGCAAAAGTGAACAAGGCATTTTCATCTCTCAAAAGAAGTACACTACTGATTTACTTCAAGAAGCTGGTTTGACTAATGCAAGACCATACAAGTTGCCTATGGATTCTCATATCAAGTTGCAAGCAGACATGGGAACTCCTTTACCTGATCCTGAAGTATACAGAAGATACATAGGCAAACTCATATACCTCACAATAACAAGACCTGACATTTGCTATACTGTACAGTTGTTGAGTCAGTTTATGCAAAATCCTACATCAGTGCATATGCAAGCAAAGGAAACACTTGATGAGATATTTGTTGAATTCACCGGTCAAGGCATATTACTAGCTAATGATTCAAATTGCTCATTTGATCGCCTATTGTGACAGTGATTGGGCTAGTTGTCCTATGACAAGGAGGTCCACCACTGGCTATTGTATTTTGCTGGATCAATCACCTATTTCATGGAAATCTAAGAAGCAACAAGTGGTGTTTAGATCATCAGCTGAGGCTGAATACAGAGCCATGGCCCTAACATGTTGTGAAGTTACTTGGCTGGTGACATTGTTGAAAGATTTGGGGCTCAAAGATCTTGGTCCCATAGATTTGAAATGTGATAATCAAGCTGCCATATATATAGCTGCCAATCCAATCATCCATGCCAGAACAAAGCATATAGAAGTGGATTGCCATTATGTGAGGGATCAAGTCAAGAATGGTGAAGTCCTACCTTCTCATGTTTCCACTAAAGACCAGTTGGCTGATGTGTTTACTAAAGTTCTTCCAGCTGATCAGCATTCTAAATTAATTTCCAAGTTGGGAGCTTGCAGTCCTTCCACCTCTCAACTTGAGGGGGAGTGTAAAAGAGGAGTTGGTTAAAAGTTGAAGGACTCAGATGGAACATTGAAATAGTGTAGGGTTTGTTTTGTAACTTTTCTGTTATTTTCTTTTCCTCTGTTTTTCTTCTGTATAAAAACCTCTTGTATCATTCATTTTGGAGAATAAGAAGAATCATTTTCATTGTGTGAAATGTGTGTTTCTCTCTACTCATTACTGTCAACAGAGAATACTTTTCATTCCCTCAATTCTTGTTCACAACAATTCTTATGATATCTAAAATAAGTCACGTCTAATACATTTTTGACGAATGTAGTTCCTGACCTCCAAATTAAGTTCATGTTTTCAATTATAATGTTGAACATAAATATTAATAAGAACATCTTTGCATTTTTCTTACTCAAGTAAAATTTTCCTCTAGCCTTATTACATAATCACCAGCTTCTTTTAACCTGCAAAAACTCAATGAACAAAGTTTGAAACTCGATATCCCATTTGACATTTTTTTTCTCGCAGTTATTTCGTTAATCATCGTATGCAATCTTTAAAATCGCAAATCATCGTTTGTTCCATCGCACCAAAAACAGCTCACAATAAAAGTGGTAGAGACACGTGCCTTCGTCAAAGTAAAAGTGAAGGAATGCGAAGGTGTTGTAGTTTGAAAGAAAGAACACAAAGGAAATGAAATGTAGAGACGGGAGAAGGTGGAAAAGACAATCATACCTTTCCGCATAAATTTTTAAGAGCTATGATATAGGGGCCTAACTAAAGAGGCCTAAAAGGAGACCTAATGCATAAATAACTTGTACAGTACTGTTAGGTCTCCTTTTTAAGAGCTATGGTCTATAAAGTTTCAATCATTTATAAATCCTTCTACATGTTAATAAAACTTAGTTCAGTTAAAACAATGAGAAAAAAAAACCTGTTGGCTCTTAGATAATTCAACAATAATTAATAATCGATTCTCTGAATCGTCAATCACCCGCAGATTTGTGATATCCAGATTCTATAAACAGGTTTAAACTTTACTTATTACTGCGATCGTTGGCACTAAACCTAATGATCTTTATCAAAATGCAATGTGGTTGGACTAAAACTTTTTGTATTTATTTTGTGAAAAAAGTGTGCTATTACTAATACCACATGAATCTGAAACTAAAAGATAATCATAAACGTTCTGCTTGTAATCTACCATTTGGTTAACATGTATTTAGTATGTTTGTTCATTTTCGGTAAGCTTATTTGTGCAACTTATGGGCATTGCATTCTCCAAACAGCATTACCCAATCAACACTAACCTAAGACCACATAAGCATGAAATTACCTTGCACAATCATTGCAGCTACCCAGCAGCGCAGGAGGCAGGCCATCTTCCTTTTTAATTACCTATCATGTTCCTCTATTGATAGCTTGCAGAGTTATGGAAAATGACCAATGAGCAAGTAAAGGATGTTGTGGAACAACATCATCACACCTGTATCTGATAACAATGACAATGAGTAAATACGGAATGTTAGCAGCCCGTCTTCTAGCCTAAACCACAATCACCATAGTGAGAAACGCAATATTTTATCAAACAAAGTTGCATTTAAAGTACCCTACGGTTACAAGGAGATGTTTGGGATTGTATATAACACCTTTTACTTGTTTAGAGAGTGAACCAACAATATACTAAGAACCATATATTACTCAAAATTGAGGTATCATGGAGTTATTATCTAGCTGTAATAAAGTTAATTTTAGTCATCTAATCAGTTAGAGGTCATTTTTACATGTTGTAACAAATCTATTTATCACATCATCAAACAACCATAGCACGTCCAAACATTATCTACTTAGTATGTTGCTTGTGACTGGTTATCCGACTCTATCACATAATGACTTGCAAAACTTAATGTAAAACATATCATAAGCCTAATTGAGTAAGACAATCATGATTTTTAATTGCCCAAATCAGTTTCTAGTGTTTTTCCTACATGTTTCTATTGTATAGAAGAATTACCTATATAGATTTACAGCGATAATATGAAACTCAGCTTACATTCTTTTTTCTTTCCAGATGCCTTCACTGCTGCACGTTCTTCAGAAGCTTTCTTGTCCTCCTCAGTCTCTTCACCTAAGAGATTCACATCGCAGACATAATCTTCATCCACCGCAGCCTGAAGTAGAAAGAAAAGTTGTCGCTAACTATGATAATACATAAGTTTATTATAATGAGAGTAATGTAGTTCCTTACAAATGATGGTATTAAATTGAATCAGCGTAATCAAGACTCGTATAACAGAGGGAAACAATTATGTCATAATTCAAATTTAGAGAAAAATACTTTCCTATGTACAATGAACATATTTCTAGTTGGCAAGTCATAACAACCTACTTGACGTACAAGTGTACAACTAATTCAACCATAAAAAAAACTCTTGCATCATAATATTATCGACCTTTTCAATTTCCTTAATCCAAAAGAGACTTCTAAATAACACATTGTTAGGGGGTGTTTGTAAGCTAATTTTTGGGCTTATGTGTTTTCGGCTTATGTTTCATAAGCTCATTTAATTGGTTTAATTTGAAACTTATGAGCTTATATAAGGTTAGTTCACTACAGTAAGCTTATAAAAGGCTTAAGTTTCAAAATGAGTCGGAACAATGGGCTTATGAAGCATAGGCTAAACCCTCATAAGCTCATAAGCCCAAAAATAAGCTTAAACAAACACCCCCTAAAATCATGTTAAACATGTCAACTATCTCATTCATCATTATACACATTTCGATGTCATTGGTAAACGAAATTAACTCAAACTATAATCCATTACTTAGCTCAGCAATCTAAACATAAATGATAAACCTCATTGTATTTTGTCAACTCAATGCTCATAAACCACAAAATATCTGCACCTACATTTCATTTCACACGGTAAACCTGATTCTATTAATCTGCTTGTTTACCGCCAACACTAAACCATACATTAAATAATCTACTTATTCATATTGATAACTAACAATATAACCCTACGTGACAATAATCAAATTTAAGGCGGAACTGAATTTACATACCACTGAATTTACATACCAAGTAATTCCAACTATATTTTTCCACTCTAAAAATTGTTCCAAACATTGAACCACTTCTAATTTTGAACACCAAATCAAAATCACTGGAGTTGGTCAGCTTTTCTTTTCAAAATCACAGGACAACAGTTGGTAACCAAAGTGTGTTTACATAAGATGTGCAAAATCACATAAGAAGCATCTATTTTTTGAAAATCCATGAATGAATACCAAGTATAAGAATCAAAATACACAAAATTAGAGTAAGTATATCATAACAGAAACAACTTTAAAGACACGAAGCATACAAACATATGAATGGACTAAGTCAATCATGCATGTAGAAAACGTAAAAGCAAGAGGTGGTGCATAAACATACCTGTGTAACAAAGCTACACCAATATACGTGTGCGCACTTCTCTTAACACTACAGGTCCCTGTAAAATCAACTTCGTCTCTAATCGTAATCAACTTCGTCCCCCTCTTCCTTTTTTTTTTTTTTTTTGAGAAAATTACCAGTGAGGCCATGCAGAGACTTCAATGTCCTGCAGAGGACCTCTTTTTTTCCTATATCAAAAAAGGCCACCCATTTCGCCTAAAACTTGTGCAGAAATACATAATGGACACGTGTCGCTACCCTGTTAATTATATGAGATATATTTAAAAAAAAAAAAAAAAAAAAAAGCAACTCGCCTCTTTATTGAAGCGAAATCTGACATTTTGTGAGGCCACGAGCAGACACAAGAGAGAGAAACACCATTTCACATAAACTTTTATGTGAAATCCGACATGTGGGCCATGCGTGGGGACAGCAGCTTTGACATATCAATATATAAAAAATTACTTTTTATATAAAAAATTACAAAAGTCACCCTTTAACTTTATACAGTAATATTTACAACTTTTTTATATAACAAACTTCATTCGTCAAATATTTAGCAAATATATAGTGAATTTGTTAATAAAAAAAATACCGTCGCGAAGAGCTCTAAATTACGAACAAAACGAGCCCAATATTAATATTCTTTTGACGTATGCACAATTTTATAAAAAATATTGAAGTTGATTATATATATCAACTATTTTGAAATTGAAAACTAAAACTTACCATAACCACCCTACACTTTTTAATATTAGTAAATTTTTTATATAACAAACTTTATTCGTCAAATATTTAGCAAATACATAGTGCATTTTTTTATCTATGGTTGACGAATATATCACGAGTTATGTCGTCGATAACTAAAGTTTTGTAGATGAGTTAAATGAAAACAGTAGATGGGTTAAATAAATACATAAAAAAAATACAAGATAAAGATGATACAAATTAAAAACGAAAGTCTAGTAGATGGGTTAAATAAAAACATAAAGAAATACAAGATAAAGATGATACAAATTTAAAACGAAACTCCAATTTAAACATCACTGATAAACGGTATCCTTGTGGTAAACCTCAACAATGTTTTTCAAAGTGATGTTAAGGTAATGGTTATGTGGTTTTGGTGTGAACACTAAGACGTTCTTTAGTATCAAAACAGCACCGACACCTATAGACTTGACGTAACCCTTATCCTCTTCTAGTACTTTGTGATGAATTGAACCAGACATTGTTCCTGATGGATCTTTGAGTGTCACAGTTAGGTCACCAAGCACATTTGGTGTACAAGACTTGATGACGGCTACAACCAGTTCAAGCTTCCCTTTTTTACAAAAGGTTTTCATATCGCCTAAACAAGCATCTACCCTGATCCCAAAAGCATCTAGATAGCCAAGCGCGCTTAGCCACGGGCCACGCGTAAAATGATCATCTTCGGATGCATCCTCCTCTATTCTCCTGACATACTCTTGGGTTGGCATTACAGACGAGGGACCTCCTTCCCTAATGTCAGTATTTTTGCGAAGCTTGGCCATTTGAAGAATACCCGCTGGACCGGGTATTATCCTTGTGTGTGCTATTGTACTTGCATTTTCCCTAGGCTGATCAATGTACAAATGTATTATACCATCACCGAAAGCACAAGCACACGTAACAAATAAAGTAACGTCGTTGTTGTCTTTAATCTCCGTCGTTGTATCTGATAGGCTTAGCCTAAACGACAATCTGAGTTGCGTATTTGCATCCAACTCGAATTTGTTCACCAACATTTCAACCATTAATGAGTAAGTGATGTCACTGTACATAATGACACCACTTTCCTTGCCATTGAAATGTAATTTACATTTGAATTTCTGGAAATTAGCCGACATTTGTATGTTTGTTGGGTAGACATGGATGTGACTAGTAAATAAACTTTTTTCTGATCACATAATAATATAAACGAAATATGACATGAATATGACTTTTCACAGACTTTATAGAGTCACGGATGTGACTAGTAAATAAACTTTTTTCTGATCACATAATAATATACACGAAATATGATATCAACGGATGTATTCATCAATGCAATAGAGACTACTCAGCTCCCTGGTCAAGAGATGACATTCAAAGTCCAACTACACCATTATGGAAGTTTCACTTCACCACCTGGAAGAAAGTTTGTAGGTGGTATAGTTGCTTGTGTAGATCCAGTTGATTACGAAACTTTTTCGGTCAATCAATTGAAAATAATCTTAACCAATTGTTTATGTTACGATGAAAACTCCCCAGCCTTTTTTTATTTAAAGAAACCCAACTGTAGTCTTCATTCATATAAAATGCTAGAGTTCTACATATAATACGAACTTTTATTCATTACACTACCAAAGTGAAATACTACATCGAAATAAAAATATAAAGTACGATACATGAAAAAAATTATACCATTAAACATTAAATCCTAAAATTTGCTTGTCTGACAATGTTAGAAGAATTATTGATTCTTTGTTGGGCCTAATGAAGAATGAGCCAGAATCTCCTTCAACCCCCACAGTTAGGGTTTAGGGTTTAGGGGTTAGGGTTTAGTGTTTATGGTTTAGGGTTTAGGGTTTAGGGTTTAGGGTTAAGTGTTTAGGGTTTAGGGTTTATGGTTAAGTGTTTAGGGTTTAGGGTTTATGGTTTAGGGTTTAGTGTTTAGTGTTTAGGATTTAAGGTTTAGGGTTTAGTGTTTAGGGTTTAGGGTTTAGGGTTTAGGGTTAAGTGTTTAGGGTTTAGGGTTTAGGGTTAAGTGTTTAGGGTTTAGGGTTTAGGGTTTAGGGTTTAGTGTTTAGGGTTTTTTTTATCACATAATTGTATACACGAAATATGACATGATAGAAACTACTCAGGGCCCTTATAGAGACAAAGATGTGACTGGTATACAAGATTTTTTTTTTCCGCTATAAATAACACTTCCACGAAAATTGAAGGTATATACATCTCCACAATACTTACAAAAAGAAAATGGCCTTGAATTTACATAAATTCAAATGTATGTTACATTACGGTGAAATAAAGCGCGGTGTGATTATGGATCACGATATAACATATTCAGGGTTAGTTGATATGGTGGTGAATAAGTTTAAATTGAAGCAAAATGCCCGAGTAAATTTAAATGTGAAAGTCCCTTCAGCTGACTTTCGACTCGATGTTACAGACGACAACGAGGTAAACTTTTTTGTTCAATGTGCTTTAGAGTCTCCTGCTGAACTTGTACACTTGTATGTTTCGCAAACTAAAATAATGGAAGAAACAACAAGTTTTGGTTCAACTCAGCAAGTGCCAGAGTTTTATACTTTTTTTCCCTCTAATGGTAGAAGAAAACATCGGCCCATCAAATGATTTTCAAAACAATGACTATAACTATAAAGATGAACCAAATTTCACAAAACCAGGGTCATCATTTGCTTTCAGTTCAGATAACGAACAGGAAGATGATGACTCAGATTATAAAGATGAGGCAAACTTCACAAAACCGGGGTCATCATTTTCATTTCCTTCAAATGAAGAACAAGAAGATGATGGCTCAGGTTATAAAGATGAGGTAAATTTTACAAAACCAGGGTCATCATATGCTTTTCTATCGGATAACGAAGATGATGAAAATGATTGTTTTGATGAAATAAATAAAACCAAACACCCCGGTAACCATAAATGGCCAAATTTTTTTGACCATATCCCTGAAGTTCCTGAACCACCACTTTACACGCCAAAACCTATGCCTACAAAGGATTATAACAAAAAAACTGAAGTAAAAATCAATAAGGTTTTTTTAACTAGGGCGGAATTAGACTTGGCATACAGGTTGAAAGCTTTACAAGATGGTTATGAATTTGTTTCGAAAAAAACTAACCCTAAAACTTACAACATAAAATGCGTCCATTATGCACAATGTGCATGGTATATTAATGCCAAACGTTGGCCAAATTCAGATGTTTTTCAAATTACAAGCGTGAATGATATTCACACGTGTCCCAGAACCCAAACATATCCTAACCATCGAAATGCAAACAAAAAAGTTATTGCTCACATTATGAAAGATAAATTAGAAGATGGTAGCCGTGATTTGAAAGGGAGAGATATACAAAAAGATATCATGGCACAATATAAAACATCTATATCTTACCAACAAGCATGGAGAGGGAAGGATTATGGGTTACAATTGTTAAGAGGTTCACCATTAGAATCGTTTGAAATGCTACCGTATTACTGTCACAACTTAGAAAAAAAAACCCAGGGACGGTCACACGTATCAAGAAAAGCAATCAAGGGGTTTTTGAAATTTTATTCATTGCCATTGGTGCATCGGTAAGTCTTGTTCAATTTTTTTTATAAGTGCATGCAAATACCCGTTTGCTATTATAATTTAAAAAATTGTTTATACGTAGTTGCGCACGTTTGTCAACCATCTTCGCCCACTACTTATAGTGGACGCGGCGCATTTAAAGGGAACTTACAAGGGTACAAATTTGCAAGCCGTTGGGATGGACGGAAACAACCAAATTGTGCCTATTGCTTACGGAATATGCAGAGGGGAGACTAGTGATTGTTGGTCATGGTGGATGTCAGTACTTAGAGAGTGCATCGGCGATAACCCCAATATGATTATCATATCTGATAGGCATCCTGCAATAGCTTCGGCAGTAAGGAATGAGTTTCCGTCGGCGTTTCATGGTATTTGTTGTCGACATCTAATGATGAACCTTTCCTTGAAAAACAATAAAGTTAAAGGTCTATACTGGGGCATATGCAAAGCGTATACTCCCGATGAGTGGCAACGACAAATGAACATACTCCTGGATGTACAACCTGAAGCACACCAAAAGCTAATGGCGGCTGATCCTAGACGCTGGTCTCGAGCACATTGCCCACGTAGCCGTTACAATTATTGTACATCTAACAGTGTCGAGTCTGTTAATGCATGTATTGTATTGTACATAAAGCTACCTGTAACAGTGTTGACCGACACGTACCGAAGTATGGTTCAAAAGTGGTATTTTAAACGTCGGGAAGCTGCAGGTATTTATTGTTTAAAACATAACGTACTCAGTAATCATTTTGAAAAATATATTAGATAAGTTAATTAATTTAATTTTTATATTTTTTGTGTAGCAAAAATGAAGTACGACATCACAGATTGGGCAACGCATAAGGTGGAGAAAAGAAGAATGAAAAGCGTCAGTTGGGTTGTACACGGAATTAGTAAATTTCGATATCAAGTTTATGATGGCCAATATAACCGTGAGGTGAACTTTACGACCGGTGAATGTGAATGTCGAAAATGGCAAATTTCCGTGGTCACGTTATTGCTGTTACAAGGTTTTTGAACCTAACAGATTGTGTGCAATATGTACATGACTGGTTCAAAAAGGAAAAATATCAAGCAACCTATGCAGAGTTAATTCAATTTGTTGGAAATTTTAACGAATGGGAGTATCCAAGCCATATACATCCTCTTACTCCTCCAACAATGGACAACCCTCAACGAGGTCGTCCGAAAAACACAGACCGTATACTATCTCAAGGAGAAGAGCCAAGAACTATACATTGTAGCAGGTGCAAACAAGCGGGGCATAACCGTCAGAATTGCAAAAAATCATCTGTCCCAGATCCACCTAACCGCAAGGGTAAACAAAAGCAAGGGGAATTTCCAACTAATGAGCAACATGACACTGCACCTTTTTATGACCAACATCACCCGTTCGATCAAACTTTTATGGGAAACAATCAATTATCATGGCAACCATTTGGCCAAAACACATACACTAATCAACCAAATGGTCAAAACTCGTTCTTTTGGCAACCATATGGTGACAACACATACCCCACAAAACAATACGCTTCACAAACTTACCACCACAACCCATACCCATCTCAACAATATGCTGAAAACACACACACATCACAAACATATGATCAACATAACACACAACAAGATTTCAACCTATCTCAGCAAAACCGAACGCAACCACTTGAAAATGATCTTCAATACCAGTCTCAAGTGTATCAACAATACACTTCCCAGCAACACAACTCTCAACATCTAGATGATCAACAAATGCAGGATTCAAATAGTTGGTTTAATCGGTTTGGTTTTTAATAAGGTAGAAGCTTTATGTGACTAATTAACAACTAGTAGTATGTTTTGTTTTTTCTGTGCATCATGCTTTTCATTCTCAATTATCCAAGTGATGTCTGTTCTGTCTATGTATTTGAATTTTACAATTGATGTTTGTATTGAATAGACAATATTTGAGCATGTGTTTTGTGTAAAAATAGTTTAAAGTAACAAATTTACAAGTATGTCAGGCAATAATAACATAACGTTTTTTATAATAACAATATCTGATACATTTTGTTTTTCTGTGACATATCTAATTTATTTAAGTAGAGAGAGAACTTCGCTTCAAATAACACAAACCCAAATGAGATTCAATTTTATACACCATCATAAACACAAAAATAAGTTCATTACATTTTTATAACAAAAATTAAATTACATTTTTATAACAAAAAAAAATTTTGTAACAAAAATAAGTTTGAGATTCACATTCAATTGCAACATAAACACAACATCAAATTAAAAAAAAAAAAAAAAACGAATGGATGGTATTGATATGTCAAAGCTGCTGTCCCCACGCATGGCCCACATGTCGGATTTCACATAAAACTTTATGTGAAATGGTGTTTCTCTCTCTTGTGTCTGCTCGTGGCCCCACAAAATGTCAGATTTCGCTTCAATAAAGGGGCGAGTTGCGCTTTTTTTATAAATATATCTCGTATAATTAACAGGGTAGCGACACGTGTCCATTATGTATTTCTGCACAAGTTTTAGGCGAAATGGATGGCCTTTTTTTAAACAGGAAACAAAGAGGTCCTCTGCAGGGCCTCACGGGTAATTTTCGCTTTTTTTTTTCCTTCCTGTTCTTTTGTTTTTTGTTTGGTTTTCCTCAAGGGTTGATATTTGTTGGGTAATGTTGATTTAAGGGGAAAAGTACACTCAAGAAGGTTCTTCTGCAGATTTTGTATGAACATTGTACACTTGTTACAACCTCATGATATCGTACATGGATCAGATGTGTACTGTATTACGGAGTGATTAAGCATGAACAGTCTTTTGCAAACCACAAACCGACCAATAACAATTTGCCACTATATCCACTACATAACTGTTTGGGCCTTATGTTGCTTATCTCGATAATGATCCACCAATAAGAGTCCTAATTAGCATATAACGGGCCCTGTAACAAAATACATTTGAGCCCGTTACATTTTGATCGTCAGTATATTTTATAATTTCGTTTATGTGAAAATCCATGAATAGTTTTGGTTTTTGCCAATTTTTTCCTATGAAATTGAATCGTAATTAAGTACTTTTTAGTTTGCCAACAAATCCAAGTATGAACGCCTACGATGACAGTTCACTTTTAATTGATTGTAAACACAAATTTCAAATCACTTTTTGCTCCAAGGTTCAAGTATTTGGTAGATGATTATACATACAAACGAATTGAAGCTATCATGGTGCAACAGTTAGATTAGATCAGCTTCAACCCATTTTGGCAATTGTTGTTTTGGTGCTTAGGAAATAAACATTTTAAAGATGAACTGATTAAAAAAAAATAAGTTATCTAAATTTATACATGTGAGCACAAATGTTAATTAGTAATACTCCGTAACATAAATGAAAC
The DNA here is from genome assembly GCA_910596185.1 of Chrysanthemum makinoi. NCBI lineage: Eukaryota > Viridiplantae > Streptophyta > Magnoliopsida > Asterales > Asteraceae > Chrysanthemum > Chrysanthemum makinoi. The sequence goes on from OU343225.1 coordinate 336,989,432, forward strand.
CTGACTTAGAGATTTCATCACTTCGTGAAGCGCAGGTTTTTTAACCTTGTTTTCACTCATTTATTAGTGGTTATATTATTTTTTTAATTTTTAAAGGTTGTTAGATTTATTATTTTATTTTATTTTTTTATTTATTTTTTTTTTTTGGAACAAAGGTTGTTAGATGAAATAGAAGTTTTTTAAAAGACTAATTGCAAACTTACTCTTTTATTGTATTTTGAATAACTAGTTATAATATTTGTGCAGGCACAGGGTTTTGACAAAAAAAATATTTTGTATCAATGCTAAATATTATGTCTTTAAAGGTAATTACATATGATTATATACTTATGCACGAGTGTTTCATTATTCATTATATCCATTAGAATTTTATATAATCAAATTTTGTAAAAATATTTTGTTAGATAACTCAAGATTCAACTATATTTAGCTGATATAAATGTTGATGTTCCTATTTAAATTTCACTATTGATATTATGTTGTACACAAGATGCGAGTTTAGTTGCACATAATAAACGTTGATGAAGTTAAAATATATTCGTTTTTTAAAAATGTTTTTCTACATATCCTTATATAAATAAATAGAAGTTATATGAGTAGTTGTTATAAGTACAATCACGTTTTTTTTCTTCATAGTACAATAGCTCGTACTTACAATTTGATAATTATATCATCGTTTTTAATAATTTAGCCGTATTTAATATTCAAATTCGTGTCCACATTTGTCATACTTTTAATATGAAATAAATGAGTCCTTAGTAAACATATATAGTAAAAAAATGACATTTATAATCTTATGTATATTTATATGTTGGAATTTTAAAACAACATATATATTGTATTTTTAAGTTATAAATTATAGGGGGTATAAAATATAAGGGAATATTTGTTTAATTTCCAAAGTTATTAAAAAACATGGAAACTTATAATATTACACTTAACTTTATATAATTTTTAAAAATTTAATCACTAAAGTTTTATTAATTACCCCTTCTTTTTTAAAAAGTTTTTGTTTTCACAAATTTGACACCTATATTTTTATGTGTTTTTCTTCTCAACCAAATTTCTACACCAAATAAACTAAAGGTTACCCAAAATCAATTTAATTTTGACTTTTATTAACCAATCATGTCGCCCGATTTCGCTTACGTGGCAAAATCAACCTCTCCTATTGGTTTAATTTTTTTTCAATGAGAAGAGTTTTGCAAAAACACTCCGAAATAATGTAATTCTTTTATTACATAAAGGATAAGCTTGTTCTTCTAATTTATTTTGTGTTACTTTCTTTTAGCAAAATACCTTGATAAAAATGTGAGCGCTAAGCATCAAAGGTTGTGATTATTATCTAACATAAATTAATGAGCATTGATTGACATGCCTAACTCATAAGCCTGAATACATGCCTAATCTTATGTGATAACATGCAAATATAGGATAACATCATATAGGATAACATCATAATAAATGAATAATAAACATAACAAAATATTTTATTTCATTTCAATAATAATGTTTACAATATCCTTTTATCCAAATACTAAATAGATCAATGCATGATAATTCTTAGTTAATGAATTTTGCCACAAGTCATGCATCTCATACTTGTCGACAAGGCATAATTTCAACTAACTTTGATCTATAAGAATTTTGAGAATACTTATTTCGAAAATTCAATAAGTGAATTTCTTGTATGTGTTTACACATATCTTGATATTGTCATATTATTCCATAAGGTGCGTGACAACCTGAACCACCTTTATATGACAATCATCTTTCAAAACTTTTAAAGTTTAAAGTATTCTTTATTCTTTAATGTATAATGCAACTATGCTCTTAGTTGAGCATAACTAGTCAACATGGTCATCATCAAGGATACCGTGACTAGAATTGAGTGTCATCTCAATTATACTAGCATCATTGTGTACAACAATATGCTCTTTAAATATCCGTAAACTTTTGAACAGTTCTGGTGTAATGTTGGTGCCTACCAAAACTCAAGTTTGTTGGCAATGACAATTATGAAACAATTGTCATATAATCATCCATAGAATCTAGGAGCATCTCCAGATTGTGGAATGTGATTCTAAATCCAAACATATTCCTTTAAAATATTTATTACACTAACAACTTTCAATGTTGTCAAATCATCTTGTAATCAAGCATGACACAACAACTTTATACACAACATGATGTTCATGATGAATCTTCAAGTTAAACTTTAAGATCTCATCTATCTTGTCAAAGATATGTATTCATCATGTTCTATTTGACTCATTTATTTACCGCATATGTTTATAATAATAAACATATATTCCAAAGTTGTATATATTATTTCCAAATCTTACAAACGAAGTTTCATTCCCAACTAAAACTTAATTTAAGTGGAATGTCGTTGCCCATACAACATATAAGATTTAAGAAAAAATAAATAATACTCTCACTAGCTTTCAGGAATACTTATGAGCAATCTTATTTTAATTATTAAATCAAACATGGATTTAATATTAAACATAAGAAACATCTCCTAGATGCTTGCATATATCCATTCATGGATTCTTGCAGTTTGTACATATCCAATGATTATTTGAATTCATAAAACTTCTTTGTATTACTCATCGTCCTCCCAAAAGTAATTTCACAACAAAGAGTTATGACATTAATTGTCAAAATTTCATATCAATGAAATTAAGTATGACAATTATAATATTTATACTTCTATTTAATGTATATAGGAAAGAATATTCAATCATAGTTAATTGTTTAAGTATGATTGATATTATTATCACTAGACATACATTAAATACATGTACAATATTGTCCATATGATTTCTACACAAAGATTTAAACCACTAGGGTTTCCATCCTTTGAAGAAACTCATTTTCATTATTAAGATAAACCAAGTATCTAAAGTTGATTATCTTTATGGACAGCATCTCTACATTCATAGTATGATTGATTTTCCACAATTCAACATTTGGTAAATTTATCATTATGATTAACAGGCTTACCATGATCTTGTAACTCATATTCCTCAGCATATTAAATATCTGAGATATCCTTACGGATCTATGAATGACAATTCCATCATATTAAGGTCTATCATTTTCATGTTTAGCCTCATCATGATATTTGCTAGTGCATTTTAGAAGATTATGTATTTTGTAATTCAATCTTTCAAGATCTAAACAAAACTCCCACTTGCCTTTAAAAATTTAAAGATTACCTTTAAATAGTTTAGCAAGTAGAGCAACAATACATTGTTCTCTTTTGGGATATTACAAAAACATTGACAGTTCCTAACATTAGTTTGTTACAACTCACTCTATAAGTAGTTTAACAAATTCGGAACTTCATTTATAAGACTTAATGTGATTCATCACATTCCATAAACAAATGGTGTCTTATTAATCTTCTAGGTTGGAGTCTTATTGAGTATATTCAATCTATACTCAATCTACTAACCTTGATAACTTTTGGAAGAAACTATAGTTATCTTGAATCAAATAATGCCAACAGATTTTGATTCTTCTAACAGAACATACCATAAAACTATGGTATTTCCTTAGAATTAATATTGTAAGAAAATCTAACAATATTTTAGATAACCATCTACTCTTTTGGCTTACCTATTTACCAACAAAGTAAAACTTAATGATACAATAGAATTACCAAGTCAATTGCATGTATTATAACACAAATATTTTTGACCAAGTCAAAAGACATATTAGTTATAATCCCACTATACGTTATAAGTCATTGATCAACTCATTGACTTCATGCATATGTCTTAAAACATAGCAAGTTAACGTCTTACTTTATATTGTAAGTCTTGTATTAAAAGACTTCATGTTTGTGACTTTACAAAATCATAAACATTTATAATTAAAGTAATTATGAACACCACCTCGGGTTTCAATTCATATTTCAAGTTAATATTTACTACATATATTTAAGTCATTCAACGAATACACAAATTCAAGGTAGTATTAGATTACTTCATTTAATTATGTCATTCCATGAAATGTTCCATGTAAGAAACTGCAGAATCATCCATGCTCGTTCTCACGACACGTGGATATTTTACCTTGGGCTACAATCTAGTTCACGTTCTCACGTAACATAAATTGTAACTACAAGTGTTTCTTAAATATTGAATGACATAAATATTTAAAATAAAGTATTCTTTGTTATCATCTTGACACATGTTCTTAATAGGGCAATCATACATATATAAATGTATACTTCCTATTAGAACGTTATTCTCTTACTTTACAGTCAAGAGAATTCTTTTAAATCATATTAATATGTGTTGTACCTTGCACACAATAAGATTTCTCCCACTTGTGCATGGAACAACATCATGTAGCATATAAACAACACGATACACGTTCGTTTATTTGATTAATATGATTTGTGTCATAGATATAACAAGTAGATGTAGAACTATATTGTTTAGTAAGGAAACGCATACCGACTATCCTTAAAAACATAAGTGTCTACAATTGGAAAATAATTATCTTTGAAGATAATCTGGGTTACTACACAGGAAATAAGGCTTGTAGCTCCCACTGAATTAGAAATCATTAAAACAACTTCTTATTCAGTAATGCAACACAAATGCTCCCACTGAATCTGACAACATTGTAAGTGTTGCATAACCAGTGAAAACAACTTGCTTGCTTTTTACTTTCCTACACCTTTGAAGAACCATACGTAATCATTACTAAGGTACTAAAAGGTGTATTCTACTATATGAATTATAGGTTATCCATCAATGTTATTAACTTGAAAAATTGGGTATGTAATTTCTTCCTCAACAGGCCTACCATCCCCATACTGGTATGTAGTACCTTTAAAGGCTAAAGCAAAACAACTAGATAAAAATATGCTAGTTTGCCTTTTACCAATTTTTGCGGTAATTAGTCTAGTTTCTAATCTAGTAACTCATATATATGTTTTCCAGTTAACCAACATTCATGTTGTTACAAAAGATTCATTCACCAAATGAGGGTAATGAAATCTTTATGGAAAATAAGATGTGCAATTCATTGCTAAGAGTTATATTAGAATTTAGACAATTCAAATGTTCCTATTATACCTTTCTCATTCATGAAAAGAAAAAGGATTGAGTCTCATGCTTCTCTCATGGAAAAGAGACTTCGTTTGTCTTATCAAGAATTATTCTCGATCAACCATTTGTTTGAATGCTAGAATGGATCAATTTACTAATCAAAGACTAAACCACGTTTACGGTTAAATGTTGCATTTATACATTCAAAAGAATTACAAAATTCAATTTTAGTATTTTCGATAATTAACCTTTTCAATAAACAATTAAATACCCAAGGTTCATATTCATATAACCAATTAATTATTATTGAAAACTAGGATCCAAATTGTCATAATTTCATCACGTCAGTTGATCTGTTAGTAATGAACCTTATACAAAATGGTAGAGCTATTGCTCAATTGCCAATTTCAATTGCAATTCCTAGATTTATGGGATTTACATATAGCCAATATCAATCACCATGTAAACATGTTTTATCCCATCTTATGCCTTGAGTTGCCAGCTCTCACTACAAAACTCAATTAAGTTGTCCAATTTAAGAAACTGCAAAATCGCCCATGCCCGCTCTCACGACACGTGGACATTTTACCCTTTGATTACGATCTAAGTCACGATCTCACGCAAATAAAAAGTAATCTTAGGTGTTTCCGTTTGGTTGGATGGCATATAACTTAAATTAAAGGGTAATAATTTTGATGTCAAATCAAATATGTACAAAGATGTCATGCATTCATATTCGTAACATAGGTTTTATTAAAACATTTATATCTTGTTTTAATGTATAAGCTTTTCATCATCAAACTTTAATTGAGGTATTGGGTTCACCAATTAAGGAATTTAGTGTTAATTATCATCCATTATACCGTACTTTTGCATAAGTGTAAACACTTAGTGTTTCGGATAATTACCACCGAAGTGGCGCATGGAATTAAAACTATTTCGCCCTTAAGATGAGCTTGCACATTTAATGGCTTACTAAGTAGCTCCATTCGAACTTAAAGAGGGCAGAGGACCAGGTACGCTCTAAAGCACAACCTTAGACATCCTTTCAGTGTGACTGTGCGCACTTCTTTATTAACCCCTTTATAGTTCATTCTCATGGGTGAGCCGTTCAGACCATTTGTACCAAAGTCATCAATCAATTAAACGATTATGATTACTATGCTTATAAAATACATGTTTCACCATTGTTTAGGTCAGTTTATTTTTCTTGTAAAAATACCCTTGTTACACATAACAAACAAGCAAGTATTTATAAAAATAAACAAATAAACAATGAATGCATAACAAATAAAAGTCATGCATATCAAATAGCCACATGCAAACGGTTTTGATAAATCCTATTAATAACCAATTCTAGATCTGTCAATATGCATATATTTAATTAAGACTTTCGCCCGTTTTCATCTATGTACAAGGTGAACCACATGCATCGATTCATCGATTGCGCAAGTCAAAATTAAATACATATCACATAGCACATAATTGATTAAATTAATAATTATTGAGGTCTTCCCCAATTTTAGATCTATCATAATTAGTGTATATCACTTAAACAAGAAACATACAATAAAAGCAAATCCATGATAAAACATGCAGATAATTATCATGGACATAAAATTACACTTAACAATTAATGTAATTAAATCAAAATTACGCATATACACATAAAGTTGCATGCATCTTAGGGTTTCTAATCCAAATAAAAAAATAGTTTACAAAACCCTAATTAGGGCACCAAAATAAACGCCCCCCCCTAAAAAATTAGGGTTTAGGTTTTGCAAACCCTAGATCTAAGCATACAAATAATAACACATTCATGTTTATTTTAATTATGTGTTTCAGTAATTAATTACTTGTTATACAAGGCTCGTGATGCCACTGTTGAGTTTATGATATATAAAATACAATAAAACATAAAGACATCAAGAGTACACAGCGGAAGACTAAAGATCATAACAAATAAATTAATTAACTGAAAGTATGCGTAACATACCTCTTGCGAATGTCAGATCCCTTGAGCAAAACAAAGAAGTACTAATTGGTGTAAGAATAATGTCTTACAACCACGTTCTTGTACACACGAATTAACCAACGAATCAAGCGATTGCTAGATCTAACACAAGTCCTCGTTTAAGAAAAACGAAACCAAACTCCCTTACAAGGGGTGTTCGGCCGAATAGGGACTAGAGAGAGGAGATGAGAGATCTAGGGTTAATTCAATGCACAAAAAGTATGAAAAACCCTAGAACCTAGCCTTGTTTTTATAGTACATGGATACCTTTGGGAACAAGTTAGGGATTTGGGTTGAAAACCCATTCCCTTGGCCGGCCATTAGACAAGCCCAAGAGAAACCCATAACTTTTCCAAGATCTTCCATTTCTAGTCCTTTCTCTTTTCATTTAACGGTCGTTAGTCATTTTTTCGTTAAATACTTAACGATCGTTAAACGGACTTAATGTGCAATAATTAATCGTAAACATAAACATTAATTATTTAACTTTAATTCTCATTCGCTAATGTGTGCAATCCCGTGGTCACGAGTTTGAATCCGGACATTTACGTGTTTGTAAATATATACATTTCCAACAAAAAGAATTGTAATACAATAAATTTTTCACCCTTTTAGTTGTGTCAAAAAAAGTTCACACTTTTAATTGTGGAGACCCAAAGATTCTCCACACTTTTTCAGGAGAATTTGGGTGTTACAAATAACCTCTATACTTAAAAGTGTGGATAATCTTATAATTTTTCACACTTAAAAGTGTGAACTTTTATTTGATACAACTATAAGTGTGGAATCTATAATTTTTTTCACACTTATTAATGTAAACAATTTTTACACATAATTAAGTGTTAATAAACCAATAAAATTTTACACATTTTTAAAAAGTGTGAAAATTTAGTGCGGAGAATAAACCAATTTTTTGTAGTGTTGATGATCCAGTCAATAGCTTTTTTTTTCTTTTCTTTAATAATTAACGGCAATATTAGTAGAGACTTAAGGGTGGATCATATCATCTCTAAACAAACTCAGCTCTACTAAAATTCAAAGAACCATTGCAACGCATATGTATCAGTACCGATCGACTGCGAGTAGCCTAATTAATTTATGTTTAGTGGTATAAAATTATTGCATCTAATTAACTTATGTCTAGTGGCACAAAATAAAAAAAAATAAGAACATGTAAAGTCGTGGGATTTAATAATAAAACACCGGACTTGATCCTGTCAATAGCCCTTTTCTTAATAATCGACGACAATATAAGTAGAGACGTAAAAGGGTGGACTTAACAAGTTTCACACAATTTAAGCAAATACTGATTTACAATAATCTCAAATGGTGTTTGTTTAAGTGTTATTTGAGCTTTTTAATCTCAATCATTCTTATTGGGTCCTTAACGTTTAACACATAAAATCAAACAACAAAACCATCTCAATCCATTTTTTAATACCAATTTATATACATGCGTAAACATGACGCCTTCCATGAGGACATGATATGAAATAGCTGCAAATTTCTCGAAAATTTTCTCATATTTTTACTAATTTCTCACTCAGAATTCTCAAAAAAGAAATAAATAAATCGTAACTATTACTGTTTTCTCTCTCTTACTTTTTGCAGAATGAGAGTTTTATCATTAACTAATTAATTTATATATCATTTTAAAGTTTGTAGTATTAATTTTAACCACGGGTAATATAATAAATTCAATCAATCTTCATTATTTTATTTTTAGTAGTGAACAATTAAACTGAGAAATATCAAAAAGGAAACATAAAAAATTATTTTAAAATAGAGGGGTATATTATTATTTAATTTTTAAAGGTTGTTAGATTTTATTCTATTTTTTTTAATTTTTTTAATTTTTTTTTTAAGACTAATTGCAACCTTACTCATTTATTGTATTTTGAAATAGTAAACTTTGCCCTTCTAAAGTTCTAATCTATTTTGTGTTATTTCTTTTAGCAAAATACCTTGATAAAAATGTGAACGCTAAGCATCAAAGGTATTTTCTTATACGAGTGTTAAATAATGGGGCTTTTGCATATATATCCTATCGAAAATGCAAAATTGCATATATATCCAAAGCATGCATAAAAATCATTGTACTATGTGCATAAAAAACTTGTACAAAGAATATATATGCAATTATTCACTTTGGGAGGGATATATATGCATTTTTGCCTTAAATAATTGAAGTCAATGTGTCCTTTCCTTTTATTTATTTTTTAATTTTTTTTTATTTATTTTATGACGGCTTGCAGCACCATGCACATTAGACGTTTACACAATTCTGTATGATTTAAATAACATAAGATATATACCTGGAAATAATTTATAGCATAGTTACACATTTATTCATTTTGATAATCATAAATTTTTGTACCTCATCTTGTGACCTTTACACTATAAGAAAATGTGAAGTCGCTAGCGGTGACGGGAGCTAAAATATCTCGTGGTTTCACCAAACCTCGGTAACATTTTGATTAGTAATGCTAATTTTCGTAGAAGATATTAAATTTCCGTAAATGCATTCGGTTTGATGGAATTGTGTTCCTAATAATAGCCTATTTGATATGTTAGTAGATAAAAAGTAAACTTAATTCCCGTAAAAGTTCCTTATTTCAACTAAAATTGCATATTTTTTTAATCCTTTCCTATTATATGTTGGTGGGTGTCTCCCAGAACAGGGTAAGATAATCAACTTCAGTAGAAACAAGCAACTATTCAGCAGAAACAAATACCACTAAGTGGTTACCGGATATCACTTGAAATCGTGTGATCACTTTCCAAAGTAAACTATTCGACCCTAATGCCTGGGTTACACGAATATCTACTTGGGATAAGACCAAATGCAGTTATGGAATTAGGCACAATTCAATAACCCTTGCGCTTATAAGTGTTTAGTGTTTTCTGTATATATCTTCATGCATAAAACAGATCTCCTATTTATAGGAAAATACTCTCAGCTAGTCCATGGAATTATGAGTATTAATCGGCCCATTAATAGCCTCATAATTATCCCCATTATAGCCGTTAGTGGTTACATGACCAATTAAACGTGGTCATTAAGTAGTTGAAACTGCCATTTGAATAGGTCAAAGCCGTTAAAAGCTTCAGTACTTTCATCAGTACTTTCATAGTGCTATCAGTGGTTACACTGCTTCAGTGGAAACACCACTGCTTCAGTGTAAACACTACTTCAGTGAAACACTGATCTAGTGGAAGTACTGCTTCAGTGGAAACACTGATAATCAGTGGTAACCACAACAGTACTTTCACCAAGCACTATCAATACAAACCACTACAAGAGTCAGGGTGTTCATGGACCTTATGGGTGTACACTCCGTACCTCCTAACCCATTACAAGGTGTTAACTATTCCCACAAGTGTATTAAATTTTCCAACATTATACTATAGCATAGAAAGTTTTGTGCATCAAATCATTTTATTTCCGGTTTATGTCACTAGTCACCAGCCATCACCTCATTATTTTGCTTGAAAGCCAAAATTGGATGTAACCAAACTCGTCAACTCATGAATAGCTATAATTTCTAAAAAGAATACTCATTAGAGAGCACAGTGCAATATCCCAATGGTGTGTTATTGGGATTTTTTTTTCCGCCCAATGGCACCGGCATCTAATTAATTTATGTCTAGTGGTACTAAATTAACAAACGAGAACATGTGAGGTTGGCATATATATGGCGCAAATATTGGATCTAATTAATTTATGCTAGTGGTATAAAATTAAAAAAATGAGAACATGTAAAGTCGTGGGATTTAATAATAAGACACCGGACTTGATCCAATGAATAGCTTTTTTTTTATTTTAATAACCGACTCGCAATATAAGTAGAGACTTAAGGGTGAATGAGATCATCTCTAAACAAACTCAGCTCTACTAAAATTCAAAAAACCATTACAATACATACATATCAGTACCAAAAACGAATGTCTACTCTGGATGAACGTCGTCTTGAAGATATTCGAATGAAACTAATGTCTTTTTCGGGTTTACGTCTTGAAGATTTTCGAATTCCATTCGAGGAGATCCGCTTGGCCACAAAAGACTTCAGCAAAGAAACTTTGATCGAAGAAGATAAATTTTATAAAGTCTACAAGGGACAATTCACTGAACTCTTACAAAACTACCGAGCTGCAGTAAAACATTTTGATTATGATAATGGTCCTGGCCTAGGATATATACGCTTCTTCGAGGAGCTAGATCAAGCAATCCCCAGATTTCACCATGAAAACATTCTCTCTTTCATTGGCTACTGTGATGAAGGGGATCAGAAGATCATAGTTTATAAATATGCTATCATCGGAACCCTTGGTGATCATCTCAAGGACCCCAAGAAGTTGCTTTCACTGACATGGCCAAAACGCTTGAAGATTTGCCTAGGGGCAGCAAAAGCAATTAATCATCTTCACGTGGGCCTTGAGGACCGTGTCGTAATACACAAAAACATCAACGGCGGTGCAATATTGTTAGATGAGAATCTGGAAGCTAAAATCTTTAGGTTCAATTTTTCAAGAGAAGCCGGCCGAAGAAATCAGCAACACAACTACGAAAGTGCTAATTATAATGGCACCCAGTATTACATCGATCCCATATACAGTGAAAGCGACATCCTCAATAAAGAAGTAGATGTGTATTCGTTTGGGGTGGTGATGTTTGAGTTATTGACTGGGACTCTGGCTCGTAATAAAATGAAGATTGGAGATGATGAGCCACTACGGCTGATAAATTTGGTTAGACGCTACTATAATATTGACGGACTGGACAAGTTGATTGATCGCCAGATAAGAGATAAAACTGATCGACGTTCTCTCGATACTTTTAAAGAAACTGCTTACAGATGCATTAGTTACAGCTTAAACGATCGCCCTTCGATGGATAGGATCGTCAAGAGGATAACAGAAGCATTGGATATTCATGTAAGTGATTCAAACTATCAGAAGGAATTACTTTACTTATTATCGATACTTCTATTATCTCTTCCTTCCTAATTATTTGTCCATCTTCTATTTTAAGTTGTCTCACAGAAAATGTTTACTATTTAAAATAAATTAGACGAATATTCGCGTAAAGAGACAGTGTATAGCGGCGAATAATTATATACTTGTGAAATCATGATTCTAATTTGACTCTTGATGCAAAACGTGTATTTTTTTGAAATACAAAGCGTGTATATTTTAAAATTAATAGTGTGTTTTCGAAAAGTTGTCAAGATTAGAATTGATAAAGAAAAAACATAATTTAAATTGTCAAGTTTATGAAAAGTTGTCAAGGGTAATTTAGGCAAACGAAATTAAGTAAAGTTTTAAAATTCAAGTTTCAAGAAATGACATACACTCTTTATATTATTTATACTAGACGAGTACCCGCGCCTAGCGGCAGCGATGTCTAGTTTTATGCAAAGTTTCGATGACCCATAAGTTTCTTTCAACAAACTGTATTTGTAGCATTAGAGAATCGTTTTTGAATAACTACAATTCTGATGCGTGGTTGCATAGCAGCATAAATATATAGTTTTTTAAAAAATTATGTGGAGTCGATCTAAGTGTATAAGTATATTTTCTAATAGGATTGTTTTAAGTTATTAAGATTTTTAGTAATAATAGATTCAAGCATTACAAAAAGCAACGGTATTATGTAGTTGGCAATATTATATTGTAGTTTAGAGGTATAGCCAACATGTGTGACCCCTTTTTCTTGTTTTGTCAGTAATTTAGGCAGTGATAACTATTTTTTTTACATGTGTAACGTTTATCATTTGGTGTGTGGCTTTTAAAATTGTAACTTTGCAAATTGGATATCACCATATAAGATTATTTTGTACTATCAATTTGTATAGATATTTATGCATTGTTCAAAGCTATTTGTTTGAGGTACAAATAATTATCGCTAAAGATAACAATACTATTTATTTTTGTGATTTTAATAAACTTACATAACATTATTGATATACTGGACAAAGGGCTATACAATATATATTAACTTTTAAACGACGATTCATATATGCTAGTCCCTTAAATGGTGCAAGAGCAACATTTTTTAAAATAACATTATACAAATGACAAATTACATGTGTCAAAGCAAAATAAACCAAAAACTACAATTACTTGGTCTCTCCTTTCAAAAAAATTGTCACGGGTTCCACAACTACTTTATAATTTCTCATATAATTTTGTCAAATTTGAAACCCGATTTCACCTGGGTGGTTCAACTGGTTGAACCGTTCCGATAAAAAAACAGGTCGATTTAAACCGAGTCAAACCGATAGGTTGGGTCGAAAAATGTCAAATTAAACCGGTCACCCGCCGGGTTTGAAGCGTCCCAGGTCAACCCGGTATCGGTTTCAACAGGTCAACCCGGTATCGGTTTCAACGGGTCAACCAGGTATCGGTTTCAATTGGTTGTTTTTAATTTGGTATATGTGCTTTTAATTAGGTGTACAATGTGAATAAATTATTGTACTTTTAAGTAATGGGGTGTTTTAATAAGAGTATTAATTGTATTATTTATTTCTCTCTCCATTGACCATGTTTTCAACATTCAACTTTTAACATTTTTCACTTTTTTCACTTTGACCATTTTTCCATTTTATATAGTATAGATTATAAGTTGTAGAGAGAGAGTAGTTTAATTTAGTTCACATATTATTTTTACTTGAACTTATTTAATTGCGTAAAAGTAAAATTACCATTTTATAAAAATTACAAAAAGTCCCTGACTAGACCTTAAATATTTTTGTTTGTGTTATATAATATTTGATGCATTATATGAATGGATAAATGTACTTTTCATTAGTATACTTTTCATCAGTTGTGTAATTGTTTTGTGAATAATTATTTTGGAACGATGGTAGCATAAGTGAAAGATATATTATTATTATTATTATTATTATTATTATTATTATTATTATTATTTTGTTTTTTTATAAAACATCACTTCATTAGAAAACTAAAGAGATTTTACAAGAAATTGGTGGGAAGCCGTGACACTAGTTGGGCTCCCACTCCTTTTTGAATACAAAAACTTAATCTATGAAAGATAAGAGCACCACTCTTGACATTATTCGAGTGGCTAAGAGCAACAGTCTTGATGCGTGAAAGTGTATTCAAAGCCTCCGCGTCAAGCTCCCCAAATGTGAAAAAAGCAAATGGCATGAACTTGTAACCGTTTTCTTCACATTTGGACACATATTTCTTTTTCTTCTTCTCCACAGCATTATGCAATGCTACCCCAAGAGCCCACAAAGTTGCATCAATACCCGCAAAAGGAGAGATCCCAGTCACATCCAAACATACGTCCTTACCTTGGAACCAATTAAATAATAGCAAGTCTGCAGGACGTAGCTCTTTCCCATCCCTCGAAAAAAACCCCATTGGAGCCTCCATTTTTGCACCATAATCCCTACCTTGGAACATATGTCGACGAGAATATCACGCACCAAGTTATGTCAGAACTTCACCCCTACTTCACTGGAGCAGTGAACTGCATGGTCTCCCCATTGGTCCATACGATGCGTGTTGCAGCTCGGACACAAAACACCTTTAGAAAACATAGGTATGCTAAGCCTATAACACAATATCGAGCGGAATTAGCGATGGTTCAATCCTCTGGCCTAATCCATCAATAGGTATGGTGAATAGAAAATCTTGTGCATGCGGGGCACGAGTGCAACTGAGAATAGCCACTTGCCTTGGACTTAACGAATACTTGGAAACAAGATCTTTCTCAATGACACCAAAGTAACACTTTGCCAAGGTTTTCATCATATGGAGGGCAGGAGCGTCAGAGGTGACAAAGAGCATGTCTATGTTACAAGCACTGTTAAAAGTATCGAGAGCATGCTGAAACGAAGGACCATGAGAATTAATGCCCGTTTTTACCAATATCTGGTCCTGTAGGTCACTAGTTTGCAAACGAGAGGCGAGGAAAGCATACTGGATAATGTCACTCGCCGCAGGGATGCCAAGCCCACCCATCTTGATTGGGAGGGTGGCAAGCCGCCAATGCCAGTTACCAAACCCTGGTCCGGAGGCTGTAATGATCTTCTCTAAGGAAGCGCGTAACATGTGATCAAACCGGACTTGGGCCTCTTGCACATACAAAGGGGAACACGTCCTCAAAGCATAAGATAATTTCGCAACCCCGGCACAGTTACGAAGTAGAAGGAGCTCACATTGGGGGTCATTAAGTTTTAGAATAGCTTCCATAAGCAAGATAGTTTTAGAAACCCTTTTTCAAAGCTAGCACCTGACAAAAGCTTTCATCCAAACTAACTGAACCACCAAGAAGTTTGACACCATCGACCAGTCGAGAGATATTTATGGGAAAAAAACCCTCCACCCTACTTCTAGGGTCCTCCAAAGGCCATAAAAGTTCCGTCTTATCAACATTGAAAAACAACCCCCGGTCCGCACCCTCCATCATAATAATGTCCAGCGCCTTGACGACCATAAGGGTATCTCCCACAATAGTACCATCATCAATATACCAAGCCTGAAGAGTAAGCTCACAGTACCGATTAATATTATGGACTAGGGGGTGCAAAACGAGGGAAAACAACAGGGGACCTAGCGGATCCCCTTGTTGAACCCCTTGACAGGACCAAAGGATAGAATTATCGTAATAAAGTCTAGCAGGTCTGGCATAACAAAACTCAACCCAATGAGCAATAGAAGGACATCTCATCCTGGTCTCCTGAAGAAGGACGCTCCTATCGACCAGATTGAAAGCGTTATGAAAATCCACTAACAACATAGAAAACCCAGCATTGTGCCCCTTATACTCAATAAGTTGATTCATCGAATGAAGAACAGCCTCACAACCACCAGGAACACCGACCCCAAATTGAAAGTCCTACAAATAGGTATTCATAGAGTTGCCAATTGAAGAAGAAGCAACCTTCAAAACAAGCCTACGCCACACTGTGCCAACAGGAATAGGGTGTATGCCTCCACCCGGCTTGACCAAAGGAGTCAAGGGAGCACTAACAATATACTCCCCTAATGGAGCAGAGTACCTTCCACCGAGGAACAGGTTGACAACACCAGTGATAGACCCTAGCAGGTCATCAGCAATGGCGGCCCCAGCCCCTCCCAAAATATCCATTAAATGTTGTGCTCTAAGCCCATCCCGACCACATGATGTCCCTTTTGGAAAACTGCGGATCCTATTCATCACCAAGTCTTTGTCCACAATGAGGGCATCTTCACCTATAGGAGAAGATGACATGATTGGACGTGGGGCGTAAGGGTGTTTGGCATCTAACTCATGCAGGGTGTCAGATCTAGAAGGGGCGACACCAGAAGACGTAAGCACCTTAATGGCAGCAGTAAAGTGCCCATTCCCTAGTTTTCGTTTACATTGAACCAGGTTAGCTGCATCAAGATCTTTGCATTTCTTCATCCCATCGGGTGATGCAGTGACCCCATTTAAGCGTTCCATTACCAACCCAATCCTGTCTGCAGGATCCTTCCAGCGAAGAATAGCATGGGAAATACATTTAAACTGACACCGTTCTTGCTCTCCAGAACGTCGTTGGGCTCTATTAGTTGGTGAGAAGGTGGTCAGAACACAACATGGAAGGATAAGGAGTTGCACCCACACCGATAAATCCCCGGGCACGCAAGGACCTTGTCTAGTGCATTACGAAAAATCTTAGAGAACCCGAGACGTAACCTAGGGGGGATACATTTAACCGTACGCAACTTCTTCAAGAAAACCCGACCCAGAAGGTTGATGCCGAAGCAACCTGACTCACCCGCTTGTGAAGGTACCAAAAGATTAGACCCTACACTAACATTATCAACAGTAATAGCTGATGCAACAACAGCCCCGTTCTCTGCATCTAATACTGGCATAGGGGGCGCAGTGATGCCGTATATCGCGGCTTCATGAAAGCTAGGTGCTAGAACCACTTCCCCGTTGGCATGTTTACAGTTTTTACTAAATGTGTAGGTACAAAAACACACCCCACAAAGACAAATACCCGTCGCATGAAGTGCCTGGTTCAACGCGGAAAATAATGTAAAATCTCTCGCAACTCGATCCTTGTGTGAAGCTTTTAAAACATCCGTTTTAAAATGACGAGTATTCAAATGATCAATGAAATATTTCTTAGTAAGCCCTTTGCCATTTCCCTCACTGCACCCTTCACAACCTTGTAAAGGGCAAGATATCAGGCTAGCCATTGCAACAAGCCAAAACTAAGAGACACCTATTTATTTATTATTATTTTTTTTAATCAAACTACCAAACAAGACTTAATGCAAAGGGAGTCAAAACGCATGAATATGTAGAAAGTCCAACTGCATAAGGTCAAAAACGCAAAGTCAAAAGGCCAAAACGCATGCCCCATCAGTCACCACCAATGTAAAAGGCCAAACCGCATACTGCAATGCAAAAGGCTAAAAATACTAGCTTTTTCAAAAAGAAAAAGGACAAGACGCATGTGCTCAAACCTCAAGCCATTCTTGGCAAGCAAACAAACTCCCTTTCAAGAAGCCAAACTGCCAGAACAACCAAAGGTAACAAAACGCAGGCAAGAAATTGTACCCAACTACAAGGAAAAAAAAGAATTATGGAAACCAACGAAACGAATAGAAAACTGCAAGCGAGATAATCCCAACTACAAACAAGAAGGGGAAATCACCCCCAAACGAGGAGACCCAAACAGAAGGAAAAAAAAAACAGACTACAAAAACTAGAAGGCTATAAAAATGAAATGAGGAAAGGGAACAAGAATAGGGGACCGGAGAAACAACCAAGATGGTTGAATCGAAGAGGGGAAGAAGAAGGAACGAACGTTGGGCAGAGGATCAAGAAAATCAAGATGATCTGATGAAGCCAGGCCCCAATCGCCCACACTGATGAGAGAAAAGTGTGTATTATTATTATTATTATTATTATTATTATTATTATTATTATTATTATTATTATTATTATTATTATTATTATTATTATTATTATTATTATTTTTATTATTTTTATTATTATTATTATTTATTATTATTATTATTATTATTATTATTATTATTATTATTATTATTATTATTATTATTATTATTATTATTATTATTATTATTATTATTATTATGAAACGTCTTTTTATTAAAAATTCATCGGATTTACAAGAAATTAGTGGGAAACCGAGAGACTATCTGGCCCCACTCCTCTAGCTACAACAAAGCTAAATTATTATTATTATTATTATTATTATTATTATTATTATTATTATTATTATTATTATTATTATTATTTTGATAGATCCACATATATTTTGTGGAAAATATATGGATCTAGTTGGATGTGTAACGTGCAATATATTTGTTTTAAAAACATTTGAGTATATGCATAATTCATAGGATCTAATTGGATGTGTAACATGGAATATATTTGTTTTCAAAACATATGTGTACCATGTTTTTAAAACATATATTTTGTTGTTATTTATTTTATCATTATAAATTAAATTAACGTATATGCGGTGGATTATAAATATCAAAATGAAATAATGGGTTACTGTGATTGTAAATGAATACACAAGATTCTACATATACGGACGAATCATGATATTCTTTTTTATAAGTTTAAGTAAGGATATCCGGAAACATACTTTTTTACTATCCGCGTTCAATAACCCGTGCCATTGTGCGTAAATGAGTTAAAAATTACATACGGCTAAATAATCATCCTCGCGTATATTAGACTAGATTTGATTCAGTTTTAAAACCGTACATGCATGTTCCTTTACCTATTAAAATATATGTTTCACAAATTATTATAACGGTTTTAGAAATAATCGACTATATAAATAATATAACTTGTAAGTTCAAACTAAACAAATGTAATTGAAATATAATTATTAGTTGTTGTCATATGCAAATGAATACACGATATTGTACATATAAGAATGGCTCATGTTACTCAGTTTTATAAGTTTAACTCATGCAACACACGTTTAAAAATTAAATACATCTACATTTATAATTAACAAGAATATAAATATAGAAAGCACATGTTATCGTGATATGAAAATAAATATATAAAATTGTATGTATAATAACGACTCGTGTAATTCCTTTATAATGTTTAAATAAAGATATCCGAAAAAGAATGTTTTAAACTTAATTTTTTATTTCTTCAAGGGTCATTATGTGTTATTAAACATAATTAATATCACTTTTTAACTTCATCAACCTCAACATCATCCTTAGTTAAAACAAAGTCAAATCTTTTGTTCAACAAAAATTTATGTAATATCGATATGTGTATATATAATGAGAATTTTATGTAAAAACCTTTGTGCGCCCGGTTATGATAACTAGTACTATTAAAATGCTAAAATAAGAAGAAGATGAGTTTAGATTTTATTTTATTCCAATACAAGTAACATTTATAGTTTAGACATTCACTTGTTAACACATAAAAATAAATAATTACGTAAAAGTTTCTCTTATTGCACATAAAATAAAAATTAACTATATCTCTATCACTATTAGAGAAAAGTTCAAATGCTTACTCTTATTTTGATGCTTAACAAGTAGGGGTGAGCATGGTTCGGTTTGGGTTGGTTTTTGACTAAAACCAAAACCGAACCGATATATTCGATTTCTATAAAACCCAAAACCAAAACCATTCGGCTTTTGGCGGTTCGATTTTTCGGTTTATTATCGGTTGCGGTTTGGTTATTCGGTTATTTTGTTTTTTAATCGTTTATATTTTGGTGTGGCCAATTTATACCAACTAATTTGTTTTACGTAGAAAATTGGGTATTCTTCTTTACATTTTTGTTACTCTAAGCTTAATAATGTTTATCTCATATTTATATAACTACACGCATATAGATGAGACAAACACATATGCAAGTGAACATACACATAGTATGACCATTATCACATATGTATCGATATATTGTCAAGTAAACACATGTAAACAACAAACACGCATATAAACGTTAAGATAAATATATTATAAATCCACCAACAAAATGAATATGAATTTATAAATTTGATTTATTTAGTTATTTATTTAAATTTTACTATTTATATAATAAAATCAGTTCGGTTCAGTTTTTACGGTTCGGTTTTTGAACGAAACCGAAACCGAAACCGAACCGAATTTTTCGGTTTTTGAAAAAATTAAAAACTAAACCATCAGTTTTTAGTTTCCGTCGGTTATTTCGGTTCGGTTTTTTTTTGGTTTTTGGTTTGGTTTCGGTGTTTTCGGTTTTTCCGCTCACCCCTATTAACAATGGACAAATCTTCACCATCCATCTAATTTGATCTAATGGTGGGATTAACCTAAGATTTAATAGATAAACCTAAATCCATGTTTTTTTTCTTGTCTTTTTGTCTTTCTTTTTTATTCATATTTTTTTTTTGTCTTTTTTTTTTTTTTTTTTAATTCACTTTTTTTTAATTCACGATTTTTTTCTTCGCTTTCATATGTTTTGGTCTGTTTTCATACGTTTTTGTCCGTTTTCATCTGTTTTCATACGTTTTCGCCCGCTTTCTTATGTTTTCGTCCGTTTTGTTACTTTTTCGTCCATTACTTATACGTTTTCGTTCATTATTCATACGTTTTCGTCCGTTTCATATGTTTTCGTCCGTTTTCATATGTGTTTTTACACTTTCATACGTTTTAGTCTATTTTCATATATATTCGTCCGATTTCTTACGTTCTTGTCCGTTTTTAAATGTTTTCGGCCATTTTCAGACGTTTTTCATACGTTTCTGAATATCACAAGTGATTTTCAACTAATGTTTTGTAACATGAAAATCACAAGTGATATTCATAATATCACAATGTAATATTCAGAATATCACAAAGTGATATTCAGAAAATCACAAGTGATATTCAGAATATCACAAAGTTATTGAAAATTACAAGTGATATTCTGAATATCACAGAATATCACTGGGGATAGTCAGAAACGAATGAAAAGGGACGAAAACGTATGAAAGCGTAACAACACGTATGAAAATGGACGAAAACGTGTGAAAACGGACGAAAATGGACGAAAACGTGTGAAAACGTATGAAAACGGACGAAAACGAATGAAAACAGATGAAAACGTATGAAAGAAGAAAAAACGCGAATTAAAAAAACACGAATTTAAAAAAAAACATGAATTAAAAAAACGTGAATTTAAAAAAAAATAATAAAAAAATAAAATAAAAAAAAGATATGTAAATAAAAAAGAAAGACAAAAAAGCAAGGAAAAAAAATTAGACTTAGGTTTACCTTTTAAATCTTAGGTAAGCTTGAATTTGTAAGTAAGCAAAATAAAGTGTCTCATCACTATTACATATAAAGAGAAAAAGATTTGTTTAAAAACTCTCAAATTGAGAATTGTAAAATTACCGATCTACTCCTGCTCCTTATTCATTATAATTTCCCATCGTATAATTTCCATATATTTTGCTTCCATGACTACTTTATATCCATATAGTTTCCCTTCGTACACTTAACATTCATACACAAAACAGTTGACCACAAATTTTGCAACCATTTTTTTTTTTTTTTTTTTTTTTCCTTTTTAGATTTGTGATGTTATGCAAGTGTGCTTGTCTCCTAGCATTTTTAATTAGAAAATGAAAACCGGCCAATAGTTCAATATTTTTAGACCTTGTATAAAAGCATTGATATATCCTATATTTATCTTTTAACTCATTTGATTGAAACACTTGAAAAAGTGATTGGATAATTTGAGGGAGAATTAGTGGATTAAAAGTGTCACATAAATGTATAAGTTGGAAGATTATAATTATTTGGCAAATTAAGTTGGAGGATCTTTCATTTTTCCCGTATTTTACATTAACACTGTTGTCTTTCTATTGTCAGAACCACGCAGCCATAAAAAGCCACCTACATCAGAACCTAGAAAATCTTCTAATTCCACTGAAGGAGATTCGTTTGGCCACCAGAAACTTCCACAATGAAAATATGATTGGATATAGCAGTGTCTACAAAGGACAACTCTCTGGAGGCTGGGAAAACCGCACAGCTGCCTTCAAACGACATGATCCGAAGTATAAACAAGAGGGAGATTTCCGAAAGGAACTTCAGATGATGTCCAGTTTACGCTATGAAAATATCATCCAATTAATCGGTTACTGTGACGAAGGCGGTGAGATGATTACAATCTACGATTATGCAGTTAATGGTACCCTTGAGAGTCATCTGAGAGACGAGAATCGGAGGCGTCGCCTAACATGGGTACAACGCCTGAAGATTTGCATAGGAGCAGCAAAAGGACTCAAGCACCTTCAGGCGAGTCACGCGGAGGACAAAATACTAGTACACAGAAATGTCAAGAGCGACAATATATTCTTAGATGACAATATGGAACCCCTCATTCGTGGTTCAGATTTCTCAATAGTGGTCGACAGAAATAAGGTACAGGTCCATGGTATTCCTGTTGGTAACCACAGATACAATTACATAGATCCCATTTACGAAGAAAGTGGCATCATCAATTCAGAAATAGATGTATACTCATTGGGATTGGTACTATTTGAAATGATGAGTGGGATGATGGCTTATTATGTAAGGGCCATTGAAGAAGATGATGAACCACAAGTTTTATTAAAACTGCTTCGACGGTACTCATATGATGGTGGACTGGTCAAGTTAATTGACCAGCTTATACAAGATCAAATTGACATTCATTCTTTCCTTATATTTAAAGAAATTGCATCTAAATGCATCAGTTTAAATTTGAAGGACCGTCCTTCATTTAACAGGATCATTAAGAGGCTTGAAGAAGCATTGCGCATTCAAGTAAGTCTTCTCACTTAGTTGATTGGAAAGAAAAGTATCACACAGATTTTACCATGATATGATTTTTCATATATAGGATGTCTCCTTTTTGCTTGATTAGATAAATGCTCCCTTCGTCCTAAATTAACTTTCAGTTACTCTGTTCTTTTATCAATTGGTAATTAAGAAAAAAAGGCAAAATAACATTTATGGCACATTTGAGCAATAAAGCTGATGCTTTTTATAATCACAGGAGCAGGGAGATGCTTCGACGACCATTGCCGCACGAAGCCAGTTAAGCCACCAAGATAAAAAACTAGAAGATTTTAGAATTCCGTTGGAGGAAATCAGGAAGGCAACAAGAGACTTCAGTAAAGAAATTGGAAAGGGTGGATTTGGTGTGGTTTACAAGGGACAATCCTCTAAAATCTGGCAAAACAGCCCACTTGCCATCAAATGCCTTGATCCAGAAGGTCGCCAAGGAAACAAACAGTTTAAGAACGAGCTTAACTTGATGTTCAGATTCCACCATCACAATATCATTAACTTCATTGGTTACTGCGATGAAGGCGATAAGATGATTATTGTTAACGAGTATGCTAGTAAGGGCAGCCTGGATGTTTATCTTGAAGACACAGATAAGAGATGTAACCTAAAATGGGTACAGCGGCTTAGGATTTGCATAGGAGCAGCACAGGGACTCGACTACCTCCACTGGGGTCTTGGGGAGAACAATAGAGTTATACACAGAGACGTAAAGAGTGGAAATATTTTGTTGGACGATAACTTGGAAGCCAAAATTTGCGATTTTGGTTTGTCAAAATCAAGTCCCACAGATAAGCCACAAAGCAAGCTCTATACAAAAGCAGCAGGTACCCAGTTTTACATGGATCCCCTCTACCATGAAAGCGGTATACTCCAAAAAGAGACGGATGTGTACTCCTTAGGCGTGGTACTATTTGAGATGTTGACTGGGTTGTTGGCTTATCGTAAAAAGGCGATTGAAGCAGGTGAGGAAGAACAATTTTTAATAAATCTGGTAAGACGCTACTTTGATGATGGACTGGACATGTTGGTTGATCCTTCTATCAAAGATAAAATGGATCGCCGTTCTTTCCATACATTTAAATATGTTGCATATGCGTGCATTAGTCTCAATTCAAAGGACCGCCCTACAATGGACACCATAATCGATAAACTTGAGGAAGCATTGGAATTTCAAGTAAGTTTTAGTGTCTGATTTTTTATTATTATTATTATTATTATTTTTTTTTTATTTTTTTTTTGGGTCATATGCATGGATGAAAACTACCATGAATTAATTGGCTCCTCTCAAGTTGAAGTACACAACTTGAGTCAAGTTGGGTAATTGTGAGCCATTGAATTTGATCAAATAGCTCAAATCGAAAGAACTTATTTTGATTTGAGCCATTAGATCAAATCCAATGGCTCACAATCTACAACTTGACTCAAGTAATAGGTGAGGATCCTCACCCTTAATCATACAACATGATAAATAACGACAACATTTTAGATGATTTTTTTTACTTGCACCTCATAAACACGTGCTGTGTGACCACTCATGTGAGATTACATGGCACCATTCACGAAAGTTTGAGAACAAACTACTCCCAAGTCTTATGCCTGGTCTTTTTGTCATATAGGTCATTCAAACTCAATAGTTGACAACTTGACATGTAAGTTTCCCCTTAAAATGTATGTTTTTGTTTGTGGATGATGCTCTAGTATCCAGCACCTCATATTTTAGGCTCCGTATCGATTCACATGTCGAGTGTATAGTTTGACAAGATAGGCTACACATGTGCTGTATAACATGATACGCCAACCTTATATGGTATTTGAGTCAATATATATTAGTTTTGAGAAAATGACAAGGACCATTCATCTAACTTACTTCTAACTCATTTACAATCTCACTTTGGGTACTAATTCTTGTGAGACAATTTGTAGATGCTGGGAGAGAATCCGGGCCCTCTAGGGGAACAGCTAGAGCCTGAAGCTATAGCAAAGGTGACTGGAGATGGATCAGACCGAGGTTCGGGAGAGAATCTGTGCCCTCTATAGGGGAACAGCTAGAGCCTGAAGCTACAGCAAAGGTGACTGGAGATGGATCTGACTGAGGTTCGGGAGAGAATCCATGCACTCTAGGAGAACAGCTAGAGCCTGAAGTTCCAGCAAAGGTGACTGGAGAAGGATCAGATTGAGGTTCTTAAGTTGTTGGAGTCTCCCGAAGCTCTGAAAGCAAAGGTTGTTGTGGAGTTGGAAGGTTGTTAGTTTGTGGTTGGTTGGTTATAAATTAGTAAAACGGTAAAAGAATGACTTGATTTTGGGCTTTGTATTTTTATTTTTTTATTTTATTTACCTGAGTTTATGATTCGACATTACAATCCCTATTTGATTTACCTGGGTTTCGGATTGTTATTTTCTGTTTTGAATATTATCTGCTGTTTCTTTGTGCTATTTGCCTATGTATCTGGTTTTTGTTATTTTAGCAAAGTAACACAAGAGATCAATGACCGACTACGGCTATGCGTAAAGTGATTTAAGCATGGCGAAATACCTGGAGACCAGGTTAAAATCATCATTCTGTTTATTCAATTTTTTTGGTATCAACATGTATGAAACCATGAATAATCTGAAGTTGTTCTATTGCATATAAATTATAAAACGTACAGAATCACCGAGATTTGGTTATGAAACAATGAATAATCTGCTTTTGTTCTAGTGAAATACTTAGTATAGAAACATTTTTAGCATGGCATCGTATCATCCGGTGACAAACTTGATCTAAAGAAATCGGGTATTACATGGTTATTTGCATGATAGATTCATCATGAGGTAGCTGTTGGCGGGTATAGCCAACACAGATTTATTTAGCTCACGTTTATCACCGATGATACGATGATGATGATGTATGAGACGAGTGTAAGGTCTTTTACATAGTGATCAATCACAGAAATGTATGTTTTAGAAGTTTGAGAGAGAGAGATAGACAGCGATGAACTAGAGAGAGAAAGGTGGAAAGGAGGAAGGATGAAGAACTATGGTGAAATGCTATGATATTACACACACTAAACTTGCACTCACACCTTCAAATGAATGAGGGCGAGGCGTTTATAAGGTTACCAGGATGGCAAGTTTGGGCCTTGTTGTGCTTGGTTTGTATTGGACTTGAACTAGCCTATTACAAGTAACAATTAGCTTATATGAGTTCCTAAGTCCACCACTATAACTAGCTATTACAAGTAAACAAGTAGTAAGCGCCCGCCGCGTTGCGGCAGGGTTTTTTTCTAGATTTTGACATTATGTTTTTCGTAGACAATGTTATACAACCACCACATGGAACGGCGCATTTATAGTCCAAATCCAGAATTACCATTCAATTACAAAAAAAGTATAGAGAAAACATTTGTATCTGAATATACAACGTACACTTCTAAAAGTGGATCATGTGATCACAAATGCAGCCACAGAACGCGCAACGTGGGTAGTTAACAACTCACGTCTAGGACCAGGAACATCTTCAATGGACCATCATGCATAGCCACAGTTAATCGCCGCATTTTCACTTGCTTGTCACAACCTCCAGAGAAGACTGTTGTTCCATCACCCTTCCAAGATGAACGAACATAAAACCTGCAAGCCAGACGTAGGAAAGAAGTTGGCACTTGGAACGAAACAATTTATCAAAGAGTACAACAAACATTAGAAAACCGTATCCCAAATAGTAAATATAATCTATTTTACCGGTTGGTCATGTCCTATTGAAGCTTTTCCCTGAGACCCAGCGGAATTTTTTGTTATCTCCCAACATCTCACCTGCTATTGTTCCCACAAATAGTATATGACTTTAGATCCTAACTTAGGTTAATTAACTTGTATAATAATGAACCAACTGTTTATAAAAGTAAAAAAGTGAAAGTAAAGTGTTTCAAGTAAGTCTGACCTGTCTTCACCACTAAAAAGCCCATCCAACTTGACCCGTTGCACAATCTGTTAGTTGACCATATATTATTTCCTTTTATTGATTCATTCAAACATCTCTAAATGCATTAATTTAGCAACGTAACCGCTATACATTTTTAAATGCATTACTTTACACAAACATGTTATGTTCAAATCAAGAGCTATATCTTTTAATTACAACTATATACATAAATCCGCGGAATATGTTTTAGAAAAAAGAAGTGAATGCACAATTGTCTTATCACTTATTGCAACTGTTTCGACCCACGTTATAACTAAAAAGCGTTATAACTAAAAAGCATTCTACCAACAACAAATGAACTACCCTTTTATACTAACCTACTACTGCAATGGTAACCTATAAGAACAATGCTAATAATTGTTGCCATAGATTAACTAAATTAAGCACGAATTATTCAAACAACACTGATTGAGTTTATAAGCTAAAAGCATTTTTGGCACGAATAATTGTTTACCATTTTATAATGATACTGTAAGATGAACCGGATATGTTTTACGCTATAAACAAAGTAAATATTGTGTTCGTACATAGCTTATATTATAAATGAGATCTGTCTACTTATGACTTGTGTGATCTATTTGACACTACTTACTGATAAAAGATTGAAATATATATGGCACAAAGTTTTGGAGGAAACCAAAAAGCGGCCCATTTTGATCCGAACTCAACCCATTGCCCGACACGCCATGCAATAGATGAAAAATATGGTACCTGGATAAAGTAAAGGCAACTCCAGGATAGATACACGACTATAATCATCATTGACCCGTAGGTATTGCCTACACGACTTACATACCACCGTGACAAACATCACGACATAGAAAATCATCATTCATAACTCATAATTCACAACATTTTGGCACATCTACAACAAAAATCAACTTTCAGAAAAGAAATGATTGTCACTGACATATTTGTAAAGGTATACAATGTATTAGAAGTGAGTAGATAGCTGACCTTGTGCCATTGCGGCGCTTGGTGGCTATTCCCATGTGAACTGGAAAAGGTAAGGCCTACTTGTCCCAGTGCTACTTCTTCATTCTCTTCTTGGCAGTACTCCTGTAACCGCAGTTGATACTTCATTAGGCGATTGAACGTACTTAACTTCGATATACCCACCAGTGGCCATAACTGTATGCACTTGGTGAGCGTCCCTAACCAAGTCCATAGATTTCTTCCACATTTGTTGTTTAACGACCAAATAAATAAGGTCTGCCATATCTATACACATTATCAGAGAACATCTAGTCTAGGTGGAATAAGTAATCAGGAATACCTGATCTTTCTAGTAACGTTGACTCTCGGTTGCTTTGAGCAACCACATCATGTCCCATAGTGGTTGACCCATGTATCGACCGACTAAAACATAACATCGTATGCATCACTGCAATAGTCATACCAAATCGCACGAAATGCATACTACAAAATATGGTAACCAATCCTCAATTTACACATACCTTTGCAATCCATAACGAAACTCGAAGGCGGGCTTATTAGTTTCCCTTCTCCATTCACCCATTCACAATCTGAAAAGCGGCAAATCAAAATAGAATATTATCACAGTTATAGTATTACTAATTTAAGAAAATGCTTAATTAACTAATACGTATACATGTATTCATCACTTTCTTTCATCATATAGCAGCGGGCAACTACAATGGAACTGTTACAACAAATAGGAAAATAAGCTTCTCCAAACACCCGCTAACAAAACATCAACATTTGCCGGATTAAACCTTAAAATCGTGGACTTTTTTTACTTACCCAAATAAAAAATCCTGATTCAAGCAATAAAAACTATAAATTAAATAAAATTAAACTATATCCACAAAACTAAACTTACATATTGATACTTGAATCACCAGTCCCAGCTTCACCTTTAGTCCGAATCACATTATTATTCTGATCATCAACCAATATCAATACTTCACTTTCAACCATACAATCTAGCTTCCAATATTTGAGGTTCAACACAAATATCAAATAGTAGTAAACAAATCTTCTTACAGTATATGTTAAGACTAAAACACCAACCTGGTATTGATCTATTGTATGTATGTTGGTTATGTGATAGTTTTTTCTAGAATGGCTTGGAAATATAAGTAGGGGCATTAACATATATATCCCCACATACACACCCATATTTACATATTTCCCCAAACAGTGCTTTAACAGTCTTGTACATCATGCATAAAAAACTTGTGTTTGGGAAAATATGTAAATATAGGTGTGTATGTGGGGATATATGAAATTCCCCCATATAAGTCGGTGTTGTTTGGAAGATATACACACATCCAGAAAATTCCTCATAAAACCCCAACCGAAATGGTCACACATTGGGCTGAGTACAACACTAACCGGGCTAAGTAGCAGGCTCCAACACAGGCCAGCACATATATTGGGCTTACTAAAATGGGCCGGGCGTACTGTTCAATGAACGACGTCGTATCAAATCACTTATAATATATATAGTAATGAGGTTCATAATAATAAAGGGAAAAATCATTAAATAATAACTAATTTTCATAAATGTTCCACTAAAGTCACTCAAAAATTTTTTGTGATTGAAAACCCACCCAAGTTTCATATTTGTTCTATTGTTGTGTATTTTTTAGTTTTTTTGCCAAGTCATCATGATACTAGTGATGACATGTTAATTTTCAGATAATGTGTACATTCATTTAGCTAACATGAAATGCTAACTAAATATTATAAACCTTTTGCATGCAATTCATTCAAATTAACGAATGTTAGCAGAGCATTTGGCAAAGATACTTAATTTTTGAATGGTTTACATGACCATAACGGACAACACAAACTAATCAATGATACTAATATGACAAAGAGAACTTTTAAATAAAAAAATTTCACAAAAATATTTGCACCAAATCAGAAGCTTAACAAGTTCCGCGCCTAACCAAAAATTCTAAAACAAGTAAGAAACTACTAATCTTGAGATCAAAAGCAAACCTCTCTTCTCTTTCTCCTCCCTCTCTTCAAACCAGTCGAACACCACCTCAAATAGGCTAGGGTTTTCGATCTTGGTTCTTGAATACAAGTGATTGATTTGTTTTCACAATAACTAGCAATCTAATTGAATCGTTTAATAAACTTGTGTGTAAGAACGTAGAGGAATCAATTCTTTGATTCTTGTGGTTTGTGTCAGTCGATCTACACAAAGGGATGATTTGCTAAACACTAACTTTAGGGTTCTTGTTCTTGATTTGTTCTTTGATTATTCACACGTAAGGTAAACAAGGTAAACATCATTTTTGTTAATTTACTTACACTATTTGATGCTTAATCCTTAAAAACCCATTAGTAGTCAGTGAGGTCATTGAGGCTCAAAGCATCTTCAAGTAACTGATCATGGACATGTATTTAGTAAGTCATTGAGGTCATTCTTTATTGAGGATAATAGAATAACAATTGCAACTAGATCTGATGCACCATTGTTTGGAATTCATTGATGAGCAGGTTTTGTGTGTGTTATACCCCAACTCGACAAGGGTCAAAATGTCACACTGTGGTGTCAATCAGAACATAATAAACGCAATCATGAGTCTTAAATAAATAAAATACAAGGGTCATAAAACCATTAACTTCTAGAGAAATACAAAACTGCTAAAATTCTTAAACGAAAAGAAAATAAACAAAAGATAAATCAATCTAATTCCAGATGACAAGGAAAACTAAGGTTGGGTCGGTCCATCAAAAACTCCTACTCTCATCATTCAATCCCAGCATCCCGTTTAATACCTACCGCAGAGAAAAAAATGCGGCTGAGCTAACGCTCAGTGAACATATATAAATAACAAAAAGCAATTAATAAAAATGAACAATTGAAACGAATCCAACGAAAACCTGCTAATCAAGATGTTGGATGAAATAAGGACTGAATATGGTATAAAGGAATAATCAAAGGGTTATGAAGAAATAATAACGAAAATGTCAAAGAATTTACCCAAGTGCCTAAACATAATACATGAATAGACTAAAACAATCAAAACAAACATTTCACATCATATCATATCATATTATAGCATAATAAATCATAGAAAATGGAGTAGCTAACTCCCAGAAGTGTATGGCACACATATATATCTGAATTGAGTACCTAGGATGCATCCATACGCTTCCTGCAAATCAAACATCATACATAACCATACACATGCTTTTGGCAAGTATACTTACGTATGGAATTGTAATCATAAACAAATGCTAGCGCAAAAAGGAACGCTGTGGACAAAAACACACCTCCACAGATAGCATCATGCCATTGGTGCCTCAATGACATGGCCATGGTACCGACATGGCTAGTTAGTACCTTAGGCAATGGATTAGGTCAACAATATAAATAAACATAGGGTAACGATCAATGGTAGTCCATCAAGATAATATGAAAATGGAAGGAACTGAATAAACATCAAATTGCATAATCAAACGAATATCGTAACCAATGAAACAAAGCCAGAGATCAAAGAGTCATGAGAAACCTTTACTGATAAATGGCAGAATATCTGTACCTTAGCAAATGAAATGAAAACAAATGGAAAAGTTAGCACAAGGAAACAACGTCACGTCTTCTTCAACGAATCTACACGGTTTAGGGTTCATACAATACTTATTAGCTCATTTAATGTCATAATGGATTTATTGCTTATTATTAATCACGTTCTAAACTTGGGGTTTACATATTACTTCAAATTCAAAATTATTTCAAGTTCTTATGGTTAATAATGATAACTAATTAGGAATAAGTTTTATATGTGTTTCACATCATTAGTTAACTTAATTAGGGTTAAATGTGCCAAAACAGATTTTTAGGTTTAGAAAGAAAATCTGACTCAGTTTTTTATGAATTTATAGACCTATCAAATGAGCTCTAATAAATTTGAGAAAATTCCCAAAGGTTCCCATATCAGTTAAGTAAGTTCAAAATTTTTACAAATTTTATTTCAAAGCATAAGTATAGTCTAAAAATTCATCTTTCAAGACCTGTACAGAAAATGACCTGCTGTCAAAGCTTTAAAGTATGGGTCCGGTAGACCAGTTTAGAAATTTCACAAAAATCCCAAAAAAATCCAGAAGTAAATTAACATGCCAAGTATTTACCATACCAATTTATAGCACTTAAGACCTTATGGTCTGCAAATGAAAAATCGGCCATTCCAACTGATTTCCAGACTTAGTTTAACAGCTTTGATCACCCAACTTGGAAAATTCCAAAAGTATCATTCCCGACCTCTAGTTGCTATGAACCTTATATTTCCAGAAATTACATGGATGAACGTATTTTTAGACTCAAGAATCACCTAGAAACACGTTTGTAGCATTAACTTATGACCCTTGCAACACGACCCAAAATCTGGTCAGCATACTATTGTGACAGAAACAAACCATAATCCACAGTTAAAAACCTAATAGCCCTCATAATCATATACTTAGGAGTTTATCCAAGTTTTAAAGTCGTATAATTAGACATCATATAAGGGTCAAATAACCAGATCAAATGTGTGTATAGTAATCAGATTCTAACAGCAAAACAGAAGTGAAAGTCGACACACAAGTTATAAAGTTTCATGATTTTATGTGACGTTTATATATGGTATTCATATTCAGAATTGACGTGGCCAAGTAGGTGATACAAAATCATGATTATATAGTTCATATAGTGTGTTTTATTACTGATTACATGCATCAACAAAGTGTTTAAGGGCTGAAAAACAAAAGGTGGTGATGAGTTACCTTATGCAGAAAATAATAAGACCAAGAGAGGATAGAAAAGACCCACGAATCAATACTACGATCAACCAAGCTTACACCTTCGACCTTCTTCTTGATTCTTGAGAGGTAAAAAAAAGGAGTTATGGCTTTTTTAGGGTTTCGGTATGGAGGGTGGGAAAGAGCCGTATATTTGTGAATGGGGAGGGAAGGAACCGTATAAAATATTAGGGCAAAAAAGGGGACAATATCTTTGTATTTTTGGTTAATATCAATTGGTTTAATTTGTGTTTATCCTTCAACTTAACGTGTAAGGGATATGGGAGGGGTTCAAATTCGATTCTTGGTCTTCCTAGAAAACGTGTGATTCAAACGATATGGAGGGGGTCATATGCAAGTTAGGTAAGGTTCAAATAGTATAAGACATAGTTAAATTAGGAAACTTAGCTTAAGTTACAAAATAATTTATAACCTATAGTTTTATATTAATTAAATATTAAATATACTTAGGTTAATTTCAATCAATTAAGAAAAATGTTAGTCCAAATTTTAGGGTTTTACAGGGTGATTGTGAGGAACGAAAAGTTAAGAATTTTAGGGTTTAAAGGATTGTGTTTTACTGAAGTGAGGGTTTGATGGGTGGTTTAGGGGAGGCGGCTCAACTTAGCCACCTAGGTCTGAAGATCATACCCGTTCTGATACCATGTTAGACATTATAATACCCCGTAGGTATAACTTTATTATTAACCATTATTTATAATGGTAAAACCCTAGATGACTTCAACCCAAAAATCGGGCTTGGGCCTATTTATTCTCTAATATGTTCTTGTGATTTATATTTTTATATTAAACGTGTTAATATGCTTAAACTCCAACAGCACAAAGGATGAATAAACACATGGCAAAGTGTAAGAATAGCTCAAATTTGTTAGTTGTCATTTATAACTTTTGGAGTTTTATAACACGACACTAGATTCAAATCCGTTATATTAACATGCAACGCGCGCAAAATTTATCCTCACTTACGACCGATTCATAACAAATAGATATCTCTCAAAATAGTCGAACTAACGAGTCTCATGACAAAAATATGTTAAATCTCTTTATACACTGTTATTATACTGAAGTTATGTATGTCATTGTTACACTTATGAGTAATGCGATATGAACCGAATTAGAAATCACTTAAGAAATGAAATCTAGTTCCGTAAAACAACTAGGAATTCAAGAAGATAAGAATTGGACTCGAGATTGAATTACAAATGAATGATTTGTTACAACTGTGTGTTTAGAGAATTACAAATAGAAAGGAATTGGTTTACAAATCAACAACTAAAGAGTTCTATTAGGAATGTGGGTTATATAGTGACTCGAAGGCTGAAACTTAGGTGGGAAAAATTACTAGAGATTGGCACGTGCAAGTCACGTGCCAATCACTTTGACTCGTATCAATCCACTCCGCTTGAAATGATGCTTGTCCCCAAGCATCTAAGGAATATGAGTTGACATTTTTTAAGAATTTTAAACCATCTCCCAAGTCTAAGTGATTGGTTTTCCTAAAAGATTTATGGATACATTTTAATATCCGTATAACCGGATTCGAACACGAGACTTCAGGATTGCACATATTACGTATGAGAATCAATGTTAAATAATTAATATGTAAAATGCTATATATTTAATTATTAGTGCACGAAATAAATAAAACACTTAACGAGAGTTAGTATTTAACGAAGTTTGGTTAACGGTTGTTAAATAACAAATTAAAGGACTAGAGATGAAAATAGAAGAAGGGAAGGTTCTAGAATCCCTCTTGGATCCTATAACCGGTCGTATGGGGTATTAGGAGAAGTCCAAACCTAACTTGGACACCAAGGATTAGAAGAGTATATATACAAGGCCTCTTGTATTCATTATTCTTAATCCTTGAATCCCTAATAACCCTAACTTCTCTTCTCCTCCTTCTCTTGAGCTTGAACCAATCGTACAACCCCCTAATCCCATAGGGTCGATTTTTTCAAAGTTAACGTAAGTGTTTTGGTTATTTGTGATTTAAGAACCTAGCTTTTTGCATTGATTCGCTAGTAATACGTATGTACGAGAATGAAGGTCAAACACACTTGTGTTTGGAATTCTTGGTGGGTCGACTAGGGTTTGGTAGACATTAGTAAACCCTAATTTATTAGGGTTTAGGGTTTCCTTGGTTCTTGATTAGTTTTATTGCTTGAATTCACAAAAGGTACGCATATACTTTTAATTCGGTTAATTCTTTAGAAGTATTATTCTTACTTCCGCTGCATGCTTTGATGATGTTTATGTGTTTTATATAAGTGTTATGAATTGTAAAACCCTACATTTCCATGTCGAGATCCCACTTTTTTAGTCTGGTCTCTGTCTTGAATTACTGATGCAAGCTCAGGTGTTAGTTCAAGCCTCAATCTTTGCTTCACGAACTCAGCATCAACAATTGGGTGATACCCTTCTATCAACATCTTCAAGATTGCAGCTTTCGCTTGAAGCATAGTGCATCCAAACACATCTTTAAACTCCTTGCTAGCTCTTGAAGCTAACACGCCTTCAATAATATTCCGTCTTGTGAAGTTCTTTAGATATGTTACAACAGCGATATTTTGATTCTGGTTCTCCCCTCCGAGGAAAGCGATGGAGATAAGAGTAAAGGAAAAACTGGAATTACTGACAGACAAAGCGTCAAAAGCATTAGTCCAACAAACGTTTTTTCTTAAACCAAACACTCCCAAAAACAACAATTGGTAAATCCAAACACCCCCAAAAAAACAACAATCCACAAGATCATAAAACGTTTTTCTTTCTCGAACAACTCGTGGTTCTACAACAATCACAACAATCTTGCCATAGTTAGTCACTTCACTACTACACTTCAACTTTCTTCTTTTTTTCCTCCTTGGCCATTTCCACATATCAAATTTCCTTTTTTTCAACTTAAATTTGAATTGTGTGCCATCCTTTTTCTTCCTTGTAGGCCATTTCCAATAATCAAACTTCAAATGACGTAAACTAAATCCCTTCCCAGTAACATTTTTAAAGAGTAATGCTAGACCCACAAAAAACTTTTACAAAGCACATCCACAAAATGAGTTGTCATTATTTGATTGGCTTAATTAAAAGAAGAGAGAGAAACTTGTGGATGTGTTTTGTGGAAGTTTTTTTTGGTGAGTCTAGCACTACTCTTTTTTAAATGCAACAAGGAATAGTCAACTAAGTCACTCGTTTTAATTGTAACCCCCTACCAGATGTGATAATTCCCACGTCTATACCTTTTTTCTTTACATATGGCCATCTACTGCTTTGGTCATAAACATCAGAACCATGGACGAAAACTATACAATTCCTATCTTCAACTTCAAAAATGTTTCTTTTATCACTTAAAACCTGATATTATTTAGAAGAACATGATTCGTTTCACTTCCAATTCTTATACCATACACACAACGATTCCCTCTCATAATACTCCACTCATCCACCCGTCACCTTTTGAATGTTCTGCCCATTTATCAGTGTACTTCACGTTATTAGCGAAAGGAGCAAAGGCATCATAATACTCACGAACCGTCCCATCTTGTTTGATAGATTTGATGCCTGACATTTTGTCGAACGCCTTGTGTGCATCATTTTCACCATCACTGATTCTACCATTTCTTCCGTTGTTTATTCCTAAAATCACATCATTAGTATAACCACGAACAACTTCTTGATTAACATTTCCACCATTACTCCTAGTCAATTGGGATATTGATGTTGTCTTCTATTTTATAGTAGATTAGCTTTATTTTACTCCTAGTCCATCTATCTTTTCTGTAGTGGTTGTGCGGTGGTAGGTGGTGTTGGTCGTGTGGTGGTAGAGGGTGACTGTGATGGAGGATAGTAAGGGGATAATAATTGCAAATTCAAAAAAAAAAAAAAAAAAAAAAAAATGAAAAAAAAATTGTGAGATGACGAGGGTAAATTAGTCATTTCACATGACCATTGACTTTGACTAACAGGGATCTTTAACGATCGTTAGCCTAAAGAGATTATTTGATAAAGTAGAAACCACATGGACATTTTTCTCAATTAATAGTTTTAAGGATATTTTTTGCAAAAATGGCAAATCAAAAGAACATTTTTTGTAGGTTACCCTAAATTATATTATTAAACATGAAAGAAAAAATATATATACACGTTAATGCAAGATCTGTAATCTCCTACTCTCCCCATCTCAAAATTATTGTTCTCCGAAAAAAAACACACAGTTGAAGAAAAATAGTTGAAGAAAAACATATTTATTACTGCTTTCTATCTCTTACTTTTTGTAGAATGAAAATTTTACCTTTAATTCAATTGATTAAAAGTATTTTTTAACATTTGTAATATTGATTTCAACCAAGAGTAATATGTTAAAATTGATCAAACTTCTCTATCTATTTTAGTAGTGGACAATTAAATCAAGACATACAAAAAAAAATATGAACTTTTAATTTAGGACGAATGGAGTATACTAAAAGAAAAGAAGAAGTTGAATCAAAAAATCATGGTTTCAACACAAAATCATTTCAGCAGTAGGTGTGAAGAAAAAGTTGTCAAACACCCTTGTATGAATAGTATAGTTTAATAGCAAATGGTAGTTGTTGACTTGAGCTAATTGATGTTTATGAAAGTCTTGAGGCCGGATAGATTCATGACCTAGCATGACCTTGCAACATCACTTTTTTTTCTCCGGTGACCAGACACGACTAAATTACCAAAGTTGTTTTTTTTAACAATAAATTTAAAATTCATTAAAAACAAAAACATTACATAAATTATTCAAATAAACATTAAAAACATTACGTAAATTATTCAAATAACATTAGAAACATTACAAGAATTCTTCATCGTCTTACTCATTGTCATCGTCACTACCGTCTTCGTCTTCATTCTCTTGATTAACTTGATTTCTACTATTTCTCCAAATGTGTTCGATCAAATCAGATTTTAAGTGTAGATGAGTTGATGAGTCCATTATCTCCTGAGTAACAACTAGCGATTATTCATGCGATCTTAGGGATCATGATCATGGTGGCCCTCATTTTCGAACCATGTAGGACATATCGCCTGCTCCTTGTGTTGAATGATCTTATTATGTAATATGATACGTGTGTGCATAATATCTTCGAGATCCTGTTTATACAACCCTCGAGCCGAAACTTTAAACATTTTTTATTTCTTCTTCAACACACCAAAAGCTCGTTCCACATCTTTCCTTGCTGTTTCGCGCTTCCTCTTGTACAATATTCTTTTATCATCACCTGTGGGAGGATTTGAAATAGACTTAATAAGAACGGCTCATTGTGGATATATCCCGTCAGTAAGATAATATCCCCTTTAATAAGGTACAACTTTAACCTCGAATTCAAGGTCTGGTGCTCACCCAGATTTGATATCATTGAAAACAGGGGAACGATGTAAAATGTTTATGTCGTTATTCATATCGGAGACACCAAAAATGCATGAAAAATTCATAAATCATGGGAGGTGGTCGCTTCCAATAAAATGAATGGATGGGGCCCGTGATCACCCCGATCATATTGACCTCTCAAATCATTTGGGCAATTCTCCCACTCCCAACTTGTACAATCAATGCTTTCAATCATCCCAGGAAACCCATGCTTATGCTCGTGATGAGCATATAATCTTTCAAGGTCCGAATACGCGGGCTTTCGCAAAAACTCAGCTCCATATAACTCCATAATAGCCTTGCAAAACTGACGGAGACATTCACGGGATGTTGTTGCAGCCACCTGCAGATTCTCGTCAAAAGAATCAGGAACGGCCACGTACCCCAATTGACTAATTGCCGCAGTACACTTGGCATCAAGAATTTGTTTAAAATAAGGAGAATAATTGGTTACCTCTTGAACAGTTTGTGTGAATAGTTCTAGGCTCATTCGGAACCGCCGACGGAATGTTCTTTCGTCGAACTGCGGGTTTTCGGAGAAGTATGCCGCCACTAAACGATTATGAGGACCCCCATGATCCCTACGTATGTACCTTCGTCGAACTTTTGGCTGTGATGCTTGGTACGCGTTCCAAGGAACTCTGTAAACTCACTCATAACTTCATCATCGTCGAAAGACGAAGAACCAAATAATAGCTCGTAAGACATAATTAAAAGAATGTGTTTGAAGGTATTGATATAAATGTTGTTTGAAATTGTGTGTTTAGAAGTGTGTTTGAGGTTGGTATTTATAAGGTTGTAAGTGGTAAAGTTTTAAAAAAAATAGTTTATATATATATATATATATATGTATATATATATATATAAATATATATATCTATACATTATATATAAGAGGAGGCATGCCACATAAAATGCCACTTGGCATCCCATAATGCCAAGTCATATTTCCATGTCATCATAAGCATGCCACCTAAGCAATTAAATTTCGGATTATAAGCAATTATTTGGTTAATAAAATTTCGGATTATAAGCAATTAAATTTTGGATTATTTGGTTTTAAAAAAGAGGATGGTGAGAATCGAACCTGAGTATCTTACATGGCATGAAGACATCTCAACCAATGGAGCCATTCCATAAGTTGTGATCAAATACCCAAAACAAAATTTATATCTTCCAATAATACCTCAATGATCCTTTATACAATCTCACATTTTATTCATTAATCCTAATATCATTCGTATTCCACCTTTTTATCAAAACCCTAATATCATTCATTCATCCTCTAGAGAAATCGGTCACCATCATCCAGAACAATACATACACTCGAAAACACACGCATCTTAAACACAAAATCAAAATTTCGGTGGTTTTCATTGTGTAAGGTAGGCCGTTTGTATAAAACTATTGGAGTTTTACATGTAGATTCAACATACATATAAAGATCCTATGGTAAGCAGTTTGTATTGTTTTTTTCCATATACTCTATTTGATTTGCAGTTGATCGACACCGAGTGTAACCCTAATATCATTAATATTAGACCTCTTTTTCTCAAAACCCTAATATCAAGATGTTTGTCACATCTGTTTCATGTACTCTTGTCAACCTTTCTGCATACTTTGTCTTTTCCACATCAACCGAAGGGCTTGTTAGGATTGGACTAAAAAAATTGAAATATGATGAGACGAGTCGTATTGCTTCGAACCTAAGTACTGTGAATGATCGTTATTACTTAAGAGCCATAATAAGGAAATATACGCTGATTGCAGATAAGCTTCATGATCCCCAAGGATCTGATATTGTACCATTGAAGAGCTATATGGGCACTCAATTCTTTGGTGAGATTGGCATTGGCACACCTCCTCAAAAGTTCACTGTAATCTTTGACACTGGCAGTGCCAACTTGTGGATTCCATCTTCAGAATTCTTACTTTCAGTAAGATGTTTTTTCACTTAATATAGGCTAAATGAAACATCAGTGACTGTGAATAAAATGTTAAAGGAAATGAATTATGTCACTCCTGCAGGCATCTTGCTTTCTCCATTCGAAATACAAGTCAAGTCAGTCACTAGCTCACCTACAAAAATAATGGTTAGTGACTTAGCCTTAATGCCATGAATTTATTTTCTAAGATGAGGTTGAAACTATTACTAATTAACACTGGATGACAACAAATAATGTAACTTGGATACAAAATAAAATATCTCATGCAGCTAAATGACCATCCAGTTACTTTCTTTTTAATGCATAAACATTATAGGATATTTCTGTTATGTTCATATATTAACGATGGTGGATTAAACTCGCCATGTCCAGATTTTGACTGATATTCTGCAAATATTTGTCACAATTATTGAAGGCAATCCTGTTGCTATTGATTATCGTAGTGGATCGATATCCGGATACTTTAGTGAAGATAACATCATAGTTGGTGATATAGTGGTCGAGGATCAGGTGAACTTTACTAGCATGTATTTAATTGAAGCATTTTGCACTCAAATCCAACTTGGTAAAAGGTGAATCTAATGAATGTAGATATATGTGGTTTGATCAGGAGGTCATTGAGGCAACAAGAGACATGGGCATGACCTTTTTAGCTGGGAGGTTTGATGGTATCCTAGGGCTTGGATTCAAGGAATTATCTATTGGTAACGCTGTGCCACTGTGGTATGTATATATGTCGCTAAAATTCTGAATAATGGATAGTTTTTTTGCTTTAGCTATTTTGCTAGCATTCCTATCGTGTTCATCACGCTTACATAAGACAAAAATAGTGCAAAGAAGGAAGGAACATAGAGCTACAAAGATATACTTTGTGATTTTAATTCGCGTGTTCAATTCCTAATTAAGTCAATTCATTACAAAGATGACATCACTTGTGCAAACGGCATTTTTATTGTTTAAAAGTAGATTCATGTGATCATGAAGGTTGTTGTCGCGGCATAATTTCTTGTGTAATCAATTTTGTGTACAGGGAAAATATGGTCAATCAACATTTAGTTAAGGAGGGTGTATATTCCTTATGGCTTAAGCAAAAAGGTGAGGAAGCTGAAGGTGGTGAAATCATCTTTGGAGGTGCTGATTCAAATCACTATAACGGATTACGTTCCAGTAACACAAAAGGGATATTGGCATGTTTCTCATCTACTCTAAAATATATGTTTGTTCAAAACTAACCAGAATATATTTTATTTAATATTTCTAAACCAGAATATATATGTGTTATTGTTTGTTAGTTTGATATGGGTGAAGTACTTATCGATGGGAAACCGACTGGTATGCATTTGAAAAACATCATATGTAACCACATGTTGAATTTTGGATTTAGCTTGTAGCTATATGTGCAGGATTTTGTAAGAATGGGTGTTCAGCAATTGCAGATTCAGGAACTTCATTTATAGCCGGTCCAATGGTAACATCTATAGTTTTATGTTTCTTGATAATTCTATGCTTCATTAAATGATATGGTTGTTCGGTTTCTATTTAACTGGAATGTTATGTTGAACAATATTCTGTTTTAACTGCTTCAATGTAAGGTGGTTTGTTACTATTGTTCATTTGTTGAGCTTTTAAGTATGTTCGCTGAATTTTAGAGTGTGATCACCGAGATAAATCAAGCCATTGGGGCAAATGGAGTGTTTACCGATTCATGTACGACGGTGGTTAAAGTACTTGGACGACTAATATTCGATATGCTTTCTTTTGGGGTAAAAAACTTCATATCTTTATATTGGAATATATCTGATTAGATGTTGAATTTTCTTACTTTTCTGTACGGTGCAATCGTGCAAGCTCGAATGAAGTAGGATTCTTTTATGTGTACGGTAACTACTTGAATTTAAGTACGATTATTAATAGAAGTGTTATGGTTTTAGCGGCTGAAAAGTAATGATATCCATTGAATTAGTGCAATCTGAACTACTAGCGAAACCATCTTATGCTTTCCCTGTTTCCATTTTGTTTCACTGTACTATGAGATTGCCCTTTGTTATCTTTACCGCGACTATAATCTGCTATGAAACCAATCAATCACCTGTCTTATGAAGACACTTATTGACGGTTATAATTAATTTGATCAGCGAGTGAGACTCCAGTAGTTTGAATGTTCTTGTCATGTTACTAATTTTTAACATTTATTACGTCTTCAATTTACCAATTATGTTTCAAATGTTCTTATCATGTTTCTCTTCTGTAGTAAGTTTGTACCTCTCTAAGGGACACTCAGTCTTGGCGTATTATTTTCTGGGATAAGTAGGTTTTGACTAGGAATATACCAAGACTAACTGAAAGATATTGATATTGAAATATAAATGTACAAACAAAATATAAATTGCACGGCCTTTGAAAGGCAGCTGTCTTTCCAAAAGATATCAAATATGTCGTATAGTTAGAAAAACAAAATTATTATTTATCACTCAAAACAACATGTAGCACTACTTCTGAATATTGGATTCTGTTCATTTGATATTTTCCAAATGCATTGCAAAATAGAGGCTTACCATAGATTCTGAGTTGTTTTGAATGTGGCACTTAACTAAATGCCATCTTCGTCATCTGGACATTCAGATAGCATGTACGTTGCTGTGCGACTTACTTGATCTTCGTAGCTAAGCAACTATTTATGTTATTAGTTTCTTTATACCGTAATCAATATGTTGATAATTTTAAGATTACCTAACCAGGAATAATAGATGCGCAGAAAAGAGTAGACACGTGACACAACCACTATATTAAAATATGAAGCCATTACCTCTTAAAGGGGCCAATATCTGATTACCCGAAATTAACCTTCAATGTATAGGTTGACAGTGTACACTATTGAAGGTTTCTATGGTCCAGGTCTCAAATTGGTGATATTTGAGAAGCTTAGGTGATCATGCTTAAATATTCATCATG
The DNA here is from genome assembly GCA_910596185.1 of Chrysanthemum makinoi. NCBI lineage: Eukaryota > Viridiplantae > Streptophyta > Magnoliopsida > Asterales > Asteraceae > Chrysanthemum > Chrysanthemum makinoi. Next base: position 337,032,379 of record OU343225.1, read on the forward strand.
CTACATTAACTAGCAGAAGCAATGGTTACTATTTTTGCTTGACATTCTCAGAATGATGCTTTTTAGTGAGAGAATGAAACCTGATGACTCTAGAGACAGGCAGATAGATAACTTGATACCAGAAAATGAGTCAGCTAAGTAGTGTACTCTTACATGCATCAGACAATAATCAGTACTCAAACTTTTGATGATTCGCATAAAACTTAGGCTTGAGTTTTTAGAGGGAGAATGACACCTGCTTTATGCTGTTAGTTATAGTAATTATGAAGCTATCAGCCTTTTCTGGTAACTACACATAGATGCCCTGTCATGTAGATGGTATTTCTACTCGACCAATTTTAACTATAATTGATATGCGAGGTTAATTTAGGTATATATCTGCTGCTGCTGATTAGTGAGAATAATTTCGTTTTTGGTAGAAGCATTTTTGCTTCTTCAGAAACAGGTTCGTGGCATTAGCCGCGTACACTTCTAGGTTGATTTTATAATTTACTTGGAGATTCGGATAAATGTTGTCCGTATTTTAGAAGCGAACTTAGGAACTTGAATTTCTACAAGGCCTACAATGCAACTGCAGAACTCTTGAGTTTATCCCATGAATTTTCACTTTAGGCTTTGAAAAAACTTTCATATACGTACCAAGCTCAATTGTGGTAAAAAAATAATGGAGGCAATCAAAGATTCATACGCTGTAGAAATAATATCTAAGCAGCTTTTGCAAAAGCTAGCAACTCAAAACATAAATGATGTTGAAGGGTACTGGATTCTTTGGTTGTTGTTCCACCAGATTATGAGCTCCAAGCATCCATTAGGTATGATATAGGCATTTATCCCTTAGACTACATGCTATTTATCACAGTAGATATTGGTCTTGTATATGGAAAATAACAGATAAGTTGCAGGTCAGTTTTCACAGAACGATTTTTGCGCTGGAAAGTGTTCCCAGTATGTTTTCTGAGATGGATTCTTCAGTTTTCGGTTCTTCAATGCCCTCCTGAGGCTGTCCTTAGTCAAAATCGTTGCAATCTATTGGATGATACTAAGCGTCTTCTTGCAGTATGGTTCAAGCAAGAGTTTGTACAATCAGCACCAGTAGAGCAACAAGCTTGTATCTTTTTAATTTTTTTCACCACTATTTATAAATCTTCACCTTGATTGTCTTATTTTCTGTATGTTTATTTTACATATGCACTAGAGGTGGGTATTTCGAGGCATTTGCTATAAGTGGGTCAATTTGGGTTACTGGTCAAGTAAAAGATTTGACCAAAAAGGAAGCAGGTCCAGTGTGTCAGACTGTTTGAAAATCTTCTGAAGAGTAATTAAATGTGTAAAAACCTCCTGAGGCTTCTTTAGAAAGATCAAGTTATTTTTGCTGTAATATATTATTGTAGTATTGAAATTCCTTAACGTCAATTTCTAATTCTTATTAGTAAAACTATAAACAATGTGTTGGTAAGTCTGCCCCCGTCCTCCCTCCCAAACCTGTTTTAAATGTGCTTTAAAATTATAAGTTTTGACCTGAACTTGTTTTAGTCCATGACCCAACCCGGAATCTAACTTGCACCTCCTTTTTTTGTGATTCCTTAAGTTAAGGTTCAGATTTAACTGCAGCAGTTAGTCTTTGGTTAGAAAAGCTAAAAAAAGAAGATTTAGATGCTACCCAGGATGCAATACCCTTGATTCTTCAAGGGGTTACCCTCTATATGAGACTTCTGGAATCATCGTGCTCTGAGCGTGCTTTACCCTATCATCGTGCACCTTTGGCTGACAAGGTAAGTAATTCAAGTTTGAATGTTTGCTAAATCTGCTTATATATACATATTTATTTTGTGTGAAAATAAGGACTTAAATAAGCATACAAGAAGGAGGTTATTTTAATGTGCTTATAAGCTGTGAGAGTTGAAACGACGCATTCCCAAACACCCCTTAAGCTAAAGAAATCACCAAAGTGCCGCTAAATCCCGAGAAAAGTAAGTCGTGGGTTCCTTCATTTTGGAAGATTTCCATTTGACAACATTTTCATGGATTTGGCCAAAAAGTCAAACAAAAGAACTCATTTTTCTATAAGAAGATCAAGACCAAAATTATTCATGTATGGCTCATTCCAGCTTAAGGAGATGTATATGTTATAAGGTGTTACTATGGGGAAAACTTTGAGGTGTAAAGTGGAATATTTTATATCTAAACAGATTCGCTCTACATATCATGTTGTGTGTTCCCCTGCTTGCACTTAATATGTACAAACTTGCAATAATTAAATAGAACTCATGGAAAATCGTAAACAACCTATTCTTCCCCAGGTTGATTTGAAAATTATTATTGTCCAAGAATGCGATCATGATGAGCTAAATGAATGCTGATAAATATGCATTTTGTGACATTCTTTTTTTACATGAAATAGGGAGCATACATGCATTAGTATTGCTACAGCCTACCACTGCGTATTTTCAATTAGAGAATAGCCAAGATACTTGTGTTTCTTTATTTGAGCTTATTACTTCTTCCTATGGTTTAATTTGTGATAATAGTTTTATTACTTTAGCCAATGAAGTGTTGACTCGCTTCTCAAATTCTTTAAAATAGTGGATTCATGCAAGTATTCAACCTCTGTATATTGGTATATGTTCTTTTTTTAAAGCAGGTTAATGAAGCATCTATTAATTGTTATTTCGTGTTACATTCTAGATGACCTTTAGACAAAAGAACATGAAGATGGAGGCTCATGAAATACTCTCATATGTATTCGAAAATGGCATTAATACTTTAGACACTACAAAAGTAGCAAGTTATTATCTTTCCCGCTCCTACACAATTTCTTTCTTTTATTCCCGTATGGTTACATGTATACAGTATACATTGAAGAAGATCAGCTAGGATTTGCTTTCTGAATTTTAACTACTTATTTTTTTCATTTCTCAAATGACCAATTCCAATGAAGAAAGAGACACAAGGATTGATTGATAGATATATCAAAAATCGGCTTAAATCTCAACCACGTCACCAGGTACTTGTCCTTCTTTTCTATCATGTCACTGGCACTTTATACCATTATTACTAAACTTTAATTTATATTTGTAACTTGCATTTATAATTCATATGGTGGAAGGATCTTGACATTCAAAATAACTTACCTTTTGCTCGGGACAGATTGATAGAAGGCTATTTTTGGATATAGTCACCGAGGATGCCTTTAAATGGGTGGCCACACATCCTCCACTTCTGAAAGCTTCCTGTAAAATTTTAAGACTTGTGGATGATATTGCCACCCACAAGGTTCCTACATACTAACATACATATATGATCATTTTATTAGCCAAATATTTGGTGTTACATAACACCTACATAATTTTTTAAGGAGGAAAAAGAAAGAGGCCATATTCCTTTAAGCATCCAATGCTACCGAAAGGAAGCTGGTGCATCATAGGAGAAAGCATGCAAGTTTTTCTAGAAACAAGCTGAAGATACTTGGAAAGTTATAGATCAAGAGTCGCTCAGGCCTATCGATGTCCCTTTTCCTCTCCTTATTCATGCAATCAACCTTGCACATGTGAGTGATACCTTATATAAAACAAAGATGGCTACAATCATGTTGGTAAAGAAGTCATTAGTCACATCAAATCGATCTTCGTTCACCCTATTATTGTTTAAGATTCATCAAGTAGTCTTAATGGAATTGTTGTTGTTTTACATATTCCATTATAATGTTATATTATCTGTTCCGTTGTAATTTTTCTGTGTCCATTTTACATGTGTATTCTCTAGCAGCTCTTGGACCTCATGTGGTAAATAAATATTAAACATTTCCTCTTTTTAACCTCAACTAATGTGCAATATGTATTAAATTCTATGTCTATCAACTCTATAGAAGGAGATCTTAGTGTGAAAGACTCGAGAATATATTATGACAGATTTGACATTCTTCAAGGTTTTTATAATTGGTAACACGCCTCCCCACTTGGAGGATAACATTAATGGGCAATGGATCTGGAAATGCTAGAAGGATCGGTTGAATAAGATGGGGTGCAACCTTATAATAATGAACACGTGAGTATTGTTAATTTTATATTCACTAAACAAACACATGACACATGTGTTCTTGGTATCTAAAGTGTACAAATGTTAAAAATAGGTCAAGATTTCTATGTTATTTTTAATAGCTAAACATTTAAAAGGTTTGTGTACTACAGTTTCATAAAAAAAAATTAATTATAAGAAACATGTATTGGTGCATAGAGCTTCTATTCGACCAGACATTTCTACACAAGTTTTAGAAAAACCGGTTTTGCTAATAAAAAGTTTACGGTTGCATTTAAATTTCAAGGTTTATTGATGGAAATGCAAACCCGAAAATGTTCGACATTTAACTTGATTATCCATGAAATCATTTCCAACGATATAACTACTATTCTTGAAAGGTAATACTTATCACTCATTAGATCTACGCACATAAAAAATCAAATGAGTTGGTCAGCAAGATGTGGCTGACTCATTTAGTCTTTATGTTTACAAGTAATGTGGAAACATAAGAATAGTTTAATAAGTTTCATGGAAATGACCAATCACTTTTTGGAGCTTGGATATTTAAGAAACAATTCGTTGATCTTTTTAAGTAATATTATTAGCTTTCCTCTTTGTTTCATGAATAGTGTCTTCACCCCATACTACAGGAAATGTCAATATATAGTTGATAGTAGGTACTACAGGTGACACGATAGATGGGTTGAGTAATAGACAAATGGGTCGATATTACCCTGAATGGATCAATTCATGCCTTTGCCTTTGCCCGTTAGGAAAGTAAATTATGTAGATAAAAATTAATAAAAAAACTAACTATTAAAAAAATAAAAAACGCATATATATATATATATATATATATACGTATATATATATATACGTATATATATATATATATATATATATATACGGTAACATCAATTATATTTCTTAACCGTTTCATTTAACTTTTAATTACTTTTTAGTATATATTTGTTCTACTAAATCCTAAAAATAAAAACCACAAGTCATACCCGTCCATCGGACGGGTTTTGCCACTAGTATATATATATATATATATATATATATATATATATATATATATATATATATATATATATATATATATATATATATATATATATATATATATATATATATATATATATATATATATATATATATATATAGTGAAACTTTATTTTCAGAACCCACTTTAAATGCGAGAACTGCGAGAACCAATCTAGATCATTGATTTTTTTAATCAAGGGCTATAACAAGTTGTGCCATTAATGTAACTATTTAAAAGATTTAGTCATATTTGTAAAGTTGAAAGGGTATTATAGGAATTTACCCTTTTAGTATCTAAAAACCATCTTTTTTTTTTTTTACTGAATCAATTGTATTTGATAACTCCTTTCTCTCTCACATAATCACCCTCAAACCCTAGCCTCCACCCACATTCCTCTTTTTCTTCATCTTATTATTTATCGAGATCTGTCTTCTTCAACGTTTCACCACCAACTGTCTAACTTAAGGCACAATTGTTTTCGACTTCTTTCATGGAAAGTTTATGGTTCGTTATTTTTTTTTCCAATTCGTTTTTCATATTTGTTCTTGAAATCGTTATTTTTTTCATCTCCAATTCGGTTGTTTACACTAAAATTTTCTTTTCAGATCAGAGAGTTATGGTTGGTGGTTTGAACATGAATCGGTCATGAGGTGAAACCCACTAATTAATGTGAGGGTTTTACAATTTAAGGTATGTTTCTTATTTGATTGTTTGCAATTCATGCCTTTGTTGTGTTTGGTGAAAATAACATCAGGAGAAATAGGATTAGTGGGTGTCTTTTATTGTTTTTTTTTCCCACTAATACTGTACAAAACATGAATTAATGAAAAAGAATGTTTTAAGGATGTGAATGAAAAAAAAGGTTATAGAGAAAAAGATTGGTAATATCAATTAAACATATAAATGCTACGGAGTACTTGGTTAAATTTGGAAAAAAAAAAGATCCACGGTATTATGCCTTTAATTATTTGAGTAATAGCTTTCTTCGTCAAGTTAAAGAATTAATGGCCCATTAATTAGTTGTAGTCATACATTTAAATCTATGACCAATCACATATCAGTTTAGTGATATACACCTTTCTTAAAAATTAAAGAAATGTAGGTGTAAGATTTTTTTTATTATAAAATGATATGTGTGGTTTGATTTTAGATAAAACACCAATTATTAATTCTTTTGAACGCTCCATAAGTTTATTCGAACACATGTACATAAGCATATTTTCTTTTAGTTAGTGTTCTTACATGAACTGTTACTTGAGCAAACATTGATTATTTCAACCTATATTATGAATTGATTTCACTGGTTGTAACTATTGTTTACGTATAAAATATATATGTTTTGAAAAAGTACATATATGTTTACGTATAAAACATATATGTTTTGTATTTTGGATTATAAAACATATATGTTTTGTGTTTATAATTAAAAAACATGTTTACATCATTAGTTTAATAAACACAAGATTGTGCATATGCGTTATGCTAGTTGTTGTGATTAATTTTCTTTTCTTATTTGTTTGTGGTTTAATTGTTTCCGTGCATGCTTGTTTCAGATTGATTGATGAAGATGATGATATCATTTAAGATCGGGAGGTGGATGAACACGATTATACATGAAGATAATTTGCGACTTTTGGAGATATATGATTATTGCATGAGTTTTTGTACTTGTAATCAAGTGAAATGTAACATTTAAGTATATCAATCTTGTTTTTCTTTTTATAATGATTTATGTTCTTTAATTTGTGTTCCAAACTTTCAAAATCATGTAAAAATATTGGTAAGTTGATAAAAAAAAGTGTTAGCTAAAAAGAAAACATATATGCACTTTGGCTAATTGTAAACATATATGCACTTTGACTACTTGAAAAAAAAAACATGTATGCACCTTTGCCTATTTGAAAAAAAACAAAAAACATGCATGCTCCTTGAGACTTCAATAAAATAATGATTAGGTATAAAAAAACATGTATGCACCATGACTATTTGAAAACATGTTAGCACTAAAAAAAAAAAAAAAAAAAAAAAAAAAAAAATCCGAATTTTAAGATTTATAAAAAACGGGAATTATAAAAAAAACAAAAATAATATGAAAATGTCTTTTACCCTTTTGAATTAAATAAAAATAACAAAATGCTATGGAGCATTAAATGATGTACATTGTGTATTATTAGTTGTAAAAAGGTGGTTCTCGCAGTTCTCGCACTTAAAGTGGGTTCTGAAAATAAAGTGCCTATATATATATATATATATATATATATATATATATATATATATATATATATATATATATATATATATATATATATATATATATATATATATATATATAGGAATGGATCTAGTAAGAAGATTAATTAAAATAAGAAGGGTAAGAAGTAATTCTAGCCACACATTTTAAATAAGGAGGGAAAATTTGAAGGGACATGCATCCACTTTTTTAAGTGCATCTAAAATGTGTGGTTGTGGTTTCTTCTTATCATTCTTATTTTAATTATTCTTCTTATTTGATCCTAACTCTCTCTCTCTCTCTCTCTCTCTCTATATATATATATATATATATATATATATATATATATATATATATATATATATATATATATATATATATATATATAGGGGAAGAGATCCGGTAAGAAAAATAACTAATATGAGAAGAATAAGAAGAATTTCTAGCCACACATTTCAAATAAATGAGAGATTTTTAAGAGGAGATGCATTAATTTTAATAGGTGCATCTGAAATGTGTGGTTGTGGTTTCTTCTTATCATTCTCATTTTAATTTTTCTTTTTATTTGATCCTAACTCTATAGGGGAGGGTTCTTTTCAGAACCAAGAAAAGGTCGAGAACTGCGAGAACCGATCTAGACCACTCATCTTTTCTTCTTTTTTATTACTTTTAATTTAATTCTAAAGGGTAAAATAGTAAACTCAAAATTTTCATTTTTAGGAAATTCTACTTTATTTAAGGTAGTTCTGAAAATTTAGGAAATTCTATTTTGTTTGAAAGAAAAATAAATACGTGGAAATTTTTTAAAAAACAAAATACACTTTTACATTTTTAGATTTTGTTTATTAACCTTTTTTTTATACTTTCTTGAAAGTCAGACTTTGAAATAATAAAATACATGTATGAATACTTACAAAATACGTGTGCACCAATGTCTAATAATAAAATGCAAGTATAAACGCTTACGAAATACATGTGCACCAAAAAGGCGTTATATATATTCTTTGTAACATTTACAATTTCTTGATAATTTGCATAATGAAAACATACACAAGATTTGATATGATACATCACTATGCTATTGAACGACATGTCTCTAAAATCAAGAAAGAAAGAAATCTATCAAACATCCATATGTGTATATCATTTTCTTGAACTATGAACGTGTTTTTGCGATCTTGCAGGTAGCTCATGTACGTTCGTGTTTGTCAATGTGCTCATGTGCACCAGTTTCATCATTGAGTTCATTTTCGTTGTGTTCATGACATTAACACGTGTGCACTCTTCACATCGCTAATCACGCTCGTACTTGTAACCACAACCAATTAATAAATGAATTATTTAATCATAACAACTAACAAAACACATTTGCACAATGACTTGTGCAAACGAGACCACATATCCTTAAAACAAAAAAACATAAGTGCACCCTTAAATCAGAAGTTAACACAAAACATCTTTATATCAAAACTAAAAACATATATCAATTTTCAATTCATTTAAACTCCGAAACTGTAAAAACACATATGCACAAAAGGCACCAAATTCACCACAAACTGTAAAACACATATGCACTCTCATTAACACATGTGCACACTCTTTTATTGATTTCGTATCAGCCATAAAACGTATATTAAAGTGATTATACAATTGTGAAAACCTTGAAAGAAAGACATATTAAAAACAAGCATCCACGGTGCAAAGTAAATAATAAAACATTACAACAAGATTATTCTTGCATCAAGCCTCAAATTGAAACACAGTCGTATATCCATAAGAGTATTAGTTTCGAAATCATGTGCATCATCAAAAGCATATCACGCATCCATAACAGTTGGATTGCAACCAGTTGGTGAAATCGTACGTACATCATCCATATCAGAATGAAAAAAGAGACATATATCTAAACAAATCTTTTCGTTTCAAAAGCAAAAATAGTATTAGCTTTTCAAATCAAGATTAATTTTTTATCAAAAACTGTATATTGATTTCAGATCTAAAAGAAAACCATATAAGAAACCCAACATGATTTCGGATACCAACTCGACTACAAAAAACAATCCAAATCATACAAAATGCTTAAGACGGAAACAAAAACTATATTTCTAATCATACACAAAAATTTCTATAAGAAAACGTAATAAGAAATGAAACCTTATAATCAACAATACTCATAATCGATGACCATCATCATTGATCAGATTTCGAAACTCATTGACATAAGTATATTTCGAAACATGGATAATATATGTATCTTACATCATTCATCTATTGTAATCTTCATTGATTGTCACCAATATTAAATTGACCACAAAGACATTTATCATCTCCATTAAGAATCAGTTAGAGAAAAAAATGAAATTGAGGAACAAAATGGGATGGCAATTTTGGGTTTGCATAGGTGAGAGAAATATTAGGTTTAGATATAATTATGGAATTAAGGATAAATATTTAATATCATTAATTTTGATATAATGCAAAATACCTAAAAGGCCCTTCCGAAATTTATATTTAAAAAAAAAACGATAATTATTTTTCTAACATTTGATTGGTCCATGCTATTGGTCCATGCTAGTTCTCGCAATTCTCGACCTTTTTCTAGTTCTGAAAATAACCTTGCACTATATATATATATATATATAGAGTTAGGATCAAATAAGAAGAAAAATTAAAATAAGAATGATAAGAAGAAACTACAACCACTCATTTCAGATGCATCTACAAAAATGGATGCATCTCCCCTTAAAATTCTCCTCTTTATTTGAAATGTGTGGCTAAAAATCATTCTTATTCTTCTTATTTTAGTTTTTCTTCTTACTGGATCCCTTCCCTATATATATATATATATATATATATATATATATATATATATATATATATATATATATATATATACTAGACGAGTACCCGCGCCTAGCGGCAGCGATGTCTAGTTTTCTGCAAAGTTCCGATGACCCATAAGTTTCTTTCAACAAACTGTATTTGTAGCATTAGAGAATCGTTTTCGAATAACTACAATTCTGATGCGTGGTTGCATAGCAGCATAAATATATAGTTTTTTAAAAAATTATGTGGAGTCGATCTAAGTGTGTGAGTATATTTTCTAATAGGATTGTTTTAAGTTATTAAGATTTTTAGTAATAATAGATTCAAGCATTACAAAAAGCAACGGTATTATGTAGTTGGCAATATTATATTGTAGTTTAGAGGTATAGCCAACATGTGTGACCGCTTTTTCTTGTTTTGTCAGTAATTTAGGCAGTGATAACTATTTTTTTACATGTGTAACGTTTATCATTTGGTGTGTGGCTTTTAAAATTGTAACTTTGCAAATTGGATATCACCATATAAGATTATTTTGTACTATCAATTTGTATAGATATTTATGCATTGTTCAAATCTATTTGTTTGAGGTACAAATAATTATCGCTAAAGATAACAATACTATTTATTTTTTGTGATTTTAATAAACTTACATAACATTATTGATACACTGGACAAAGGGCTATACAATATATATTAACTTTTAAACGACGATTCATATATGCTAGTCCCTTAAATGGTGCAAGAGCAACATTTTTTATAATAACATTATACAAATGACAAATTACATGTGTCAAAGCAAAATAAACCAAAAACTACAATTACTTGGTTTCTCCTTTCAAAAAAATTGTCACGGGTTCCACAACTACTTCATCATTTCTCATATAATTTTTCCAAATTTGAAACCCGATTTCACCCGGGTGGTTCAACTGGTTGAACCGTTCCGATAAAAAATAGGTCGATTTAAACCGAGTCAAACCGATAGGTTGGGTCGAAAAAATGTCAAATTAAACCGGTCAGCCCGCCGGGTTTGAAGCGTCCCGGGTCAACCGGTATCGGTTTCAACAGGTCAACCCGGTATCGGTTTCAACGGGTCAACCTGGTATCGGTTTCAATTGGTTGTTTTTAATTTGGTAGATGTGCTTTTAATTGGGTGTACAATGTGAATAAATTATTGTACTTTTAAGTAATGGGGTGTTTTAATAAGAGTATTAATTATATTATTTATTTCTCTATCCATTGACCATGTTTTCAACATTCAACTTTCAACATTTTTCACTTTTTCCAGTTTGACCATTTTTCCATTTTATATAGTATAGATATATACTAGCAGGGTACCCGCGCGTTGCAGCGGCAGGCACCATACAATTAAAATATTCAGCGAATTTTTTTTAGATCTATATTTGACAATACAATAGATATACAGAAGATGAAAATTTAAGTTTTGAATACTGTTATGCAATAACAAAATTTTCATATAAAATTGTAGATTATCCACGTGATGTGGTGACAATAATGAGTTGGTAGTAGGCATATTGTAAATGTATGAGATAAAAGTAGTTGATAATAGCCCGTAGTCATAAGTTATCAATAAATAATAACACCATAGCGACTTTTAAAAATCACTTACATTATACTAAGAAAATTTAGTTCTCAAAAATAATGTTTGTTAAATTTGTCCCACATAGATGGATGATACAAGTAAAAGATTACTTATAAGATAAAGCAAAAATAAATATTCAATAAATCATGTGGGTTACTTTAAAGAGTATAATTATTAATATTCAAATATATATATAATTAGCACTTAGCACTTTGCACATTTGCATCATTTGCTTTGAAAAAATCGTCCGATTTTTATAAAACAAAGTTTTTAGTTTTTACGGTAAGTTTTATTAAAAAAAAATTCCAAAAGGCGTATATGTTGATTCTCGAGGCACTCTTACGATTTAATAATATTTTTGAACATTGTATTTTAATATGCATTTTTAAACTCTATTGATTTAACAATATCGTTTTCGGACGACTTTTATGGGCTAGCCGAACCGGTGGTGACTCCGGTTCCCGGTTGAACCCGTTGGCCCGGTCCGTTTTTTAAAACCATATGTACCATGAGCTTGTTTACATATAAATTGCATGAAGATTTGTGTGTTTTATTAGTTTGTACAATATGTATAATAACATGTATTTTTCATATTAGGGGTGTTTTAAAAATAACATTTATTAGGTATTTATTGTTATGGACGTTTTTTTTCTTATATTAAATTACTTTGTATTTTTTATTATTTTTTTAAAAACATGTCTAAAAAAAGTGCTTTAAAGTGTTGCAACAAATGATATTATAGATGTATTTATTAAAATTTGCCATTATTAGCAAGTGTTGAATCTTAATTTTTTAAGCCTTCCTTTTTAGGAATGTCCCAAATGCTTTATAATATATATATATATAAATATATATATATATATATATATATATATATATATATATATATATTTATAGAACCCTGTTAAGTGCGAAAACTGCGATAACCCCCTTTTTACTCCTAATAATACATGATGTACATCATGTCAATGCATAATGGCATTTTTGATAATATATGTAACTTAATTTGAATGAAAAAATTGAATTAGGGGCAAAATGGGAAATTAATTCTCCCAAAAAAAGGAGTATATACCCAAAACCGTTTTTCGGTTTTATTTTTTTTTTTAGATCTACTTTTTCACTTTTAATCTCTTTTCCTCAAGAACCCTAGCCACCTATCTTTCTCCGTCTCCATCACATAGAAAAAACCTAGCCGTCTATCTCTCAATCTAATTCAATTTCGTCACTTTCGTCTATAGATCTTCACATGTAAGTTTTTTGTTATAATTTGATTTTCACTTATGTTATAACAATTTTTTTATCTACTCACGAGACAGGAACGTACCTTAATGAAACTATGTTTGTTTGGAATGAGTTTCTAACAAGCACAATCAAAAATCAATTGAGGAATAATCTCTGGACAATAGCACTAGTTTATGGCTACTTCAAGCAGGTATACCGAACATTAATTATTCTATTAACCATGTAATGTATTGAGACAACCTAAACAAAAACGTGGAATGCTAGTTGAATTTTTGCTCCATCTTTATTCTTAAATATCTTTATTGTTGTTTCTTATTCAAATTCTATGGTGATATGATTTAATATTTCCAAGAGTAGATCCACATTATTTAGTTTTAGTTCATCACCTGCTTTTATTATGTTCTTAGTTACATATATGCCTCTTGTCAGTGACCTATATTTATCTTCCTAAATTATTATCGTAGCTTAGACATAAGAAATTGCCTGCTTTTATCTGGTTCTTAGTAGTTACATATGATGCACTTTTAGTTGTGTGGTATATTCTTTCAGTGATTATGCATTTCTTCTTATCAAAAATCATTTTCGTTTTCTTTTCTGAAACTTAGGTCACACTTTCAATTGCTGACAAGGATTTTAAGCTGACTCTCATTGCAAGACGGTCTCGTCATTATGATGGTACTAGGTATGGTTGATTTACTTCGATTTATAGATCAACTTAATAAATATCTACTGTGGGTGATAGTGGCTGCTATTAAACCGATGATCTTTGACAAAATAATTAGTACTATTTTCCATATGTATGTTCCTATTTTTGTGATGAATTTGCTTTATAAATTCATTTGAGCATCTTGTATGACCTCAGTTTGTATGCATAAGAGAAGGTATTATATGGGTTTTACTAACAAAGCACCCTTTGTGTTGCCAACGTTTCCATTGTTACTATTACGGTTCAAATCTTTTGCCTAGTTTTATATTTTCTAGCATTCGTTCAGTTTTATAATACTCGATATTGACTTTGGTTTTTTGATTGCATTGATAAGATACAAGAAGCTCCTATGCTCGGTGGATCTTACAAAGGACTTCTATTTCAGCTACTCCTACCGTGTGATGCACTGTTTTCAAGAGAACTTATCTACTCACGAGACATGCCATTTACGTTTAAAACATACATGTTTACGTATAAAAACATATATGTTTACGTATAAAACATATATGTTTTGTGTTTGGATTATATATGTTTTGCATATATAAAAAAAATTGTCTCATGTTTTTTTGTGTTTGTTAGTTTAAGCTTGTCCATGTGTGTTATGTTATCTTGAGTTTTATTTTAAAAGTATTTAATCTTGGCTATTATTTTTTCTAGGTGTGATGTTCTTTGAAGGCGTGCACACATGTTGGAAGTACATATATGTTATTGGAAAGCGTGCATGTAGGTTTTTGGAAGACATACGCACATGTTCAAAATAATATGATGAGAAAGTTCAAGCACATATGTTTTGTGCACATATGTCCGTTTACGTTAATTATTGTTAGTGCACACGTGTAAAGATAGATTATATTCATGTATTTCTTCTTATTATAAATTTGTAATTTAATTGTATTTCAATCTATCGAATTTTGTGTTTAACATTATGTTCTTGGTTATAAAATTACATGATCTAAAAACACATATGCACATTTTCATTTGAAAAACATGTATGTCAAAAAAACTATTCCAAAAACCAAAATAATAAAATTAATTCATAAAAACACATATGCACTAAATCAGTTTTAAAACATGCATGTTAAAAAAAACGAAAAATAATATAAAATTGACTTTTACTATTATACCCTTTTGGATTAAATTAAAAAGTTTATTAATTCAAAAATGTTATGTTGCACAATATGCATTAATATGAGTACATAAGGGGTTCTCGCACTTAACAGAGTTCTCAAAATAAAGCCCCTATATATATATATATATATATATATATATATATATATATATATATATATATATATATATATATATATATATAGAGATTGGATCATTTAAAAAGTTGATCTCAAGAGAAAAGTGAGAAAAGTAATCTCAACCATTGGATCACCCCCTCTTCCCTTCCCTTTTTTCGCACCAAACTACAGGGACCTAATTGTATTTTCCTTCATTCTTTAAGGAAGTTTTGTAAATTCGCACCCTACCCCCCCCCCCCCCCACCCACCCTACCCCCCCTCCCCCGAAAAAAAAAAAAAATCCCGCCAAATTTTTTTTTCTGGGGGCCAAAAAAAATTTTTTTTTTTTGCCAAAATTTTCCCGCCAAATTTTTATAACTGTGATGCACCTTTTTTTTTTGTGCATCACAGTTATAAAAATTAGTTATAACTATGATGCATCAGATTTTATAACCGAAATGCACCCAACTATTGTTACCTAATATGCTTCAATAACATTGCAATAACTTAGTATACTATGCTCTTTAAGGGGCATTAGTTGTACAACTAGAGATGGAGCTATGGTACCATGGTAGCGCCGCATGCTTTGTCATTGGGATAACGCAAGTGCATATTAACAATCGTGAATTGATGAAAAGTATGTTAACCATGTGATTAATAAAATAACTCTGAAACATGTTATAATAATTGATTTCATTGTATATTAACCATGTGATTAATAAAATAAGCGTGTTGAATCAGTTAAAAATCTCTCTTTTTATACACAAAGGTTGAGGGTTCTAATTCAAAGTTTTCTGTAATAAGTTAATCATATGCGATTGATGCACCTTTTTATATTTGTGAATCACAGTTAAAAAAAGTAGTTATAACTATGATGCACCAATTTTTATAACCGAGATGCACCCAACTTAGTGTAGTTACAACCAGTTACAAAAAGTAGTTACAACGATCATTACCTAATATGCTCCTATAACATTGCAATAACTTAGTGTACTATACTCTATAAGGGGCATTAGTTGTACAACCAGGGACGGATGGTAGCCATGGTAGTGCCGCATCTCTTTGTTATAACATGCTTTGTCATTGGGATAATGCCAGTGCATATTAACCATCGTGAATTGATGAAAAGTAAAACAAAATAACTTTGAAACATGTTAGGATAATTGATTTCATTGTATATTAACCATGTGATTAATAAAATAAACTTGTTGAATCATTTGAAAAATCTCTCTTTTATACACAAAGGTTGAAGGTTCAAATTCAAAACTTTTTCTGGAATAAGTTAATAACATATGCTATCTGATGCATCTTTTTATTTTGGTGAATCACAGTTAAAAAAAGTAGTTATAACTATGATGCACCAATTTTTATAACTGAGATGCACAAAAAAAAAGGTGCATCACAGTTATAAATTTTTGGCGGGAAAAAAAAATTGCCCAAAAAAAATTTTTTTGGCGGGAAATTTTTATTTTATTTTGGGGTGGTTTTCAAAACTTACCCCTGAAGTTTGAGATGTTTCAAAATAGACCCTATAACTTTTTTTCTCACTTTTCTCTCTAATTACACTTTTCTCTAGAACCGCACTATATATATATATATATATATATATATATATATATATATATATATATATATATATATATATATATATATATATATATATATATATATATAGGCTTTGGTTCCATTGAAAAGACTTTTAGATTGAGAAGATTGAGAAGAAATCAAGGCCATAGATATTTTATAATTTTAATGTTTTATAAATATCAATTATTTGAATTAAAAGGGTATAAAAGTAAACGAATCTTTCAAAAGTAAATTCAAACTTAATAACTCCTACAATTAATGTCCAAAATTTCGAATTTTAAAACCATAATAGCAACTGTTTTATTGATTTCGTCTTAATGTTCCACGTACTTGTGTTTTTTTATGAATCATTCAAATTACTTTCATTGCCATAGCAATTCTAACTAAAATTCTATAGCAACTATATGATTTATTTATTTTTTATTTAAATTTTCTAATATGATAGTTTATCATTAAAAGAAACTTGTTCAAATGAATTTGTCTAATAATAAGTTGGTATTTATTTCATATGTTTTAATTTGAATCAAAATAAAATTGAGTAAATGAATCGTAATCGAATAAGTGAATCATAAGTAAAAAACATGTTAGTTTTTATTTTGAATCATATTCGTATTAGTAAATCAATGGTTCACTTGATGGGGTTGTTTTTGAGTCATTGCATATCGAAATGAAATGCTTCCTAAGTCGATTCATAATAAAACGAATCATACCTCAAATAATAATGATTCACTAGTGTAATATTATTCAATATTAATATAACGATTCATAATAAAACGAATCATATCTCAAATAATAATGATTCACCAGTGTAATATGATTCAATATTAATATAACGATTGGAAACGCTATATCACTTATATGATGTATATTAACAAAATGATTCTATGATTCGATATTGACAATAATCATTTGTCTTTTCGTATCTATATAAATTGAGTTCATATAAGAAATTTGAATCTTTAACAATTAGTAATTGGTACCGATTTATCAATGAATTACTTTGAAGAATACAAAAAGTAGTGCCTATCGCATGAATCTTTGAAATAAATAGAAAATGATAATTAAAAAATGGAGCAATTATTTGAAATGCATAGAAACTGATAGTTGACGGAAGTGAAGAAAAAGAATAAAAAGTTAGTATGTTGGTCACATATAATAACGAATATGGTAGTTACTTTCCATATATTTTGTAGGAACATGAGAAAAAAAGTATAGGAGATGAAAAAGTCAAATTCAAAATACCCACTATACCCTTATTTTAATTTAATAGATTAATGGTTAAGATCTTTTCTCAATCTTCTCAATCTAAAATCTTTCTCAATCGGATTATATATATATATATATATATATATATATATATATATATATATATATATATAATAATGTAGTGTTAAATGCAGAACCAAATTTTTTGTACAGAACCAGCCTATTTACTCATAATAATGCATGATAATATGAACATCATATTAATGCAAGATGTATTTTTTTTTTAAATATCCACCAATTATTTTAAGGAAAAATAAATAAATCAATGATATTTGAGGTATTTTGTATTCACCCCTAAATAAAAGCTAGTAACCGTAAAATTATATCAACCTCTCTCTCTCTCTAGCCTTTTTTTTTTTTTTTTATCAACATCCCAAATCTACACCTGTCTCCTTCACTTGACCCAAACAACTGCCATCGACCCTCCCATCAAAAGAAAATTCATGCACTTAATTAAAGATTTGAATCCTTGGATGTTATAATTAGGTACGTAATATTTTTTTTTATTGTTCATGTTTGTGAATCGAAATGTTGGCATAATTTTTTTTGAATCGAAACCTTGTTCCTGTTTGTGAATTGAAAGTATTTTGTGAATCGAAACCTTGTTCCTGTTTTGTGAATCGAAACCTTGATCAAGATATCGAAACCTTTGACAGTAGTTACCTACGGTTAAAACGATTGGTGGGTTTGGGTTAGAACCCATTTTGTGAAGTGGGTTTGTGATGAACTGATGTTCGGTAGGTGTTTGGTAAAAGAACAAGAAATCGTTTAGAGTATGCAGTTGAAAAAGAGTATGCAGTTGAACAAGAAATCGTTTAGATTGTTGTTTTGTGAGAATATGTGCTTGATAAAAAGAGTATGCAGTTGAAAAAGTATTAAATATAGTCATCATAATCCAATTTTATCATTAATAACTGTTTAGGTGATTGGTGTGTCACCATAAATTTGTTTTGCTGCCCCTGTGATTGTCCTAAAGTTAACCATCTCTATTAGTTTTTTTGATAAAATTTCATAAAATGATTAAAATTGATAATGTGAATGTTAATTGGTCATTTGTAGTTCAATATGTTGTTTTATGTTAAATCTTTATTCTTTATCCCTTATCTCTTTATTAATAGCTTGTCAATATTCGTCTCCATATCTTAGATGATCAATTTGAGTATACATTTATTCATCTATTATAAGACCCCTTTGTCCGATTAGATCTGCAACCATTGATAGCTACTAAGGTATATTTGTGGCTGCAATGCATCATGTTTGCGTTTTCAGTGATTTGTATGCTAACTAACTCAATCTGACTAGAACTTTTTCTAAAACATAAATGTTCCTCAAATTGTTGCCAATCCTTCAATCTGTATGGACAGATCACAGACGTAGTAAGTTGGTAATCCTATTATTGCTGTCAATTAATAACATTATTCCATGAGTCCTGACTAATATGGCATAATTGTTAATTTGTTATACTACCACAAAGAGAAGCACCTTTTTTTCTTTCAAATTTACAGTTTATCTTATTATATCGGTGTGTGAAACATGATCTGTAGGAGATAATTGATGAAGAAGATGAGAAGATCAGAAGCTTGAAGGACGGGTTTGATGAAGATGTGTATAACGCCGTTGTCACAGCTCTGAATGAACTAAATTTCTACAACCTACGTGGCAGATATTCAATCCCAGAACTTTGAATCCAGAAAGAAAATATAAAGGCACTTTCGAAAGTGAAGCGTGCACGTATGTTTTCGGAAGACGGGCACATATGTTCTAATGAACTTGACGAGAAAGTGAAGCGTGCACATATGTTTTGGAAGTCGTGCATATATGTTATCGAAGCGTGTACATATGTTTTTATATCAAATTTTGTGTATTGTATTTATGTTTTTTCTTTGTTATAAATGTAGAGATTACATGTATATGTTTATGATAAATTGTTAGAGGTTACATGTGTATTTTTATGTATTTGGTCATAAATTTCGATAATCAAATAATGTACACTTGAAACATATATGTACTTACCATTTTAAGCAAATAAGTTTGACGTTTAAATGCAAGAAACACATGTAAATTTACTATATTTAAGGAAGAAAAAAAGCCCGTATGTATTTGATTTTTTTTAAAACATGCATTGTAAAATAAAATTAAAAAAAAAAAAAAAAAAAAAAATCAACTCCGAAAATTAAGTGTAAAAAAAAGTTTTTAATCAAAAAAATTCAAAAAGAAAGTACATATAAGTTTTTACTATTATACCCTTTTCAATTAAATAAAAATATTTAATAATACTAAATTCTTATTGGTACAAAGTTGTTCTGTAAAGTTCTGTACAAAATCAGGATGTGTATGATGTCATAATTCACACTTAATGCCACGTAATGTCACCTCAATGCCACATTTTGCCCAGTCAATGCCACCTAAGCAATGTATACCACGTAAGCAACTAATTTTTTAAGAATTCGGATATATTTTAAAAATTATGCCACTTACAAGATTCGAACCTAGGGTGTTGGTAATATTAACAAAGATGTTTGGATTATATCTTGCAAGTCAAAATCTATAAACTTATGCAATCAATTATCTAAGAGAATCCCTACAACTTAGGTAACCCTAATCAAACATAAAAATATACGTAAAAAAAACCCTGCAGTCATTCATAATATTTTTTCTTCTCATATTGTTTTTCCCTCACAATCTCATATGATTTTTAATGTGTTTTTGTGCAGGTTGTAATTTAACAAAGCACGATTTTAGGGTTTTAATGATTTTAATGGGATTTTTGCAGGCTATGATAAAAATAGTTGTTTTGCTGTTGTTGAAGATTTGATAACGTATGTTTTTGTTTCACTGAAGTTTTGTTATTCTCATGCATAAACTTTATTTGAGTTTAATAGGTTCTTTATTTTTTTCACAAGCACCCTAATCCCTAATCATCAAAACTCTCACCATGAAAAAAACTCCACCATGATTTTAGGGTTTTAATGATTTTCAATGTGTTTTTTTGCAGGTTGCAACACTAACATCATCATTGACGACCCTCAAAAACCATAGAGTTTTGATTGTAAGGTATGTTTGTTTTCAATGTGTTTTTTTCCATCATGATTTTAGGGTTTTAATGATTTTCAATGTGTTTTTGTCCATCATGATTTTAGGGTTTTAATATTTTTCAATGTGTTTTTGTGCAGGTTCCAACACCAAAGTGGGGTATTCCTGAAGGTCCCTACACCATTTCATGTAAAGGGTCAGTTGCCGCCACCTCCCTAAAGCTAGGGTGATAATCACCATTCATCAAGTCTCAATCTATTGTTAGTAAAACCTGAGTTTGAGGATAATGGCAACAAGCAACTATCATATATTTGAAAGCGGTAAGTCATATACTGTACATAATTGTTTGATTGGTATGGCGGATTTGATCCATATACTACTCTGCAAGCTGTTTTTGGGATGGTACATGACACATCACACATGCATAGTTTAACTACTTTTCTATTTAGAAATAAAAATTCCCAATGTCATAATTATACGTATTATAAGGTTTTATTCTCGAAACTATCATTAATTTCACCAATAGAGATAATTATTGAAGGAGAGAATTAACACGAAGACAAAACAAGGAATCGGTTTCCGTTGGCAATCCTATTAGAAAGAAATCCTTAATACTACCAGGTAATAGTAAAAACACTTCTTTACATTATTACTAGAAAACTAGGATGCTCACCTTTAACTGTATAATGCAGTGTATGCATTCACAACTGACGTCACCATAGTAAAGATCAATACTACCAAACCATGGTACTATGTGAGATGCTCCACCTACAACTGAAAAGTCACACAATAGACCTCCGTACCTCAATGCAGAAACCATGGGCCGCAACCAATCCCAAACTACAGGTATTAACTGATTCATCATATTCATTTACGTATTTACTGCATGCTTGGATAAACAGATCATGAATGCTAAATAAAAATGATATTTAAGATTTTTAAACTGTTAGCCTTTCATTGAATAGCGTGTGGCATCTATTGTTGCAAATATGTTCAATAAACTCCCATCTCATGTAACCGACTTTGTTATGGAAGTTGTTCTCTTATTGACAAATCTTCTTCAATACCATGACGCGAAAGTAACGTATGCATCTTCTGGAATTTATCTATAACCATTTCAGATGTAAAACCACTTTGACCTAATGTATGCAATATACTTCCACAACTGGTGTGTTTGCAAAATATAATTGATACAATGCTTCGAGATTTGTGTTGGTCACTTGAATAGGTAGAATTTGTGAAACGCTTAAATAACCCTTCTGCGATTTACACAATTTTAAACAAAAGTATTTAAAAATCGTTTGTTGCAGCGTGTTAGATTATTGGGGTGTTTGGCTTAGATTAATTGCATATCATTAAGCCACTCTTTTTGCCCAAAATTTTTTTTGATTAATAAGTTTTATGAACTAAGTAAGTTCTCTTAATGAAGTCAAGATGGTTTCTTTTTAGAGATATTATATACGAGGTAAACCTATAACCTAAGAGGCATAAGCACTTTTACATAACCTAACCCAAACACCCCCTAAAACATGCTCTTTACGACAAAAACTAAATGTATAAGTGAACTATGTCATCATATACCTGCTGTTTAATTAGTATAAGGTTACACTATTGACCACTTCACCTGTATCCAATATTCCTTGCATACTATTTTGTTAATTAGTTGAGATTATGCAAACTTCAGATCAATGGTCAGGTCCCAACTATCGCACCAGCAGCTTATCTGAGGATGGCTTGAAGCCGGTATGTTCTTCCTTCCAACACCTTTTCTTACTCATAAAATTTCCAATACATGCTCTATTCACTGTATGTCATGTTCTATGATGAATCCTTCTGAAAATCTCTTCAATCTTTACTTTGTTGATATAAAGTCAAGGTCTATAGAAATCTAAGCCAGTGCAAATCAAGTAATGGGAATGCAGGAATGCTTTGATTCTCAAATCAAAAAGCACATTACTTCAAATTATGAACTTCAGGTGGGTAATAATGTCTTTGATCCTATATTTGTAACACCCCCAAATTTCGTGTTACGTAGCGGAATTCAAACTGGGTGTTACTTCATGGCTCAACAATTATAATAATAGAAAACGAACTCTAATTATGTCATTTTAAAAGATTTATCATTCGAATTTATATAAATATCAGAGTTTACAAAATAAGGTCCCAGTAGTTTCGTAGTTTATAAGTTTTGAATGATAAAATATATTATAACCTTCTTGAGTATCCGTGCCCTTCCGTGCCATCCTCATAAATTATGAACTTGAGATAAACATGCTAAAAGTGTCAACACAAAGGTTGAGTGAATTCATAGTGTTTTTATAGTAATCAGTTGAACACAAGTTAAAAAGTAGTAAAATTCGTAGTATCATAGCACAGCATATTGCCTTAAGTCTCATGAACGCAAACCTTAACCGGTGTAGTGTAATTGTCATAATGACATGGTTACAAGCATCATAATGATGATGGGAGCAACTGTGCCCTCGTGTAAGGAGTTTGCCAATTCTCCTATTTGTCCTCAAATAAAGTGCATTTGGTACCTGACCGGCTAACACAAATGGGGCATCAACTGCCAATAGATCTATTCACTATATTCGCGTTCACTTGTAAAGTGATTAATGGTTCATGATATGAGGGACTTTTAGTGGCAGGTGTAAGTAACTTAAGCAATAGCAATCAGGTGTAGGTGTTAGCATAGAGAAATACTTGTGTTCAGGTTTGTAGCATGTATCTCCCAACCATATAACCATATCCCGCATCCAGGGATTACTCGGGCCCCGCGACTCTAGTCCAGCACTGTCGTGGCAACCTCTAGAACAATTTCCAACCCCGGACTAGGTCGAGGTAGAAGTCTATTCTTAGCTAGGCAACGGTTCAACCTAGTCTAAGGAAACAACTATCGCACATCTATCTAAACAGTCAAGCATATAAGCAAATCCAAATAGTTTTAACAGTCCAAAAACAGTAGCATGATTCTCACCCCAATATAGTTAAAACGTAGATAAAAGTGGGGCTATGAAACTCACCTTAAGCAATCAACGTACAAATAAACACTAGCAGAAGATAACTGTAATCACGGCACAACAACTATCGACTCGGCACGACCTATTAATGTAGACCAAATTTAATATATATATATATATATCTCAAAATCAACGTTATCTACCCCAATGTATTCCATTTCGTTATTTCCAAAAATGTCTCGTTTCACCATTTAATCCTAGTGTTTGGTATCCTCATGTGGGTGTATCGACTCAATATGATACTATGAATGCACTCAAACAACCAATATGTAACTCAATGCAACACAATGAGACATCTAAGCGATAAGCTTCATAGTCCAATAAGTTTCGGAACAAATAGTAGATCTTATCGAATTCGTCAACTCGATAAACTCAATTATTTATTCGTGTCGCTTATTATCCTATAAACCAGTCGCATTCTAAAAAGTCATAAGGATAATTCACCCATTAATAAGGTTACCCAACGTACCTAGCGGGCTCTTATTAGATTCGTCAACCTAATAAGTCCACTACCCACGTGGATCAACACTATTAATGTTAGGTTATCCGCAACCCATGCACATCACGTAAGTAAATAAATACTTAAACTAGTATTAAATGCCCATAATTGGCATAATTCGATAAACGTGTACTCAAAACATTAATTTTTTATTTATTAGAAAACATTTCCATTTTTAGTCGTTAGTTTCTATTTGAAATAATAAATAACAAGATAATTCTTGTTATCGATATTTTTGGTATGAAAGCCCTTTTTATATTTAGGTTTCATAATTTATTAACATTTTCATATATATATATATATATATATATTTCGTCAAATCCCAATATCAATTTCATATCGTTATTCGTTTTGAGTCCACAAGCACGAGTCATGACTTCTCGGCTTTTAATCAATCAATAGTCCAAACTATACTAAAGTCCATGTTACGGCGTTGTCGGGGTCAACTATTGACTAAAAAGTCAAAGTAACACCGACGTTGCTCAAAGTTGACAATTATATATATCAAGTCCAATTAAAACTCATAATAGCGCAATTCAATCCCAAATCAACTCAAATCAATCTCAAATCAATCTCGCCAACCAATCAACCAACCAAATATACCCGAAACCAATGTTATGACTCTAATGGTCATGACACGGTCACGGTTAAGACCACGTGAACTAAACAAGCTCTAGAAGCTTTTCGGCTCCACGCGTCTCATCCAAACGCCAACAATATCAACCAACAAGCTACCAAAACGACCCGACCCAGACCCAAGGTCCATGTGGGTCACGTACGCAACCCAAAGGCCATGTACGTGCCCTATGTGGCCCGTACATCATGCCAAACCCAACCAAACACTACCAAATCAATTCCACAACATCCAAATACAATCAATCAACCTCCAATCATTAACCAAACCCCAAACCCATTATCTATTCTAACCAAAAACATGAAACTAGACCTAAAATGCAAAAACCCATCAATATGATACACCACATGCTTACCAAACACTAGCTACATGTTTATTTAAGTGTTAATTAGACTTAATCCCACGTTTAAACCAAAAGCCCTAAAAATTATAATATGGTCAAACCATATTATTGCCATACGTGGCTTTACAAAGCTCAAACAAGGTGTATTCAAGTCCCTTTTACCTTATCCAAACACGAATTACAAAACCCACTTGAAACCCTAAAGATTCGATTCTTGATTCGAAGATTTGAAGGTGTTATGGAGGTCCAAATGGCGCGTGTAATATATGGTTGGAAAGAGGAGAAAGAGAGATTCAAGATGGTGGTGGTGGTGAGTGGTCACGCGCGGTGACGGCGCCGGAGATGGCCGGAACAGTGGTCGGATTTATTAGGTGGCAGCTAGGGTTTATTTTAGGGTTTTTAGAGAGAGAAAGGGGAGAGAGAGAAGAGGTGTGTGTGTTTTAGTGAGAGAAACAAAGGGTGATAATGAGGTGAGATGAGGGTATATATATATATGTGAGGGAGGGACTTAAAAATAAAGAAAAGGGGAGGAGGGGGCGCCGGCTAGGGAGAAAGGGGAGGGGTCGGAGTTGTAATTTTTCGTAAACTATCCCGTTTACCCATTCCCGAGCTCATATATTGTCCCCCGAGTGTCCCACGACATTCATTCAACTTTCTAGTATCGTTATTTATGTTTTTCCACGAGTTTTGACTATTTATTTGTCAATTTTCGGGTTACGGTCTAAAAGTTACGTTATTTCTCGTTTTAGGCTTTTCTAGTGCCGAATCGAATAGTGCCTACCAAATAGAGTTAAAACTCATACGATAACTCCTTCAATAGTGAAATAATCCGTAAAAACCAATAGACGATATAAAATCGAGTCATGGTTGATAAAATAGTGATAAAGGCAAAAGCTCGGTTTAGTTTAACGTAATGCGGTTACCTAAAATAGACTCCCTAAATTGCCAGTTGTCACACCTCATCCTCCACCGCTACCAACACACTCTTCACTAGAGAAGATTGTACAACAAAACCAAAATGTTGATTCAACACTTGCACCATTGTCAATTTCTCCATTTCCCTCCAATGGTCCATTTTGGATTATGAGGAGACATCAAAGTCAAACACCCGACCATATGGAAGTTAACACTTCCCTACCTCCACCATCAACCCTAGTTGAGTCACCACTTAATGTGCCTCCACCAATTCCTCCTCCATTTGAGGATCTTCAACCAACTTCACTTGAACCTTCGCTCCAAAACGCTCAACCTTTACCACCATCCCTTCAAAACCATGACAAGGATTGCTATCATTGTCAACATGTTGAAAGGTTGATACATGAACTACGTGAAGAGCAACGTTTCATATTTTATCACCTCCTCGAACGTTTCGATGAGGTCAACAAACCTAAACAACCATGAGCCTAAAAAAATGGTATCCTAGTCTCAAGCTCAACTTAGAACGTTTAGGAATCCCATTTCATGTTTGATCATCCTTAAGCACATGGTTGCTTCTTAAGTTTAGGTCCCTCATTAGCATTAAGTGGAATATCTATTACATGGCTTAATCATTCTCTTAGTTTTAGAGATTTGTTGATTACCTCTTTGTTTTATTGAATGATAACTTATTTGTCATATTTCTTTAAATATATGTTTGTTGTTTGTATACATATCTCACTTTCATATTTAGCATTGTTTGGTATAACACCTTTGCTGAATAATCTGTCACCAGACAGACGGATCCCTGGAAATTTCCTAGACGGATCCCACAAAAGAGGGAACCGTGACATCTGTGGTATAGAAGAACAAAATTCTACAAACCTGAGTTTTATTTGCAGGAAATTATGCACCATACTCTTGTTTTCTAACCTTTATTTTGTAGATTTTCAAAATACACATAAAGACTTTTGAAACCCTAAGCTAGGGGGAGCTTTGTGTCAAAACCACATATTGCAAAACCATTTGCAACATAATCTTTAGTTGGATTACACTTCATGACACCCCATTGCAATGTTGCAATCTTCTAGGGGGAGCATTTTCGTCACAAGAACGAAATCATTTGCAAACAAAATTGCAAAACATTAGCTTACTAGTTTTTATTTGCTTGACGCTCTCACAAAGGGATGGACTCGTCAAAGGGAGTTAAGACGAGAACTACTCCCGTCACTTGCTCTCTTTACATTTTTTTTCTCTCTTTTAAATGTTTTTCTTAAAACAATGTGTTAGTTTCTTTTTGACGCACTTTTTGTTTCTACAAAAAGGGGCAGAAGAGAGAAAAAACTCCAATTCAAACTTTTACGAATTTTAATTTTTCCTTAAAACAATTTTATGTTTTGTCATCAACAAAAAGGGGGAGATTGTTAATACAAATAAGCCGTAAAAACGTTTATTTATATTTTACGATCTTCTAATGTTTTGTCGATAACAAACGTAAAATCATTTTAACGAAACAAATAAAATACGTGAATAGTTTGAGCCAATAGTTTTCTAACACGCTTACGTCTTCACATAAAACACTAAAACAAGTATAAGTGATTTTATGAATTAGTAATACATATGTACAACAACTAGTGTTTACATATTGGGGAAATATATACATAACTAGTATGTATTATAAATTGGTAAAAACTACAACCCATGGTATTGACCCATACCCATTTGACTAGGTGCATTGCACCCATTAGGTACATTGTATCTAATAAAATACCCATGGATCAACCCATAACCCATGACCCATGACCCATAACCAAAATACCCATGGGCAAAGAGGAGCGTCCCACGGATCTCTAGTTTTACACTAGACGGATCCTTTGAGGGAGGGATTCGTGGGATCTGTGGAACAGTAAGCATTTCTCCTCTATAAATAGTGAGCCATTTCTTCCTTTTGTTTTGCCACTCTCACACATACTTTCCCCAAGTATTGTAACTCTCTAACCACTGATCCTAAGGGATCTTTCTATGTAGTTTGTCTTTTGTTTTTGTGTGATTCTCTAGGTTCCTCTTAAAGGCGAGATCCCCACTTCTTGAAGTCAAGTAAGCTCAAGTCCATGAGTTGCCATGATTCATCATCATCAATACTACTGAGGTTGTCTTGTTGATTGTTCTTTCTTCCTCCATAGAAGTGTTGTGTTGAAGGCTGATTTGTTCGTTTTCAGTACATAGATATTTTCCGAAGAAATACAAAGGTATGTATTTCCCGGGTCGTTTTCTCAACGAGGGATGAATGGAGTTTATAACTCACGTCGCGTGATTCGGGTTTTGAATGGGTAAAAAGGGAATTTTGAGGGATTTCTAATCTACGAGGCAAGTAATAATAAGGGAAAGAAAGTAAAACTATAGAATCTATGGTGAAAACAAGGCAACTATGACTAAATACGCAAATGAGAACTAAAAACGTGAAAAACTTAATTAATAAAACGTATTTAAAATGCAAACTAATCTATTTTAACCTCTAAAAATGATCTAATATTTTTCTACAGATAAGAATGATATTTAAAAATTATTTGAAATTTAAAACTAATTTTTTTTGGTTTTTCTTGATTTATTTTGAATTAAAAACTAATTTAAGACATTTAAAATAGACTTGAAATACTAAAAATTAGGAACATAAGCTATAAAATTACAAAAATATTTTTCAAAAATCTTAAACAACTAAAAAGAATTTTAGAAACTGGAATCAAATTTTTTTGACTTTTTCTCAATTTATTATGAATTTAATACTAGTTAAAACTAATTAAAATGCTAGTAAATCTATTTTAACTAAGAAAATTTAGGAAAAATACTTTTTATGACTTTTTGAATATTCTAAAACTAATAAAATTGAAATTGTATTTTTCTGAGCTTTTTCTAATTTATTTGAATAAAATGCTATTTAAAAATGCTAGAAAATGACATAAAATGCAG
This sequence comes from Chrysanthemum makinoi, assembly GCA_910596185.1. Lineage (NCBI taxonomy): Eukaryota > Viridiplantae > Streptophyta > Magnoliopsida > Asterales > Asteraceae > Chrysanthemum > Chrysanthemum makinoi. The sequence continues at coordinate 337,061,538 of OU343225.1, forward strand.
AAAAATAGCAAGAGACCATGGAAAAATATGAAAACTTCCAGAATATTATAAAATAATACTGAGAACCAAGGAAAAATAACAGAAACAACTTTGGAGAGATGTACATGTGATTTGGGCACAAAACTAATGTGAATAAGCACTTGAAATAAGCTAAAAGCTAACTATAAGCTACCATAAGCTACAAATACTTTAAACTATCTGTAATAAACCTTCTGAAACTGAAATGGACCTTAAAAGCTCAAGCTAAAAGCATTTAAGCATAAAAGCAAGATCAAACCATAATAAGCCAAACAGCCCCTAAGGCCCTACTTTAAGCACTAAAATAAGCTATCTAGAAAAATCACAAAAATAGGAAAAAATGGCCATGATGTCCACAACCAACCAAAGTGATTTAATCCAAAATTTCAGATAATAAGGACTAAAATTGAGTGAATTAAAAATGCAGAAATGGAAGCTGTTTGTACTTGCAATGGAAATTTTGACTTTTTAAGAAAACATGCAGTTTGACTTATCTGAGATTTGAATCTACTGAAATGTATTGAAGTTGACACTAAATGCTATAATGAACCTAATGCAAGCTTGTTCTACTGATTCTAAGCCTAAATGCAAATTCACACTAACTGATTTTCACAGACTTGAAAGCTAGATAGAATTTTATGCAATTTTGACTATCTCTGTAATAGGATGCAAATGAATGACTGAATTAATTGCAATGAACCTAAATGAGTCTTAAGCAACAAAGTCCAACCACAGATAAGCATCAGAACTTCAAATGCTAGCTTTTACCAAACACTTGTTTACTAACTAAAATGCAAATTCCTGAATCAAAATCTAATAACTAAACCATTCTAACCTTCAAATCAGATTTACATAACTATATTACAACTAGATGAATCAATTTTATCAGCTAAACTACACTAATCCTTATATGATCTATCTAATGTAAATTTAACCAGTTGAATGCAGATATGATTAAGTACTAAAACAAACTTAACTAATGATAATCCAAAGAAGCATATGATCAGATAAACCTAATCTAACACAAACATAGCAGATTAAACTAGTAAATCACAAATCCAAGCATAAAACAGATATATCACTTACAACGGTCCAGCCGCTATGGCTTGCTTATCAAATCAGAGAGTTACTATCCTAAACTAATCTCCAACCCAAACTAAGCATAATCTCACCCCAATTCCATCAGTATCTCAGCAATACAGAACTATTCACCCTTTATTTCTGCAGTTTGACTTTTATTGACCCGTTTGACTTTTGTATGATTTTTGTAATTAAAAGAGAATTAAGCTAGAAAAAAACTCACAATAAGCTATGAAGAGCTTATGTGAGCTAGATAACATTGAATTTAAAACAGATTCAGATTAATGATAAAGCTTAAAAGGTAAAAGAGCAGGAAAAAGTGAAAACAATTTTTATTAATAGAAAGTGATGATACAAAACTTGTAATGAAAATACTTCTACAACTAAAACTACTTTACTACTGGTAATAAAGAAATGACAGAAAAATGGTAACAACTTCTTAAATGACAGAGAAATTGGACAAGTTCGAATTGTGAATGAAAGGGTCTTTTATAGCCAAGCCAAGGATGAAAGGAAACATCTGGAACTTCTAATCTCGACCTTTGATCATATCCCACATCACCAATCTCTCATCTCAGCCGTTTGATCAAGTGTGTGAGGTGTTTTGTCCAATGGGAATGCATTGTTTGTCCACCCTGGCGATCCACATGCTGTCACACTTCTGACACGTTGTCAGGCTTCTAGAAGAGTCACTTAAGTTGGGTGAATTAAGGGTGGGAGCAGGGTAAATGGGGTGATAGAGGTTAAACAGTAATCCCTGGTTATTTTTTCTCTTGGCGCGCTTGGTTCAGGGATGGGATTTATTAACTTTTTTTTGTTGACTGTTTGACTTGGGTAGTTTTAAGTGAAAATGGGGTAATGATATATGGGATGGAATGGGCTTAGGGTGCACTTGGGCCATGGGATAATTTGGGTTAGTGTTAATTTTGGACTTGAAATATTACCAAAGTGTATCCGGTTGTAACATTAGGGACCATTTATGTGATTTTGCATTTATTAAGGACAAATGGTGCAACTTGAGAACGTTAAGGGTGATTTTTGTACTTTGGTAAAATGAAGGATAAAATGTAAAAATCTTCCAAAACATGTCCCGAGATCAATAATTTGCACTTTTGATCATCCAAATCCCATAAAATTGCATCCCGGCATCGGCTTTTGCACTCTTCTTTCTCTCGTGCTCGGTTTTTCTTCGGTTTTGGCTTCTTTTTGTTTGTTTCGTCATATCCGTACCTGCACATGCATAAACTCAAGAAAACAACAGATATTAGCAATAAACGGCTCTTTCTTGGTTATTTTGGGTCTTATTTGTTGAAGAAATGATATGTGTTTTAGCACATACCAAAGGCATTAGTGAAGGATGCCGAAAGAGTCAAGACGAAAGCATTAGTGAAAGGTGCTTAACGTCTGTGTCAAAAGCATTGGTGAAGAATGCTAAAGAAGTCAAGTTACAAGGCATTAGTGAAGGATGTATAAAAGTCAAGCCAATGGCATTAGTGAAAGGTGCCTGAGGTGTACATTCGATATGGTGTGTTTCGATGTACAAGATAGATTAGCATTGGATCTAAGGATATTGTTATCCTTTGTTGGGATATGAAAGTGCTGAAGACATGAAAGTACTGAAGATATGAAAGTACTGTAAGCTGCAAAGTACTGGAAACTGATAAAGAGTCAAAGTACTGCTAAATATAAAGTCAAAGTACTGCACAACGAAGTCAAAGTACTGCAAGAACAAAAGAACTGTTATTCGTTTATGGAAAGTATTGTATTCTATGTTTAGATTACTTGTCGTACAAGGTTATCAATTGTAAACCGACTAGGATATCCTTGAGCCTATAAAAGGACTCCTAGATTGGCATTAGATGTATGAGTCGATGAGTCTATGAGTTTTAGAGTTTACGAATTCACAAGTTATTTAGAGTATTAGAGAAAAGTTCGATTATCTTAGAGTTGTATTAGAGTATCTGAAAAATAAGCAGATTTAGAGTTTATAATAAAAGTTATTCTTCTTAGCTTTGTTAAGTAAATTCCGCATACTTGATAAAGATTGCTCAGTGTTTCTTTGTTAATAACTTAGGATTTATCCGAGGTTATTAAACCTTAACAAGCTAGTTAAGTTAGTTTGATTAAAGTATATCGATCCAACAAGTGGTATCAGAGCTTGTGTGGAAACTCTGACTAAGAAGAAAACCGATTTCAACAAACCCTGAAGATGTCAACTGAAGCTGCATCAACTCCTATCACAGAGGTATGTTCTAAGTGTAATGATTTTTATCAAAAAGTACTTAATGCTTATGTTTACGAAAGAGATAATTGTGTTAGGGCTAGGTGTGAGGTAGCTGGTTATCAAATAACCTTAGAATCTATGGAAGCCAAAATCTTAGCACATGAAACTAATGAAGTAGCTTGGGCTGAAAAATATGAACAACAGGATTACCAGTTTAAACTTAGTGAATGGAAATTAAACTGTAAAATTGCTGAAATTGAGAAATTAACTAAGGAGAGAGATGATTTGTTAGCTAAGTTTGCTGCATGGGAAGAATCTGGTCTCTCACATGTTTCTTATGTTAAAAAACAGCAAAGAGCCTACCTTAAAACTGGATTAGGTTTTGGAATGGATTTTAGTAAATTAGAAGAAAACCAATCTAGTGATCAGGATGAAGGTGATTTTGAGGATATAATTACTAGTGAAGAAGAACTCATTAATTATGTAGATACATCTAGTAATGAGGGTTTAATAAGTGATTCACCTCCTGAATATAAGAAAGCTAATGATTATCATGCTGTTCCTCATCCCACTGGCATTCATCAACCCCCTAGGCCTGATGTTTCTCGTTTTGGAGTAGACAGTCTTGAGTTTAGGAAAAAGCTTGAAGCTCAATCTAGGTCTGAAAAACCCAAAGAACCTGTTGAAAACAATGTTCAAAATCAAGCAGTACCTACAAATCAAAGTACTGCTCCACAAGCAGTACCTTCTGTACAACTTTTTCAAAACAGTACTGCTAAACCTTTTTGGGATAACTTTGGTCAAAACAGGTTTAATCAATCACCAAGAAGGCAAAATAATTTTGGGCATAGACATAGAAGATGTCACTTTGGAAGTATGGGTCAAAAACTGTGTTTTGTGTGTTTTTAGTCCTACTCATCTAATTAAGGATTATGAACATCACTCAGAATATCTTAGAAAATTTTCAAAGAACAGGTCTGCCAATCAGAAACCTAGAGAGCACAAACTAGTCTGGAATAATTCAAATATGGTCAATCACAGAAATTTCTCACCAGATCATAGATACCCACACTAGAGAAGACCTTTTTCAAAACCTCCAGTATCTCACAGTACTTTCCAAAGTACTGTCAATTCTGGACCAGTACTTTCTCAAAGTACTGCTCAGCCAAAACAAGGTACTGATCACACTATTTGGAATAGGAGTCCTAGGAGATCTCACTATCAACCTAGAAGGTATTACAATTCACATAGGGGATCTAGATCACAGGAACCACGTGTTAAACCAGAATGGGTTAAGAGGGAAAGTACTGCAGATGGACAAACAGTACTTTCAACAAAAAGTGAATCAGATGTTTTTGTGATACAAGAAAAAGAGATTTGTGTTGAAAAACCAGAAAGTTTTGAAAATCCACATGCTAAAAATCAAAAGATAATTCTGGATCACCATTTGAAAGATAGTGGACATTACATACTCAAAGAATTTGAGTTTGTAACTCCACAAGGGGAACACAAGTCAGTAATGGCTTGGGTTCCTAAAAATCACTAACTCTTTTCTTTATGTGCAGGGCAACCCGGAAGAGGAGCTTAAAGATCATCTTATTGTGGATAGTGGTTGCTCTGGAAGTATGACAGAGACAAAGAGATCTGTCGATTTTAGGAAGATTAGTGGAGGAAGAGTTGCATTTAGGAATGATCCCAATGGAGGAAAGATTACTGGAAAAGGAACTATCAAAGCAGGGCTTATAGATTTTGAGAATGTTCGATATGTGAAGGAGTTAAAGTTCAACCTATTGTCAGTATCAAAAATCTGTGATAAAAAGCATCCTGTGTTATTCACTGACACAGAATGTCTCATCCTTTCCTCTGACTTTAAGCCTGTTGATGATGAATTAGTAGTTCTTAGAGTACCAAGGACAAATGATGTGTATAGTTTAGACATGAAGAGTCTACATTCTTATGGAAGAGCCACATATTTGGTGGCTAAAGCAACATCAGAAGAGGCACATCAATGGCATAGAAGATTGGGCCATGTTAATTTCAAGAATATCAACAAACTGGTTAAAGGCAATTTAGTTAGAGGTTTACCTTCAAAGACTTACAGGAATGATCAATCATGCTTGGCATGCAAGAAGGGTAAAAAACATAAAGCTTCCTGCAAGAAGCTTGCGGAGAGATCTATTAGAGAACCTTTGGAGCTGCTACATATGGATTTGTTTGGACCTGTTTCTGTGGAAAGTTTAAACAAGAAAAAGTACTGCTTAGTTGTAACAGATGATTGCAGTAGATTCAGTTGGGTATTTTTCTTGGGTTTTAAAGATGATACTTTTGATGCTATTCAGACACTGATTATAGCCCTTGAAAACCAGTTGAGACTCAAGGTTCGCGGTATTAGATGTGACAATGGGACTGAATTCAAGAACAAGCTCATGGATGAATTTTGTGCTAACAAAGGCATAAAAAGGGAGTTTAGTATTGCAAGAACACCACAACAGAATGGTGTTGCAGAGAGGAAGAATAGGACTTTGATTGAAGCAGCAAGAACAATGTTAGCCGATTCTCACCTACCTATTCAGTTCTGGGCAGAAGCTGTAAGTACTGCTTGCTATGTACTTAACAGAGTCTCAGTCACTAAACCACATATGAAGACACCTTATGAATTGCTGATGGGCAATAAACCAAACATTCGTTTTATGAAGCCTTTTGGATGCCCTCTTACTATTTTAAACACTATTGATAATCTGGGTAAGTTTGATGGCAAGTCAGAAGAAGGCTATTTATTGGGATATTGCACTAACAGTAAAGGCTTTAGAGTATACAACAGAGTTACTAAGAAGGTTCAAGATTGTCTTCATGTAGAGTTTTTAGAAGATCAAGACAATGAGAAAGGTAAAGGTCCTGATTGGATGTTTGATCTTGAGGTTTTAACTCCATCCATGAACTATGTACCTGTTAGAGAAGAAAATCAACCTCTGCATAATGGAGAAGATTTACAATATGTTGTTCATGGAGTTCATATTAGACCTGATGTTGTCCCTACTGAAGATCCTGTTAGTCCAAAACAAAGTACTGATGTTCCAAAGCAAAGTACTGTTGCCCCACAGCAAAGTACTGTTGCTTCAGAATCCTCTTTATCTGCTGAGGATCAATCTATTCAAGAGGAACTTAATCAAATGCTTCTTCAAGATGTTTTAGCACATTCTTACACTGATGAAAAAAGGAGAGCTTATGAAGAGGCAAAGAAGAAGAACAAGACTGCAGAGTACTCTCACAGTACTTTGAACAGTACTTTCGACCAAAGTACTGCTGCACCTGTTGACAGTACTTTAGATGATTTGGATGATCCTACCATGCATGGATTAGAAGATACTGATGATGAACTTGAAGATGAAGGTATTTTTACAAATTCCAATGCAGGTGCTGATGTTACTAATTTGGAGGATACTTATGGATGTCCACAGTCTCCAAACTTAAGAATTCATAAGAATCATCCTTCTGATCAAATCATTGGTCCCTCTACACCTCACAATGCTTTACTTAGCTTTGTGTATAAACAAAACAGGCTGAATCATAAGGACCATCAAACCTGCCTATTTACTTGTTTTATCTCTCAAGAGGAACCCAAGAATATTGCTCAAGCTTTGACTAAAGAAAGCTGGATTGAAGCTATGCAGGAAGAACTTCTTCAATTTAAACTTCAAGAAGTTTGGGTTTTATGTGATCTTCCAGATGGGAAGAGAGTTATTGGAACCAGATGGGTTTTTAGAGTCAAAAGAGATGAAAGAGGTAATGTTATCAAAAATAAGGCAAGGTTAGTAGCACAAGGCTACAGACAAGAAGAGGGAGTAGATTATGATGAAGTATTTGCTCCTGTAGCAAGGATTGAAGCTATTAGAATATTTCTTTGCTTTTGCTTCTTATATGGGATTTCAAGTTTACCAGATGGATGTCAAGAGTGCCTTTTTATATGGCAAGATTACAGAAGAAGTTTATGTCAAACAACCTCCTGGTTTTGAAGATCCTAAACACCCAAACAAAGTCTACAAGGTGGTTAAGGCTCTTTATGGCCTTCATCAGGAACCTAGGATCAACCACTGGAGGATACCAATATCTTGGAAGAAGATTAGTCTCCTGGCAATGCAAGAAACAAACAATTGTATCAACATCCTCTACTGAAGCTGAATATGTAGCTGCTGCAAGCTGTTGTGGACAAGTTTTGTGGATGCAAAATCAGCTCTTGGACTATGGATTCAATTTCAAGAATACTCCTATCAACATTGATAATGAGAGTACCATATGTATTGTGAAGAATCCAGTTTATCATTCCAAGACCAAACACATACAGATTAGACATCACTTTATCAGAGATTGCTATGAGCACAGGCTTATTAATGTGGTTAAGGTTCACACAGATGATAATGTAGCTGACTTACTCACCAAAGGCTTTGATATTTCAAGATTCACTCACTTGGTGGTGAGCATTGGCATGATTAACTACTGAGCTACATTTAAGGGGAGGACTATTTAGTCTTAGTATAGTCCTGTGTATTGCTTGAGGGAGGATAGTTATGTATACTTAGTTGATACTGATGAAATTGGAAAAGTACTATTTTTCGTGAAAGTACTGCTTGGAAAGTACTGTTTGGGAAAGTACTGCTTACGTGGAAGTACTGTTTGTCTTATTAAAGTACTGTTCCAACGGTTATATTGAGGGGTAATTAATGCTAACGGTAACAATGTTATTTTGGGCTGTGATTTTTCAAATCTCTCCTATAAATACCTACTTTCCGATTTTCCCTCTCATATTGATACATTAGAATCTTTTTCATCTTTCTCTTATCATATCCATATTATTCGATTACAACTCTTTTGTGCTTACATAATCAACAATGGCAAATCGTCCTATTGTTTCAAAGCATAATATGGTCGCTAATTTGGATAAGACTGAAGCAAATATACTCTTTCATGATATAATTGATTATCTTCTTGGTTCGCCTATCGGTTATGCTCTTTTAGTGGAGCCGGATATAATTGAGCCCTGGATTCAAGAATTTTGGGCTAATGCTAGGGATAACATGGAGAATGATGAATATTATGTTCGATCAATAGTTTCTGGAAGAACTGTTAAGATTACTGAAGCCTCCATCAGAGAAGATTTATTGTTCAATGATGCAGATGGGGCTATACAGTTTGATAAGCAGTTGATCTGGGATACTTTTCGACATATTGGTTATGAAGGATCTTTGAATGAACAAACGTTTAGAAAACAACTATTTTGTCCTCATTGGAAATTTTTGGTTCATGTGTTGCTCCATTGCATAAGTGCTAAGAGTACCTCTTGGGAGCAGTTCGGGTCAAATATAGCATCTGCTATGGTTGGGTTAGCTACAGATCGAGTTTTTAACTTCTCAAGGCTAATACTGGATGGAATGCTCTCACATATCTCACATGGATCTACTTGGCTAATGTACCCAAGGTTTATACAGGTTTTCTTAAACAAGCAACTTTCTGATATGCCAAAACCTACAGATTTATTGCCTGTGTTTGTTCAACAATCGAAGATTTTTACCTTTATGGCAAAAAGGAGTGCTTTATTCAGGGGTCCAGATACTCCTTTAACTACTTCCATGATGGAAGTTGTTCAGGCTGTTAGAGCTGATCTGAAGCGATAAAGCTACTGAAGGTACTGCATCTGCAAGTACTGCTTCTCCACAAGCTGCATCAAAAGAAGGTACTGCATCTCCACAAGGTACTGCTTCTCCAAGTACTGAACTTCAAGAAGATGTTGCAGTTTCACCTTCTCCATCTCCACAAAGGTCTGTTCCTGCTTCTCAATCAGAGGAACATTCACCTATTCAAGGAGAAGATTCACATACCATACCTCCTGACGAAATCACATTGGATAATTATGTTTTGACAAGGGAGTTGGTTAAGTTGAAAAAGACTACTGAGGTTCAAGCCAAACAGATAAAGAAATTAAAACTGAAGTTTAGAAGGCTAAAGACTTTTGTGTGGCCATTAGTTCAAGAATTTCGTATCTGGGTTAAATCAAAGAAAAAGGCGCAAAGGCAGTCTAGAAAAAGCAAACGCCAAAAGGTTCATCAACAATCTTCTGTCAATTTGGGGAGGAATTTAGAAGAAGAAAATTTGAAATAAGATGTTGAGAAGGAGAAAGAATCTGAAGGTACTGATGATCAAGGTACTGATGAACATGAAAAGATCATTCAAGATACTAAGGAACAAGAGGAACAAGTTCAAGTTCAAGGTACTGATGATCAAGGTACTGAACAACAAAATACTGGTTTGCAAGGTACTTTCAGACAAGAGGTGATAACTCCAAGAGTATTGAATTTTGAAGAGGAAGCTGGTCCTTCTACAACTGTTATACAAGAAGAGGAGGAAGCTACACTCAAACCTATTCATTCTGCAAGTGATGATGAGTTCATTGCTACAATTTTAGAAGATTTATCACAACCTAGAGGTGGTGTTACTATTCGAGAAGTACAAGAAGATGAACAACAAAGAACTTCTCAACCTGCAATCGATCCTAAGGATAAAGGGAAAGGTGTTCTAGTAGAAGTAAAGAAGAAGAAACTTACTTTAGCAGAAATTAGAGAAATTGAAGTTGCTAGGAATGAAGCTGCTGCTAGAAAGCTTCAAGAAGAATTAAATGCTAAAGATAGAGCAGCTCAAGAAGCTGAAGAAGCTCAAAGTAGAGAAGCAGCTAAGAAGTTACATGATGAATTAAATGCTGAAACTACTGAACCATTATAGTCACCTACTCCTGTTAGATATATACCAAGAAGACCTAATTTAGCTAAAGACAGGAATGCTATGATGGCTTATTTGAAAGGTCGAGGGTATAAAGGATTGCAGAAGCTGAACTATTTTGACATGAAAAGACTCTATGATGCTGAAACAGAGGCTTATAAGAAGAGTGTTGTAAATATCAAAGATTTTAGAGAAGAAGTTAATTGGACTGAAGCTGAAAGGAAGAAGAGCTTAAAAAGAAAAAGGAAAACTGAAGTTACAGATAGACAGTTTTCAAAGAAAGAAAGAGTTGAATTAAGATCTGAGACTAAAGATGCATTAAGAAATTATCTCAGGGTGGTAGATTTTGATTATTCAAAAGAAGATCTTTGACATGAAGATGAATAGATCTCAGATTAGTGCTTTTGAAGTTGTGAAATCCAAAGAAGGAGATTATATGATTTTTCATAAAGAAGATGAAAGCTTCAAAGTTTTCAATAGGCTATGGGATTTATTACACATTATAGATAGAGTGGATCTATTCTATCTATATCATGTGGTGAAAGCTTATTTTGGAAATAATCCATCAGAAGGAATTGGTCTAGTTTTGCTTGGAGATCTCATAACCATGTGGGAAACAGAAGAAGAAAGCACTGATGATATATGGAAGAATTAAGAAAACTAAGAAATTGTTTGCTGGAGATTCTTTGAAGAATCTGGAGTTCATGTTTTAGAGCTGGAAAATGGTACAATGATACACATGTTTGTAAACAACAGATATCCTCTCACAGTTGAGCTTATGAGAAGAATGCTAGAGCATGGATTGGAAGTAGAAGAGGATAATGAAACTGCTTGCATGCTCATCAATTTGTTTATCAACTGGACTATCATTGCTGAAGATAATAAGTAAACTGGTATGAATTTCATTGAATAAATTATTTTTGATAAATCAGTACTTTATTCAAAGTACTGCTGATCAAACAGTACTTTCATCAAAGTACTGCTTGCAGTTTTTTTTTAACCAGTTAAGTAATTTTTGAACGAAACCTTTTGCTAAGTATAAAATATTTTGAAACAAAGGTAAAGTGAAATGAATGGATTTTAAGATGGAATAGGTCATCAATCCACCATGGTTACAAAAGGATTGACTAATCCATGAGCAAACGGCTCTGGTAAAGATATATCAAATCTGTTTTTAGTTGACAACTTGCTAATAAGTTGTATGGTAATCAACTCACCATATCAGTTAATGTGAAGAGTTGGCTAGCCCACAAGAAAATGGTTTGTGGTAAAAGCTGTGGAAAATCCATTATTGGTAATTAGTTCACCATTAGATAGAAGAACTAACTAGTCCAGAAGGGTACAGCTTTTGGTAAAGACAAATCAAATCTGTTGATAGCTGATGATTTGCTAAAAATCATATGGTTATCGATGTACCATGGTCTTACACACCAAAACATCTGGCTACTCCAGAGATTAATGGCTTTGGTAAAGAGATCTAAATCCATTAAATTTTCAATGATTCACCTCTCACAAGAGTTAACATACCTGGAAGTGATGAGAATAGTATGCAACTTAAACTGAATTAATGTACAAATTGCCATATGTTGTTGTGTTGCTGAAAAGATGGAGCTTGCTGGATGCTGCTGAGAAAGAATAATTCTAAGAGATACTTTGACAAGCACAGACACTACAGAGATACAATCCAAAGATTAAGAAACAATCTGTCCTTAAAGATGAAGCTGTTAAAGATACATTCATAAAGGAACTTGAAGTCAAGCAAGTAGAATTCAAGTTAGGGGAGGATTGTTGGGATATGAAAGTGCTGAAGACATGAAAGTACTGAAGATATGAAAGTACTGTAAGCTGCAAAGTACTGGAAACTGATAAAGAGTCAAAGTACTGCTAAATATAAAGTCAAAGTACTGCACAACGAAGTCAAAGTACTGCAAGAACAAAAGAACTGTTATTCGTTTATGGAAAGTATTGTATTCTATGTTTAGATTACTTGTCGTACAAGGTTATCAATTGTAAACCGACTAGGATATCCTTGAGCCTATAAAAGGACTCCTAGATTGGCATTAGATGTATGAGTCGATGAGTCTATGAGTTTTAGAGTTTACGAATTCACAAGTTATTTAGAGTATTAGAGAAAAGTTCGATTATCTTAGAGTTGTATTGAGCAGATTTAGAGTTTATAATAAAAGTTATTCTTCTTAGCTTTGTTAAGTAAATTCCGCATACTTGATAAAGATTGCTCAGTGTTTCTTTGTTAATAACTTAGGATTTATCCGAGGTTATTAAACCTTAACAAGCTAGTTAAGTTAGTTTGATTAAATTATATCGATCCAACATCCTTGATGATGTTGTAACAAGGAGTTGGTCTCCTTTGGGATTAGGTGTTGTGTAGTGTTGGGTAGTAGTTCCTCCATTGTAATGGAACTCGGTACTTAGCCTAGTACCAGATAAAGGGTAGGCGACGTTGTGATAGGTTTGGTTCACCTTGGTGTAAAGAACCCGGTGGTTAGCCTAGCACCGGATAAAGGGTAGGCAACGTTGTGGTAGGTGTGGTTCACCTTGGTGTAAAGAACCCGGTGGTTAGCCTAGTACCGGAAAAAGAGTAGGCGGCGTTGTGAAGGCTTCTCCGCCATAAGGAGTTGGTGTCGTGTAGTGATTACGAACTCTCGATTAGGTGACTCGGGGAGTGGAGTAGGGCAAGGAAGGTGTCCTTGTAGCTGAACCACTTTAAATACGCGTGTCGTGGTTATGTGCTTCTTACTCTTTATCTTTCATTACACTTTTATATATCTATCTATCAACGTCCAACATACACATCTAAATAGATTGACATAAGTTGATCTAAATGTTTTAAAACTAAGTTTTAATTGGTAAAACTATTCAACCCCCCCCCCCCCTTCTAGCTTTTTACAAAATGTATGTATCCACAATTCATATTCCTGCTATTATGAATTAAACAAGCTAGAAATCACAAGTCGTGCCCGCCCTTGGGCGGGCTTAAACGGCTAGTATGTATGTATGTATATATATATATATATATATATGCTCCGGTTCCATTGAGAAGGTTTTTATTTTGAGAAGATTGAGAAATTTTCGTTTGAGTAAATTGATTCATGTTTTTTATTTGATTCACAAGTAAACATCATTTTATGGTGAATTAAAACTATAAATCACAAATTTGATTCACAAATCATTGTTAAAATCGAGCTATGATGATGATTCATTAAATTTGTACAGATGATTCAGTATTCTACATATATCGCAAAATCGAGAGATTTTTAACATTGATTCAAAAAACATTTTACACATTTTAAATTTTAATAACATTAAAATGAGTTTTACGCTTGAAAAACATGAATCAAAGTTAAAAATCTATCGTTTTTGAAAACCTTCTCAATCTTCTCAAAATAAAAACCTTCTCAATCGATCCAGATTCTCTCTCTCTCTCTCTCTATATATATATATATATATATATATATATATATATATATATATATATATATATATATATATATATATATATGTGTGTGTGTGTGTGTGTGTGTGTGTGTGTGTGTGTGTGTGTATATATATATATATATACACTAGTATTCGAAGCCCGCCCAATGGGCGGACATGACTTATAATTATTTGTTTGTTGTTTTTTGTTAGCGTAAATATGTTTTAAAAAATTTTCATAGAATATTATAAGACGATTGGTCGGGCATTTTTTTTAATCATTTGTTTGTTGTTTATTTTAATTTTGATGGTGTTAGTAAACGGAAAATTATTTTTAACGAAGGCGAGCTTGATGTATAATTTTCATTGTGAACAAAATGAAACTGCTTAACAATATAGATGTGATAACTTTTTAGTTTTACTATTTTACAGACTTGTTTGATGCTTGGATGGTTTTATAAAGACGATGTGATATCAGATACATGATATCAGATATTATTTTTGCTTCAATGATATTCGTTCCCATCCTTAATATTTACAATCTAGTACCATTGCATAGTCCTCTGTTCCGCATACACATCAATAAGAACACAACAGTTTACCTTTCTTAGGATCTCCGCTAGTATTAGGAATTGGTCAAAAATTGGCATCTATCTCTTAACTTTTCTAGAGGTGCTTAACCAAAAAATGTTGGAAGTATTTTACTATAAGTATCCATTTGTAAATCAGAATATGATGTGTGTAGTGATCAAATAAGCTATTATCAAAAGTCAAAACTTAATGCCACTTAAGTTTGTCCAACTTATCCTTCCGAAAATGCAAAATTGCATATATATCCAAAGCATGCATAAAAATCATTGTATTATATGCAGAAAAAACTTGTACAAAAGATATATATGCAATTATTCACTTTGGGAGGGATATATATGCATTTTTGCCTAAATATTAATACATAGTGATGAAGTTGCCTTAAGCAACTGTTCTATGAACAGTGGAAATACCATCCACAAAATTTGTCTGAAAAAGGATATTGGCATTGTTGAACAATTCTTCTTTGATTGAACAATGAACCGCGAACACAAAAATGTAGGTTGTTGATCATTTTCGGGTCCATAGAGCAAGAATAAATGATTTTACATAAGCTTAAGTATAATAGAAATAATGAATAATGGCAAATATGTTAAACAAAATAATTAGAAACAAAAATATAGTATGCATGTATTATATGTTATATTGCGTAAAACAATATATTTCAAGATTCTCTAAAGCAGCGAAATAAGTTCTTTTATTAAAAGTGACACAATAAGAGTCTAACAAGAAAAGGGGAAAGCTAAGTTTAGTACTTCAATAGAAGCGTTAAATTTATATATTAATCAAAGCTAACTCTACACTTTGAGATGATGAACCACTCCGCCTACTTCGTCATATAAGTCCATTACTCTCTGCCTACAACACAACCGACCCAATTAAGAGTATACGGGCTGAATATGCAACCATTATCTAAACCCAAATATAGCATCCACGCTTCAGTAATGTAAAGAACTTACCAACCATCCTCCAGGATAATGACACTGATATCAACAACTGCCTTAACAAAAGCCAATCCAAGAAACCTCATGTGTCGTTTGTATCGTTCATCTCTCTCTCTCCCCCTCTGTGGCAGTAGCATCTAAAGATATGTGCCACAACGATAAACATTTAAATTACAGTCAACTAAAACTTGGGTTATAAACATTTAAATTACATGTATAGATCAGTTTTGACCCGTATATATCACTTTTGACCCGTAACAGGAATATATATATTTTTACATTATAGATGACCCTTCACCTAAAAAGAGTAAAGTGACAAAGGTAGTCGAGAAAAAACCTGTTTTTGTCACCTAAAAAGAGTATATCATACTTAGGCACAGGCCCATTAAAGTATACTTTACCATTAACATACTAAAACCCATATTAATAAAACTCTATACGGATATGCAAGGTTTCCTCAACTCATCACCTGTCACATAATGAAAATATTAACAAAGATAAGCTGAAAAAACATCCAGAACACTGTACCTACATAAATGGTTGCAAAGTATAGAAAATTTTACATGGAGACAACGTATTCTTATTTTCGCTGAAACAATATGCAATTGCAGTAAAAACGGTCACCTGTGATATGGAATTCAGGTGTCTGCTGAGGCATGCAAGTGTTTGCAGCTAATGTATCATTGGATATGCGTCGTTTACAGTAGTTAGTAGTCATGTTAGCCTGACACCCAACCACTCCCAATGTCGAACCTAAATAATTATATATGCCTTGTTATGAACAAAAAGAAAATGATCCAGCAGAAAACATACATAAACAATCATAAAAAGAAGTGAAAGCCATAGAAAGTTGTAACAGTTACGAAATCTCACCCTGCTTAGCAAATGCATTATCTGCAGTAGATGATTTCATATGCTTACTAACATGGCCATTTGTAAAAGAGGCGGCACAATATTTATAAGAATACAATGCTTTTTGTACAAATGCAATTTCAACACATATTTTACCTCTGGTAATAGTACAATCAGAGGGAGCACCTGCTATAAAAAAACAACAAACAAAGCGAAAAATTTCAGCTCATTTTACATATTTCCGATATACACTTAAAAGAATTACAACAACAAATAGAAATGAGGCATGAAAAGTTGATACAAAAATAATCATTACCTTCTGATACAATGAACTTTAACCCGTCATTGTGAATTTTATCCAAGAAAATCCATATTTGTCACTGTATTTCCTTCATATATCTATAAATAATTATAGACGTTAGCGGTAATAAATGAAACACAGAATTTAGACGTTAGCGGTAATAAATGAAACACATGCTCCGACCGGAACCCATTATGATAATCAAACTAATATAAGAGAAACTCACCTGGCCAAGATCCACCATTATGATAACTCCATCTTGTATTTTTGGGATCACACCCAGTAACAATTCTCCATTCATGACTTTCCATAGCTGGGTAACATATCTTTAATGGCATTTCACCCACAAGTTCTTGCCAACGTGATTCAGTAAGATCCATAATTGCCGAACTCTACTCAGGTGTCGCTAAAGAAGACAAGATAGCCACACAATTTCCTAAACAAAACCAACGGAAATCCATTTTTGCAGGACTCACGTTCCCGATAAAGTAAGCACCTCTGGCCGGCATGAAATCAAAAACCCAATCAGGAAGGGAGTCAGGGATGACATTAAACTTATTAACAGCAGTATGAGAGTATTCTTCTGTTTTGTAATGGTAAATATCATTTAGTTGCTTAATATCAAGCCAAAAGTAACTTCTCATGTGGAAGCTTAGGGCGTGAAGGCGTTTCACGATTCTGTCAATACAATCATTATTACCCTCGGTATCTGGCTTTAAAATAAGCAACGCGCATCTTAGAGCCATGAAGAACAAAGCCTGTATCTCAATCGGGGTCGGAAAAGATCTTTACTAAATGTCAGAGAAAATGCAAATATCAAGATATTATCATTCATACAAAGTTCAAATACCCAAATTAGTAACCTGATAAACCAATCTATGCTTTGGTTCAGTGTAAATAGATAAAGACCCAACTTATACATATTATACAGTTTCTTAGTTTAAAATTTGTGTCCCAAATCCCCAATGCACGTTCATCCAACGCGTGTCAGGTTCTCCACTCATGAATATTTGGTCTCATTGAGTTGTGCTTATCATAACATTTACATACTTGACATTCAACATGACAACACATACCTTTCTTCAATTATGCAGAAAAGACATCTATACTGTTAAAAAGGTTCTAATCATTTAAATTGCTGAATTTAGTCGAAGAAAAAGTTGAGCACTTGAGTATACTTTGGGAGACTTGTAAAACCATTTGCCCCGTTATCAATAAGATATAACCCTTATTAGCCCATTTTCATATTGATAAGTGAATTGTACTTCCAACTAATGCACTTACCTATAGTATCGCCCAGGGCATTTACGGATAATTTCTAAAAGTTGAGTGTTGCAGACAGACACCACGAGTAACCTCACAAGAATTTAGAACATAAAATACCAGCCAACCATCCTAAAACATAAAAAATTACATCGGATTAAAGAAAAAGCACATACAGTTCATACTACTTATTAATAAAACGTGACTCATACCTTTGAGAAGTTTTCTGCAATTTGAGCTACAACAATGAGCGCCCGTAGCGTTTTTGCCACACTGGAGCAGCCAAATAAGCCCAAAACACCTCATAAATAACTGGAGCAATAGTATTCCCATCCAAAGAATATGTAAGCCTATCCCCATACTCTTCACTTAAAGGTGACATGTGCTCACGTTACCCAACCCCAGCTTGCTTATTTAGCTTCCCTTGATACTTTCGGTTGTACCGACCTGCTGAACTCACCTGTAGAACCCATAAACTGAACCAAACTGCTGTATAAACACAATAAAGCCATCCACCCCTTGTATCCCCTAAACCCATCAACTGAACAAACCTATTGAACTAACCACACTGACACAACCCACTCAAGCAACCTCATGAAACAACTGACTGACCGAAGCCTCTTAGAACACATGAAAATATAGAGAGAAAACTGGTTCAAGAGAAGGGCTTACAAAACCTTTAAACGTTGGCGGTGAGCATGGTTGTTGTATGTATCCATGGCTGCTCGCTCTTCACAAACGAAATATAACTGCAGCATACACTCATTCAATGCTGCACCATATGCTTTCGGTCACTGTTTTCCCGTGACGTGGTACCCATTCATCCATCCTCAGCAAAACATGTGCCAAATGAATAACTAAAGGTTACTACAAATCAAAATCTGAAGCAATTCCCATCTTTACATACACCTAAGAAACCGTAAATTTATCGGTAACCTGCACCATATATACAACAATCAACAAATATCAAAGTAGTATTATAGGTCTTCGAAACAGGGAACGTAACGCTTGTAAAAATTGACCTTTACAACCTCCATAGGCTTGGTTAGCAAAGTCGCAAAAGCACCACAAACAGCTCCAGATGCAATCTTCATGAACATGTTAGCGGACTCAAAGGCCGGTTCACATAAATATTAACGTAGACCTGTATAAAGAACTAATTGACCTCGTCAACGTTGGTATCAAACCAAGATACAAAGATCGAGCTCCTACTTTTCTAACAACTCAGAGCAAATAGCTTCAGGCAGCACCATAAGTAAATGGGCTGAAATTGCACTTCTAAGATCATGTTATATTACTACATATTATAGATAGGTGTCAATCAACTACTCTAATATAACATCAAGTTATGTAATATTGTGTAATACAGTTAGAGAAGAAACTACCTGACCTTTATAAGTTCTATACGACCTTCCTCAAACGATATTGGTGCATATCTCTTTTGCTTCTCATGATCAACGAAAGTGAAAGTAGATGCTGCAATAAAAAAAATGAATACTTCATTACATATGTAATTCAATAATAGAAACAAATTAATTTTTGTTTCTAAAGGGTAAAGAAAATGGACAACACATAAAAACACCTCTTTTGTAAAACTTGAAGATGCCATTCCACTGTTGGATCAATGTCTTCATCATTGGCAGCAGACGGCTCCCCTGAATTGCTGATGATGTCATGGTAGCAACCTTGAAAAGAAAACTCAGTTAATAGCATTCAAGTAAAGAGGATATAGGCCCGGCCATGAACTCATATTGACATATACAAAGTATATGCACACAACTCGTATGCCAACCTGCACAAAAACACAATAAAAATCATTAAAACTCTAAAATCATAATGGAGTTTTCTGTGTGCTTGTTATGTATTGTGTTTTAGGGTTGGAGAATGGATTTGTTTTAGGGTTAAAGAAGGTCACGTAGAATGGGATGACTTGGGCTGACTTGTTAAATCTTTATTATTTATTACTTTTTTTGAGTTTATAGATTTGGATTTGGTTTTTAATTACAAATCAATGGCTTGGCACTATTGGTTCAGACACTTGCATTTGAACCTAAAGACCCAGGTTCGAATCTTGCAGCATGCCTTTTTGTACAACTTAAATTCCAAAATTTATTAATGGTTGCTTAGGTGGCATTAACAATGATGACATGGCAATAACAATTGATTATGTGGCATTAAATTGGATTATGTGGCATTGAGGTGACATTAATGCCAAATGCCTCCTGTTATATAATATATATATATATATAGAGTTATGATCAAATAAGAAGAAAAATTAAAATAAGAATGATAAGAAGAAACCACAACCACTCATTTCAGATGCACCTATAAAAATAGATGCATCTCCCCTTAAATTTCTCCCTCCTATTTGAAATATGTGGCTAGAAATTCTTCTTATTCTTCCTATTTTAGTTTTTCTTCTTTGGATCCTTCCATATATATATATATATATATATATATATATATATATATATATATATATATATATATATATATATATATATATATATATATATATATATATATATATATATATATATATATATATATATCAAGCGGATTGTTTTTTTGAATTTATTGTGTATAAATAGTCGGTCGTTATAAAGCCCAATTTCTCTAAAAAAGTGAGCTTCGACCGATTGTGTGTTTTTCTCCACAATGAGGATGACCGATTATTAAATCGGTCGACCCATGCATGACCCTGCCGACTGTGGTTAGCCTGATATCTTGTCACCATCAATGGTTTTCTCCTCTTAGTAAAATTTTATAAATGATAAATTCTTTAGAAAAAAAAGAAAAATTTAATATTAAATTGCGACTCGCTGAACTTAAATAAAATTCAAGGTTAGTTTTTTTTACGCAATGTAAATCCAAATCTTTTATATGATAAAGGAATTACATCATTTCAGAGTGATTTTGTCAATTCATTCTTATTGAAAAAATAATTGGGCCAATAAGAGAGCTCGATTTCGCCACGTAAGGAAAATCGTGTGATGTGATTGGTTAATAAAAGTCAAAATTAAATTGATTTTGGTCAAACTTTAATAAATTTGGTGGAGAAATTTGGTTGATGAAAAAAAAAACATAAAGATATAGGTGTCAAATTTGTAAAAACAAAAACTTAAAAAAAGAGGAGGTAATTAATAATACTTCAGTGGTTGAATTTTTAAAAATTATATAGAGTTAAGTGTAATATTATAAGCCTTCATGTTTTTAATAACTTTGGATTATAAACAAATGTCCCCTTATACTTTATACCATTTATACTTTATATTTTAAAAAATATAATATATATGTTGTTTTAAAATAACAACATATAAATTTGCATAAGATTATGTAGAATATTGGATTTCATAAACACATCATAACATATCAAATGGGGCGTATAGTTTAGAGGTTTTAGAGAGAGAAAGTAGGATGGGAGCCTTTCTAGAGAGAGAAAGTGAAAGAAAACATAGAAGGTTAGATTAGAATGAAAGGTCCAACCCTCTACCTTGGGAGGTAGAGGGTATTTATAGTTACATACTACACGTCCTCCTTCGGACTGTGGATCAAGCATACAGTGGGTAAAGAGTCGTCCGTCCTCCATGGTGTTGCTCTAAACTAAATAACTAATAAATAACGTAATGTCTACGAGCTAACATATGCTAGACTAGAGTTGGGGTAACCGACTCTTCACTATGGATTTTCCAATTCCTAACAATCTCCCCCTAAGGGAGGTCACCCCATGATTTACATTTTGAATCCTAGCATTCTATCTTTGACTTTATGCTCGAGCTCGTAGACTTCAATTCTTCAATGTCTGCAGTCTTTGTGCTTTAGCAGTGATTCTTCAAAGTCCAAGTGCTTTTTACTTTTAGTGGAGGCCTTTAACTGATCCACATCTTGATGATCTTCGAGCTTTCATTGAGATCATCAGCCACAGTAAATCTCTGGATCACCCTTTGTTGTGTTGCCATCATTTGATGTTGTGACTTTCGGACCGACATGCTCACACTTTCTGGATCATGACATCTTTTCATCAGAGTAGCGGAAGCTTTACTGGCTCATGATATTTGCAGTGGCGTAGCGGAAACATAGTATAAAAATATCAGAGCCAGGTTCTGTAGATATGCACAAGTCATGATTTCTTCAATTAAGTGTAGATGCTGTGAGCATGCGGCTTTGGATTGACTCCTCAATTCTGTCAGTACTGCAACCGTCCAAATGTACCTGCAAACAACAGTTAGCAATAAAGCGCACGAAAGTGTCTTTGATCACTTTCGTTGAATTGAGGTACACGGCCCACGGTTCCCCGTTGATCAGTACAAGTACTGCCTTGATCAGGTATAATTCCGAAGAATCTCCTTGACAGGGTTTCGCAGCTGTTCTAGCCGTTCTCAAACCGGAACGTCTCAAAGAAGACAACACGGAGTGAGTGAACCAGCGAATTGAGATTCACTGATTGATGAAAAATTGATTTGAAAATAATCGTGTATTGCTTGAAAGAAAGAGTTTTGCAATACGACGAAGGTTTTATGAGAAAGATCAATTTTCAATCAAAAATACTTTTTGTATTTGAAAAGAGTACACATTCGATGTGCTAGAGAAAAGAAGATTTGCACATCGAACGGTTTTTCCAAAAGTATTTTTTCAATCAGAGATACTTTTTGTGTTTGAAAACATGAATACGCATTCGATGCGCTAGAGAAAAAAAGATTTGCACATCGAACGGTTTTTCCAAAAGTATTCGTCAATTCATTTCCTGGACCAAGGTTGATTCACGAGTGAATCGCCCCATCGGTTCTATCCAGTTGTCACAAGCTTGATCTTTTGGAAAGATCTCACATGTCACCCACCAAAAGCTTGTTTGATGTTGGCTCTAGAAGGATTTCCATCTTCATCGTGAATATTTTCATATCACTCGGATGTTCTGGAAATACCACAAGGATAATGCGTAGGACTCTAAATATATACTTACTTTCCACATTGTGTGAAACAGCAAGTCTTCATTACTTTTGTGTCCTAATGAGATATTGTGGATGATCTCTTGGCTCTAGACTCAATTGTGCATATTTGGTTCCTATGCCGGAGACTAGGGAGAGGGTCTCCTTCTTCAATATCAACAATCTATAAGAGAAAGTCGATAGATAATGTCGGTTCCCCGTGAGAATGAAACAAGCCCTTTTAAGAGGAACTTGAGTAGTTTGGGAAGTTGTAGTGCAGTGCGTCACTGGGTCCATGACGTCTTGTCTTCAATACCAGTGTTACCTTGGTAACCACCAGTAGCATATGTATTGAACCTGGTTTCTGCCCTAAGGTTGAATTATTGGAGGGCTATTTCTTTTCACCCCTTTTTCACATTCATTTCTTTTTCATTCTTCAACCCCTTCAGTGCTTACCGAGACTTCATAACTAGAACCTTGTTGGGTTTATTCCAGTTCTAGCTTAATCTCAGTCGGTACTCTTCCCATTTCTCATTTTCTCCTTTTTTCATCATACCTAAGGACTCTACACTATCTAGTGGATTGTCCCTGGTAGATCCCTCCGGTTCTGGCAGATCGTGGGAACTAATACCTAACCTCACCATCCTTATAACTCCATGCATAAAGTAAAATGGTCGGTCTTTTGGTACAGTTCATTCCTTCTCAAAACCAATTGAAAAATCATTTGGAAAAACAATCAAAGTACTTGTGATACGAGATCAAAGCATTTTGTACCTTAATAGTTTTGATCATTTAGAAAATGCTCCCCCTCAACATGTGCATATGATTTTATAAATTGTTTAGCACATGGAGACAAGAGTTCTTTGAAATAATTTCTTGATCACAATTTCCTTAGAAAAAGCCATTTGAATTTCTTTGGTAAATTCTCCCCCTCAATATGTGCATAGGATATTTGAAATCATTTTATCACATAGAGGAAAGAGTTCTTTGAAGTACTTTTCACGATTGCCAATATAAACCATTCGCTCCCCCTCAATATGTGCATCGATATACGAAAGAGTTTGGCACATATTAGAGAGAACTTGCACTTTGAATCAAAACGTTCATCTTTTATCAAATTTCATTATTAAATTACAAATTCTCCCCCGATCAAAAATATCAAACCCTTTGAGATTTTGGATCCCAAGTGATTTAATACGGTTTAGTAAACATGGGAGAAAATGTGCCTGATTTAAAAGCTCTTATGGTTTATGGTTAAATGCTCCTCCACAATCACGTGCATTATGTATTTGAAGATCGTTTGGCACATGAAGGAAGGAGTGCTTTTGAAACAATCACCCTTTAAAACCGATTTGAGATTTAAATCACGATCTCTCCCCTGGTAAAAAATTTCAAACCAATTGAGATTTTGGATCCTGATTGATTTAAATCATTTGGAAAATTTTGGGGAAAGACGTGGCAAGATTTGATTTTGAAAAATGACAGATAAGGACCATTTTAAGACATTAAAGATTGTTAGTGTCAGGTATGATTGTTTTAAGAGATCTTTAAGTAAAATAAAACAATTTCACAATCAAACAAGAACAGAAAAAAATTCATTTTGAAAGATCATGATTCTAAAGAAAAATCATACCATGACATAACATTAAATCTTTAGATCACCACTTTATTAGTACAACCGGAACTTTTGTGAAGAAATATCGTTTGAAAATATTTTATTTAAAATCACTCTCCCCCTCAATCGATGACCGTAGTCGAAGATTGAGTGACTTAAGTTTTGATAAAATGAAGTCCGGTGATTTTCAAATTTTAGTTCAATTTATTTTCAAAACCAATATTTTTCCATTTTTAAAAACAATATTATTTAAAAATTGTTTAAAAATGTTATCATCACAATTTTCCTGCACAAAGATACGTTAGGTGGTTGAGAAGCTTATGTTGTTGCTGTAGGGCTTGGAAGAAAAACCATCTGCTGATGCAGTGAGACTTCTTACGTTGCATTTTTCCATGCCAACTCTCCATAGAAGTCCAATAAAGCTCCGTTTCTTCATTTGTCAACCCAAGATATAGTTACCCTTTCCTTTCGGCATCCAATCATCTTCAATTGTGGGATCTGGATCGGGAACATTCTTATATTCCATAATATCTGCATATGTTAGTGGACACAAACAGATATATGGTGGTCGACATCACCCAAACAGTAATCGACTAATAAAAGTCAATCCAACATGTCAATCAATTCATATATGGCATGGGAAAAATGTGTTTATCAAACTCTAATCATCTAATCCTAACAATCATATCCTAGGCACCTAGTCCTTCAACGTAGGTTAACATCACTTTCAATTAAGCATATAGGATAATTAGATAATCTCGTTAGATGATATAGATTTGAAAACATTCTCCCCCTCAATCAATGACTTATTTTTCTGAAAAGTTTAAAAGTGCTGAAGTCATTGATTGAGTTTTCAGTTTTTACGAAAGCTCTGAATCTGATTGATTTTTTTCAAGCAACTCATTTTCCACCACTTTGAAAACACAACAAATATTTTTCTGAAGAATTTTAGACGGAAAAACATTTGTGTAGGAACAACAGTCCTTCGACATAATTTCCTCATTTTGTTTAAGGATAAGTGCACGAAATATTTGAAAAATTGTTTAGCGCAACACTTTCCTTTCTTGAAGATCGGGTTGCTATCTGAAATAATAGCAAACCATGGTTTAAGCGCGGGTTACAGTCTGAAATAACTGCAAGCCATCATTTGAGACATGTTTAGAAAGAAATATTTACACCTCCTGCTCGAACTTCATCTAAAGTCCCGTGCCATTATTGAATGACATTTCTAAGACCGTAGATGTTATCGATACCAGAAGACATGTCTTGAGAAAATATATTTTTGGTATTTTTCAATTTTTCAATTTTCTGATTTTTATGGGCTTTTGTTGATTTTATATTTTTCTATTTTGATTTTGTTGGTTTTATATTTTTCTATTATGCTTTTTGATAAATATATACAAAAAGGATAATTTAGTTTAAGAGAAGGATGAGATGAGTACCGAGATAAGGATATCGCTCAGCACGTTGTAGAAGAAAGAAATCAACATCTCTTAAACTTTCACTACCAAAGCATTCGAGGCTTCTAAGAAAATCGTCTGAACATGAGCCTTCTAAATCTGAATCTTTGGTAGCTTCCCCCCAAACCGACAAACATCGAATAAAGACCATTTCCCCAAGAAGTAGAATTAAGGACAAAACGGTCTCATTGAATGAAGCTCAACACCTCAAAGAAGACGAGAACACCGAAATAACAAGATATAACATGGATCATCGCTGCGGTTATCAAACCCGGAATAAATGATTATTTTCAAGATCACATGAACTTGTTGTGCATCCCCGATGTACACATTACTCTTCGAGATTAAGCAGTTGTCTATTCAAGGGAACAATATAACAACATCTTCATTTTACCAAGTGCATTCCAGATATCTTCCATATAACCAATCAGCCCATTATGTACACAAGTACCCAACCAGAGTAGAAACAACGACATCACAGTAACTTTATCATCGGAATCATCATTACATATCTCTCCCCTGATGGTTGCGACCTCATCGGAATCATCATTACATTGTGTACATGAAACACTAACCGGAAGCACTTTATCATAAGTCATATAGAAGATGTCGATAAGCAATATCATCTCACCTTCCAAATATTCTTCTCATATTTCCTTCTACTAAGGGTTGAGTTAACACATACCAAAAGTATCCAGAGACCACTTCCTCCCAAATGGTTGGAATAATACATCCTTCCCCCAAATAGTTAGAATAATATATCCTTCCCCAAAATAGTTGGAATAACACACCAAAGGCTATGAGTAAACACTGAGTTTCTCTACGGTTATGACATTTGTCTTTCCCGGGATTACTTCAATAGAGAAGAAGTATTAGGTTCATCACGTGTGCTCGTTGTGTGTTTAGATGTATGTCTCCTTCCCCCTTGCTGGTTTTGATACCTCAGAATCAGCAACACATTATACATACCAAATATTCTTGAAATAGAGAAGAACAAAAATTAGCTCAAATGAATCTTGTGAGAATCAACTGTTATAGAAACTCTCTCTGACTACCTTTATCAACCCATATGTTGACAATTTGACGTAACCACTAAATAAGAAAACCCGATATACCAAACTTGAAACTGAAGTCGAATTCCCCACATTTGTATCTTAAGCATGCACTTAATGATTGAAGAACGGTGTCGAGAATTTATGCTTCAAGCAAATCTCTAAGTACTCACTACTCAAGCAAAGTATGAGACATTAATACCTCTTGCGATTATCCAAACCGTCATATGCATGTGACACTGAGTAAAACAAAGTAACTCGTAATAGTGATAGTTAACCAGGTCTTCAACCATCCACCTCGACTGCTGGTAACTAGATAACCAAGTCTTCAACTCAAATTCTTAAGCCCGAGCAAGTTATCAAATAAGAACACGCCTTTGTGAAAGTCAACTTCAATCTCAAATTAGTGATAAATGATTAACTCCGAAGTGATCAACTTGTGTCAAATGCCCAACACGTGAATAAACATACAATCGGATGTACATTGACCTACTGAATGAACCGGAACAAATGATTCCTCAACATCAATGCATTCTTCCTAAAAGTATACATGTAGAGACTGATTTGGAAGATTCACCAATAACTTCGAGCGGATGAGGTAGTCATTTTCCTTGAGGTTCATGTGGTTGATTTATAGCGTGCACGTTGAGAGGAACAATAATCCGTGAAGATTTGGCAAAGGAATACCAAAGAGCGGATCATTATTCATGAGTGCAACTGCAATATTATGATAGTCATTATCAATGCCTTGAGGAATAACTAGAGATTGGGCTTCTTGAGTAGTATGAGAAGTACTTCTTAGATGATCAACATTCGTTAGCGGTTGGAAATACTCATCAAACATATCTTGAAAACAATGAATCCCAAACAATAACTCCCATTTATCCTTAGTAAGTGAAACATGAGGCGTTAAAGGAGAGTCGTATGACCATTATTCAAACATCCATCAACATGTAGTAAATTCACTCTTCTCCCCCTCAAAAATTGCATCCGAAGTTGCCATTTTTGATTTAACCAAGTGAATAAGAATATACACCAATGAACGTAGATCCACTTGATGACTGAATGAGCATGAGAGAAACTTGAAGCTTGTTGATGAAGAATGTCGATGAGAATGGTCATAAACATGAAGATTTCTCTTCTTCTGAAGATAAAGCACACTGAAGTGTACACCTTTCTTTTCTATGAGGAACGGGGCCTGAAGTGTTATCTGCAGACACCATAATGATGAAGTACGGGGCCTGAACTGATGTGAACAGACGCATAGCCGGTTGAATATCAAGATTGAGTTACTTGAACCCGTGAGTTATGAGATATCAATCCATTTGTAATCCATACTTTAAGCCAGTCCATGTATTGAAGGATCGAAGTATCTGCAACTGAGTAAGGACTACCTACACTAATATTACAAACTTGATTGCATATATTTTAGTTAGTGACATCAGTATCCAAACCCTTTGGGGTTTCACGGTCAACTTTGAGATTGCCATTGGTAAACATCTTTCCTGTAGGTATCCACCTAAGTCTAGCATCCTTAAAAATTATACCCGATGGTATCCACTTATGGCAAGGTCTAGGATTGTTAGGCTTCTTATGCATAGTGGAAGATTTATCCGTATTCCTAGTTTCCAAAGATTTAGCAGTTGGTAACCATCTAGGTGAGGCTTTTGGTTTCATTTGCTTCATATGCACTGTGGATGACTTAGTGTAAATCCTAGACTTAACAGGTTGTACCATTGCATGAGCATTTACTTTCATCAGGGATTTTGTGAAACATTTATCATGATTAGCATTAAAGATACATTTCAGACACTTTGAGCAAACAGCTTGTTTGGATTCAGAACTAGATCTAGATTTCTTAGAGTGGTCTGCTATAGGAATAGCTTTAATCGAAACGCAACTACTCTTAGATGTAAGCCAATCCCTAGTCTTTAGATTAGTGTTCCTAGGTAATGGTTTAGAACTACTAGCAGTGCCTTGAAATCTCGAAGAATTCATCATCCTAGGTCTTGCACCTAAAATTCCGTCTTTGCGATTATGTGCCTTCTTTCTAGCCATTTCTAGATAAGAGTTCTTATACAAGTCATTCATATCAATTTTCCTAGGCAAGTGAGGTGAAGTGACTGGTTTTGTCAAAACTTGTTTCGCATCAACTTGGGAGGCAAACCGCGTTTTTGAAAATTTAGGTCGTTCAGATCTAAACGCATTCGGTTGTCTAATAACTGGTTTCCCCAAGTTTGATAGTTTTGAAAACTTAGTGTTCACACTATTCCCTGTTGTTTTTCTGAGCTCATTTTTTAAAGCAACAATAGCGAAACTCTTTTCCTGAAGTTGAGCTTTGAGATCATCAATTTTTGCTATCAAAGAGTTTGTTTCCATTGACTTAGTTCTAGCTTCTTTGACAGAGTCACTTAGTTCTATGTGATGCTTTCTCAAAGACTCATTTTCCATTAGTAATTTGGCCACACAAACTGCTAATTCATCATTTCTCATTTGAATATCATCAATAACATTAACATCAGAATTACTTGTAACCAAATTACTTTTCACATGCATACCAGAAATATGTTTCTTCAGATTGTAAATGGTTAAGTCTTTGTCTTGAAGCTGATCTTTCAAAGTGTTAATTTCAAAAAGTTCACGGAATTCAGGAAGTTCCGGATTTTTACATGGTTTGTTAAGTTGAAAACTTTCTTCTTTACTCTGTATCGCAATTTCAAGTGAAATGCAATGTTTTTCAAGATTTGAGAATTTGTTTGAAAGTTCATCAAAAGCCTTTTTATTAACCATATCTTTTGTTTTAAAACACTTAATCTCAGACTCAGCCTCAGTTACAGAACATTTATCAAAGTCATGTTCAGCATCATGATCAGTTTGATTAAGTACTTTATCAGATGCACTATGTTGAACAGTAAAGGGTACCTCATTACATGACACCTGCTCAATTTCTGGTCTGATATCTGCATCCACATCATGTGTAACAAGAGTCACTGAACTACTGGCTGTTTCAAGCTTAACTGTCTCTGAGCCTCTGTATTCAGTGTCAACTGATCCATCATCTGATGCCTTACTGGTCTCAACACTACAATCTACTGATTGTACCCGACATTCATTTACCTTTCTGATCACAGCATCTACTTCTTGTGTGCCAGGAGTTACTGAGCAGCTGGTTACATCATTCTTTGTTGTTTCTGATATTCTGCATTCAGCAACACCCGAACTTTCTGATACATTACCCGACTTATCACAAATATCTCTCAACTGTACCCGACTCTCATCTACTTTTTCATCTTTCTGAGTAACTTCCTCAATATACTTCTCCACATTATCCATGAGATGGGTAGAAGTAACATGAGGGTAGAAGTAACATGAGGTGAGAGTGAAGTTGTTGATAAGGTTCAATGCTGCTTTCCTTTTGCATGGCATTCTGTAGCCTGAACAGGTGCAAATCTTTCTCATTGGACTCGGAGCATGAAGAACTCAAATCATCATTGATTGATTCCATCATCTGTAACCGTTTAGTATAGCTAATATTCTCATGGTTTTCTACAGCATCATACAGTTTGAGTACTTCTGAAATCACTGAATCAGGAGTGTAAGACATGATGTTGATGAATCCACGGGATTTTACAAGTCTATGATTTAAACCGAGAAATAGAATCTTTCGCGGGATTTTACTAAAATCGAGACCAAACCGTTAAGCAATGACCAATGGAACGTGTTAAGATGACTGATGGATCGACACAATGACAATGATAGACAATTATGTGTTAGGACTTATGATTGTTTGTAGGATAAGCAGAGATTTTGTTTGGTTGAGATTTGGATTGGTTTATGCACGTTTTTAATGAGAAATTTAGGTCTAAATACATAAAAACCTCAATAACTTCTGTTCGGAGCGGATTTAGGCCTCGAAGGTTGACCATATTTGATTCGGCGTGCCATTCTCCTCGTTCTCACGGTCGTTTTGATGGGTAGAACGCTGAAAACGGAGTTACGGTTCAAAAGTTATGGCCGTTTGAAGTTTTTGTCGGGAAAAGTCAACAAGTCGCTAGGAATTACGAAGACAAGTCGCTAAGCACCAAGTCGCTAAGAATTATGAAATCAAGTCGCTAAGCACCAAGTCGCTAGACACAATTCGCTATAATGCCAAGTCGCTAAGACACAGTCAAGTTGCTAAAGAACAACTCGCTAAGATCCAAGTCGCTAACAATTTACACTACAACTCGCTAACAATTTCTGAAGCAAATCGCTAACCTCACCAAGTCGCTAGCCGTAGTAGAGAATCCACTAACTTGTACTATTTGTCGGCTTGTATCAATAGACAAGTCGCTAGGCTCAAGTCGCTAACAACTAACACTGTAACTCGCTAACTTTTACTGAAGCAAGTCGCTACGATGAAAAACACTACGAGAGCCAAGTCGCTAGCAAGAAAAACTTCAAAAACACACTTTTCAATCCAAAACAAGCTCAACCACAGTGATTCAAGCTTTCCAAATCAAAACCCAAGCACTTAGAAATGATCCAAATGATGCAAAAACCACTAAACTTTGTCAAACCCAAAAACCATATAAAACCACTAGAAATCTAAGAACATGAAAGATGAGTGATCAAACCATGGCTCTTGATACCAATTGTAGCATATTGGATTTCATAAACACATCATAACATATCAAATGGGGCGTATAGTTTAGAGGTTTTAGAGAGAGAAAGTAGGATGGGAGCCTTTCTAGAGAGAGAAAGTGAAAGAAAACATGGAAGGTTAGATTAGAATGAAAGGTCCAACCCTCTACCTTGGGAGGTAGAAGGTATTTATAGTTACATACTACACGTCCTCCTTCGGACTGTGAATCAGGCATACAGTGGGTAAAGACCCGTCCGTCCTCCACGGTGTTGCTCTAAACTAAATAACTAATAAATAACGTAATGTCTACGAGCTAACATATGCTAGACTATAGTTGGGGTGACCGACTCTTCACTATGGATTTTCCAATTCCTAACAGATTATAAGTATCATTTTTTTTTTACTATATACGTTCAATAAAGACTCATTTATTCCATTTTTAAAAGTTTAACCTATG
The DNA here is from genome assembly GCA_910596185.1 of Chrysanthemum makinoi. NCBI lineage: Eukaryota > Viridiplantae > Streptophyta > Magnoliopsida > Asterales > Asteraceae > Chrysanthemum > Chrysanthemum makinoi. The sequence continues at coordinate 337,093,144 of OU343225.1, forward strand.
TGGACACGAGTTTACATTTTAAATACGGCTAAATTATTGAAAACATGAATATAATTATCAAATTGTAAGCACGGGTTAATTTAATATAAAAATAAATATACGCGATTGTACTTATAACAATGACTCATTTGATTTTTATTTATTTTTATATATGGATATCTAGAAAACATTTTTAAAAAACTTTAAAGAATATACTTTAACTTTATCAACGCTCATTATGTGCTATTAAACTTGCATCATATGTATAACGGTACAGGATCTATTAAAAAATATATCAAATTGCAAAGTCTAAAAAGTGATCTCCACCGTTGATTATATCTAGTCAACTTCCTTCTTTTTTTTTAATTATTTTTTGTCAAAGGGGTATTATATTAAATTGAACCGTTTTTTCTTTTACACCCTCAAACTTCAAACGTACATAACTCACAAATGACAAACTTTTAGAAAAAACTGATTTTGCTATAATTTATAAAATTTAATCATCTTTAAATTGGTATAAATTTTGTTAGAAATTATAAAACTTTTTTTTACATATCAAATGGGTGTTTATTTTCTTTATTTTTTGAGCATTTTCGCCCCTATTTTTCACCCTCGAAAATGCCGAATCGTGAAAAACTTAAAACATGAAATTTATAGATTTCCGTTCACTCTTTAGATAGATTTTTGAATCACTCAAATCCGATATGAAATGAGTGAGATATCGCACGTTAAAGATGGCGTTTTAGTCATATTTGTTGCACACAAGGTGTTTGGTGAAATGTCAAGCTTAGACTTTTTGTGTTAAAAATGTATTAAATGCTCTAACTTTTGTACCACAACGCATCATTAATCATTTTATTAATGTAAGATTCAAAGAGTGATTTTTTTAATCGTTATTTTAAAAAAATGTACTTTTTGTTCATCAGTTATTATTGTTCATCAGTTAGTATTGTTCATCAGTTTGTCAATGATGAACAACATTAACTGATGAACAACACTAACTGATGAACAACAATACTAACTGATAAACAATATTGTTCATCAGCTAGTGTTGTTCATCAGTTAATCTTGTTCATTGAAATGTTCATCAGTTATAATCACATTGTTCATCAGTTGAACACTGATGAACAACACTAACTGATGAACAATATTAACTGATGAACAGTATTGTTCATGTTCATTAGTTACAATCACATTGTTCATCAGTTGATCACTGATGAACAACACTAACTGATGAACATTCATCAGTTAGTGTTGCTCATTAGTTAATCTTGTTCATCGAATTGTTCATCAGTTATGATCACATTGTTCATCAGTTGGTTTTTTTCATCAGTTAAAAAAAAGCTAAAACTAACAAAAGATGTATTGTGGTACACCAATTAGTACATTTAAATGTACTTTTATAAGAAAAAACTCTTTTAAACATTTTATCAAACACTTTGTGTGCATTAAATATGACTAAAATGTTATCTTTAACGTGCGATATCTCACTCATATAATATCAGATTTGAGTGATTCAAAATCCTGGGTAAAGCATCGCCAAAAAACTACAACTTTCATGTTTTAAGTTTTGCATAATTCGACCCTTAAATTAGATAAAGTTAGAGCTGAAAATGCCAAAAATTTCAAGAAAATCATCAGTCACTTAAAAAGTTGAAAAAAAAATTGCGATTCGTATATCAAAATGCATACCAAATTAAAGAGAATTAAATTTTAAAAATTATGGTGAAATCGGTTTTTTGTAAAAGTTTTTCGTTTAAAAGTTATTTACGTTTAGAGTTTAGAGTGGAATTAAAAAAAATGATCAAATGACCAAAACACCCTCCAACCAAAAATACTAATAAAAAAGGGTGGGAGTGGGTGGGTGGAGGACACATGGCACCTGGTGAGTGGCTTTGCAAACTTTTTAATTTTTTCACTTTGTAGTGGATTGCAACTCATAATAACAGTAGTGAAATTTAAATAACATCAACATCTTTGTCAGATAAATAAAATTAAATCTTGAGTTACCTAACAGAAATTTTTACAAATATTTTACCAAATTATAATGGATATTAATGTATAATGAAAAACACGTGCATAAGTATTAGTTGTACTTATATCACAATTTTCATGAGCAAATTCTTATATGTGTATATACTGAACTAAAATGTTAATATAAATTTGATTTGTGTGTAAACTTCGCGCGTGCACGAAACTTATAACTATATAATTATATGCAATTACTTTTAAAGACATAATATTCGGTATACATGCGCCTTACCTTTAATATCGGATTAAATAACTATTCGTTCTTTAAATATGAGAAAGAATAACTCGTGATTGCCATAATTCATAAAGAATATTAGTCGTACGTTGCGATCATGCAACAAGTAATCATCATGCAAGCAGCTGTGAAGTATGGTTTAGAGATTGTGAGGTCATGTCCAGGTAATTATGTAGCAGGATTGGGTCGTGGTGCTACTGGTTTCACCACTCGATCTGATATTGGTCCTGCACATGCTGCGACTATCGGACGAGGTGGTGCTGATGAGGAAGATGTAGAGGTTAATGGATATTACGAGGATCGGAATTTTGATGAGTTTGAAGGTAATTATGTTGGGCTGTTTGCTTCTGCCGAATATGATGAAGAAGATAAAGAAGCTGATGCTGTTTGGGATGATATTCATAAGCACATGGATTCGAGGAGGAAGGATAAGAGGGAGGCTAGGCTGAAAGATGAAATCGAGAAGTATCGATCCTCAACCCCAAAGATTACCGAGCGGTTTACCAGTCTTAAAAGAAAACTGGTGACTATGTCTTCTGAGGAATGGGATAGTATTCCTGAAATCGGGGATTATTCATACAGGAACAAAAAGAAAAGATTTGTGAGTTATGTGCCTCTACCTGATACACTACTCGCCAAAGTATTGAATCCTCAAACAACACCAGATTTGACCGCCGTTGGTGAGGGTCAATGAACAGTTCTGTCTTTGAAATTGGATAGACTTTCAGCTGCTTTGAACCTAAAGGGTGTTAGATAATAAAGAAGGCCTATAGGCCCGGCTCACTTGTTTAGGACCGTTTAATAGTTAGGTTTCGTATGTGTTTTTTCTATTTAATGTTTTGTAATGTGTTAGTTACAAATGAATCAGATCAATATAATTGTTCAGTATTCTCTTTGTTTTAGTGGTGATGGCTGTAGTAGGTAATAATTTTTTTCACTTTTTTTTTCACATTCTAATGTTCAATTTGCTACTTCATGTGATATTTAATCTTAGCTGAGAGACAAGGATGGATACCATTGGCTCACTGGAAGAGTTGATGATGTAATTAACGTCAGGTACGTTCATAAACTTACTCACCTATATATCCATTGTCCTTAAATACACTACAAGTTCACAATTTTTAATTTTATGTCTATGTGGATACGAGTTTACATTTTAAATACGGCTAAATTATTGAAAACGGGAATATAATTATCAAATTGTAAGCACGGGTTACTTTAATATAAAAATATATATACTCGATTGTACTTATAACAATGACTCATGTAATTCTTATTTATTTATATAAGGATATCTAGAAAACATTTTTAAAAAACTTTAAGAAATATACTTTAACTTTATCAACGCTTATTATGTGCTATTAAACTTGCATCATACGTACAACATAATATCAGTAGTGAAATTTAAATAACAACATCAACATCTTTGTCAGGTAAATAAAATTAAATCTTGAGTTGCTTAACAGAAATTTTTACAAATATTTTATCAAATTTTAATGGATATTAATTCATAATGAAAAACTCGCGCATAAGTATTAGTTGTATTTATATCACAATTTTCATGGTCAAATTCTTAAATGTGTATATACTTAACTAAAATGTTAAAATAAATATGATTTATGTGTAAACTTCGTGTGTGCACGAAACTTATAACTATATAATTATATGCAATTACCTTTAAATACACAATATTCAGTATTAATATAAAATAAAATATTTTTGTCAAAACATCGTGCGTGCACGGGTATTATAACTAGTATTTATAATTACAATAAGTACATAAAATTCAAGGTTAGTTACAACTTAAATATTACATTTTATTAATTATTGATTATAAAGTCTTTCTTTTTGTTTATTAGGTACAACAACAAAAAAAAGGATGATCGAAGCTATTAGGTAAAGATATAAGATCATTTGAGGACAAAAGATTATTTACATACCAATGGATCAATCTCCACCCTCCATTTTTATTTGATCTAATGGATGAAATTAATTCCAACAATTTAAAAAACCTACTTTCATCCTTTTTTTTTCAAATATTAATATCTTTCAAACCAGTAATCGTTGAGCGAAAAAATATATATCATTGCGACGAGCATTTAATTATCTTTCTATAGACACTACAACACAAGAGGGCTAATGCTACGGTAGGAATATGTTGTAAATCCGTTGCAAATGGTCATTTGCAACGGATTTACAACGAATTACTACCGTAGCGTTAATGCTCCATGGAAATTTAAATTGCAATGGATTTCTAACGGGGAAAAAAAATTGCAACGGTTTTCCAACCAAGGAAAATCCATTTTAAATTAGCAACCGTCTTTGCAACGAATCATATTCCAATGGTTTTCTAACGGTTTTGCTACAACATATATTACAAGGAAATTGCAATGGACAAAAATTGGTACGAGATTGCAATGGCATAAAGTAGGATTGGGTTTTGCAACGGTAAGCAATTGTAACGGAAAAACAACGGTGTAATATTGTGACAACTTTGCAACGGAGTCTGACCGCAATGGTTTCATCACAATTTCTGTTACAATTTTTCGTTACAAAAAACTGCATTTTCTAAAATAAAACACCAAAAAAATGGCCATTTTCCCGTAATATACAAATGTCGAAAGCTAAATATTTATGAACGCACAATTGAAACCCAAATAATAATTAAATGATCATTCAAATATCATACTACATAGCGTATCAAATCCTACCAAACATACCACTTCTAAACCAAATTCTACCAAATGCACTACTTAACAAAATGTGCATAATCCACCAATATGTGCCAAAGAATGTACTAATTCTAAACAAAATGTGCATAAAACACAAAGTGTACCTAATTAAGCACCGAAATTTTATGCAGAATGGAGAGTGTGAGGTTTCTCATTCAATTGTGTCAACACCTCGGCGAGCTTCTCATTCGTATCTTTTGATCATTTCTCCCTTAAATGTCTTAAGTTTTTCTTCACTAAGCCTTCTTTCTTTTTCTAAAGCTTCCTCAAAGAGCTCTTTATCTTTCTTTCTCGCTTGCTCCAAGTCCTTCACCGATTTTTTCCATTACTTAAACCTAAAAAACAACATACTTACACCAATTACAATTCATCTTAATGCATAAATACCTACTGTAAATGATTAAAAGAACAAAATAGTACATGACAGTAAGGGTGTGTTTGTTTCATTAAGATGTTTTGGGTCTGAATCTGACTACCACATCTTACTGGTAAGAGGTGGTTATAAAGTCTGAATCTGAATGAAATAATGTTGTTTGTTTTTTATAATTGTCTGAATGATTTTAATTATTCGTTTTTTAAGTGTATATTGAACCATAGCAATACAATGAATAAGTTTCTTGGACGTATCATTGAAGATAATATTTAGAAAAAGTTTTCAATCTTGAATTCACAATCACACACGATTTCGGTTCACCTTTTATCAACAAATGAGTTACGGTTAACAATCTTTCTCGAGTTACGGTTGACACTTTGGGCCAATGTTTATTTAACTCTATTACAAAAAAAAAAAATTATACCCATGCCACTGTTAACACATAAAGTTAACCATCTATAAGTCCTAAAACATGAGCCTGATTTTTATGAGTTCAAAAGAAATAAAGCCCAAAATTATTTAACCCTAACCTAAATGTATGTATACCCTAAACCTACTCTACAATTATCAGCCACCACTTTTCTTTTCTCAAACCAAACACAGTTTCTAATAACTTTATCTCTCTCTTTGAAAACAAAGAACCAAATTCTTGTTCTTCAAATCCAAACAAGAACTAGCCCAAATCGGTATAACACACTTTGTTTTCCTTGACCCACGAAAATAATAAAGAACACAACTCACGAAATCAAGTCTTTGATGTTTGTTCTCCAACTACACGAAAGTCAGAACAAAAACAGCAAAACCCTTCGTGATTTGTTCTACTGAAGATTGTTGTGCGTTTATTTCGCTTTTGAACCTGGTGTGATTTTATTTTATTTTTTTTATTTTTTATTATTATTTTTTTTAATCAAAGAATGATATTATGGAGTTATGTGGGTAAGAGGCGGTAAGACATGATCACCAAGTCTGATCGAGTAAGATATGCACCATCTGACCGCGTCTGACTCTCGCAAAAAAAACAAACAACCAAAACATCTGACCGCGTCTGACTAGTCAGACGTCCGATGTGGTTCAGATGTTTTTGGCAAAAACAAACACACCCTAACTTTAATATGTATAAGTTACCTTTGACCCGATATGTATAACAAAAAGACAAGTAACAAGAGTCATGTAAATTACCAGTAAGCGTTGTATTTTTTGGCAGTAGGTGTGTTTCACAAAACGTTTTTGAATACCTTCATCAATTCTTGGATCCCATTGATATGATTGTTGCACATAAGATAATTGTTAATAAGGGACTGCAAGTGGTTAAGCGAAACAATAACTTGTTAGGCTACAAAAACTATAATCTAGCAGTCTAACCATAGTCAACTAAATATGTTTTATGTTTTATATTAGTACACTTGTTTAAGTTGGACAAGACCCAATCCGACCTAACATGGATGAGTAGCCTGTAAACTTTTAAAATTTTATTGGTTGATATCTAGTGATAACTATCTTTTGCCACCTAAGAATGTGTCACAAAACCAAAGAGACTAGACCAAATTAATAAAAATATTGTTAAGATTAGTTTTAAAGTAGTAGGACCTCACAGAAGTTGTAATCCGTTTGAACAAAACAGGTTCACACTAAAGTCCAATTCTAAATTGATTTTTTCTTCATATATAATACCATGGTATGTACAAGTTTTATTACATATCACAACAATGAACTTCAAAAACCAATTGCAGTTTTAAAACACTAGTTAATAGCGGACTTGAAATATTCGTTAAAACATTTAATAAGTTTTTTACATTTGCTAATAAAGGCATACCTTAAAACGAACCCACATTTGGTCTTTCTCCTCTCGTGGAACAGAACCCCTCATTGCCCAAGCTTCACTAAACCTAAACTGAACAATTGATTTGATGGCATGTCCAACCAAATTTGATCATCAAACCTACAAAGTAATAAAAAATGCAACATGGTTATTAGTATCAAATTTTGTCCTCTATAAGAATAAATACAAAACATAAGTTTTTACTCGTCTGCAGATGTGCTAATCATTGGACGGTATGCTGGTTCAGGTAATGAATTTGGGATATTCGACCCTCTGATATTTGATGCTTCGACACCTGGTTCAGTCACCTCTAAACCCTCAACATCATCATCAATGTGATGATCATCCAACAACATTTTTCCGACAGAGCCAATGCCACTGTCACTGATATCACCATGTGAAGGTCTAGGACCGCTAGACCTGCGTCCACTTGACATGATAATCTACAAAAAAAAATGATTACATATGACATTTCAAATGATCATCGTATAATAAGAACAAGGGAACGGATGTGATAAAACATGACTAACTAATTAAGTAACACATGTCTATACTAACTGGGTATGTATTTATAATTAGTTATCAATTAATTTATATACACAAAGTACTAACTAATCAGAAAGTATGTTTTCGAATTCTTCGTCTTCCTAAACATCAACGTCATTTCTATCAAGTAGGCAACATGTTTTCAACAACTTCATTATTCTAGTAGGCAAAGTCCAAAAATATCTTCACATTTTGAACATAGCTTTGATTAAAATACCCTTGTGCGTTGGTCAGTTTATACATCCACGCCAATCACTAGTGGACGTCATCATTACTAATTAAACTATCAATTCTCTAACCCTAAAATAAAGTGAACAAGTGAAATTAACAACATAACCTAGCATTTTAAATTAAACAAATTTTTTACACCCATATATATTAAAAATACTTCAAAATCATCACTTATATTCAGGTCAATGTAAAAGCTTACTCAAAATTAGCAATTACAATCAATATGAGAACCAAAAACACTAAAATCATCTATACATAGTCAAAAATCAGCCACGTATAGTCAAACTTACATAAACCCTGAATAAAAATACCACAAATTTAGAACTAAAAACATAAAAAATAACCATACAATTGATTATACATAGTCAAATTAGCCACATATAATTTTACCCCAAATCAGAATAACTTAAATCCAAAAAATTGCTTAATTACACATAATCACATAATGTAATTAAGTACAAATAAAAAAGAAATTTACCCAACAAAGAGGATGAGTGGTTGCTTCGGGTGATGGCGTATAGATGAGAGAGTAGCAGTGATGGACGAGGGTTGTGGTGGTGGCGTCAAGAGGTTGTGAAAGATAGATAAGTTGTGAGGTACTGAGGTGTTACAAGATGTAAAGTGAGATCTATGCGAGAAATAAGTGGATGGAAAGTGAAGTGAGATCTTATCCTCGTATTTTGACAAAAATTGAAATTTGGGTGGTCAATATAAGCGGGAAAATGAATGTGAGCGGTAAATGTAAGCGGGAAGTGAAAGATATATTTTTTTCATCTAAGATAACTTGTTTTCACATTTGTAAATTTTGTAACTTAATTTACATTTTACTAATTTAAATATCATTGATGATTAGAGGTGGAAATGAGTCGAGCCGCTTGTGAAAAGCTTGGGATCGGATCGGTAAAAAGCTCGAACGAGCCGAGCTTAAACGAGCTCGAGCCCGAGCTCGAGTCTAAGTTGCAGCTCGTTTATTAATCGAGCTCGAGCCCGAGCTTTACATACGAAGCTCGTTTGGGCTCGCGAGCCTAAACGAAATTATGATATTTTAAGTATCAAACATATATGCGAGCCGAGCTCGAGCTTATTAATGAGCTCAAATCGTTTAAACGAGCCAAGCTCGAGCTTAAACGAGCTGAACCTATATAAACAAGTCTGTTTACCTTTTCATGGCCAAATCGTATAAATCTGTAAAGATCCTATATAGGATCCGGATCGTTTTTGCTTGTTATCGTAAAATCATAAGATTCTAAAATCAAGATCGATATCTTAACAACCATGCCATGATGGACTTAAGCCTGGGATGGACATAAGGTAAGTCCGTGATGGACATGAAAAATATAAATATAACCAAAGAGGAAGGGAAAAAGGTCTTGAACGAAGTAAGAGGCAAACCTCTGCCTCATACCGACAAAGTGGACAACTTTGTCGGCAAGTCACTTGGTCAACACTTATTGGATAAAAGATGGTTCCACACGTTATTGTCCATAGGGTAAGGCGTTTCAATCCAACTATAAATACTAAGGCATTATCCCATTTGAAGATAAGTGATGTTATGCTAAATCCTTTACTTATAAGGTTGTGACTTGATCGTCGGAGGGTGGTTCCCAAGCCTTCGGCCTCAAGACCACTTCTAACGAATTTCCTTGTGATGTACAACAACATACTTCAGGCTCAAGTTCATAAAGAATGGCTCACACTCCCTACAACAGATAGGTTTGGACTTCTCTAGTTATGGAATTCCTTCTCAGTTTCGAATTTCATCAATTCCGGAGATATATGCTCCAAAACTTGTAGCTAAATTATGTTGCAACAATCATTATGAATTCGTTTTATCTTTTGATTTTTTATCGAAAACATATTCAGACCTAAACCACTTACAATCTCGCATACTCTCAAACATGTGAAAAGTGAAAGTTGAACTAGCAAACTTTTGATTGATACGTCGCTCACATAACTTTTTGTTGAAATGAATTTGTATTCTAAGATAAACATAAAACATAAAAATAGAAAGAATTTAAAAACAAAACAACTCTGAAAGGTACGGTCATGAATTTGGTATTAAGAAAGGATCATTCCCTTACCGTTAACTACTTGACTCCAATGAGCGTGTCCAATATATAATCTAAAAGGAAAAAACCCTTTCAATATTCGAACAAATCATAACCTACGTGTATTGGTATGTTGAATATTGCTTGTTTATGTATGGTTGGTAAAACGCGATTATGAGTGGACTGAGATGGTTATTTTCTTTGGTTTTCCATTAAGAATGGTAAGGACCCCAAGATAAAATTAAGCGGGCTTGGTTCACGTGTTAGGTACCGTACCCTAACTATTGGGCGTCAGTTGGGTGATCGTTGGAAATGTTTGTATATTGGACTGGGCTTGTCCGAGTGCTGAAAATAGACCCAAATTTGAGATGGTTGCACTCAGTGGACTTGTTCAATAACAGAAATGATGATGGTCTCTCCTGGTTTTCAGGTTTTTAAAATTATATGATCATTTTCAGTCTCATATTTTTCCTTCAAAACTAAAGGTTTCAATCACAAATTATTATAAGCTTCAAATCCATTCTTCACAATTTAGATTATTGTGCGTATCATCCATTTGTGCAGGTTTAAAGGCCGGCTTGCTGTGGTTCGATGTTCTTCGTGCCAGCAACTTCATCAATCATCAAGTTTCTTTTGTTGCTTAGTTACGTCTATTTATAACTTCTTATTTGCAATTATCTGTTTTGTGACTATTTATATAAAGTGTAGCATGTGTATTTTGTGAATTACAATTTTAATTGTCTACATTATTTTTTTTCTTGGAATTGTTGTTTTAGTGAGCAAAACAAGTAGGGTTGGATCAGTTGGTAAACCCTTTGCCTCTCAACCGAGAGGTCAGGGATTCGATCCTCACTCCCTACAAAAGGCCGGAGGTCCTTTCTACCCTTGGTAGAACTGGAAGCAGCCTCTCTACCTTAGGTAGGGGTAAGACTGTCTACATCTCAACCTCTCCCATACAACGGAAACGGTATTGGGTACCCATAACCCGTGGAAGACGGCATTGGGCGTTACTTTACTTTTACTTTGTTGTTTTAGTGAGCAAATCAGTTCACGTCATTGGATTCTTTGATATACTTTGCAATTTTCTTTTAGTATATTTTTGTACTTTAGCACTTAGAATATAACAGTGTAATTACTAAATAGGTTGTCATCAAAACAGGTTTTGTGGATGTTTGATATGTAATTCTTTTTTAGCGATTGTTGCATTGAAAGAGATATTATAGTATGACAGGTAATCCACAACCAACTTCAAAAGTAAATGCCAAAAATGCGATCCATAAATTTTATCATATTATTAGATGTTGTCGATGATCCAGATCTTCTCAAAATGGCAAAAACAAAGAAGGTCGTATGTAATGTAGACATTTTATTTTGAATGGACATGAGCTCATATGTTACCGTTAGTGTAGTTAACGAGCTTAAAAGTATTATATCTGCCGCAACTATCTGTTTCTCTTCAGTATTATGCAACACTGGTGGTATGACTTATTTGGTTAAGCTTTTTACGCACGATGTTCAGGAAAGTAACATTCTTCGTAATATAGTTACTCATTTATTCATTTTGGTAATCATAAATTTTTGTACCTAATCTTTTGACCCTTAGGCTGCCCCCAGTAAGGGGCTTCAATCCCCTTCATTTTCCCTGTCACGTCAGCTTTCTCTCTCCAGCGACCTTCAGGCGATTGGGTGCCCCAGTAAAGGCGACCATGATCAAAATTTTTTTTTATTCCCCATCACATTTCTTGCATATTAAATGTCCAAATAACTCGATCACATATACGATCGAGATGGGTACAATTTGTAGCTCGATCTATTTACCACATTAAGGGGATCGATCGAGTGAGTCGATCACTTCCTTCACGATCGACACAAGATTCATCTACTGCATGCAGCCTACATCAAAAGAGAGAGGAAAAAAAACAACTATAAGAAAATGTGAAGTCACGAGCGGTGACGGAGCTAAGGGGTCTCGCGGTGTCACCAAACCTCAGTGAAATTTTTATTTGTAATGCTAATTTTCGTAAAAAATTATAAATTTCGCAAATGCATTTTATCAGATCGAATTGTGTTCCTAGTAATAGCCTAGTTGATCTGTTAGTAATTAATAGAAATAAATAAACTTAATTCCTGTAAAACCTATTTATTTCAACTAAAATCGCATATTTTTTAATCTTTTCCTATTATACTATACCATAGAAGTTTTGTACATTAGATCATTTTATTTCGTGATTATGTCACTGGTCATGAGCCATTGCCTCATTGTTTTGCTTGAAAGCCTAAATCGGATGTAACCAAACTCGTCAACTCATGAATAGTAGAATTTTCAAATACAATACTCATTAGAAAGCACAGTGCAATATCACAATGGTGTGTTATTGGGAATATTTTTTTCTCAATGAAACCTCAATGACATGTCAAACTGCATCGGCCTTTTGATGTTATTCGTCCCTCGCTAGTCAATTCATCTTTCGCCATTCAATTTTTTTTGTGAGTGAATGAGTTATTTTTGGTGGTGTGTTATGAGACTCACATGCGCCAATAACATTTATTGGGTGCAGTGTGCACCTAGCTCTCTAATCTCGGATCTTTATTTTTTATAAAAATGTTTATTGGGTGTAACTTCTTTAAGTATGTTTTAAGACACATTAACAGATTATTTATTTATATATTTCTAAATGGCATAATGGCGCAATTATTGCATCGTCTAATTAATTTATGTCTAGTGGTATGAAATTAACAAATGAGAACATATGAAGTTGGCATATATATGGCAAATTATCGCATTTAATTAGTTTATGTCTAGTGGTCCAAATTTAAAAAATGAGAAGATGTGAACTCGTGGGACTTGACCCAGTCAATAGCCTTTTTTTTTTTTTTTCTAATAATCAACGGCAATATAAGTATAGACGTAAGGGTGGATCATTCAGATCATCTCTAAACAAACTCAGTTCTACTAAAATTCAAAGAACCATTACAATACATATATATCAGTACCAAAAACGAATGTCTTCTTCGGGTTTACTTCTTGAAGATCTTCGAATTCCATTCGAGGAGATCTGCTTGGCCACAAAAGACTTAAGCGAAGAAACTTTTATCGGAGAAGATCTTTTGTATAGAGTCTACAAGGGACAATTCACTGAACGCTTACAAAACTGCACAGCTGCAGTAAAACGCTTTAATTCTTATTATTATTACATGGGAAAGGAAGACTTATTCAATGAGCAAAATAAAATCTCCAGATTTCACCATGAAAACATTATCTCTTTCATTGGTTACTATCATGAAGGGGATGAGATGATTATAGTTTCTGAATATCCTGTCAACGGAACCCTTGGTGATCATCTCAAGGACCCTAATAAGTTGCTTTCACTGACATGGCCACAGCGCTTGAAGATTTGCCTAGGGGCAGCAAAAGCAATTAATTATCTTCACTTTGGTCTTAGTGATCAAGACTGTGTAGTAATACACAGAAACATCAAGAGCGATACAATATTATTAGATGAGAATCTGGAAGCTAAAATCAGTAGTTTTGAATATTCAAAAGTAGGCGACCGAAATCAGCAACACATCTATGAAAGAGTTTTGGGCGTCTGCTGTTACAACGATCCCATTTACCATGAAAGTGGCATCCTCAAGAAAGAAACAGATGTGTACTCGTTTGGGGTGGTGATGTTTGAGTTATTGACTGGGACCCTGGCTTATAATGAAATGAAGATTGGCGATGATGAGCCACTACCGCTGATAACTTTGGTTAGACGCTACTATAATATTGACGGACTGGACACGTTGATTGATCGCCAAATAAGAGTTCAAACTGATCGACGTTCTCTCGATACTTTTAAAGAAACTGCTTACAGATGCATTAGTTACAGCTTAAACGATCGCCCTTCGATAGATAAGATCGTCAAGAGGATAACAGAAGCATTGGATATTCATGTAAGTGATTCAAAGTTTCAAACTATCATAAGGAATTAATTTACTTATTATTAATACTTATATTATCTCTTCCTTCCAAATTATTTGTCCATCTTCTTTTTTAAGTTGTTGTATAAAAAATGTTTACTATTTAAAATATAGTTTAATTGAGTTCACATATTATTTTTACTTGAAATTATTATTACAAAATCTAAAGAAGACAATAACTAATTAATCAAAAGTAAAGTTGTAATTTTACAAAAATTACAAAAGAAAAATTAATAATTATTATGTTTTTCTTAAACTGTGTAATTTTTGTAGATAAATAACTAGTTATAATACCTGTGCACGCACAGGGTTTTGACAGAAAAAAATTATTTTGTATCAATGCTAAATATTATGTCTTTAAAGGTAATTATATATAATTATATACTTATGCACGAGGTTTTCATTATTCATTATATCCGTTAGAATTTTGTATAATCAAATTTTGTAAAAAAAATTTTGTTAGATAACTCAAGATTCAACTATATTTAGCTGATATAGATGTTGATGTTCCTATTTAAAATTCATTATTGATATTATGATATACATAAGATGCGAGTTTAGTTGCACATAATAAACGTTGATGAAGTTAAAATATAGTTTTTTAAAAATGTTTTTCTATATATCCTTATATAAATAAATAAAAGTTACATGAGTAGTTGTTATAAGTATAATCACATTTTTTTTTCATATTACAGTAGCTCGTACTTACAATTTGATAATTATATTCTCGTTTTCAATAATTTAGCCGTATTTAATATTCAAATTCGTGTCCACATTTGTCATACTTTTAATATGAAATAAATGAGTCCTTAGTAAATATATATAGTAAAAAAAATGACATTTATAATCTTATGTATATTTATTTGTTGGATTTTTAAAACAACATATATATTGTATTTTTAAGTTATAAATTATAGGAGGTATAAAATATAAGGGGTATTTGTTTAATTTTCAAAGTTATTAAAAAACATGGAAACTTATAATATTACACTTAACTCTATACAATTTTTAAAAATTTAACCACTAAAGTTTTATTAATTACCCCCTCTTTTTTAAAGTTTTTGTTTTCACAAATTTGACACCTATATTTTTATGTGTTTTTCTTCTCAACCAAATTTCTACACCAAATAAACAAAATCAATTTAATTTTGACTTTTATTAACCAATCACGTCGCCCGATTCTGCTTACGTGGCAAAATCAACCTCTCCTATTGGTCTAATTTTTTTTCAATGAGAAGGGTTTTGCAAAAACAATCTGAAATGATGTAATTCTTTTATTATATAGGGAGAATTTCATGTATATCCGTGCAAAAACCTTTAATTACATCAATATCCTTGTAAAATTTAAAATTACATCAATATCCTTTCAAAAATACAAATTACTTTTAAAAGGATATTGATGTAATATCAAATTTTACAAGGATATTGATGTAATTAAGGATTTTTTTCAAGGATATAGATGAAATTCTCCCTATATAAAAGATTATTTTAGAACAACGGGAGCATAAGTTAGAGATATCTTAGCGAGAAGTATTTGTCTATGCTTATTTATTTTTTATTTTATTTTTAAAGATCCACCAATTCACCATTGATATTTTATGCATATACTCAAATGGTACATCCAATAATCCTGCATTGTTAAACTGGTAGCAAAATTTTGGGAGCAGGAAATGAAACACTGATATATAGGATAAGCCAATGGGGGTCACACGGGTATAGTGAAAAAGGAGAGAAAGTGTAATTGAGCTCTTTTATTAAATTGTTAATTTATGCGCATATATGGTATTCTTCACATTAAGATCAGTTTTATTTGTAAATAATAATACCAAGTGGTGTTTTTCAAAGTTGAATTATGTGGGTGAAGCTATTATAAACATATAAGAAAATATAACAAAAGGAAGTGGTGACTTTTGAGTTTTGAACTTAAATGGAAATCTCAAATTTCATCCCGAAAGTTATGAAGTTTAATAATTTACATTACATATAATATAGAAAGACCAATATCTAATATTAATTTCTAAAACATTTAAAAACTTAAATTTAAGCAATACAACTATAAATGTATCTGTACAATTAACATATGCCCAACATATTTATTTAACACTTTGAATTAATGTAAATATTAAAACACCTTTCAATGCAAAAATACAATTAATAAATCATATGGTAAAATCAAACAAACTATTAGATTAAATTTTATATTTTCCTCAAATATACTCAAATTCCTGAAATAAATATTAATACAATTTATCAAAAAATAATAAAATTACATGTCTATGTTTTAACTATCTACTTTTAACATAATATCGTTATTCATTATTTGAAGTTATTAGAACCTAAAATTCTCGTCTTCTATAAATTAGTTAATGTCACGAAAAACGTTTATCAAAAAACATTTTTCCAAAATTTTTATTTATAGGTTGTCGTCGACGCAACGCTCGAGTACCCTGCTAGTTTTATAATTAAGTTCATAAAATCGAGTTTACCACTACTTCAACTTTTGAAGTTTTAGACTTCAAAGCATATTATATTTATGCAATCAGATTTTAAATTACCGAGATATTAAAGTATAATAAAGAGCTCTCAAATACTTCATATTTTGCCTACTTATATTACACCAATTTTACTTTAATTTTGACTCGATAGACAATCGACAAATCAAATTGATAAATTTTATTATGCCAGCAAAATTAAGCAACCAAATTAGCTGAAATATTTAGATTCTTTCTTAAATATCTATCAAATTTTATTATGTAAATTACATAAAATATAAAGTTAAATCTTTTATACGAAGAAGAAAACACATTTTAGGAGGTAATCGTGAAATGTGGGAAACAATACAATGACTTAAGTTACGAATTCTTAGGTTCAATAATATTTAGATGGATTAAAGGTTTTCACTAAAGTTAGAATCCACCACCCACATTCTGTTTACGCTTTATTCTTTGTAAGTTTCTAAATTTAACAGATGCACATGGATTTCATTTTTTTTATCACCATTTATTAGTAATTTTTAAACTCAATTGATATAAATACCAAGAAAAATAGTGCACATTGGTTATAATGACTGCATTAGTAGCTTGTTTGATTTGTAACTTATGGTATATTAATTGAGTTTTTAATGAAGGGGTATTTTAATGCTAACATTAATTATAAGTGTTGTATAGATGTATTCGTCCATTAATAATTGTAAACATATGTTTAGAACTTGTATTTTTTAATGAGGAAATATTTTAAGACTGTCAGTATTTATAAAACTTGTATCTTTAGTTTTATTATTTGTATTTCCTAAATAGTTGTTTTTGTGTTTGAATTATTTGTACAATAGGATTTATTATTTGTATTGCTTAATTTAAGTTTAAGATGTCTTAGTGACGTTTAATGAAGAAAAAAGGGCCCCTCCATTATATTTAGTTAAGATATGCAAATAAATACACGAAACAATTCCATGGATTTCAAATTTTTAGAAGAAACAATTTTGCTTTATTATTTTCTAATTAGATTAATTTTAATACTAAAAACGCTACATATGTACCTTATGAGCTAGTTATTTAGAAATGAATGAAATCAAAGGTTTATAATTATCAATTGAAATAGAATGACAAGTTATTTACATACCATTTTTTATTATCTATTTTAATATCTTTGGTATTATCTAGTGTTGTATGTTATTGTTATTTAAGTTTTACAAAATTAATGTATAAGTGAGAAAAAAAAAAGAACTGCAAATAACCTTTTATGTTTAATTTGTTATATGGCAACGTAAAAGAGTTCATTTTATTAGTATATAAAATGTTTCCTAATATTAAGAGTATCAGACCAATTCTTGAATAAGATATTCTTTTTCTTATATAATAGTAAGAGAAAACACATAATGTGAAATCATTTTTTTTTTATCAATAGGAGATATCAATTTTAAAATGAAGTCCTTTTTATTAGTAAATGAATGTCAAAATTGAAATTATTTTAGTTTGTATGTTTACAATTTTGTTATTGGAAACAAATGTTATGGAAAGATACGTGTCAATTTTGTAAAAGTTAAACAAAGAAAAAGAAATGTAATCATTTAAACTAATTAACTACTTTTTAAATTTTAATAACTATATAAATTTAATAAATACCCCCAAATTTTATGTAATATATTTTTTTTAAAACATGTATTTTGTTGTTATTTATATTATCATTGTAGATTAAATTAGCGCATATGCAGTGGATCATAAATATTAAGATAAAAGAATGAGTTATTGTAAGTGTAAATGAATACACGAGATTCTACATATACGAATAATCATGTTATTCATCTTTATGAGTTTAAGCAAGGGTATCTGAAAACATAGTTGTTTACTATATGTGTTCAATAACCCCGTGCATAAACAGGTTAAAAATTACATATGGCTAAAATATTATCCTCATGTATATTAGACTAGATTTGATTCAGCTTTAAAACCATGCGTGCATGTTCCTTTACCTATTCAAATATATATTTCACAAATAATTATAACGACTTTAGAAATAATCGACTATATAAATAATATAACTTGCAATTTCAAACTAAACAAATGTAATTGAAATATAATTATTAGTTATTGTCATATGCCAATAAATACACGAGATTGTACATATAAGAACGACTCATGATTATATGAGTTTAACCGGTTAACACATGTTTTTAATATTAAATAAGTCTACATTTATAATTATGGGGAGTATAAATATAAAAATGAAAGCACGTATTACTGTGATATGAAAATAGATACACGAAATTGTACATATAAGAACGACTCGTGTTATTCCTTTATAATGTTTAAATACAGAAATCCGAAAAAGAATTTTTTAAACTTAATTTATAATTTCATCGAGGGTCATTATGTGCTATTAAACACACTTAATATCACTTTTTAACTTCATTAACCTCAACGTTATCCTAGTTAAAACAAAAGTTAAATCTTTTGTCCAACAAACATCTACGCAAAATATCAATCGATATTTATATATAATAAAAAATTTATGTAAAAAAAAAAGAAAAAAAAAAAGAAGAAAAAAAAAGAAAAAAAAAGAAAGAAAGAGGAATTCAGATTTCATTTTGTTTTAGATTTAAGATCACTTGAAGACAAAAGATTGTTTACATACCAAGGGACCAATCTCCACCTTTCATTTTTATTTGATCTAATGGAGAAGATTAATCCCAACAATTTAAAAAACCCATTTTCATCATTTTTTTTTCAAATATTAATATCTTTCAAACCGTTAATCGTTAAGCGAAAAAAAATATATCATTACGACGAGCATTTAATTATCTTTCTATAGATAGGCACTTTGATATACTTTCGAAAAAAATTTTTTCTTCGTATTTTTCACGTTTTTTTTAAAGTTTTTTCGTTTTTTTTACGTTATTGAAATTTGCACTAAAAATCATATATGATAAAACACTAATTTGGATATCACATGTGATATTAGTGTAATATCATATATGATATGTAATATCACATGTGATATTAGTGTAATATCACATATGATATTACATATCATATATGATTTAACAGTAATATCACATGTGATATTCAACTTAGTGTTTTATCACGTAAAAAAAAACGAAAAAAAATACAAAAAAACGTGAAAAAACGATTTTTTTTTTCTTTTTTCGAAAGTATATCAAAGTGCCCGTCTATAGAAAGATAATTAAATGCTCGTCGCAACGATGTAAATATTTTCGCTTAACGATTAACGGTTTAAGAGATATTTAAATTATAAAAAATATGTGAAATAATAAAATGCTTTTAATCTCAGCCATTGATTTCTTTTTAAATGGATGGTGAAGATAAGTCCCTTTATATGTGAGAAAAGTTTGGTATGTAAAATAACTCTCCTCTTTGTTTTAATACAAATAACATTTACATTTTAGACGTCCAGTTGTTGACACATAAAATGAATAATTTTGTAAAAATTACTCTTATTGCACATAAAAGAAAAACTAACTATATCTCTAACTCTACTATATATAAAGAGAAAATACATTTGTTTAAAAACTTTCTAAGTGAGAACCGTGAAATTACTAACCTACGTGACTATGCCTACTCCATATATTCATTATAATATTATCTTTTACATCCATAGTTTACTTCCATGACTACTTTATATCCGTATAGTTTCCCCTCATACACTTTACATTCATATGCAAAACACTTAACTACAAATTTTGCAACCTTAATTATTTTACTCTCTAGATTTTTTTGTTATGCAAGTGTGCTCGTCTCCTAGTATTTTTACTTAGAAAAAGAAAATCGGCCACTAGTTCAACATTTTAGACCTTGTATATCCTTATATTTATCTTTATTACTCATTTGATCGAAACACTTGAAAAGGTGATTGGAAGATTATTAGGCAAATTAAGTAAGACGATTTTTCATTTTTCTAGTTATATGATGTTGGTAGCAGGGATGTTAAAAAGAAATATAGAAGTGTCACATAACACTGTTGTCTTTCTATTGTCAGAACCACGCAGCTACTTCGACCATAGCCATAAGAAGCCACCTACATCAGTACCTAGAAAATTTTCTAGTTCCACTGGAGGAGATTCGTTTGGCCACCGGAAACTTCAGTTATGAAAGTGAGATCGGATATAGCAGAGTCTACAAAGGACAAATCTCTGGACGCTGGGAAAACCGAACAGCTGCCTTCAAACGACATACTCTGATACAACAAGGGGCAAAGTTCCGAAATGAACTTCAGCTGATGGCCAGTTTACGCCACGAAAATATTCTCCAATTGATTGGTTACTGTGATGAAGGCGGTGAGAAAATTATAATCTATGATTATGCAGTTACTGGTGACCTTATGAGTCATCTGATAGACGAGAGTCGGAGGCGTTGCCTAACATGGGTACAGCGCCTAAAGATTTGCACAGGAGTAGCAAGAGGACTCGAGCATATTCAGGCGAGTCACGGGGAGGACAAAATACTAGTACATAATAATGTCAGGAGTGGAGAAATATTGTTAGATGACAATATGGAACCGCTGATTAGTGGTTTAGGTTTCTCAATAGTGGTCGACAGAAATAAGGGACAACTCCATGGTATCCCTCTTGGTTACACACACGATTATTACACAGATCCCATTTACCAAGAAAGTGGCATCATCAAGTCAGAAACAGATGTATACTCATTGGGAGTGGTACTATTTGAAATGTTGACTGGGATACCCGCATGGGATCAAAGGGCCATTGAAAAAGATGATAAACCACAATTTTTAATAAATCTGGTTCGACGGTACTCATATGATGATGGAGTGGTCAAGTTAATTGATCCGCTTATAAAAGATCAAATTGATATTCGTTCTTTCCTTATATTTAAAGAAATTGCATCTAAATGCATCAGTTTAAATTTAAAGGACCGTCCTTCATTGAACAGGATCATTAAGAGGCTTGAGGAAGCATTGCGCATTCACGTAAGTCTTCTCACTTAGTTGATTGGAAAGAAAAGTATCACACATATTTTACCATGATATGATTTTCCATTAGATATGATGTCTCCTTTTTGCTCGAACATTAGATAAATGCTCCCTTCGTCCTAAATTAACTTTCAATTACTCTGTTCTTTTATCAATTGCTAATTAAAAAAAGGGCAAAATAACATTTATGGCACCTTTGAGCAATAAAGTTGTTGCTTTTTATAATCACAGGAGCAGGGAGACGCTGCCACACAAAGCTGGTTAAGCCGCCAAGATAAAAAACTAGAAGATTTTAAAATTCCATTGGAGGAAATCCGGTTGGCAACAGGAGGCTTCAGTGAAAAAATTGGAGAGGGTGGATTTGGTGTCGTCTACAAGGGTCAATCCTCTAAAAGCTGGCAAAACTGCACAGTTGCCATCAAATGCCTTAATCCAGAAGGTCGCCAAGGAAACAAACTGTTTAAGAACGAGCTTAACTTGATGTTCAGATTCCACCATCACAATATCATTAACTTCATTGGTTACTGCGATGAAGGCGGTGAGATGATTATTGTTAACGAGTATGCTAGTAATGGCAGCCTGGATGATTATCTTGAAGACACAGATAAGAGACGTAACCTAACATGGGTACAGCGGCTTAGGATTTGCATAGGAGCAGCACAGGGACTCGACTACCTCCACTGGGGTCTTGGGGAGAACAATAGAGTTATACACAGAGACGTAAAAAGTGGAAACATATTGTTGGATAATAAGTTGGAAGCCAAAATTTGCGATTTTGGATTGTCAAAATCAGGTTCCACAAATAAGCCACAAAGCAAGCTCTATACAAAAGCAGCTGGTACCCGGTTTTACATGGATCCCCTCTACCAAGAAAGCGGTATGCTCCAAAAAGAGTCTGATGTATACTCCTTAGGCGTGGTACTATTTGAGATGTTGACTGGGATGCTGGCTTATTATAAAATGGCGATTGAAGAAGGTAATGAACCACAGTTTTTAATAAATCTGGTAAGACGCTACTTTGATGATGGACTGGACATGTTGGTTGATCCTTCTATCAAAGATAAAATGGATCGGCGTTCTTTCCATACATTTAAATATGTTGCATATGCGTGCATTAGTCTCAATTCAAAGGACCGCCCTACAATCGACACCATAATCGATAGGCTTGAGGAAGCATTGGAATTTCAAGTAAGTTTTAGTGTTTGATTAGTTTCAGCTTTTTTTATTTTATTTTATTTTTTTCCACACATGCATGGATGAAAACTACCATGAATCATGATAAATACTCGTAATGACAACATTTTAGATGATGCTTTTTTCTTCTTTTTGCTTGCATCTCAAATAAACACATACGTGGCACCATTCACGAAAGTGTGAGAACCAACAACTACAAGTCTTATGCGGTTATGCCTGGTCTTTCTGTCATATAGGTCATTCAAACTCAATAGTTGACAACTTGAAATGTACGTAAGTTTCCCCTAAAAAATGTATTTTTTGTTTGTGGATGATGCTCTAGTATCCAGCACCTCATATTTTAGGCTCCGTCACGATTCACATGTCAAGTGTATAATTTGACAACATAGGCTACACATAAAAATAATAAGATGTGGACTCGTGGGATATAATAATAAGACACCGGACTTGACCCAGTCAATAGCTTTTTTTTTTAAATAATCCACGGCAATATAAGTAGAGACGGAAAAGGGTGGATCAGATCATCTCTAAATACACTCAGTTCTACTAAAATTCAAAAAACCATTACAATACATATATATCAGTACCAAAAACGAATGTCTTCTTCGGGTTTACGTCTTGAAGATCTTCGAATTCCATTCGAGGAGATCCGCTCGGCCACAAAAGACTTCAGCGAAGAAACTTTGATCACAGGAGGTTCGTATAGAAAAGTGAAAGTCTACTGTTAACAGTATTGTATTGTGATAAGTCCATAAGCTGTCAATTAGTGTATATCCTCCATACAATTAGTTGTACATTAATAGGTGATTAGCATGATTTATGGGGTTTACCCAAAATAGCTTATGTAATCTTCCTATATGTAGCCCATGGTTTGGCAGTAAGCTCCAAGCAATAATATTCATCATTATCACAAAACACTCTCTATCATGGTATCACGAGTCCACTCATTACCGATCCTAAAACTCTAAACCACAACTCTTCCGCCGCCGCCTCCGGCCGCCGGCTACTCGTCGGAGGTTCGGAGGGCTCCCTTAAATAAAATAGTGGATCTTTATGTTTTTCTAGCGAAAAACACGCCCCGTTTGTTCGGAAGGTTCTTTGGGGGTTGAAGTTTTAGAACCAACTTTCATTTTCTCATCTTTATGTTGTGCTAAAAAAAAAAAAAAAATTGTTTGTTTGTTAGTCGACTGTTCGTACGGCTTTGTTACCACTCGACTAAAGTTGATCGTTGGTACCAGTCCCTAATGTTGACCGTTGGTACAATAAGATTACCAGTCAACATAGCCGACCGTTGGTACCAGTCGACTAAAATCGATCATTGGTACGGTTTTGTTACGAGTCGACTAAAGTTATGCTTTTATTATGTTATGTTTTGTTTTGTTTACAGCTTTGTTTGAAGAATTTCGCTCCAGTCTAAGCGTCCGGTGTCCTATCGCTTCGACTGCGGGAGAGTGTTAACAGTATTGTATTGTGATAAGTCCATAAGCTGTCAATTAGTGTATATCCTCCATACAATTAGTTGTACATTAATAGGTGATTAGCATGATTTATGGGGTTTACCCAAAATAGCTTATGTAATCTTCCTATATGTAGCCCATGGTTTGGCAGTAAGCTCCAAGCAATAATATTCATCATTATCACAAAACACTCTCTATCATCTACAAGGGACAATTCACTGAACGCTTCCAAAACTGCACAGTTGCAGTGAAACGCTTTCATTGCGATTACAAGGAAAAATTCTTCAATGAGCTAAATGTAATCTCCAGATTTCACCATGAAAACATTCTCTCTTTCATTGGTTACTGTGATGAAGAGGATGAGATGATTATAGTTTCTGAATATGCTGCCAACGGAATCCTTGGTGGTCATCTCAAGGACCCCAATAAGCTGCTTTTACTGACATGGCCACAGCGATTGAAGATCTGCCTAGGGGCAGCAAAAGCAATTAATTATCTTCACTTTGGTCTTAGTGAGGACTGTGTCGTAATACACCGAAACATCAATGGTGATGCGATATTGTTAGATGAGAATCTGGAAGCTAAAATCAGTCGTTTTGAATATTCAAATGTAGGCGACCGAAATCAGCAACACATCTACGAAAGAGTTGCGGGCAGTAAGTATTACATTGATCCCATTTACCGTGAAAGTGGCATCCTCAAGAAAGAAGCAAATGTGTACTCGTTTGGGGTGGTGATGTTTGAGTTATTGAGTGGCATTCTGGCTTATCATCGAATGGAGATTGGAGATGATAAGCCACTACCGCTGATAAATTTGGTTAGACGCTACTATAATGTAGACGGACTTGACAAGTTGATTGATTCCCAGATAAGAGATCAAATTGATCGACGTTCTCTAGATATTTTTAAAGAAACTGCTTACAGATGCATTAGTTACAACTTAAACGATCGGCCTTCGATGGATAGGATCGTCAAGAGGATAACAGAAGCATTGGATATTCATGTAAGTGATTATAAGGAATTAATACTTCTATTATCTCTTCCTTCTAAATTATTTGCCCATCTTCTTTTTTAAGCTGTCTCATAAAAAATGTCTACAATTTAAACTAAATAGATTATTTTTCACATATTATTTTTAATTAAAATTATTATTACAAAATCTAAAGAAGATAATAATTAATTGATTAAAAGTAAAACTGTTATTCTAAAAAAAATAATAATAATAAAATTAATTATTACGTTTTCTTAAACCGTGTGATTTTTGTGGGTAAACAATCATCTTAGAATGTTGGGAGCATAAGTTAGAGATATATTAGCGAGAAGTATTTGTCTATGTTTATTTTATTTTTTCTTAAAGATCCATCAATTCACCATTGATATATTATGCATACATTTAGAGGGTGTTTGTTTTAGTTTATATAACATAAGCCGTGTTCGTGCGGATATAATTTTAAGGAAGAATTGCATATATACTCACTAAAACTCAAATATTTGCATATTTTCTCAAAATACAAGTTTTCAATGCATGATGTACAATGTAAGTTAAGAATGTTTTGAGTATGCACGTTTAAGTGGGTATATATGCAATTGACCATAATTTAAACTCAATTGATATTGATACCATGAAAAAGAGCGCACACACGAAGCTGTAACCAAGTTTATTTAAAGTGAGGATCTTGTAAAGATATAACTAGTTATAATACCCGTGCATGCATGGGGTTTTGATAAAAAAAAATTATTCTGTATTAATACTGAATATTGTGTCTTTAAAGGTAATTGCATATAATTATATCGTTATAAGTTTCGTGCACGCACAAAGTTACACGTAAATCAAATTTATTTTAACATTTTAGTTCAGTATATACATATATAAGAATTTGCCCATGAAAATTGTGATATAAGTACAACTAATATTATGCACGAGTTTTTCATTATGCATTAATATCCATTAGAATTTGGTAAAATATTTGTAAAAATTTCTGCTAGGTAACTCAAGACTTAATTTTATTTAACTGACAAAGATGTTGATGTTGTTATTTAAATTTACTACTGATATTATATTGTACACATGATGCAACTTTAATAGCACATAATGAACGTTGATATCCTTATATAAATAAATAAGAATTACATGAGTCATTGTTATAGATACAATCGCGTATATTTAATTTTATATTAAAGTAACCCGTGCTTACGATTTGATAATTATATTCCCGTTTTCAGTAATTTAGCAATATTTAAAATGTAAATTCGTGTCCACATAGGTTAAACTTTTAAAATAAAATAAATGAGTCATTATTGAACGTATATAGTAAAAAAATTGATACTTATAATCTTATGAAAATTTATATGTTGTTATTTTAAACAACATATACATTTTATTTTTTGAGATATAAAATATAAAGGGTATAAGTATAAGGGAGTATTTGTTTATAGTCCAAAGTTATTAAAAAATATGAAGGCTTATAATATTACACTTAACTCTATATAATTTTTAAAAATGTAACCACTAAAGTTTTATTAATTACCTCATCTTTTTAAAAAAATTTGTTTTCACAAATTTGACACCTATATTTTTATGTGTTTTTTTTATCAACCAAATTTCTCCACCAAATTTATTAAAGTTTGACCAAAATCAATTTAATTTTGACTTTTATTAACCAATCACATTACATGATTTTACTTATGTGGCGAAATCGAGCTCTCATATTGGCCCAATTATTTTTTCAATAAGAATGAATTGACAAAATCACTCCGAAATTATGTAATTCCTTTATTATATAAAAGATTTTTAATTGAAGGCGTGTGGTCGTGCAGAAATTTCATTTTGACCTTGAAGATTTTTTTTTCAGCTTAGTGATTCCCTTTATTTTAAGTTACACTTTCTTGTAAAAATATTTTCATATTTTTATTAAAAAAAACCGTTGAAAATTAAAATCACAGTTCATTATAAGAAGTAAAGTTAATATTTTTTGAATTTTCTTTTGCTTATTTTACCTCTAATGTTTTGTCAAGTTTTTCCTTAATTTTCTTTTTACTGAAGTCACACTGTAAATCAAACTTCACTGTACCTTCTTACTGTGTATACAAACGTATTTTCAAAACTTTTACATCTGGTTTCATGTCAAAAAATTTATGAATATACTATATATTTTTAGTTTCTTACCTAAACTTCACAGTGCATTTTAAATGTGAAGTTAATTTTTCTTTTTGAAAATTTGTATGTTATGCTTATTTATTTTACCTATAGTTCTTGGTCAAATGTATTTAGATCTTTGACTAAAATTGTAGTTTAACTTAGACTTCATAATTCATTTTAATTGTGAAAATAAATTTTCTTTTAGACATTATTACTTATTTTACCTCTAGTATTTGGTAAAATAATTATATTTGTTTGACCAATATCATTAATTAAAGAAAACTTAACAAGTTTTTACCACTATGAAGACCTGCTTATCTGTATAACAGTTTTTTACTTCAAACTTTATCTACTTTCAAGCAGAATGTTTTCAGAATAATTATGCATTTGTAACTATTTGCGTAAATTTCACAGCGCGTTTAAACTAAGAGGATAATTTTTATTTTTAGTAGAATTTTTTTGTTTTATTCTAACTAATTTGACCTATAGTTTTTTGTCAATTTTTTCATATATTTTTGATTGCATATTTGTAATAAAATCAACTGTGATTTTGACTTTTTAACGAACAGAAAATTCTGAAAAATGAAAAAAATGAAAGTACTAAAAAAAAGTGAAAAAATTGACAAGAAAGTCAAATCATATATTTTTAGTAGAATTTTTTTGTTTTATTCTAACTAATTTGACCTATAGTTTTTTGTCAATTTTTTCATATATTTTTGATTGCATATTTGTAATAAAATCAACTGTGATTTTGACTTTTTAACGAATAGAAAATTCTGAAAAATGAAAAAAATGAAAGTACTAAAAAAAAAGTGAAAAAATTGACAAGAAAGTCAAATCCGCACCGTAACTCACTCCTGTACCAATACACTAAAACAAAACCAAATCACATAATAGGTCTCGAAGATGGGTGGGGATTGTCTCAAGTTGTTTTTACAACTTGAGTCAAGTTGGACATGTGTAAGTCATCGGATTTGATCCAATGGCTCAAATCAAAAGAATGTCTTTTGATTTGAGCCATTGGATCAAATTCAATGGTTCACATCCTCTTAACTTGACTCAAGTTATAAAAACAACTTGAGACAATCCTCATACGAGAAATTAGTGGTAAGTGGTAACTGAGATCAAACAATTAAAGAGTCATCGACCATATATTGGCTACTATATTTTATGACAATTATATATTGTTAAAAACTAGCCGGGTACCTGCGCGTTGCAGCGGCGGATACTCGTGTGATTATATTTTTTGGCGATAACAAGGTTTTTTGGATGCATTCCTTTTAAAGAAGGAAAAAAAAAAAAAATATCTAATAGAGGTTATTAATTGAAAATTAGTTTGCTTTCTTACTTAAGCATTTAGTAACATAATAAAAAGCTTTTATAGCAGGGTGCTTATGCGATTCTATGTTTTTCATAATGCTAATTTTACACATGGCAATAACTTAATTGAACAACCTTACCGCACAATATTACTTTAAAAAATGGCAGACTTGCATCACGATGCAATGACAATACGAAAATGATGGTCAGCGATATTGCTAGTAGTTTAGGACGTGTAATATTATATATCGTTTAAACATATAGGGTGCTTTAAATAGCGGTTTTAGCATCATCTAGTGGTGTCCATATAGTTGTGGTGGTAAATGGTGGTCCGTTGCTTGGTCGAAAAAGGTGGTGTCAGAAAGTCTGACTACGCAAAAGATTGGTTTCTATGATCCGCTTAATGATTTGTAAATTTTATTTAGTGGGTGTTTTAAAGAATAAATAAAAGATAAGATGATTTATGTGATACGGAGTATTGTTTTGTACCATGTGATATATTAAGTGTACTTTTTAAGTGAAGGTGTATTTTAATAATATCATTAATGAATTGTAAAGTTCATTTAGTGGGTGTTTGAAAGATATAAATGATAAAATGACTTATGCATTATTTTTTGTACCATTTGATATATTAATTGTACTTTTGAGTGATGGGGTATTTTAATTATATTATTAATGATTTGTAATTTTCATTTAGTTAGTGTTCTAACAAAAAAGAAAAATTAGATGATTTATGCATTATTTTTTGTACCAAGTGGTATATTAATTGTCCTTTTATGTGAGAGTATTTTAATGATATAATTACTTATGGCATTAATATACACGAATGTTACAAGTTAAATGATTTATGCATTATTGTTTTGTACCACGTGCTATATTAACTATACTTTTGGTTACAAATTTAGAGGGTTACTTTTATTAGAAATGTTTTTGGTTTTAGAAATTTTAAGATTTTTTTATTTAGATTGTCCTAAACACTTTATATAGTAGTATAGATAATATCTGAATGTAATGATAGCCTATAATTAGTTTAGTTATCTGTGCATTATATTTGGGGACTATGGACTAAAGTATAATAGTTGTTAAACTCTCATATGATTGATATGTAGAGAAAAGTTCAATATAGAACTCATATTTGTCATAAAACCAATCAACCAATCATAGCCACTCATTTTTTTTATTAAAATATATTCACCCTTTTTTTTAAAATTAAATATCTCACAAACCGTTAATCGTTACGTCAAAAAAATCATACCATCTCGACGAGGATTAAATTATCTTTCTATAGATATGCATTGTTATATACTTCTGACGAACTTTTTATTTTAAAATTTTGTCCAGAAAAATCGCATGTGATTTTTCTGGGCGAAATTAAAAAAAATAAAAAAACTTCGTCGAAAGTATATAACAATGCATATCTATAAAAAGATAATTTAATTCTCGTCACGATTGTGTATTTTGTGTAGCTTGAAGATTTACCGTTTGCAAGATATGTTATTTTAAAAAAAAAATGTGGAAAATAATTTTTTATTAATTTGGATAAAAAATGGATGACTATGATTGGTTCATTGGTTCTATGACAAATATGAGTTCTACATGGATCTCAACTCTTGATATGTATAATTTACCTTAATCAATGGACGAGAAAACTAATACTTCCACAGTTCCATGCATTCCCTTCGTGGTAATGTGATTATAATTTAAAAATTATTTAACAATTAAATAGAGAATAATCAGTATTACAACGAAAGAATAAATCTTTAAAAACCTTTTCCATTCATACGTGTATCTTGTGATTTGGAGAGGAGATCAATCACGAACATAAAGATCAATAGTATGATCTTATCTACGGCTAGTCCATACAAACACTCCAACAACTTTAATACGATACTAGTGCTTGATCTTGGAACAAAATTTAACAAACACAAGAGTGCGTTGTTTGTGCTTGGGGTTTGACCGAAAACTAGAGGAAAGGTTAAGGGATTCGAAAAACCCTATAGGGAAATTAATTGTTAGTAAAACCCAAGTTTTTAATTAGAGTATTTATGATCCTCTTAAAGGATATCTTAGGCTGGTTCCAGTAAGGATAGGGGATCGATATACACGATCGATTGTGTATCGATCGCCCTATTGTAGGCCTACTCGATCGTCTAAAGTGAAACCATATTGGTCTTGTATGCGATCGAATAAAACTTGGACAATTTGTGGTTTAATATGCAAAAAGTGAGTGTGAAACACACATTTAATTATTCAAAACTTTTTGTTTTTGTTTTTTTTTGTTTTTTTTTTGTTTATTTACTATTATTTTTTTTTTAAACTTTGGTTGTGTAAAAAAATGGCGATGATAGATATATATATTGGAGATGATGATCCCCTAAAGTTGGGAAGGATACTTATATATAGAAATCTTTCACTTCAGCCCCTGAAGTTCTTGCAACCTATCAAACACAACCAAACATTCAAAGTTTTATGTGTTAAAAATATTAAAAAAAATGTTTTTAAAAAAATGAAATTTAAAAAAAAAATGTGTAAAAATTTAATTATTAATGAAATTTTAGTTTGGGTATGAAATTTTAGTTTGGGTTTAAAAAAAGAAAAAAAAAATTGATCATGGTCGCCCTTACTGGGGCACTCAATCGTCTGAAGGTCGCTGGAGAGAGAAAACTGACGTCGCAGGGAAAATGAGGGGGATTGAATCCCCTTACTGAACCAGCCTTAGATGATTTAAGATCATTTGAGGACAAAAAATTCTTTACATACCAAGGGATCAATCTCTACCATGCATTTTTATTTGATCGAAGGGTTGAGATTAATCCCAACAATTTAAAAAACCCATATTCATCTTTTTTCTTCAAATATTAATATCTTTCAAACCGTTAATAATTAAGCGAAAAAAAATATATCATTGCGACGAGCATTTAATTATATTTCTATAGATAGGCACTTTAATATACTTTCGACAAATTTTTTTTTCTTCGTATTTTTCACTTTTTTTTAAAGTTTTTTTGTTTTTTTACGTTACTGAAATTTGCATTAAAAATCATATATGATAAAACACTAATTTGAATATCACATGTGATATTAGTGTTAAATCATATATGATATGTAATATCACATGTGATATTAGTGTAATATCATATATGATATGTAATATCACATGTGGTATTAGTGTAATATCATATATGATATTACATATCATATAAACACTAATATCACATGGGATATTCAACTTAGTGTTTTATCATATATGATTTTTTTCATGCAAATTTCAGTAACAAAAAAAAAAAAAAAAAAACGAAAAAACCAGAAAAAAACTATTTTTTTTTCGAAAGTATATCAAAGTGCCCGTCTATAGAAAAATAATTAAATGCTCGTCACGGCGGTGTAAATATTTACGCTTAACGATTAACAGTTTAAGAGATATTTAAGTTATAAAAAATAGGCGAAATAATAAAATGCTTTTAATCTCAGTAATTGATTTCTTTTTAAATGTATGGTGGAGATGAGTCCCTAGGTATGTTAGAAAAGTTTGGTATGTAAAATAACTCTCCTCTATCTTATATAAAAATATAAGATATACTTTAAATACTAATTATCCAATAATATACATATATTTTTTCTAACTGATAAACTGGACCCAAATCCCATACACACCCCCATAAGGGCGGACGATCCCAAGGACCTAAATGGGCCTCTATCTACTTTACTTATTTAATTAGTCCAACTGATTAAGCCCAATCCTATTTTCGCCTTAATAAATTACTTATGTATTTACGATAAATATATAAAACTGAAGTCTCATGTTATTGTGTGTGACCCATGGTCTCACATATTGTCGATAATATTTAATTAAATTATATCATGCACATAATCCTAGAAACTTCCACTTGGTCATGCATATAACTTCAAGGTAATTAATACCAACAAGTAGCCGTCTATCAATTGTCATTCCACATGCCTCCCAAAAATACATGAATTGTCCATCTGTTGATAGAACCAAAACAATGATCATTAACGGTTAACGATCTTATGATTTGAACTTTATTCTTCTTTCATTTTTTTCGACTCATGTTAATTTGAGATATGGATTAAGCTATCTCATATTATTAACATCTGTTTCTTGATTTATAATCTATGATATCACTAAAGTTAAGACAACAGTTTAGCTTCCACTTCAGTTACTTCTGTTTTATAAAAAAAATGCGCAAGTATTTAAGAGCTCGTTTATCGCTTTTAGATTTAGTTGTAAAATAACATTTTATTCAGATTGAGTCACTAAGATATACAATTAAGTACAATACTTATATAGAGTAAGAATCAAATAAGAAATAAAAGTAAAAATGAGAAGGATTAGAAATAATTACAGTCGCACATTTCAAATGCATTTAAAAAAAGAGATGCATCTCTCATGAAAATTTTCTTCTTCATTTGAAATATGTGACTGAAAACATTTATCGTTATTCTAATTTTTATCTTTATTTTTAATGGATCCATTCCCTACTTATACAAAAGGGTAACTTTAAATTCAATCTTATGGACTCAGGTGTTAAATTTCAATTTCCATTATTTTTAATAATTTTATAAAGTTACCAATAACTAATGTAATTTAAACTTTACCCTTAATTTCAATCTTATGGACTCAGGTGTTAAATTTCAATTTCCATTATTTTTAATAAGTTTATAAATTTAACAAATAACTAATATAATTTAAACTTTTGAAACGAAGAAGCTTTCAATCATCATCATTATCATTATTGTTATTGTTGTTAATGCGTTGTTGTTGTGATGTTGCTATTATTATTATGGAACTAAATTGATCGTAATACTAAAATTTCATATACTTATGGAGTATAAATTTAAAAATGATACACATATTATTGAGACAAGCAAGGTATTTGCGCGTTGCAGGGGCGGATACCTTTTAATCAAAACTTTTGCCGAACAATATTATTCGATTGTATATTTCTCATGATAATAACTTTACGTATGACGATAATTTTAAGGAATAACTTTATCGCACACTATCTCATATAAATATGGTAGAGTACCCGTGCATCGTGATGCAATGGCTATACGAAAAAGATAGTTAGTAGTAGTACGGAGTTGTGACGATTGACAGTAAAAGGTACTTGCTAGTCAATTAATGTGGTGTAATATTCGTCACAATATTATATAACATATAAACATAGAGTTGTATACATTAGTTCGTGCAAATATATGACTAGTATATCTATATATGATATTGCTTAACAAAATATGAAACTAAGAATTACGGTATTCAAAAACTACACATTTTTCATATGTTATAAACCACCTGAAATTTTTCGTACTTTGACATGTACCATTCTTTTCAATCGAAAATAAGTGTCTGAGTTATGATGACCACATTAGTATCTTATTTAGTTTGTAACTTGCGGTATATTAATTGTATTTTTAATAAAGGGGTATTTTAATGCCAACATTAATTATAAGTGTTGTATAAATGTATTAATGCATTAAATAATTGTAAACATAGGTTTAGAACTTGTGTTTTTGAATGAGGGAATCTTTTAAGACTACCATTAGTTATAAAACTTGTACCTTGTATTTCCTAAATTAGTGTGTTTTTGTGTTTGAATCAAGGTTGCAAAAATCACGAATCGGTAGTCGGGCGGTCGTCCACCTTGTAGTTTGTAATCGGTCTAGGCGGGATTAATTAGTGATTAATCGGATTGGCATTTTTAGAAAATTTTAGGTATTTCCGCCAAGTTTTGTGTATTTTTGGCGAGTTTTATGTATTTTCGGCAAGAACTTTTCTAAAAAAACTTGTAATAAACTAAAACGGTTACTATAAGTGATCAAAATAAGTTTACGGTGACTTTTAGGTACTTCTGGCAAGATTTGTGGGTTTCAAGGAAGTTTGACCATCATTGACCGCCGTTGATCACCGTTGACCACGGTTGACCTATTTTTTTGACCCAGTTACATAAATCAGAAAGGTTGGTGACCTTGTAGCGCCTATGCGGCGATTAATCGGCCTTGTAGACCTTTTTTTTGCAACACTGGTTTGAATGGTATGTACAATATGCTTTATAATTTATATTGGTTAATTTAAGTTTAAGATGTCTTAGTTACATTTAATGAAGAAAATGGGTTTTTCCATTATATGTAATAAGGTATGCAAATAAATACATGAGGCAAAAACATGGATTTCAAATTTTTAAAAGAAACAATCTTTGTGTTACAGTAGTATTTTGTGATTAGATTAATTTTAATTCTAAATAACGCTACATATGTACCGAATTATGAGCTAGTTATTTAGAAATGAATGAAATAATCAAAGGGTTTTATTATTAATTGAACTATTGAAATATAATGACAAGTTATTTGCATACCATTTTTTGTTATCTATTTAATATTTTTTGTGTTATGCAGTGTTATATGTTATTGTTATTTAAGTTTTACAAAATAATGTATAAATGAAAAAAAAAAAAAAAGATCTGCAAATACCTTTTTATGTTTAATTTGATAACTTGTAACGTAACAAAAGTTCATTTTAATAGTATATAAAGGTTTCCTGAAAATAAGAGTATCAGACCAATTCTTGATTAAGTTATTTTCTCTTATATAATATGAGAAAACACATAATGTGAAATCAACCTTTTTTTATTTGATCAACAAGAGATATCAAACTTAAAATCAAGTCCTTTTATTGGTAAATAAATGTCAAACTTGAAATTATTTAGTATGTTTACAATTTTGTTATTAAAAAATAGTTGACAAACGTATGTGTCAATTTTGCAAAAATTAAAAAAAAAAAAAGAGTAAATTACATAAATGGTCATTGTGTTTGTCCATTTTTTCACATTTAGTCACTGAACTTATTATTTTTTTTTTGACAAAGTCAGTCATTAAGGTTTCAAATCGTTACAAATCTAGTCACTAAGGTTTCAATTTCGTTACATAAATGGTCACTATGGTTTGAAACTTTAGTGACCATTTATGTAACAAAATGGACTGAATTTGTAACGATTTGAAACTTCAATGACCATGTATGTTAAAAAAGAAGTTTAGTGACTATATGTGAAAAAATGGACAAACCATAATACCATTTATGTAATTTACTCGAAAAAAAGAAAAAAAGAGAAGGTAATCATTTAAGCTTACTAGTTTTTATTTTTTTAATAACTATATAAATTTAATAAATACCCCCAAACTTTATGTAATATATTTTTTAAAAAACATATATTTTGTTGTTATTTATATTATCTTTATAGATTAAATTGATGCATATGCAGTGGATTATAGATATCAAAATGAAAGAACGTGTTATTGTGATTGTAAATGAGTATACGAGATTCTACATATATAAACAAATCATTTATTCCTCTTTAGGAGTTTAAGTAAGGATATCCAAAAACATATATTTTTTTACTATCTGCATTCAATAACCCATGCGTAAACAGATTAAAAATTACATACGGCTAAATTATTATCCTCACATATATTTGACTAGATTTGATTTAGCATTAAAACTACATGTTCCTTACCTATTCAAATATATGTTTCGCAAATAATTATAACAGCTTTAGAAATAATCGACTATATAAATAATTCAAACTAAATAAATGTAATTGAAATATAATTATTAGTTATTGTTATATGCAAATAAATACACAAGATTGTACATATAAGAACGAGTCATGTTACTCATCTTGATAAGTTTAACCTGTGCATCACAAGTTTGAAGATTAAATACATCTACATTTATAATTAACATGAATATAAATATAAAAATGAAATCACGGGTTATTGTGATAAGAAAATAGATACATGAAATTGTACATATAACAACGAATCATGTAATTCCTTTATAATGTTTAAACAAGAATATCCGTAAAATAATTTTATTAAACTTAATTTATAAATTCATCAAGGGACATTATGTGCTATTAAACACAATTAATATCACTTTTTAACTTCATCAACCTCAATATCATCACAGTTAATACAAAGTCAAATATTTTGTCCAACAAAAATCTATGCAAGATATTAATCGATATTTATGTATAATGGAAATTTTATGTAAAAACTCGTGCATGCAGGATTATTATAACTAATACTATCAAAATGTTATATAAAAAAAAAGGAGTCAAGATTTTTTTTATACCAATACAAGTAACATTTACATTTTAGACGTTCATTTGTTGACACATGAAATGAATAATTATGTAAAAGTTACTCTTATTGCACATAAAAGAAAAACTAACTATATCTCTACTATAAAGAAAATACACATTTGTTTAAAAACTCTCAAAGTGATAACTGTGACATTACTAACCTACACCTACTCTTTATTTTATTCTAATATTATTTTCTATATCAATATACTTACTTTCATGGCAACCATAATTATTTCCCTCTTTAGATTTTTGCTGTTATGTAAGTATGCTCGTCTCTTAGTATTTTTACTTAGAAAATGACAACCGGCCAATAATTCAATATTTTAGACCTTGTATAAACAAGCATTGATATATCCTCATACTTATCTTTTTACTCGTTTGATTGAAACACTTGAGAAAGTGAGTAGATAATTTGAGGAAGGAGAATTAGTTGATTAGAAGTGTCTCATAAGTTGGAAGATTAGTAGACAAATCTTTTATATAATAAAAGAATTACATCATTTCAGGTCGATTTTGCAAAATCATTCTTATTGAAAAAAAAATGGACCAACAGGAGAGCTCG
This sequence comes from Chrysanthemum makinoi, assembly GCA_910596185.1. Classification (NCBI taxonomy): domain Eukaryota; kingdom Viridiplantae; phylum Streptophyta; class Magnoliopsida; order Asterales; family Asteraceae; genus Chrysanthemum; species Chrysanthemum makinoi. The sequence goes on from OU343225.1 coordinate 337,130,381, forward strand.
ATTTTGACACATAGGTGAAATCAAACAATATGATTGGCCAATAAAATGTCAAAATTGAATTGATTTTTGTCAAACTTTTATAAATTTTGTAGAGAATTTGGTTGTGGAAAAAAACCAAAAAAAAAATATATAATTATCAAATTTATGAAAACAGAAACTTAAAAAAAATAATTAATAAAACTTTAGTGGTTGAATTTTAAATATATTATATAGATTTGAGTGTAAAATTATAAATCTTCATGTTTTTTAATAACTTTAAAAAAAATTAACAAATAACCCCTTACATTTTATACCCCCTAGACTTTATAATATGAACTTTGTTTACAATTATATGAGTATTAGTATTAGTTTAAGACTTTCATCCATTAAAGTTACAATGTTTTGTAAATATACGAAGTAGTTTTAATATACATTAATTACTTTTAAAATAAATATTACTTTTAAACTTTCATCTATTAAAATATTTTTTTTACTATATACGTTAAATAAGGACTCATGTTATTCTATTTAAAATTTAATCTATGCGTACACGGATTTGAATATCAAATGGTAAACACAAATTACAGTGATATGAAAATAAATATACGCGATTGTACTTATAACAACGATTCATGTAGTTATTATTTAAAGTTTATATACGGATATCCCGAAAAACATTTTCAAAAATATTTACAGAGTATGTTTTAACTTTATCAACGCTCATTATGTGCTACTAAACTCGCACATTTTGTACAACATGATGTCAATAGTTAAAAGTAAACAACAACATCGACCTCAACCTCAACATCTATGTCTATTAAAGATTTAACTTTGTTTAATAGACATATACTAAACTAAAAACTCATGAATATGTATTAGTTGTACTTATATCATAATTATCACGGATAAATTCTTATATGTTCATATACTAAACTAAAATTTAAAATAAATTTGATGTATGTGTAACCCCGTGTGTGCATAGTGCTTATAACTAGTTAAATATGATTTTTCATTATTCTCGAAAAGAGGATACAACAACTAAGCTTTACATTTTGCTCATATATGGAGTACTACTTGAACCCAAACCAAGATGACTGGCCGCCCACATATGCCCATTAACACTGTTGCCTTTCTATTGTCAGAACCACGCAGCTGCTTCGACCATAGCCATAAGAAGCCACCTACATCAGAACCTAGAAAATCTTCTAATTCCACTGAAGGAGATTCGTTTGGCCACCGGAAACTTCAGCGATGAAAATAATATCAGAAATAGCAGAGTCTACAAAGGACAACTCTCTGGACGCTGGGAAAACCGAACAGCTGCCTTCAAACGGCATAATACGATGAGAAAACAAGTAGAGGCAGAGTTCCGAAATGAACTTCAGATGATGTGCAGTTTACACCATGAAAATATCATACAAGTGATTGGTTACTGTGACGAAGGCGGTGAGATGATTACAATCTACAATTATGCAGTTAATGGTACCCTTGAGAGTCATCTGAAAGACAAGAGTCGGAGGTGTTGCCTAACATGGGTACAACGCCTGAAGATTTGCATAGGAGCAGCAAGAGGACTCAAGCACCTTCAGGCGAGTCACGGGGAGAACAAAATACTAGTACACAGAAATGTCATGAGCAACAATATATTCTTAGATGACAATATGGAACCCCTCATTTGTAGTTCAGGTTTCTCAATAGTGGTCGACAGAAATAAGGGACAAGTCCATGGTATTCCTGTTGGTAACGACGATTACATAGATCCCATTTACAAAGAAAGTGGCATTATCAAGTCAGAAACAGATGTATACTCATTGGGAGTGGTACTATTTGAAATGTTGAGTGGGTTGCTGGCTCATTATCGAAGGGCCATTGAAGGAGATGATAAACCACAAGTTTTAATAAAACTGGTTCGACGGTACTCATATGATGATGGAGTGGTCAAGTTAATTGATCCGCTTATAAAAGATCAAATTGATATTCATTCTTTCCTTATATTTAAAGAAATTGCATCTAAATGCATCAGTTTAAATTATAAGGACCGTCCTTCATTGAACAGGATCATTAAGAGCATTGAGGAAGCATTGCGCGTTCAAGTAAGTCTTCTCACTTAGTTGATTGGAAAGAAAAGTATCACACATATTTTACCATGATATGATTTTCCATTTATATATGATGTCTCCTTTTTGCTTGAACATTAGATAAATGCTCCCTTCGTTCTAAATTAACTTTCAGTTACCGTGTTCTTTTATCAATTGCTAATTAAAAAAAGGCAAAATAACATTTATGGCACCTTTGAGCAATAAAGTTGTTGCTTTTTATAATCACAGGAGCAGGGAGACGCTTCGACCATTGCCACACGAAGCCAGTTAAGCCGCCAAGATAAAAAACTAGAAGATTTTAGAATTCCATTGGAGGAAATCAGGAAGGCAACAAGAGTCTTCAGTGAAAAAATTGGAGAGGGTGGATTTGGTGTGGTCTACAAGGGACAATCCTCTAAAAGCTGGCAAAACTGTACAGTTGCCATCAAACGTCTTAATCCAAAAGGTCACCAAGGAAACAATGAGTTTCAGAACGAGCTTAAAATGATGTTCAAGTTCTACCATCAAAATATCATTAATTTCCTTGGTTACTGCGATGAAGACAATGGGATGATTATTGTTAACGAGTATGCTAGTAATGGTAGCATGGATGGTTATCTTGAAGACACACATAAGAGACGTAACCTAACATGGGTACAGCGGCTTAGGATTTGCATAGGAGCAGCACAGGGACTCGACTACCTCCATTGGGGTCTTGGGGAGAACAATAGAGTTATACACAGAGACGTAAAGAGTGGAAACATATTGTTGGATGATAAGTTGGAAGCCAAAATTTGCGATTTTGGTTTGTCAAAATCAGGTTCCACAAATAAGCCACAAAGCAAGCTCTATACAAAAGCAGCAGGTACCCGGTTTTACATGGATCCCCTCTACCAAGAAAGCGGTATGCTCCAAAAAGAGTCTGATGTGTACTCCTTAGGTGTGGTACTATTTGAGATGTTGACTGGAATGCTGGCTTATTATGAAATGGCGATTGAAGAAGGTGATGAACCACAGTTTTTAATAAATCTGGTAAGACGCTACTTTGATGATGGACTGGACATGTTGGTTGATCCTTCTATCAAAGATAAAATGGATCGCCGTTCTTTCCATACATTTAAATATGTTGCATATGCGTGCATTAGTCTCAATTCAAAGGTCCGCCCTACAATGGACAGCATAATCGATAGGCTTGAGGAAGCATTGGAATTTCAAGTAAGTTTTAGTGTTTGATTAGTTTTAGCTTCTCTATTTTTTTATTTTATTTTTTTATTTTTTTTTTAATATGCATGGATGAAAACTACCATGAATCGTACAGCATGATAAATAACGACAACATTTTAGATGATGTTTTTTTCTTGTTTTTTCTTGCACCTCAAATAAACACATACGTGGCACCATTCACGAAAGTGTGAGAACAAACAACTACAAGTCTTATGCCTGGTCTTTCTGTCATGTAGGTCATTCAAACTCAATAGTTGACAACTTGATATGTAAGTTTCCCCTAAAAAATGTGGTTTTTGTTTGTGGATGATGCTCAAGTATCCAACATCTCATTTTTTAGGCTCCGTCGATTCACACGTCAAGTGTACAATTTAACAAGATAGGCTACACATTATAACATGATAAGCCAACCTTATATGGTATTTGAGTCACTAGATATATAGTTTTGAGAAAACGACAAGCTAAGGACCATTCATCTAACTTACTTCTAACTCATTTACGATCTCACTTTGGGTACTAATTCTTGTGATACAATTTGTAGATGCTAGGTGAGAATCCGTGCCCTCTGGGGGAACAGCTAGAGCCTGAAGCAACAGCAAAGGTGACTGGAGATGGATCAGATTGAGGTTCTTCAGTTGTTGGAGTCTCCCGAAGTTCTGAAAGCAAAGGTTGCTGTGGAGTTGTAAGGTTGTTAGTTTGTGGTTGGTTGGTTGGTTATAAATTAGTAAGACGGTAAAAGACTGATTTGATTTTGGGCTTTGGATTTTTTTTCTTCTTCTTTTATTTACCTGAGTTTATGATTTGACATTAGAAGCCCTATTTGATTTACCTGGGTTTCAGATTGTTATTTTCTGTTTTGAAGATTTTTGGTTTTGAATATTATCTGCTGTTTCTTTGTGCTATTTGCCTATCTGGTTTTCGTTATTTTAGCAAAGTAACACAAGAGATCAATGACGACCGACATGGGCTACACGTAAAGTGATTTAAGAATGGCCAAATACCTTGGAGACCAGGTTAAAATTATCATTCTGTTTATTTAATTTTTTTGGTATCAACATCTGTATGAAACAATGAATAATCTGATGTTGTTCTATTGCATATAAAACAGAATCACCGAGATTTGGTTATGAAACACTGAATAATCTGCTTTTGTTCTAGTGAAATACGTAGTAACATTTTTAGCATGGCATCGTATCATCCGGTGACAAACTTGATCTAAAGAAATCGGGTATACATGATTATTTGCATGATAGATTCACAATCATGAGGTAGCTGTTGGCGGGTATAGCCAACACAGATTTATTTAGCTCACGTTTATCACCGATGATACGATGATGATGATGTATGAGACGAGTGTAAGGTCTTTTACAAAGTGAGCAATCACAGAAATGTATGTTTTAGAAGTTTTAGAGAGAGAGAGCAATGAACTAGAGAGAGAAAGGTGGAAAGGAGGAAGGATGAAGAACTAAGGTGAAATGCTACGATATTACACACACCAAACTTGCACTCACACCTTCAAATGAATGAGGGTCAGGTAGGGTGTTCATCGGTTCGGTTATCGGGTTATTCGGTTTGTTCGGTTAATTTTTTTTTCTGGGTATAACCGTGAACCAAACCGAACCGAACTTAAATTGATTAAACCGAACCGAAAACCGAACACCCATAACCGAAAACCGAACCGAATAACCCGAATACATAACTTAATTATTTATCCATTTATTTATATATATTTTTAGCAAAAAAAAATCTTTTCAAGCTTAAAAAATGTTATATATATAGTATAAAAGAGTTTTAATATTTTTTTTTATATATAAATATATAAATTTATTTGAATTCGGTTTTCGGTTCGGTTTTCAGTTTGGATTGCTAAAACCATAAACGAACCGAAAACCGAATATTTAATTCGGTTCGGTTTCGGTTTTTTTTTTATATTCGGATATTACTCAACCCATGAACACCACTAGGGTCAGGCGTTTATAAGGTTAAAACTTAAAAGGATGGCAAGTTTGGGCCTTGCTGTGCTCGGTTTGTATTGGACTTGAGCTAGCCTATTACAACTAACATATGAGCTTATATGAGTTTCTAAGCCCACCACTATAACTAGCTGTTACAAGTAAATAAGATTCATAATAATAAAAAAGAAAACCCACTAAATAATAATCAACTTTCACAAGTGTTCCATCAAAGTCACTCAAAAGCCTTTTGTGATTGAAACCCAACCCAAGTTTCATATTTGTTCTATTGTTATGTAATTTTAGTTTTTTTTGCCGAATCACCATGACACTAGTGATGACATGTTAATTTTTGGATGATGTGTACATTCATTTAGCTAACATGGAATGCTAAATAAATATTATAAACCTTTGCATGCAATTCTTTCAAACTAACGAATGTTAGCAGAGCATTTGGCAAAGATATTTAATTTTCGAATGGTTTACATGACCATAACGGACAACACAAACTAATCAATCAATATATACTATCTAATAAAATAGAGTTGTTGTACAAGTCTATAAAGCAGCCATTCAATTAATGCTCTGAAGTGTCTTGAAGCTCAGGCCATAGATATTTTAGTACAGTACTACTCTTCTTCAGCAATTGTTCTTCACATTCAAAGCTGCAGTTTCAGATCAACAATTAATGGCAATGCTCCTTCTATGCATCAGTTTCATTTACAATCCTCTCCTCTGACTAAGACCGATTCGAAAACATACACACAATCCCTCATCATAATCCCAAGTATTCATCCTCTCAATTTCCTTAAACCGAAGATAAACATGGAAACCAGGAACAATTGTTCTTCAAATCCCAGCGATTCTATGATGTCAACACAATAACTTAGGTAAGTTTTAATTGTATTGATATCCTATGTTTTTTTTTGATGTTATATGTCTAATTTATTTCAAATTGATGTTGTTGTTTTCCTATTCAATTCTATATTTTTTCGATTCAATTGGTAATAGAACTCTAAATTTATTTTGTTTTCAAATCACTATAAAAAATTACCATTGGAATTCCTCAGTTTATGACCATACTATTCAATTATTCGGATCTATAGTTGATGTGGGTATGATTATTCATGGTTTGTAAGCTTAAATAATGGAGGTTTTAATGAAAAGTTAGTTTCACGAGCTTTTTTTTATTTTTTATTTTTTTCTTGATTTGAGTTTTTTCACCTTCCCTATTTTAGTTTGGCTTTGTTTGGCTTGAAATTTTTTGCCTTTGTTTGGCTTGAAATTTTGATGAAATGATCAAATATTTTTTGCCTTAGTTTGGCTTGAAATTTTGATGATATGATCAAAATTTTTAATAGAATTTGAAGGTTGATACTTGGATCTTTGGAATTTAGATGAGGTAATCAAATATTTGAAAAGAATTTGAAGGATGGCTTCTGATAAGTCTCTACTTAGCAAGTTGTCCATTAAGTAGTCAATTCTTTCATGTTTTTATAATCAATAATATAGTTTGAGTTCATGTCATAATTTATCAAGGTCATTCAGTGAACAATTGTGTGATCAATAATGATGTGCTCCAAATTTAATAAAAATAATAGTTGATATCATATCACACATTGTTTATTAATTTCTTATATTATTGGCATAAATAGGCATTTGGTCACAGTTAAGTAATTTTTAAAAATAACTTGCGTATAAATCTGTTCAAGAGGTTTAATGTCGACAGGGTTTTTACCTAAATAATGGTAAATCTTTCTCTTTTTTTCTCTTGCTCTTAGTATTTCATGAAGAATTCTAGATATGGCAAAATGACTACTTGAGGTAGGTTGTAGAACATGTCAAATGGGTATCTTAACCGTATGGATCGGGATGGGTTGAAAATTGAAAGCACTTCTGTTACATAATTTGTAAAGTTTGAAAAATACATAATTACTCTATTGACAAGTATATACGCATCATGTCATTTCAAAGTTAATCCAATACTAATACATTGTTTTTACTAGCAGAAAAAAGGTTTGTCACACATAACACAAATATGACTAAAGTTGGTAGTTTTTGTTGTTCTTTGACTCAAAAGTACATTCATAGAACCCACCTCTGCTAGAGTGTAACAAATGTGGCTCAACAAAGTGATGGAGAAATGAGACGATGTCTTAAGCTACTGGAAATACTTGTGATGAGTGGCTTGGTATGGAAAAGTATGAGTGGTTCTGTGATCAATATGATATGATTATTGTTGGTAAACCCAAACAACCATATGGAGTTGCTTGTTTAAACTATTTATTTTAAAAATCAACAAGTAGATAAATGGAATTAGGTAGTAATCCTAAACAAGTTTGAGAAATTTATTTTATTTGATAATGGATGTTTATGTATTGTTTTGTACCAAAACTATTAATTTTATGAGTTAGTCGTGAACCCAACCATCTTCGTTTTGAAGTCGTATCTAACTGAGACTTCGAAAATAAGGTTCCAAATTTTAGTTTATTTGTGTCAAACATAGGATGCATTATTTCATAAGTTGTGATCATCCTTGATCTCTGACACTTATTATATATGCATATGCTTTCAAAAAGCTAATTCGAGAGGGTCATGATTTTTTTAGCTTGCTTAGTGTTGGCGTATGTGTCCGGACGTCATATGGTCCGGAGGACCCAACGTCCGGACGATACATCTTTTTGTCCGAACTGACTATTATCCAACAGGTAGAACGATTAACCGTGTCAGCGCCGCCACCCAGATTTCATGGGATTTCCTTACCACGTGACCTGACACCTACTAAATAGGGTGGCCGTAGGTCTGCCATGCCTAGACCCAGGTTCCAAGGTTGGGTAGTATAAATGCCCCAACACATTTAATGATCTGCATTCAAGTTTCACTTACATTTACTCTCGCATTTATTACCCTATTTATTACCCTCCGCTCATTCTCATGCCGGAGCTTGGTCCCGGGACAACACCCGGGGCGAGGCTAACGCGTGTTGCTCATTGTACAGGAAGGATTCATTCTTTTCCTTCGGATCAGTTGTTTGAAGCTTGGACTTCCGGACAAGGACCGGGCAGTAGGAATTTGCTTCAACAAATTGGCGTCATCCGTGGGACCGCTGTTCACTCTAACGCAGAACTGAATGACGGGTCCGCTAGAAACACCACCACCCAGACTTCTTCCCCCACAGGATCAAGGAGGCGGGAACGGGGTCACAGGTAACCCACCCCCCGGAATATCGGAGCAAATACAAGCCCATGTGGCTTCGTTATAAGCCCTCATCAAGAAGTATAACGCGACAGGGGCTAGTGCAATTAAACCCATCCGGTTGTCATTTGGGGACGACGAGGAAGAACCAGAGAAGTAGAAAGAGCTAGACCCTAAAGATGATTTGAGTAAGCCCCACAAAGAGGTGGCTAGGTCACCTTTCACCAGAAGGATTGTGGAGTTTGCCGGCCCCAAATACACCATGCCAACCAACTTGAAGTTATATAATGGATCCGCCGACCCGGATGATCACATTAATCGTTTCGTAGGGGCGGCAAATCAAGGAGAGTGGCCAATGCCGGTATGGTGCCGAATGTCCAACAGACCATGGACTGGGCTGCACAAGGTTGGTTCACCAATCTGGAGCCTGCGAGCATCGATAGTTGGGATGACCTGAGGGAACAGTTCACCACAAGGTTTGCCCTACGGCAAAAGAACATAAAAGACCCCACAGAGATCACCAGAATCACCAGAAGAGCAAATGAAACACACTACACCAAAATCTCTGATTGGGGACGTTGAAAATTTTTGGGTCGACAATTGTCGTGCCAAATTGCATGTAGGACCCACAAGTTTTCAACAAAAGTAGTAGTCAACAAAATGTTTTTGGCACGACGCAAAAAGGCACGACAATGTCGTGCCTTTTTGTAATTATTTGTTTTTTTATAATTTAAAAAGTTTTTAATAAACCAGTAAAGTTAATAAATACATCCCGCCCTTTTTTTTATCCCGCCAAACACTTTGGGACGACATTGTAGTCCCAAACTGTAAATCTATATATTTTTTTTTCATTTTTTATTTTTTTTAACTTTATAAACCAGTTTTTAAATAAATTATTTAATTTAAAAAAATTATTTTTATTTAATGTAGATAATTTTGTTTAATATAGAATTAAAATTAAATAGTTTATATTTATAATTAAATACTTTAATTTAAAATTAAATACATTTATAGAATTAAAAAAAATATTAACGCCAATAGTTTACCGCCATTATTTTTCCCGCAAAGTTTTCCTTATATATCCCGTCAAAACATAAATAACTCAATTGTCAATTCCACAAAAACACACGTAACAATAAAATGGCTGATTACACGCCGGAAAAAGAGTAGTCACTGGTTTTATCGTCGATATATCTCTTACTCGAGTTCTTGATACGTATGGGTCAGAAATTTATGATGAATATGGTTCTTATAAGAACATAGACCCGTTGATGAGAGACCGCATTATGGAATGGTTAAGGAAAATAGAGCCATTCTACAGGGTGTATTTGAACTGTGAAGCTAATGGTGTTGGAGGAGAAAACACGCTGGAAGCTGAAGCAATATGGGAGCAGTTTGTCAAGCAAAGGAAGGAAAAAGATGAAGCTGAAAAAAGCCCGTTCGATTACACATTTGATGATGCAGGAAATAGGGTAACAAATCTTGAAGCATTGTTTGAACAGTTCTTCAAGCAAAAGAAGGGAAAAGATGGTGCAGGTTCTAGCAGAGCGGGAAGTAGCAGGGAAAATAATTGAATGGGCGATGTTTGTTTTGTTGTTTCGTTTACTTTCTGAGTTGTTTCGTTTGAGTTGTTTCGTTTGAGTTGTTTCGTTTGCTTGCCGAGTTGTTTTGTTTGATCTGTTTCGTTTTGTTGTCAAGTTGTTTCTTTATTCATGTGTAATCTGGTATTGGAATTAGTATTGGAAAATGGGTGTTTGGACAAATTATTTTTAAAGCATTGTTTGAACAGTTCGTCAAGCAAAGGAAGGGAAAAGATGGTGCAGGTTCTAGCAGAGCGGGAAGTAGCAGGGAAAATAATTGAATGGGCGAGTTGTTTCGTTTGATCTGTTTCGTTTTGTTGTTAAGTTGTTTCGTTTGAGTTGTTTCGTATGTCGTGTGTAGCATATGGTCTATGTCGTGTGTATCATATCGTTTGAGTTGTTTCGTTTTGTTGTCAAGTAGTTTCTTTATTCATGTGTAATTTAGTATTGGAAAAGGGGTGTTTGGAAACCATAATCTGGTTAACTAAGAAAATGACCAGCTTTACAAATCCAACATGTGCTTTGATTTATAAAAATACTTGCCATTTCAACAACAACAACATACTACAAGAACAACAACAACTACATCAACAACAACAACAACTACCAGAACAACAACTACATCAACAACAACAACTAAAAGAACAACTACAACTACAACTACAAGAACAACAACTACTACTACATACGAAGATTTTCCATGTCACCTAACAGCTCACGAAGTAATGCATCCGACTGACATGCGGGGTCGTCAGGAATCCTTGCCATTTCAAGTCTTGCCTCCAGCAACCTTACTCTTGTCTCTAGCACATGTTTTTGTGATTCCAACAAGTTTATCCTAAGATCTTTTTCATGGCAGCTCGAGCACTCTGTTGGTGCAGATCCAGAACCTTGAGAAGAGATTGTTCTTAAGTACTCGTCAAATGCATCATTCCACATAAAATATCCGCACCCATTATCTTTTCTGGGCTGTTACATAATAAGAAAATTATAAGAGATTACAACCCAATTATTTGTATATTTACATAAATAAGAAATGTATGATTGTTCACCTTTGACAGAGGACATGAATAATATTGTCGTCCAGATGAATATTCTCTATGCGATGTTCTTAATTTTATATTTCCAGCTCCACAAGAACACATAAAAGGATTAAATGGCTCCATCTCAGGTTTTGAAATTTGTGTGAAGATAAGAGGTTGTGAGGTTGAGTGGTTTTGAGGATAAGATCTGGTGGCTTCTGGTGGGATAAGAGCTCAAGTTTTCTTTATGTGATACATAGAGTAGATCCGGCAAGATTTGGTGGGAAGTTTTGGCGCCATTATTTTTGGAGGGAAGTTTTGGCGCCAGTATTTTTGGAGGGAAGTTTTGGTTGGATGTTTTGATGAGATAAAGAGTTATAGACTACCCAGTTTTGAAGATACCACCTTGACTAGTTAGTATAACGATATTATCTTTACTCGTTCGTTTAACATTGTCATGTATAAAGATATCACCTAGACTCGTTAGTGTTACATATCATGTATCACGATACTATCTCGATTCATCCGTTTTAACATGTCATGTATAACGACATCATCTTGACTCGTTTGTTTAACATTTCATCCGTTTTAATTTATATAAATTTTTTTTAATTAATTTTAAATAATTTTCAATCAATTTAAATATTTTTTAACTAATTTAAATTATTTAAATTCTTATAAATAATTTAAATTATTTTTAATTTATTTAAAATTTTTATTACTAATTTAAATTATTTTTAATTTATTTAAACTTTTTATAACTAATTTAATTAATTTTAAAATTATTAAAATTTTTATAATAAATTTAATTTATTTAGTATTAATTAAATATTCTAAACACATTTTAATATACAAAAGATAAAGAAAAAAACAAAAAGGGACGACATTTGTGTCGCCAAATTTTTTTTGACCAAAATTTTCCCTGAAAAATCAAACAACGCGCCAAATATTTGGCAAAAAAAAAACAAAAGGGGACGACTTTGTCGTCCCTTTTTTGTCGTCCCATTTTTATTACAATAATTGACACAGATCTGCTTCTCTTCTCTCTCAACACTTAGTAAAAAAAAAAAAACCCCACCAAACTGCACGTAAAAAACCGAAAAAAATCGCTATTTTCTTCAATTCGACACCACCAAAACACTACTATCACTCGTAACCATCAATTACACAGCACCACTGTGACAATTTGTATAATTTTTGTTATTTTGTAACATTTAAAGGTATTTTTTTTTTTTGTTAAATTTTGGTTTGTTAATTTAATTTCTTTAATTATGGTTTGATTAACTATGGTTTTATGTTGTGTTTGTGTTAGTTAGATGGTCCACCGCAGCAGCAGCTCACCACCGTGAACCACCGCCGCAGCTCCACCACCAACAACCGCACGCAGCAGTCGCATCTCCACCACCACCACCTTTTGTGTTGGTAAGTGACTTTTTTTTTTTTTTTTTTTTTTTTTGTTATGGATTTTGGTACGACAATGTTGTCGTAATAAGTTTTTATTAATTAATTTGGTACGACAATGTGTTTTGGGACGATAATAGTTTGTTTAACTATGGTTTTATGTGTAGTGTTTGGGGCAGCCGGGACCGTCGTGGTGTTTGGGACAGCCGGGACCGTCGGGGTGTTTGGGACAGCCGGGACCACCTCTTTTTCTCTTTCTCTTTTCTTCACTTCGTGTATTTCAGCCGCGAAATAGGTATATATATATATACTTTTATTACATCGCAGATAATGTATATACTTTTATTACTTTGTCGATAATGAAAATGATATGTGATATCGGAAAAAATGTCATGTGATATGTTATTAATTGTTACTTATAAACTTAAAGTGACCGTGTTAAAATGAAAATGATACTTTGGTTAGTAATATTGTGATTGTTAAACTTGTGTTACTGTTTTTAGGATTTTAGTGATTAATTTTGGAAATTCCCGTCCGAAGTTAATCATCCAATAGAAAACCCGTCCGAAATTAATTTATTAGAAATTAATTTCGGAAAGTCTTGTTTGGGATGCTTTTTGAATGTTTTGTCTCATTTAGGATATAGATGCGTATAACTGTTTTACTATTTGAGAGAAATTCGACAGTATTTCCCTTTCACTCCTACGAATATGTCTTTAATGCACATATTTGAGGAGTTGAGGGGAAATGCTGCCAGATTTTTTCAAATAGTAAATCCGTTTATCCGCATTCATATATGAGACAAGACATTCAAAGAGTGGGTTAGGATTGCCTTCCATAGTTGCACTAGGTAAACAGAACAGCTCATAATTATGCCTTTTCATGTTTGAATATGTATGTATATATATAAATTCATTTTTTTGAATATGTTTTTTCGCAACGCAGTCATGACAATTGATAAGAGTTGGACCACTGTATCCAACCGTAATTCCCCAGAATTTTTAAATGGTCTTTTTGCATTCATCGCGCATTGTGAGCCATTGGTAAACCCCATCACAAAAATGATTCATTGCCCATGTGTTCGTTGTGGTAACACTCCAACTAAATTGGGTACGCTCAAAACTCTTGAGTCACACATATCTAAATACGGGTTTGACACACTTTATACCCCTTGGAAATATCACGGTGAACCACTTCCTCCACCCGTAGTACACAACACACCACAACTACCTTCACCTGAACACATGGACATAGATGCATTCTTCCAAGATATTTCTGCTGATAATGTCCCAACTCCACCATCTCAAACAACAGTTTCTCAACCAGATCAAAAAACAGGTCCTCAACCAACTCAAACCAGTGATCCTAACATTACTAACAAGTACGAAGAGTTACTTGCTAGGTCCACCCAAAAGTTGTACCCAGGTTGTGATATGACTACATTGGGCTTTACGTCAGAGCTTTCGCACATCAAGGTCTTACATAAAATAACTGATGTCGGGTTTAACAAGATTCTAGCTCTTTTGCAAAAGGCATGTCCCCCTAGTAAAGGATTCAATTTCCCACCGTCATACTATGAAATCAAGAAGACATACAAAGAAATCGGGTTAGGATACGAATCAATCCATGCTTGTATAAATGATTGTTTTTTATTTTGGGGATCAGATGAGAACAAAAGTCTCAATAATTGTCCAATCTGCAACGAGAGTAGATGGAAAAACCAAAAGACAAAGGGGAAGAAAGTTGCCAACAAGGTGTTGTGTTACTTTCGTTAAACCTATAGACTACAACGTATGTTCAACACAAAAGACAGCAAAGTGGATGGCTTGGCATGCTAGGGACGTCTAAGGAAAACGGTAAGATGCTCACCCGTGTGATGGTCAAGCATGGAAAAATTTTGACATAATGAAACCTGAGTTTTCTCGTGACCCTAGAAACGTCCGATTAGGGTTGGATGTTGATGGTTTCAATCCGTTTGGCAACATGAGTCAAGGTTACAGCATGTGGACGGTGATATGACAACATACAACACACCCTCTTGGATGTGTACGAAAGAGACTTCTTTAATGTTGACGATGTTAATTCCTGGCCAATCAGCTGCAAGGACATTGATGTTTTCTTACAGCCTTTGATCAAAGAACTCAAAGAGTTATGGATAGGAGAGTGGACTTTAGACGCTGCTACGGGTACTCATTTCAAAATGAAAGCGGCGGTTTTATGGACTATCAATGAATTTCCAGCTCGAAGTAGTTTGTCTGGGTGGGTTGGACAAGGCTACTATGCATGCCCCACATGTAATCAGGACACTCCATCGCTTCCTTTGAAGCATACAATCGCTTATGTTGGGTATAGAAGATTCTTACGCGTAAGGCATCCACTGAGGAAAAAACATAAGGAATTCCATGGTAAACGAAAAGAAACCATCCTCCTAGAAGCTTTACCCATGAGGAAATCATGATTAAAATTAGTAAAGTCTTTAAACGTGTCTCAAGGAAGCATCCAAATACTTTAAAAAATAACCCTAAACCTAATCGAGAAATCGAATTGAATTGGAGTAAGCGTTCTATCTTCTACGAACTTGAGTATTGGCCCGTCCTTCTACTAAAACACAATCTCGATGTCATGCACATCGAAAAGAACGTGCTTGAGAGTGTCTGAATACCTTGTTAATGAACTAAAAATAAAAGAACGCTAAAGGCAAGGCAAGACTTGAAAACTTTGGGAGTTCGAAAGGAGTTGTGGCTCATTGATAAAGGAAACGGGAAGTTTGATAAGCCTCATCCAACGTACTCTTTCACACCAGAAAACAGAAAACTTTTTTGTAAATTCATCAAAGGAGTTAGACTACCTGATGGGTTTGGATCCAACTTCAAGAAAAAAAGTGACCGCTGATGATAACAACATAACGGGCCTAAAATCTCATGACTGTCATATAATGATGCAGCGGTTACTTCCTTATAGAGTTCAGCGATACTTACCTAAAGACATTTCAACCCCATTAATGAGCGCTGCTTATCTTTAAGCAGAGTTGTGCTCAAAATTTGATGCAGCGGACATGGAGAAGCTAAAAAGTAAATGATCGAGGTTATGATTAATTTAAAGCAAATATTTCCTCCTGCTTTTTTTGACATAATGATTCATTTGGTTATACATTTACCCGAAGAGGCTATTCTAGGTGGACCTGTTTACTACAGGTGGATGTATCCATTTGAAAGATACATGAAAAAACTAAAAATTATGTCCGAAATAAAGCCAAGCCTGAAGGTTCTATAGCAGAGGGTTATGTGCAGAAGAGCATTAACTTTCTGTTCGCGTTATCTTAGGATGTCGAGACGATATTTAATCGTCTTGACAGAAATGATGACGGTTTGCCTGAACAACCAAATAAATTCCAGGTGTTCCAGTCCGTAGGCTAACGGTGGGTAGAGACGCCCGACTCGGTAGAATACAGATGTATGCAGGCAGTTGTATGGTTTTGCTTAACAACAATCCTGAAATAGACGCAGACATCTGGGTTACAAAGAGTATGTTTCTTCTTTTTTATATTTTGAAGAACCCTTTGTTTTTCTTAAGTTATTGTTTCAGATGACTATTCATTACCTTTGTGCAGTGAATTTCCTAACGATTACGTGGAAACAAGTTTTCCTCCTGGTTCAATCACAAGGTAA